>CM040186.1:97803780-98136280 GCA_022606455.1 Callitettix versicolor | reverse complement strand
GCGCTAGTAACGTTTTCCGCCAATTTAACCGGTAACCGTAATATTTACGAAAAGTGTTACTGAACCAACTTTATTGGAGATTTTATGCTCTTTCTCCATAATGACGACAAAATTATGATATTTTTTGCCGTTCAGCCAGGGAAACAACCATCAATGTTGAATCAGTGCCCACCATCTTGAAACGGAAGTGAATGGTACGTTCTTACCAAATTTCAAAACAATCGGCCAATGCGTTTGATTTAAATAGCGTACACGCCTTATCGTTAAACCAGAGGCCGCCATTTTTAAACGGAATAAATAAGAAAGAAATACATACGTCATTTGGGCTTTATACAAGAAGCTTCGTACCAAATTACAAAACAATCAGTCAATGTGTTAGCCAAAGCTACGTACACTCTTCATCGTTAAATCATAGACTGTTATTTTGAAACAGAAATAAACGGGGGAAAATCTTACACATACGTCATTTGGGCTTTATTTAAGCTACCTTCGTATTTAATTTCAAAACAATCTGTCAATGGGTTTGGCAAAATTGCTTACACTCGTTGTTGCTAATTACAGGCCGCCATCTTGAAACAGAAGTGAATGGGAAAAATGTTTACACATACGTTGTTCGGGCTTTATGCAAGGTTCTTTCTTACAAAATTTCAAAACAATCGGTCAATGCGTTTGGCCAAAACTGCTTAACGTATACACAAACCAAATGCCGAACGATCGAGTGGAACTAGAGAACGCGCTTCGCTCGGTCAATAAAAATGTTTTGCAAACAGTAACTTTATTTCTGTATCTTGTTAGCGAATTTACTCTGCGAAATGAGCTATTAACATTTGAATAGATTTGATTCACATTTTGCAATAAAACATTACTTTTATAATAGTATCAATAAAACTAGTTCAAAAGATTTTAAATGCTTATAAACTCGAACTTTACTATTTTAACAACATGTTTTAAAAGCATATTTCATCTTGTAATTAGATAAAATAAAATTTAATGAAATTTCGTAATTTATAACCAATATTTATACGTAGTTTAATGTTGATTACGATGGTATGATAAAATTTTCAAAAAATATCAAAATTTAAATATAAATTTTGTAAAGTTTGGAATTACCGCCATTTTGAACGCCCTATTTGAATGGATTCAGCTGTATAACAAACTTGTCTACGCTTTTTCAAAAATTTGTATATATATATATACATCAGGGGATTCTGTAGGGACACATCAGTAGACTCCCAACAACGAGACTTGCCAACAGAATCCTTAAGTATATACAAGGAGTCAAATCAACAACGTCGTGGATCACACAAGTCAGAATAGACCTACATGGCGCAAAAATAGACTCAACAGACATTGAAGACAGGAACGCATACAGGAGAAAGATGCTCGGTTGGAAGGTCCCAGAGAATGAAATCCCAAAGAGAGCAGGGGTAAAATGGACGGAGGAGCGGAAGAGGATCCATGGGGACAGGATGAGGGAGGTGTGGAGGATTAGAAGGAACAAGACACGAGTCGGAGTGCTTTGCGTGATCCAACAGGGTCTATACGCAAATAATAATAAATAATAATAATAATAATATATAATTTTTAACATAGTGCTCATTTCCTCAAAAATAGTGCTCATCTCTAGCTTTTTGCTTGTTGAACCTTATCTACCTGGGTAACGGAAATTTGCCAAAAATGAGAAAAATTTGCTTTGCTTCATCTGCGCGTACAGGCAAATAGACAATAATCGAATATATTCTTTAAAAACATTTTATTAATTTATTTCAACCCATCATTCCATTTTAATTTATATCTACTTTTTAAAATGAGCATTTAAAACTAACGTCTACTTATATTTTTACTTTAAACTTTACTTGACGCAAACGTTTACCTGATACAACTGGGCTGTAGATCATGTACGCAATGAAATTACACCTTTCAGCCACTGCCCCCGAGATAATAGTTGCCGCTGTCGCTGCAAATATAAACTGGAAGAACCAGTAGGCTAAGGAAAGGTCTGGCAATCCATAACCGGCCCAGAATGTATAGCCTACGAATGCATTTCCCGGGCTGTAAGCCAAACTGTAGCCAACTAGCCAATAGCCAAGAGCGCATATAACTGTGGGAATAAACAAAATTGGTTCAAATTATAAGTAATTTTTTATATAAATAAGTATGAATATATACTTTTTAAAATATAAATGGCCTAATATGCAACACAAAAACATTAGTTTGGTGTTCTAAGTTTATTATTTTTTTCTAATCAATTTCTGTTATTAAACTAAAATAAAAATCATATATAATGATTTCTTATCATTAATGATAATAATTATAATAATTGATAATTATTAATTAATAATTAATCAAGAAAACTGGTGCGAAGTGGTCCGAAGACAGAAAGAAGCTGCATAGATGAGGGAATATTGGAGGGAACGGAAGAGAAAACAGCTAAGTGTGAAGAATTGAAATTGTCACGTGGTCCCTAGCAGGCCTCATAGAAAGAAGAAGAAGAAGATTTCTTATCATTTCGTTTTTAATTAGAATGATTTGTTCGAAAACACGACACATAACTTTTAGTTTTGGTTCAACAACAGAATTTTATTTTTTTTCTTAAAAATTATAATTTTTATAACAATACGCAGTTATGTATTGTATTTTAATTGCGATTTTTTTCGAAAACACGATAAATTAACATAGCTAGTTATTAATAACATAACCTGAAACTTATTACAGCCTATCATCTGTTCAATAAAATCAGCTGATCGTTACGAATTAACATAAAACAACTGATATTTTTATAAAACTACTAAAATTAAATTAACGAGTCATTTCACATATTTACATTGGTCAAACTTCTTCGTAGTTTCCGTAGTAGTGGTTATGACCTCACTCGCGGTTCGATCCCAGACGAAAATACAGGAAATATTAAATTTAATTATAATTAATTTAATATGAGACGTGTGACGAGCAAAATATACTGTCATATATCAGTTTACATGTTTCTCACATGACGCGACGCGCAGAATCCATCACAACCAGCCCTAAAACATGATAGGCCTACATCTTAAAATTGTTACGCTGTGATGATGCGGGGCTCGATGTTTACAGCTGATTTTCGAGAGGAGTGAATAGAAAAAAGTCTGTCGAAAAGAAAAATGTAACGGAAATATGGAACGTATGATTTCGTCTCTTTATTTCTGTCTCTTTCTTTTTCTTCCTCCTTTTTGATAACAGTACACGCGTATTATGTGAAAACGTTGTGTTGCTTTGGTTTCGGTATTTTTCCTTAGTTGAAAAACACTTGCACGTTATAACCGTTTACAATACGTGCATTCGAAATTAATATAAACGTTTATAGTAATTGTTGTTAATATTGCTAGTCTTTAACAACATAACCTTAACTTATTACAGCCTATCAGCTGTTAAATGAAATCAGCTGATCGTTAAGAATTAATATAGAACAACTGATCTTTTACTGCAACTACAGTAAATAATATCTAAGCTAGGTTCAGGTATTTATTTATTAAAGAAAAACAAGGTATTTGTAAACACATCATCAAACTAATTATATATTCAGCAAAAATATCATTAACAAAAGCTTCGATTCTGTTGGTAACTCCCCGAGTTTCACATCTGTACTTTTTTCGTAATTTTGTCGCTAAAACGATTTATTATATGCCCCAAAACAATAATCCAAAATATAAAAGCGCGGGAAATAAGGGAAGTACGGTAAAAATCGAAAATAAAAGTAATCCGCTTAACCTCGAAATTGCTAACGCGCTAATTGTAACGTAGGCCTAATTGCTAAAACGATAAAGAACCTTTATTTAAAAAAATACTGAAGGAGCTTACTGACACGGTTATTCGGTGAAGAACCTAACACGATTGTGCATTTAATAAAACGGGCGCCATTTTGACAACGTTTTCACTAAGAACTAATAAAGTAGTATTAGGTAATGTCTAGTAAAATGTGAAACGCGCATGAGCAGTAAGTCTCTGTAGTATATGTTAGCGCGCGTAAGTAGTAAGTCAGTGTAGGAAATCTAATATGTTTCATACAATATAAACAGCAATGACGACACAATATAGTTCCGTAAAAATAGTCTAAACTCGTAAATAATCTTTAAAAAAATATTTTCTGCGGATGAATATGTGTTAATTGGATAATAATGCATGTAGTGAAAAAAAAAGTACTAAAAATCACTATTTAAAAAAACAACCTACACAAATAACTAATTCGTTTATTGGGAAGACAAATATACAAAAACATTAGACACATTGTCTCACATTAAATTAGGTTCGTTTTTTCATGGCCTCGGGACGATGAATAATTTTGAAAAGTGGATGACCTATTAAGAATAAGCGTCTGAAAATAAATGCATAAAATGAAGAATGCTATTAATTAGTTGTAGTCAGCCTCGGGCATTATCGTTTATCTTCGTCTAAACATCGTAAGAATTTAGTCACCCGACTAGATCCGCTAACTGTCGTCACATCAACAAACATCTACGTTAAATCACCAGCAATGATGAAACAAAGAATGGATTCAAGATAGCGGTTTTACAAAAAATCAGAGAAAGACAATCTCAGAACACATCCTTCTCTGGTAGCTCTGCACCAGCTTACACGGAGAAGACGTAGCGGAATTTAGCCAGTTAAAATCACGTGATTTTTTTTATTTCAACAACAATCGTTTCACACTACAAGAGCAATTTGTCCATACTTTATTATCTACTCACTGACATCACGATTAGCTTCATTTCAAAATTACAGACTTTCTTTTAAATCTCCCAAATCCAAACATTATCAGTTGGATGCTTCACAAAGTGATACCCCGGCTAACGGTCGACCTGGATAACGGTCAAATCGGACAATGGTCTAATTCACGGAGCGAATTTTTCTATTTATTTATTTATTTAATACTCATAACCAATCTTTACAAGATCGACTAATGGTTTACATCTACAACAAAATCACATTTGTAGGATAGCTATTACATTAATAACTTCCTTCACATCAGTGGAGCAGTTCATGAGGTTTAGTCCTCTTGAGGCGGCGAACGTTGCCGACCACTTCACGTACTGCCTCCATCTCACAATTTTGCATGCGTAAGAAGCCGTAGATTATGACTAGTTGCACATTTTTTAACTTCCTCTGTGACAAGTCTGATGTTTAAGTCCCCATGTAAATCATTGTTACGAATACACCACAGGGGCATTGACTATTCCTCGCAAGATTTCGTTTTGGAAATTTTGAATTATTTTTGTATTCGACGGTTTTGTACAACCCCACAATTGAAAGGCATATGTCAATACTGGTTTCAATATTTGTTTATATATTAAAATTTTATTCTGCACCGAAAGCTCAGAGTTACGTCCAAGCAACCAATAAAGTTTTCTATATTTTATTCAACCTTTTTCTTTACATGGACTTTCCACTTGAGCTTCGTATCCAGGGTCATCCCCAAGTATGCAATGCCAACATTGTTGGAGTAAGGAACAGCTTGAGCATTGATAAACAATGGCTGGGTGACAATCTTCCTATTGGTAAAGTTTATATGCATTGATTTTGTCTCATTCAGTTTAACTCGCCAGCACTTTGTCCAGGTGCTTATCCTATCCATTGTTTGGAGCGAAAAATGTCCCGCAGAACAGTTTAGGTTTCAGATAAAGGGTTGAGCATACAAGTATCTTAATTTTGTTAAATTATTTCTAAGCAGATGTGTTAATATATAGACAACACTGTGCTGTGCTACAGAAAATACAAGCTGCTGAGTTAACACAAACAAGCCTTTGATTAAAAGGTGTTTGGTTTTTGTAGGAAATAGATTCCCTATTTTATTTATTTATTTCTCAGATATCTGTTATCAGAATGCTCCCTTCTATTCCCTTTTCTGTCACCGTACCTAATTTTACTTACTGTGTCAACTCGTTTACTTTATTAGCCTGTTAATTTAGGCAGTGATAATATTATCGTGTTACATACTCCTGATTTTTAAATTTAACAAAACATTAAGTGTCTTTGTCTATGAGTTTCAAATTGTTGTTTAAATCCTGTTTTCAATTTTTTGAAGAAATTAAAATGTTTTCCATAAGTCTCTATTGTAAACGTTGACTCGCACAGCAGTCTGCTCAGATAACAGTCAGTTCTGAAACGAATTAAGACTGTTAACCGGGGTACCACTTTAGTAAGTTTAATTCTTAATCGAACGGGTTACCTCGAGTATCCTCAAGAGAGCTTTTTGTATGGAAACCTAAAAACCGTCTTTGAATATAATTCTAACCTAGTTTTTCGCTATTCAGTAAAGACAAGAACGAACAGAATTGTAACAAAGTCTAAAGAATGTCACAGATAAGGAACAAATTGATACGACAAATTGAAAAAAACAACTAGAACATGCCCTTAACCTTCGTTTTGATAATTAAATGCTTTAGGAAAACCTTTTGTAAAATTAATTTAATGTAGGCCAGATTACACAACCTGTGGAAAACTTATTTTAAAAATAAATTCTCGTCATTACTTACAAGTGTCCAGAACATTTTTCATGATAATGTTGGTAACATTTTTCGAGTTTACACAGCCAGCTTCCAAACATGCAAAACCAGCCTGCATCACTGCACAGAAAATACAATGCGAAATCAAAATTTCGTCAAACAAATTGTCCTGTAAAAGACATTAGCCTTTAATAGCATTATTCTAAATGGAATCATTACAAATTTAAAACATTTTTTTGTCTGCCTCTGTAAGATGTACAAAGTTATTTATGATTTTGATCAGTGTAAAAGATCGTGACACATGGTACTATATGAAAAAAATAGACATAAACGGGAGGGGGAGGCGTCACTCACGGAATTATGGAAAACGCTGAAATACTTGTTTCGTAATTTGTGTTTTGGAATATTTTTATCAAGTTTGAAGAAAATACGATAACAATATTTTTTAACGTATTCAGTGCAAACATTTTTATCTCTAATTCCATTTTTATTCTTTTAGGGGATGAATTCGGAAAAAATACTGAATTACGTGTTTCATAATTTGTGTTTTGGAATTTTTTTATTTAATTTTAAGAAAATCCGATAATTATTCCACCCCTTTTTAATTCATTTAGGGGATGAATTTTGAAAAATAGTGAAGAATATATTGCATAACTTGTGTTTAGAGTAATTATGTTAAATTCCAAGAAGATCCAACGGAAACATATATTTTTTTAATTAAAAAGTGTTGACCCTTTTTTACCCTTTTAGTGGTTGAATATTCGAAAATAATTTCTTAGTACACCTTTACATTGTGGTACTAAGGTAACCTGAAATTTTCAAGTCACTAGCTATTATAATTGGCTGTGCGTTGATGAGTCAGTCAGTCAGGACTTTGCCTCGTTATATATATATATATATATATATATATATATATATATATATTTGATTTTGTTATTTTTAACAAAATTGTATTTTTCAATTAATAGTATTTTTTTATATTTAATTTTTAAGACACACTTACACTTACAACACTACACATATATTTTTATGCCTAAAATAATATATATATATATATATATATATATATATATATATATATATATATATATATATATATATATATATATAGAGAGAGAGAGAGAGAGAGAGAGAGAGAGAGATTATTCGCCTTTTAGTCATTTGAGAGGAAGTTAGGACCATTGGGTCCTCTCTTCCAATTAACCTTTAACACAGAGAGAGAGAGAGAGAGAGAGAGAGAGAGAGAGAGAGAGAGAGAGAGAGAGAGAGAGAGATAGACAGACAGACATAGTATTATGTTAATGAAAAAAGTCATTGATTTTGAATTTTTTTAGAATAACGAGTCTAAGCACGCAGTTTTTATCTGTGCATTTGTGTATTAGCACCATAGTGTTTTTAATTTTGGTACAATGTGGTTCGAAATTATCAAAAGTCGATAATTCAAAAGTCTCTTGAACATGTTCGTTAGAGACATATATATTATTTGTTGAATATTTAATGAAACTTTGACCAAATATCTTGCTCACATATTTGTCAAAGATGTATCAAAGAAATGAAACATTTCATTTGTCACATTTCTCTAATCAGCTGGGTTATTAACAAGATACATTTTGAGGTTATGTTGTCGTGTGTGACACTAGTAATATTTCTAGCTTGCTCACTTCACATTAATTACTTCACTGCAAAGCGCAAAAACCAGTGTACACCAAGCAAAGTTTACATTGTTTAAAAAATGTATAGCGATTATTTAAATGAAAGAAATTTTGACACAGACAACAAACAATGCCTAATATATCTCCTGTGTCAAAGTGGGCGTAGCACAAGAGATGGTTTAGTAGTTAGGAACATGTTTAAAATTGTTTGTAACACTAATAATGTAGGAACAGTGCCTTTGTTAGATCGAATGGTTTAAAATATTTGATCACTTTATATTGCATATACTTGCCTGTACTTTTCTATTACTAACAATTTAACAAATGTTTTGTGACAAATAGTTTTAATAAATACGTATTCATTTTTTTAATATAATTAATGATATGCGTAAATTTTTCTTTACAGCTTCAAAGGTAAAAGTTAATTGCGCCATCGTTTTAAAGTATATATTACAACGACAGGAACAAAATAAAATCAGGAAAAAGAATATTTTGAGGTTATTACCTGCGTATTTTGAAAATATTTGTCAAACATTACATCAGTGTCCAATATTCATCAAATAATCGTCAATTTATTTCTTCAGATATATTTGATCAAAGCAATTTGTAGTTTTTTTTGATTGTGCAATATGCTTCTTACCCAGCAAAATCCGTTCAACGGTTTTAAAATGGCTGCCATTCAAAATCGTAAAAATCGTCTCTACATTAAATCTTTTCTAAATCTAAGTTTTCTATCGTAATCGTGGTTAAAATATGCATGAAAATTTTCAAATTCCATTGCAACTTAAAACGCTTAGTTATATTTATGCACGTTTTAATGGCAAGGACAATTGTGAAATCAGCTTTTGTAAAGGCGAAACTTAATAAGCTAATAACAATTTTAAACAGGCTAGATTATTTTTAATAAAAACATAGCGTACAAAGGACAAACACGGAATAGAGAAAAAATAATTGTAACCCATTTAAAAATGTTTTTTAATATTAACATTGTAAACCATTATCTGGACGTATGGCTATTATAATCATTATGGACACCGGTAATTGATGTTAATTAGAAAACAATTATTAAAACAAAAGCCTTATTTAAATTAGGCTTAAGACTAAGTTAGGTCATTGTTAAGATAAACAACAAACATGAAAAAATGAAATTAACTTTTGGTCTAATTGAAAAATTGGCCTTTTAGTTTAAATTTATGTCTTATTTTACGAAACTAAATTGTTTTTAGCACAAATAATTTAATGTTCAATTATAATTCAAGAGTACTAGAATGGGGGAAAATAAAAATATAAATAGGCTGAATAATCACAATTCGTAAGTTAAAATATAGGTTATGTAGAATACATTTACGAAACTGTTTGCTTTTGCATTATTATTGTCATTATAGTAGGCCTATCTATAATTTAATAAATTACAACACACAATCACACTAAGCAAACGTTCTTTATCAACAATTTTCAAATGTTTCCAAATTAACTTTTGGTCTAATTGAAAATTTGGCCTTTTAGTTTAAATTTATGACTTATTTTACGAAACTAAATTGTTTTTAGCACAAATAATTTAATGATCAATTATAATTCAAGAGTACTAGAATGGGGGAAAATAAAAATACAGGCTGAATAATCACAATTCGTAAGTTAAAATATAGGTTATGTAGAATACATTTACGAAACTGTTTGCTTTTGCATTATTATTGTCATTATAGTAGGCCTATCTATAATTTAATAAATTACAAACAATCACACTAAGCAAACGTTCTTTATCAACAAAAATGTTTCCAAATTAACTTTTGGTCTAATTGAAAATTTGGCCTTTTAGTTTAAATTTATGACTTATTTTACGAAACTAAATTGTTTTTAGCACAAATAATTTAATGTTCAATTATAATTCAAGAGTACTAGAATGGGGGAAAATAAAAATATAAATAGGCTGAATAATCACAATTCGTAAGTTAAAATATAGGTTATGTAGAATACATTTACGAAACTGTTTGCTTTTGCATTATTATTGTCATTATAGTAGGCCTATCTATAATTTAATAAATTACAACACACAATCACACTAAGCAAACGTTCTTTATCAACAATTTCCAAAAAGTTTCCGTTTCTAAGACTATCGGAAAAATTCCAAAAAAATCGGTTTATTATGGCAGTCAGGGGTAATGTTCGTTTATTTTAAGCTTAAACTGTTTGTTATTTTTCTGATTTGGTAAACTGACCCAGTGGTGACAACGTTTAATTTGGATTATCGCAAATTTGGTTCGATTTTATTCAAACTTGGTACAAAACCGACTTTGGTAGTAGTCGATTTTTACAAGATTGCTACTCGGTTACTATTTCAGACGTTAGTTTGAAAAGTCCGTTTAACTGTTTCAAAATGGCAGCCATTTCAAACTTAAAAACAATTGTTACATTGTTTTAAAACTCTTATTTTATGACCTTAATTATTATCAGAATTAAATATCTGTTGTTGAACCAAAAATAAAAATCATGTATCCATGTTTTTCCCCCTTTTTATTTTAATTGCAATAATTCGTTCGACACGACATAACCTAAAACTTATTATAACCTACCAGATGTTCAATGAAACGAGCTGATCGTTACAAATTAATATAAAACAACTTAATATAACTACCAAATTTAAATTAATGATTCATTTCGTACATTTACATCGGTCAAGCTTCTTCGTAGTTTCCGTAGTGTAGTGGTTATCACGAGCGCCTCACTGCGCCAGGTCTCCGGTTCGATCGAGGGCGAAAATACAGAAAATTTTAATTATATTTAATTTAATATGACACTTTCGACGCCTATATATC
This sequence comes from Callitettix versicolor, assembly GCA_022606455.1. Lineage (NCBI taxonomy): Eukaryota > Metazoa > Arthropoda > Insecta > Hemiptera > Cercopidae > Callitettix > Callitettix versicolor. The sequence goes on along the minus strand of CM040186.1, from coordinate 98,125,339 downwards.
AATATAAATTTGTGCACTCGAATCACGCAAAATCCAACATCACAACAAGTCCTAAAGTATGGTGCATGTTAAATTATAATTAATTTAAAATATGACCAATAAACAAGGGCAGTAATGGTTAATTTTTGTATTTTCAATATAATTTGAAAATTTTAAATGCATTTGAAATATGTATGCAGACTTTAGTGCATATGATGGTAAAATCAGATTTTAAAAAGTTATAACAAAAAAAAGTTTGTGTGTGTGTGTGTGTGTGTGTGTTTGGGCTTATAAAGAAACGATCGATTTTATGAAGTTTCTATATGTCGTAACAGTTCTAAGGATCTTGAAAATAATAATTCATTCTTTTTTTTTGAAAAATTCCTGAAACATTAACTTTGATTGAAATCGGGTTTAAGAATTTTTAATAAAATTTCACTGAATAAAGCCCTTGAGTACTTGAAGAAAATGCATAGGTTTGCCTTCTCTAGAAATCAGTATTGGATTTGGGAGTGAACAAAACCAAAAATTATGCCCAATAAAAATTACTAATCTGATATAAATAGAAAAAAACCTAAACTTTTTCGGTATTTTTAGCAATAACTCACAACCAGAATTTGTTATGCGATTGCTATCATCGTTTTACGGTTTAAGTTACTGATTTACTAAATTTAATTAAAAGTAAGATTTATATCAAAAAATAAAATAATTCGTGCATTGTTTTTGCAAAATTTCCGGAGCGGATTCAAAACCAGTTGTTTTTAATGTAAATGCGGCCAATGAACGCGTAACAGAGCTAAGCGAAGCCAAGCGGCGTCGCTGGACTCCGCTCCGTGTATTTTCGACTCTGTTTAGGTTCGGTTTTTTAAGCTGACTCAAGATTTTCCCACTACGCCTTTGAACTTGTTATTTATCGTCACCTAGGTTACCGTTGCCTAAGTTACTATTTTTTAACATAACAGTTTCTTAGAATCCATTACAGTAGGCTTAATTATTTAGATTTAAAAACTGCAAACGCGTTCTTAAAACTGACTGAACACCGCTTCCGGTTGACGTTCACTTCATCCCGCTGGGCTAAGCTCAGCTCAGCTCTGGGCTAACAGTATTAGCTGACAGAAATGTTTCAACAGTGAATGTTCTATGTAAAACATGTAATTTTCAGTTAAATATTTAATTCAAAGTAATCTAATCAAAAATTTAAAATCCTGCTATAAGGATTTTGCTACCTTCTGTCCACCTATGTTAAAAATTTCAGATCACTGCGTGCTATAGATTTATCTGTAGGCTATATGGGGCCCTTTTTTATTAATATAGAAGATTAGTTTGAAGCCTTTTTTAATATAAAAAAATAATCAGAATTTCTTACAAACAGGTGTAACGATTTTGTTCAAATACTGGTCCACCTGTATATAAAGTATATACAGGTCCATATAAAGGTATATAAAGGTCCAAAATATATAAAAAAATTACTTGAAAGTGATACTACAGAAAAATAATATTCGCGAGCTATAGAACACTAAGAAGACAGACTGCTCAAAATCTGTTCATCAAATTTTGTTCAAACTTTAATGATTATGTTATAAAAAAATATATTTGATACATAAACCTAAAAAAAATTAAAATTAATTCTAACTGTTTTTGAATTAGGTTTTTTCCAATTTACTGTCACATTATAATAATTTTTTTAAAAATTGTACACTGACTTGCTTGAGTTATGAATTTTCATAAATCCGCATAAAGTTTGAGAAAAATCTGATAAAGGATTTTGAAGAATTAGGCCGATTTTCCTTTTAATTACTTTCGAGCCGATTCTTTTGGAAAAACATACATGTGATTGTGTGCATTTTTAAACCATTTATTTTGCTATTCTTTAAACGTTTTTGTAAGGTAAACCCAATAATCACGTTGTTTATATTCAGTAAATTTTTAAAACAAATAAAATAAATTACAACCTGTAAGTTTACTAATCATATACCTTGCATTTTACGGTATGTACAAATTATATTGCAAGTCTAAATTTAAATTCGTATTTTACTAATTACTTTCGCAACTCAAATATTGTACAGAATTTGTTTGCATAACTATTAACATAACCTAAAATTAATAATATGAAAACAACTGTTTATAAAGACATTTAATTAAACGCGGAAGAACATAAATGTATTTTATACAATCACGATGTATGAAATTTCATAACATTTCCGTTTAGGCCTATATAAATTTCTCGTATTACAATTTTAAATGTAATCACTGCATGCTATGGTAGCCTAACAATGTCCCTATTACTATTATTTAAACACCATAAGCTTTAAATCTTCGTTAATTTGTATTTTTTTAAATTTCCAAATTACATTACAAATAAATAAATATTGACAGCTGTTAATTTTCTATTTTCGTTATGACCCTGCAGTAATTTGAAAATTTAAAATGTTACTTTAAGCAGTTTTTAACGCTGATTACGATTTTAAAATTGATGTGTAAGATGTAAACGTTGTGATTTTTTAAAATTTGTATTTGCCATTATTTTGAAAGGGTTACACAAAATTTTCTGGATAACGAATTTGTTCAAGCTATTGCTGAAATAGATTTTTCTTTGTCGTTTGAATCAAATTTTGTAAACGATATTTAAGGTTATATATCAGGTCTTCTGAGTCGAAGGAAAGAATTTTACACGAAAGTCTGTTTATCTGTTGTGTACGTTTTAGATTTCAATGAAATTTGACAAGCAGGTTAGGTTTGTTGAAAGTTTGAAACCATTTTTTTAGTTCTTCTAGAAAACAACTTTAAAAACATTTCTTGTTAAAATAACCTTTTAAAAATCAAACTTTATAAAATCAGCTTTAATTTTTATCTCATTTAATTCAAATAAAGTCCGTAAGTGCACAAGCATGATTCGCTGAATTCGGTTTGGTAGCAATTCCTTAGATTTTGTTTCAATTTTTTTCATAAATGAGGATCTAAAATATAAAATTTTGAAGCAGATTTGGAATAAAATAAATTTGGCGATAGAGTTTGCTTATTCTGATACACTCTCGAACAGTTCATTTCTTTTATTTGTAAGTTGTCACACTGACTTCAGTTGTTATTCTACAGGTTGTCCCAATAAGAAATCGACGCACTTCAAAAAATATCCCTTCCATGAAAAGAATGAAAATGTTCGTATGAAAATAGATCTGGAAACGCTTTTTCAGGTATCTATAATTAATTTTTCATTAAATAATTTATTTATAAATTGTACTGCATGCTCATTAACGTAAAGAACGAAATTTTAAAAAATCACCATATTCCATTAATCCATTACGAAATGGAGGGATGTTTAATAAAAATAACTCAAAAGTAAATCTAAACTTTAAACAAACAGGAACCGTAAAATTGAGTTAATTATTGTACTATGCTAAGAGCGGTAATTTACACATTAAACGATCTTATTTACACATTTATTTGATAGTAATAAATACACCTGCAAAGTATGTCCGGTTTCCTTATGGGACATATTTCAAAATGATAATTCACTTTTGTAAAATACTTTCCTAATTTTTAACACATTATATTTTTTAACGCGTTTCGGAATGTTTTCATTTTCAAAACTTATTACTGTACCCCGAGTACAGTATTAAAAGTAATTATTTTAAAGATTACAGAAATATACTCTGCAGATTATATGAGCTCTACAAAATTACAAGATTCATAGAGGAAATAAGACGATTAAATTAAAAATTTTCATGTTAATCCTATTTTGATAAACTATTTTTGAATTTTTTTTACGAAACTTTCCGAACAGGACTTCTTGGAAATTACTGAATGTCAGAAAGTTTGTGTAATAAAAAGTTTGTGTATGATTTTATATCATGGGGTCATGAAATCTGTTAAAATATACATTATTTTAAACAATCGTAATTATTTCTGCAGACTAACGAGAATTTAAAGAACTTTTTAAAACTATCGAAAAACATTACAAAATTTATTTCGTCAGACATATAAAAATAGGATATTCGTTCAGGCATTTTCAGTGAATTTCAACATTTAATTAATTAATTTACACAAGCTATACAGGAATAATTTAAAGAAATGTACGTAAAAATCTAGCTTATATGTAATTTAGTGTACTTTGTTTACTTACAAGATACCAAAATACCGGTGGAAAGTAAGAAGAAGTCATCCAAATTGTGTTCCAGCTGGGCAATTCGGTTTGTGATGGCGGCCACAACAGACTCGTTCAGTCCGCCTGCCATCGCGGAACTACCTACTACCGATACTAATTGAGTATGTCATTAAGTATACCCGCCGAAGCAGTTCTGTAAACTGAACTGATATCGATAATCGATACGTAAACTTTAATATGGCTACGAACACCAGTTCACTTCCTTAGTTGCGCAAAGGCTGATATTTGAACGCAGCGAGGTTACTTCAAGGATGCGCTAGAAGCGAATTTTAAGAAACGATAATATATTGAATTGTTTTTTCACCGAAATCTATTTGAAAAGTATATACAAAAAATCAATCTAATTTCTCAAAAATCGGTTAAAATGATTTTGATCAAACTCTCTTATGAAAAGTCATGCGTCAGTTTAACAAATATGAAAGAATAGAATGTTACCGACTATACGGAATAAACAGCGATAAGATTTATTTTTAACATTTCATTTTAATTCCGAAATTACAATAGTTTTATTACAACAAATTACTTTTATTTCAAATTCGCTTATTTGAGTCATATGTTTTCATATTTTGAGATTTCGAGAGATATAATATCGATGTTTATTTGAACGTTTAGATTTGTAGTTTAGAATGACATGCGCTTCAATATTTAATTTTCAAATTAAGTGAAAATTAATAATTATAAAATTACAAATTAAATCATTAACAGGCTATTTGTAAGCCAACTTTGTAATCAAATGAAAGCTGACAGCTATTGTAATTTTTGACACTGACGTTATTGTTTGACAATGTTTATTTCATTACTTAGTTTTGTTTCAGTTGTGTAAGCCTATAAGTCTAAATGAGATTGGTAATAGCCTAAATCTTCTTGGGCTGATTGTTTGGTCGATATTGTGTACAAAATGAAAACTGAATCTAAGTCAGCTTAACGGAAGAAAGATGAACGTTAATTTTAATTGTATCCGTATTACTAAAAATAAAAAACAATCTATTGCCTTGCAAGGAATAGTACAGGACATAGAATAACACCGTGACCGGAATCTTTCACTTATTCCTGAAATCACACATTTTTATACGATAAAAACTGTAAAGAAATATTTGGTACTCTCAAAAACTGACGGATAACGATATTGAAAAATTCTTCTTGCAAGAAATTCCTCGAGGAAAGAGAAGTTGACTGGAAGGTCCTCTTCCGCTTTAGCAAAAGAGGATGTTCCAATAGTAGCACTTGTACTTCTGCTTCTAAAGGTAAAAAAAATGTTGGAAGTCGTATTTATTGGAATGCACAACTAGTTTCCAGCGGTGTTGGAAGAATGGTGTTTGAAAGACAGTGTCTGGTGGATAGCCGAAGAATGTATGTAGTGTTTACCCTCAAATACTCCGGCGTCTTGTACCCTGTCATTACTAGAAGGATTCCTTGAAAGAACTAATAATCCTCAGGAGCGAGCTTGTTATAAAGTTTCTTCGAGTCAGAATTATTCAGATGAGGAGGCGTTAAAAAGTAGAGGTGTGGGCCTCACTGTCTAATCTGTTGAGATAACGGAGTGCTAAAAGCATGTCATAGTTGACGCGTTAAAAGGAAACAATGCATATGTGTATACAAGCTATCCAAAAATCGGGGAATTTTAATTCCGCGTAAGAACCGTTTATGGTAAAAGCAGTTGCTGGTAGAGTGGACTAACAGTACTCTGTGAATTAGTGTGCCAACAGCTGTGACGGTGAAAGGCAGCTTCTTGAGTTTCGTGCGTTTGTGTAAAGTTGTGTTTTAGTGTTGCAATTTTTAAACTTTTGTAAATGACAGATTTTAAGGAGGAAAAAACTTGCATCAAATTTTGCATCAAGTTTTAAAAATTGCAGCAAAACCAGTTCCATATTTGTGGATGCATTTGGTGATAATGCTGTGCGTAAAGCTTTTTTTGTGGTACAAACCCTTCAAGGATGGACGAACGTCTGCCGACGACGGTGAGCGTTCAGGACGACTATTGACAAGCACAACATCGGAAGAACATCGCGGAAGTGCGAAAGGTTTTTGTAGACGGACAATCCTACAACCGTAAAACTCACTTGTCAGATAATGTGAGTATGAGACGCATTGATGCAAAATTTGTACCGAAACAGCTGAGCAGCGACCAAAAATATCGTCGCGTAGAATTGAAAATTGCAGCAAGGAACTTATTTATGTTCCCCAAAATAAAGTTGAAATTGAAAAGCCGTCGTTTAGACACAATCGAGGAGATCCAGGTAGAATCGCAGGACGCGCTTCGAACACTTACACCCAGCTGCACCTATTGAGAGGATTTAGACGTCCCTCGCGGTACCCGAGTCTAACAAACACTTACACTGTCAACACTACACTTACAACTTTAACACTTTACACTCACATTTAGGGAGGCGATAATAGCCTCAATGTGCTTTTCGTCTTAATATAGCAACAAAAAAAAATCGAACACTTACACTTGCATACTTCCCCCTGGAATCGTGGAAGAAATGCTGCGATCGATGTTAACGGAAGCGATAGAATCTAGAAATTATGATAAGCAATTTTATTTTTACGAGAAAATTACCCAAACTTTTGGGTAGAACCTCGTATTTTGTCAGGTGGAATAATATCAATTACAATATTTATAAATATCGGAAAATATTTTGTTACGTTTTTCGAGACACATAACGTTCATAAAACAATTATTTTACGAAAACTCTTTACTCCAAATTGGGCGTGAATTACCAAGTATAATCATTTATTTCGAGTAATTGTTGGTAAACGTTTGTTATCTTAGTCTAGTTCATTAGCATAACAATGTATTGTATCAATGACGTGTTGTGAGTGCAGGCAGTAATATGGTTAGTATCGAAACACTTATCGGTTATTACGTTTTATGAGGTTAATTCAAAGTTAAATTACAGTTGATTGAAATTCTTAACATAATCTACTTTGTTTCTGCTGGGAATGTTACTGTGTCATTTAATACGTTTATCTGCCTTTCCTAGTTTTGTTATCTTTTTATTTTTCGATGCATTTCGGATTATTTTCATTTTAAAAACTTACTGCTATATTCGACAGTAAAGCAAAATAGGTTAATTAATATGTCAAAGAACAGGACACCTCGCTGTGTATTTTTAATTAATCAACGACAGCGCTCTGAAACTTTTGCAACTTGTTTCGCCAATTTAACTTGTCACAGTTATATTTAGGGAAAATGTTGCTTGGGCCAACTTTTGTGCTTTTTCCTTGATACTATAAATATTACGGTATGTGTTTCCGTTTAGTTAGTACTACAGAAATAGCCAGCAACTACACTCTCATTGTTAAATCAGAGGCTGACATCTTGAAACGGAAGTGAATAAGGAAACATTATTAAACATACGTCGTTTGGGCTTTGTACGAAATACATTCTTATCAAATTTCAAAACAATCGGTCGATACGTTTTAACAAAACTGCGTACAATTGGAACCGTTAAATGAGTATCCGCTTTGAAACGGAAGTGAATGGGAAAAAGTCATACATACATCGTTTGGACAACGTACCTTCGTATCAAATTTCAAAACAATCGGTCGATACGTTTTAACAAAACTGCGTACAATTGGAACCGTTAAATGAGTATCCGCTTTGAAACGGAAGTGAATGGGAAAAAGTCATACATACATCGTTTGGACAACGTACCTTCGTATCAAATTTTAAAACAATCGGTCAGTGCGTTTGGTCAAAACTTCATATACACGCCATCGTAAATCAGACGTCAACATCTTGAAACGTAAATTAATAGGGACAAATCTTGCACATTAGGACTTTAAATAATTTTTTTAAAAATTGGTCAATGCGTTTGGAACTGTCGAGTTGAATTGAAACACTCAACTAGCTTCGCCCGGTCAATAAAAATCACACATTCATCACAGATGATTAAGCTATTCAGTTGATATAAAATTATTGGATTCATGGTTTCAGGTGTCTGATTGTCTGTCGGTGAGGGAAAAAATGAAAGCAATAATATAGTGCATCAGGCATTTTTTTCACTAAACAAAATGTAGAGAAAGTAAGTTGATTTCCTATGCAGGGTATTATAGACTCAAGGCACTAGCCTTCCTCAGGATCATCAAGAGTGAACCAGTCTTAGGCTACGCAAACAGTCTGAAGGGACTGCTAAACATGTCATAATGGGGTGACGGGCTTGATACTAATAGAAGCGCCAGTTTGGGCCTCTACAAATAATTAATCTGGCTATGTATTATAGACTCAAGGCTAACATTCAGTAACATCAAGATTGATACAGTTGTAGGCTATACAAACTGTCTAAAGAGACTGCTAATTATGTAATCCAGGGGTGAGAAGCTTGAGGTTAATAGAAGAGCCGTTTTGGGCCTCTACAAATAATTAATCTGGCTATGTATTATAGACTCAAGGCTAACATTTAGTACCATCAAGATTGATTCAGTTGTAGGCTATACAAACAGTCTGAAGAGACTGCTAAATATGTAATCCAGGGGTGATAAGCTTGAGGTTAATAGAAGAGCCAGTTTGGGCCTCTACAAATAATTAATCTGGCTATGTATTATAGACTCAAGGCTAACATTTAGTACCATCAAGATTGATTCAGTTGTAGGCTATACAAACAGTCTGAAGAGACTGCTAAATATGTAATCCAGGGTGATAAGCTTGAGGTTAATAGAAGAGCCGTTTTGGGCCTCTACAAATAATTAATCTGGCTATGTATTATAGACTCAAGGCTAACATTTAGTACCATCAAGATTGATTCAGTTGTAGGCTATACAAACAGTCTGAAGAGACTGCTAAATATGTAATCCAGGGGTGATAAGCTTGAGGTTAATAGAAGAGCCATTTTGGGCCTCTACAAATAATTAATCTGGCTATGTATTATAGACTCAAGGCTAACATTTAGTACCATCAAGATTGATTCAGTTGTAGGCTATACAAACAGTCTGAAGAGACTGCTAAATATGTAATCCAGGGGTGAGAAACTTGAGGTTAATAGAAGAGCCGTTTTGGGCCTCTACAAATAATTAATCTGGCTATGTATTATAGACTCAAGGCTAACATTTAGTACCATCAAGATTGATTCAGTTGTAGGCTATACAAACAGTCTGAAGAGACTGCTAAATATGTAATCCAGGGGTGATAAGCTTGAGGTTAATAGAAGAGCCGTTTTGGGCCTCTACAAATAATTAATCTGGCTATGTATTATAGACTCAAGGCTAACATTTAGTACCATCAAGATTGATTCAGTTGTAGGCTATACAAACAGTCTGAAGAGACTGCTAAATATGTAATCCAGGGGTGATAAGCTTGAGGTTAATAGAAGAGCCAGTTTGGGCCTCTACAAATAATTAATCTGGCTATGTATTATAGACTCAAGGCTAACATTTAGTACCATCAAGATTGATTCAGTTGTAGGCTATACAAACAGTCTGAAGAGACTGCTAAATATGTAATCCAGGGGTGATAAGCTTGAGGTTAATAGAAGAGCCGTTTTGGGCCTCTACAAATAATTAATCTGGCTATGTATTATAGACTCAAGGCTAACATTTAGTACCATCAAGATTGATTCAGTTGTAGGCTATACAAACAGTCTGAAGAGACTGCTAAATATGTAATCCAGGGGTGAGAAACTTGAGGTTAATAGAAGGGCCATTTTGGGCCTCTACAAATAATTAATCTGGCTATGTATTATAGACTCAAGGCTAACATTTAGTACCATCAAGATTGATTCAGTTGTAGGCTATACAAACAGTCTGAAGAGACTGCTAAATATGTAATCCAGGGGTGATAAGCTTGAGGTTAATAGAAGAGCCGTTTTGGGCCTCTACAAATAATTAATCTGGCTATGTATTATAGACTCAAGGCTAACATTTAGTACCATCAAGATTGATTCAGTTGTAGGCTATACAAACAGTCTGAAGAGACTGCTAAATATGTAATCCAGGGGTGAGAAACTTGAGGTTAATAGAAGGGCCATTTTGGGCCTCTACAAATAATTAATCTGGCTATGTATTATAGACTCAAGGCTAACATTTAGTACCATCAAGATTGATTCAGTTGTAGGCTATACAAACAGTCTGAAGAGACTGCTAAATATGTAATCCAGGGGTGATAAGCTTGAGGTTAATAGAAGAGCCCTTTTGGGCCTCTACAAATAATTAATCTGGCTATGTATTATAGACTCAAGGCTAACATTTAGTACCATCAAGATTGATTCAGTTGTAGGCTATACAAACAGTCTGAAGAGACTGCTAAGTATGTAATCCTGGGGTGAGAAGCTTGAGGTTAATAGAAGGACCATTTTGGGCCTCTACAAATAATTAATCTATGTATTATTCATTCAAGGCTAACATTGAGTACCAGTCATAGGCTATGCAAACAGTCTAAAGAGACTGCTAAATATGTAATCCTGGGGTGAGAAACTTGAGGTTAATAGAAGGGCCATTTTGGGCCTCTACAAATAATTAATCTATGTATTATTCACTCAAGGCTAACATTGAGTACCAGTCATAGGCAATGCAAACAGTCTAAAGAGACTGCTAAATATGTAATCCTGGGGTGAGAAGCTTGAGGTTAATAGAAGGACCATTTTGGGCCTCTACAAATAATTAATCTATGTATTATTCATTCAAGGCTAACATTGAGTACCAGTCATAGGCTATGCAAACAGTCTAAAGAGACTGCTAAATATGTAATCCTGGGGTGAGAAGCTTGAGGTTAATAGAAGGGCCATTTTGGGCGTCTACAAATGATTAACCTGGAGCTAGTTTAAGGCGAATAATCCAATGTCTAGTTGAATGGGCAATCATCGATTTGCTTTCCTCGGAATATAAAGCTTAGTTTAACGTACAAGAACTTGTCTACATGCCCCAGTAATCCAGCCCAATCTAACTAAAAGGTCTTAAAAACAATTTTACAAATTAAATTTTTAAAACAAGTATATAGCCTGTACAAAATTTCATAGAATAAATATCCAGGTGAAGAGTATTTTGGATTCAAGGAACATGAGAGCGAATACATAAAAGAAATTTTAAAATATTCTCCCCACGATCAACACACTAACTACATATTCGTCTATCGAGAAAATATAAACACAACTTTATCACACAGTATCACTACAGCTGTATTTTTACTTATTGATTTCCATTGTTTCTGACGTCACGCAATCAAAATGAACGCATTAAAATAATTGTATAAACGCCTAACGACCCTGTTGATTATTTTGTGTTCACCTTTTCCTGCATCATTAAGTTTAAATTTTAGAAATGGATGTTTTAATTGAACAACAACTACATTAAAACTACCAAAACTCATTCATCATAATCATTTTCGTATTGTGAAAGAGAAAGTTGTTTTGTTAAGTTTATCAAAGTGTTTCTAATAATTTTGTATTCAAAAAACACAAAAACAATACGCAATGATGATGTTTTTATGCCAGTTAGACTAATTAGAACGAATGATCAGCATAAACTGTAAGGGAAAAGCAAGAGGAGTAACTGCGGCTCGAACTAAAGAACCTTAAGGTCGTCCAGAGACGCATCAGGCTTTAGAAATTGATGAAATTTCGATTTGAATTGATACAATCGATCTGATGTGTTTAGGAAGTCGATTTACCGAGACAGAGCAGCATTTAAAAGTCTGTTTCAAAACTCGGTTATAAGTTTACGTGGTTTGTGACGTCACACGATATCTTAAATCGCGCGAATAGAGATGCGCGCACATTGAATCTAATAAAATTCGTCTAAATTTTATTACGAAATTCCATATTTAAATGTCACAAAACTAACTAAATGATACAGACACATGACACAAACGTGTTTTAATTCAATTATTTCAACAAAAATCGGATTCAGAAAATTCCGGAAAAAAATAACTGTCGAAATTAATTGTTTCATAATATTTTGCTAAATTATTAATAACCACAACAACTACAAAAAAATTATAATAAACGATTTCGTTTATATATAGTTTCACAATATGGTTTCACAATAAATCGAAAAACTCGGAAGTAGTTAAAGGTTTTCTATTTTACTCCAGTACCGTAAATTTTCGAAAAAATAAATTTTTTCATTTGTTTTGTATAACTTTTACGAGATAGCAACCTTAAAATACGTTCTGTTTGAGTACTAATTCGATCAAAATTGTTTAGCCGATTTTGAGAATATCCAATTGTTAACAGCTTTGGTAACATTTTAACGCATACACGCACGCGCGCGAACGAAAAGAAATCAAAATAACTTTTTGAGAACGTGAAAAGTACTTCATCAAGTACGTTTAACGTACTTCTTGTACGTTAAACTAAGCTTTATATTCCGAGGAAAGCAAATCGATAATTGCCCGTTCAACTAGACATTGGATTATTCGCCTTAAACTAGCACCAGGTTAATCATTTGTAGAGGCCTAAAACGGCCCTTCTATTAACCTCAAGCTTCTCACCCTAGGATTACATATTTAGAAATCTCTTCAGACTATTTGTATAGCCTACAACTGTATCAATCTTGATGATACTAAATGTTAGCCTTGAGTCTATAATATATAGTCAGATTAATTATTTGTAGAGGCCCAAACTGGCTCTTCTATTAACCTCAAGGTTCTCACCCCATTATGACATGTTTAGCAGTCCCTTCAGACTGTTTGCATAGCCTATGGCTGTATCACTCTTGATGATCCTGAGCAAGGCTAGTGCCTTGAGTCTATAATACACTGCATAAGAAATTGTGTGACTAAAAATGGAGAACGCTATCCATCAGTAGGGAAATGAACCATATACTTCTAGGTTAGCTTTTGAAAATACAATTAGGTTATTTGTTAATATATGAGTCACTAATGATACTAATTAGACATCTTAATCGAGTGTAAGATAAATTCACATCACTATGTTCAGTAAAATGATCTGCCTTCCCTAGCTTCGTCAATTCTACTTTCGTTGACGCGTTTCAGAGAACCTCCATCTTCAAAAATTATATCTATACTCCTATATCTATATCTATATGGAGTATAGATATAGTTTTTGAAGATGGAGGTTCTCCGAAAGGCGTCAACGAAAGTAGAATCTAGGGAAGGCATATCATTTTACTGAACATATTGATAATAATCCTAGCAGAAAAGAAGAAGAATATAAAAAGAATTTAAATTCACATCACTGCAGCAACGTAGACCCAAGGAATTCAGAGTGCTCAGATGTCGGGTTTTGGTACTACGTCCATTTTATTTTTGGCATCCTGATTTTAACACTGGGTGGGAGCTCTATGTATTATACACTCAAGGATGTTAAATGTTTCCTGAAGTGGTCATAACTTCTTTCAGCGGCCTTTTGGGGGCCGCCTAGGTGGCCTAGTTGATAGCGTACTAGGCTTTTACCCCGAGGACCCGGGTTCGATTCCCGGCCAGGGCTTGGCATTTCCATACGCTATAAATCATTCCATTGTCTGCATTAGCCCAATTGTGCACAATAGTCGGACGTTAACCACCAAAAAAAAAAAAAAAAAAAAAAAAAAAAATTGCTCAACTCAATTAACCAATTAGTGAGTTGGTTTGTGCTTTTAACAAGCTTTTTCCCGACCTTTTTCTGATAACATTTAGAAAACTATTTTTCATCGCTATTGGCTAAGTATGTTTTGAAGTTTTACAACCAGTTTCTAGAGTATTTATTTAACGCTCCAATAGTAAATACTAGATTAATATTAAATTTTTCATTCTGTTTCTAGAAAGTATTTAATCAAAGATTACTTAATCTCTACTTATTAATTTTAAAGAAAGATTATTTGATTTAAATAGTTGTTGTCAAACATATGATCAACATATTATGTAGTTTTTAGGTTATGTTGTCTGTTTATTTTTGTTTCCATAGTTACTTTACTACTGTTTACAATGTGCTATACGTTTTTGAGTATTGTAGGCTATTATTTTTTTGGGAAAAGCGACACACGCCTAGCTGTATTGTGGGACAGATACTTTTGAAATTAAATTAAAAATATATCCTTCTTTACTGAACCTAAATCTAACCTTGAATTCTTCATAATAAAAATAATTAAATTGAATTAAGTGCTATTCTTAAATATCCCAATTACTTCTGTTAATTCTTCATCTGACCTACTGTTATCACAATATCTTGGACTCATTTCAAATAAGTCCTAAAATCAATTTATAGGTTATGTTAGTATTGCCGATAATTAATTTGGAGAAAAAACTTGTAAAAACTAAAAATATAACGAGAATGTTAACACTCAAATAAAATCAAATGCAGTACTAATACAAACAAAATTTTGAAACTGTAGTTATGTCATAATTAAAATAAAATAATTTAGTACAAAAAAATCACAAATTAAACTTTGATAAATAAGACTTTAACTTATTAACTTTAATCTTCGATTAATCTTCTTAATGTTTGTTCTAGAAACTAAAATTGATGATTCAATTAAAAATTAAGTTTAATAGTGGATGAAATAAGTTAATGACTGTTCATGTGACTGTTAATTTTTTTCAATGTGCTTTTCGCCTTAAAAAAATTAAACATTCTGAAATAGTACGGACATATACGGTATTTTTAACAAAAATATTTGTAGCATAATATTTTGGGTGGGAGTATATATAGGTGAGAATATATTTGGGTACCTATTTAAAAGCGACAACTAAATTTGATCAAAACCATTTAAGACAATGTAGTATTGAGTATATTTTATTTTCATTCAAAATTTTAGCGATTTATTTGTTTGTCTTATTGTTAAAAAGCTTTATATGTGTATTTTATAGTTTCTATAGTGCAGTAACATATTTAAACAAAGTTTTGTTACCAGATAAAAAAAAAACAAAAACATTTCACAAATTTTCTCATATTCATTAATTATCTTCCAAAAAAAGTAGTTATCGGAAGGAAAAAGATAGAACATCAATACTTAGTTATAAATTTTTAATATTGCCAAAATCTGACTAAACGATTTTGAAAAATTAATCATTTTCGGGTTTCATTAAATAGTTTTTTAAATGATTTTTCTAAGCGGTATTAACTCGTATGATTTATTTTTATAACGGGTTACTTTTGGATAAATTTTATTTTATATAAAAAATATAAATTTTTACTAATTTTAAGGAAAATTTACTAATTTTAAAGAAAATTAATAAAAATACAAATTTTTACTAATACTAAAATAATTGGGTAAAATCTGTTTTTTTTTCACGATAACTATGCAATCACTACATACAGGACACAGCGAGAAAATGAAACGTTTTCCAACAGCTATATTCTTTCTTTCTAGATTTGGATTGAGCAATTAACAAAAATGACAATTTAAAAAATGTCTTTGAGCGTTTGAACTTGTCATAATGTAAATGTACAAAAACATTAAAATTTACTCATAGCCTGAAATCTTATTAAAACACTTACGACTTTAACACTTTACACACACTTACATTTAGGGAGGCGATAATAGCCTCAATGTGCTTTTCGCCTTAAAAAAAAATTAAACATTCTGAAATAATTACAACAATAGATTGAGTTATCAATTATATTTCGACAACTAAATTATTGTCATCATGTGAATTGGTTTGAGAGTTTTGTTCTGCAACCTAAACACGTTACAAACATGACATTAAAGCTATCTTTACTAGTTAATAACATTGTTTAATTATAACAAAAGTAAGTCGTTTTTATCAAGGTCTGTAGGCGGAACAATTGTACTATCATTACCATTACCTAGACCTTCCTTTAATTACTCTGCATGTTGTAGATAGCGTTACTATCGCATTGCTTCCGCGATTAAATTTTTTAGAAATGAATTTCCCGAGATAGTAAAAAATTAATAAATAGTGTGTTAGTTTACGTCACAGAAATTCTTTTTCAAAAATTCGTAATAATAATTAATAAATATTAATAAGTGAAGTATTTCTTAAAACTATTTAAAATTCTAGCAGCAAAAACAAAAAGTGCTGTAAAACGTCACCCAAACGGTCTCACATTTATGTATTTACCCTAAATATCCAGTTTGAAAGGTATTGGCTTTTTGTCACAATTAAAGAAAATGTGTGTGTGTGTGTGTGTGTGTGTGTGTGTGTGTGTGTGTGTGTGTGTGTGTGTGTGTGTGAGAGAGAGAGAGAGAGAGCGTGCGGGCTCGGACACGCGCGCAATCTACAGCACACAGATATCTGAAATTGTTAACGTAGGTGCACAGAATAAGGTCGGGCAACTCCTAAACCGGGATTTTAAAACTTCGAATTAGATTTTTGTAAATTGAATATTTAGCTGAAAATTACACGTTATCTAGCGTCTTTTTTAAAAACTATTTAAATTTAGAAGCAAAAAGAGAAACATTGTCTCATGAGTTCAAATTTGTTTATTATTTTTTAACGGACAACATTTAAAAAACGTTTACGATAAAGAGCAAGTCGAAAACAATAAGCCCTAAATTCTGGCTGAATTGGGTTTCATTTTCTATTTGTTCTTGAACGATGAATATGAAACTTTTATTTCAAGTTTTTGAACTTAGTTGTCCTGTAAATACTTGTATATGCGTACTGAAAAATTTGGCCCATATACCTTTTTTTGTAGATAGTTTTCAACCTGGATTTGTTGAAAGAAATAATTAAGTGTGGAAAAGGGCATGTAATATTTTTGCGGTATTTATTTATTAACAGAAGTTAAAATTTTTAAATTGTCACTTTATGAAACCAACATTAACATGGATATAACGTAGGGTAAATATTATTACTTTTTAAACACTTCCTTCGCCTAACATTTAGTTTTAATTGATGATATAAAATTTGGTAAAACATACATTTTAGGAATTGTTTTCAAACGTTTTTAAACGCCCAAAAGGGTTTTCACAAAAGATTTTGTAGGGTTTTATAACAAATAATCAGACAATTTTTTTTAAATTAACTATATTTACAAAATTATGTTTAAAAAAAACACAAATCGATTAACTTATTTTAAAATTAAGTTATTATTTTTGTACAAATTACATTCTATATGATGATTATAATCCTATTATTCAATAAATAAACACTATCAGCGTAATACTGTTTAACCGTACGACCGATTTTCATTAAACTACTAAAATTAAGTTTACAAATGAATGATACGAGTAATTTGAGTTCATGATTTTTGCTCAACGGGGTGTAAGTTTTACAATACACATTTTTCCTATGAATATCTTATAAACAATTCCTTTTTTTTACTCGTTACAATATTTAAAAACAAAATTGTTATACTTTTACCCTTAAATTATTAATCTATCTGTAATTTATTATTTTAGTGTATAATTCGGATTAAACTCTTAATAACATAATTTAAATAAATCTCTTTTAAATGCACTATACACATACAAATAATTTAAACAATACATACAAATATTAAAAACACACCATTTAAAATTTACTTATAAATGAATTACAGTTTTATAGTTTTGTGTTAATGTCCTACTTAGAAACTAATTGAACTTAATTATGAATACAAAAATTATGATTGTTTTTTGTCTAAACAAAAATCCACAACATACAGCTAATTCGAAAAAACCGTTATTTCTTTTAAAGAAATATATTTTTGTAAGTTATCGTAAATCCCAGCGAAACTCGCCAACCATTCCTCTAATTTTGTATTTTATTGTTCGCCTATGACAACAGTCTTAATAATTTAAAAATATATTGTTTAATATTATATTTAACATTATACATAGGCCTATATTTTATTTCATTACAAACATATTTATTTATGAAAAAGTTATAAACGTTGCTTACGGAAAGCAGATAAAAATTTTATCTCAGTAATACTTGGTTTGAAAACTGTTTTAAAAATCTGATAAATTAAGCCCTAATTTTCAATAATTTAAATTTATTACGTTTTAACATTTTATAAATAACCTAAATCAGATTATAAAATATTTAAAATACCTTAACGTTAATCCTATACAGTCGGAACACAAAATAATATTTATCGTTATACTGATTACATTAATTATACTAAAAAATATACAAATCGAAATACTATATACACATCTTACTGTAAGACACAGATGCTAAGACGAAAGCATTGTTTGTAACAAGTCACAGATGCTACAAAACGCGTTAGCTTCATCTTTCAATAAACTTCTCTTTATAAGCGCGGCTTAGATCAGAAACCAGCGACAGATCCCGGTCTCCTGAAGTCGGAATTACCCGTGACGTGGTTTGTCGCGTTTCTGGCGATGGCAGTGATACACGAACCCCAGGATTTTCCTAACCTCAAAACCTTGTGTCCAATTTTCGACATTCCAATAGGAATATCCTGGAGGAATACAATAAAAGTTGTGAGTAAATAAATAATGGTAATTGTTAATTAGTCTAATTTCTAAAAACTAGGTTTAGCAGATTTTTTAAAAGTTTTGGACATGTGTGAAACAGCATAAGTTGCTGTATAAAATTTGAAATAAATGTAATTTAGAGTTCTATAGTTTATGGGGAAAACACCAAAACAGACTCTGCAGTGATTAAATTCTTTTCCAACCGTGACTTCCTTTATTTCAAAAATTTCTATATTGACTTCAATTATAAACCTAAATATGTGACCGAAACTTTTGAAAATATGATCAACTGATTTTATGAAATTAAGCAGAATTTTAAAATTTTCCCATTAATTCCCAAACCGTATTTCGCTGGGGGATACTAACCAATACATTTTTGTTTATTTATACAATGACTACATTAAAAAAAATGAAAATCGTTAAAGCCAATTTTGAAAAATTCAAATTTCACGTTTTTTTTTACA
The DNA here is from genome assembly GCA_022606455.1 of Callitettix versicolor. Lineage (NCBI taxonomy): Eukaryota > Metazoa > Arthropoda > Insecta > Hemiptera > Cercopidae > Callitettix > Callitettix versicolor. The sequence goes on along the minus strand of CM040186.1, from coordinate 98,106,472 downwards.
AAAAAGGGCTTCAAAAATAAGTTTACAATTTTTGTTGTACACCTAATACTGTTCCGGGGTATTAGCGGTTTTATGGTAATGACGAGGCAGACCGACTGGCTGGATTGGGAGCTTCATCTGCATTTATTGAACCTGAGACGACTTTAGGGATTTCCCTGTCGTTGGCCGGGTCTGCTATTAATAGGAGAATTACTAATCAACTCCAGGTAAGATGGAATAACGTACATAGGCAATCCCATAGTAAGCGTCTCTTGAGCAAAGTTCCTTTTGGAAGGCTTAAAGTCAGATGGTCAGGGTACAACTCAGGAAGATCATGGGGCTCATTAGAGACTACTATGGTCTGAGGGTGTACCACGGAGAAATGTGTAGGTTATGCAGGAAGGAGGAGGAAACTGCAGGGCACATAATTCATGATTGTGAAGTTCCCACTAGTAGGACGCTAGGAGTTTTTGGTTTCTTGGACCCTAGGGATCTTCAGCGTTTGTTGGAACTAATTAAGAGCTCCAATCTGCTGAACTAATATTTAAGAGGTTTAGTTGCATAACAGGTCAGTCAATCGCAGTGTGTCTGGGGTTGTACTATCAATCCCTTCTTCTAGGTTTTCATCTTAATCTTACTTCCTTAATCTTTACACTTCCGTTATTACAGTTCTCTTGTCCTCCATTGCATAATTGGCAAAAAAACTGTTCAACAAGTTAAGCAGAACAACTCAACGTAACTGAACGTCTGAAGGTTCAGAGGATGTCTTGAGAAACATGTTTCCAGGCCGTTTGATTACCAAAAACGAAAGACCATCAAGGTTAAACAATCTAAAGTATAGGCCTCGAATTACATGCTTCAAACGTTACCGGAATCACATGAGATCATTGAACAAGACTTTCGGATATTTTAAAAAAAAGTAAGAACCACTTTTTTTCTATGAAGCTGAAAATTGGAAATCGTTTTTTTCTACTTTCACCAAACTTTTTTTATTTATATTTTGCACAGTGAGACAGTGAAGAATGAGTAACCTACTTTTTAAGCGAAAATATTACATGCCAAGCTTTCGAGTACAAAGTGGGGCAATCTTTTAATTTTATGCTTTTAAAACATATTATTAGGAATGTTTTACGGCGCAGTTATGTGTTTTTTATTTACTTTTACTTGTTTTTACTTATTGTTGTTAACCTTACCTTGGACGTTCCGTATTCATAAGCAAATTGCATTGGCTGCAACTGGTGGTGGAATCTTGGCGCGTCTATCGCTTCCTTGATGTTCTTATTGTACCACAGATTCAATATGGACACCTGCAAGAATATACAAAATTATTAACAAACGTGCAGCAATACTTGCCAAAAGGACGGGCGGCCAGCTGAGCGGAGCGAAACGGAATGAAGATGAACGGCAACCAGACGAGGAGTTCAGTCAGTTTAAAGATTTTTTTAATCTTTTCAATCTAAATATTCAGGACTACTGTAACGGATTCTAGGGATAAACTACGTTTAAAAACCGTAACGTAGGCAACGGTAACCTAGGTAACGATAAATAATAAGTTTGTAGAAATAGTCAGCAAGGTGGGGAAAGCCGAATCAACTTCAAAACCGAACTAGACGGAGTCCAAGCTACGCGGAGCGGAACGCAGCGACTCCGCTCAACTCTGTTTTGCTATCAGTGGCTGCACTTACATTAAAAAAAAGTAGGTGAGGTTTTGAATTCGTAGTCCGTTCCGCTAAGCGCAACTCCGCTTCGCATTTGGTTGGTTCTGACCTAACAATTCAGAATAAGCAAATCCTGAGTTACGTTGTAAGAAATTTATGTTTAAACAAATTTTCAAAACTTAAATTTTAATTACTTATTTGTAAATGAATAATTTGCAATCACTATATATTTTTAAAATTTAGTTTCCACACACACACACACACACACACACACACACACACACACACACACACACACACACACACGCACGTTTGTGTTCACATCTCTAGAGACCAAATAATTGGTCTATTTTTAAGGAATTTGATAAATATGTCAGGGTCTCAGTTTCATTACGTCGGTATACAGTTTTTACTTTTTGAATAAATCACTTTTTAACCTCACTTTTATTCAAAAGAAAAATTACAAATCTGATTTTTTCAAGATTCACAAATGATTCTGATTAAATTTTATTCAAACGAATTTCATATGTACTAAAACAAAACGTATGGTCGTTATAATCCCCGGAATAGGTTCAGGAGTTTCCAAAGTTTAAAACTTTCCCATAATCAGTTTAATTTGTCAAAATTGTTTTACTGCTATTTTGATTTACTTGAATAAATTGTGCTGAAACATTAAACTGAGTTACTAAAAACGGTAGTCAAAACAAAACACACGCTATCGGACAGATAAATAAACTTGTTTATTTTATTTACAGTGGAATCTCGATTAACCGTCACCCTTATAAGCGTCAGTTTCTATTAACCGTCAAGTTAATACTGTTATCCGACATTTTTAAACAGTCTTCCGTAGTAAATAATTTGTAATAAATAATAAAAGTAATCTTCTAGACAAAACAAAAACACTATAACTGGACACGAATTATTTATAGTGTAGACAATGGCAGCTGACACTAATTGCTATCTAAGCAAACATTGTTAATCGAAAAGTAAACGATTCTATCATCTAGTGGAATGAGATAGGAACATTTCACATAGCGTCAACAAATTTCAAAAGATAGTATGAATGTTTCTGTTGAAACATAAACACTTTCACACTATTTACGATAATACCATTCAGCGCGTAAGTCGATCATTCAAGAGTCACGTGAGTAAGTGACGCGCGGTGCTCTCGCGTATGTTACGTGAATACTTGTCAAAAAGTTAAGTATAGATATATCAATGTATTAAAGACCTATGTACCAAAATAATAATAATAATAATAAAACATTATTTTGTTATAGTAGGCCTATGTTATTTTCATCAGTCGCCAAAAGTACGGATGGTATATTTATATTTTTCGTTTATTCTGTCATCTATCACCCCAACAGTCCCAAAAAATGACATTTGATCGAGACTCTACTGTGCTTCAATCCCAAAAACAATGCTCTGAAATAACCAACACGTTTTTCGAAACACCCTGTTTAAGTATACACACAGTGAAAAGTGGTTGTAGTAGGTAAACTGTAATGGAGTGGTAGTTCACTAACCAGTGCAGTGGAGGTGGTGATCTTCGTGCCTCCAGCTGAACCCACAGCCAGCCGGACGTTGCCGCTGGAGTCCACGATGATTGTGGGACACATCGAAGACAGAGGCCGTTTGCCCGGAGCTATAAAGTTAGCCGGCGAGGGAGGGATGCCGAAGAAGTTCTTGAAGTCCGGCGCAGAGAAATCGTCCATCTCGTCGTTCAGAATAATGCCCGTGGTCTCTGAGATTAGCTTACTGCCGAATCTGGAATAATAAGCCTTGTTAGTTTAAGCAAGTTACGGGGGAAACAGAGGAAATATTGGGATAGAAGTTGAATAGAAATAATGAAACATATTACATACATTTCTAGCATCTAATAAATATTTCTTTAACAATCCCGTTAGGTTAGGTTAGGTTAGGTTAGATTAGGTTAGGTTGGTAAGGTTAGGTAAGGTTAGGTTAGGTTAGGTAAGGTTAGGTAAGATTAGGTAAGGTTAGGTAAGGTTAGGTTAGGTTAGGTTAGATTGGGTTGGGTTGGGTTGGGTTAGGGTTTGGTTGGGTTGGTTAGGTTAGTTTGGTTAGGTTACGTTACTAATGAAAAAAGTAATAAATCGACTTAATTTCTCGAAATCGGTTTATCAGATTTTGCTCAAACAGTCATGTCAGAATATTAAAAATAAAATCAATAGGACTATATGTGTATGATTACAAAAATTATTGATTATTTTATTTTATAATCTCGGGTTCAATGTTGAGTTTATGCCTCGGTTAGCTTTCATATTCATAATAACTTAATGTTACTAAAAACAAACTCTTTACGGAATCTTACAATTAAACTTTAAAACTATGTTAACATTTCATTTGACTTAACTAGATGAGTGACGTGCGGGTGAAAAGTCTGAGATAATTTATGGATGACAACAAAATAAAATGATGTATTTAAATTTATTCATTTATACTTTAGGTTTGGTTCTAAATAGTCTGTACATTTTTACTAATTAAAAAAGGTTTATAGTTTTTTTTGTTGATTAATTGTGTTCTCCAATCTGATGATTAAAGCCACTTGAATTTTGAATTTAGCATTAAAAGTATCACTCACCAAGTTTCTAAAGCTTACAATTACGTTACTAGATATATTATTTTATTATTTTTTGCGCAAAAAAAACAACTGAATTTTGTTGAATATTGAATAAAATGGATTTTGTAATACAGTTTCAAGTTGGTTTCTTGATACTAAATTATTTCTTGACTAATCCGTAATTATGTCATTTTGTTAATGTTGAACTTCTCTCTTCAAATGCTTGGACCAGAATAAAATTAATTCACAATGGCTTCCTCATTGTTGAGTTTTCGCAGTGTATTTTTATTGGGATAATTCTTTTATTTATGTTTTTCATGAAAGTGTCGTAAGTCTAAATGATGGTTGTAATATTACTATGAGTATAATATTTAATTTAATATGATCTCGCGGATGGAAATGCGCTATGGGTGTTTTCTTTATTTTATGCGAGTTTAGGGTCCGGTAATTTATGATATGCTGCCCAGAGGTGATTAGATATAATCAACTCAATTTGATAAATTTAAAAGAGAAATTAATTGTACGAGAAAAAATCGAAAAACAAAACAAACCTCGATTACGATAATGAAGTAAGTTTTTTTAACTCATGTTAAACAGGACTTGTTTGAAAATTACATGAACTCATTGTATACGAGCTTAATAAATAAGTTACATCAACTCATTGTAACAAATTTGTAACTTCTTAACAAACTACTAAACTCATAGTAAACAAGACTTGTTAACAATTTACATTAATTAAATAAAACTTGTTAATAAACTTTTTAACAAGTTACAATTACTCATAGTAAACAATTTGTTAACAAGTTACATCAACTCATAGTAAACAGTTGTTAATAAGTGTCAACTCATAGCGAACAACTTAAATCAACTCACAATAAATTAACGGTGCTGGTGGCGACTGCAGCATCCCCGTTGGGCGCCAACACTACGATGTTAGCAGTGCCGTGGTCCTCTATCTGGGCGTATTCCGCTCCGTAGAACTTGGGATCCTGCGATGTCTTCGTGTCAGAGATCTTACTGCGAGTTAATTGGATAAAGTCTTCCGATGTCAGCAGGTTCATTGCCTGCAAAATACGAAATGCTATAACCACAACACAGTGTTCTGGCGTTTAATCAAATGCCGTCTGAAGAAAGATGATCTAGGACCTCAAAAAGCGGATGTAGCCTGTACAGATTTGTTTAAAACTTTTTCGAGAACGCATTAAAAAGAAAAATAATTTATGCTAACACATTGCTCAAAATTGCTTAAATTATATTTTTTTAAACTGTTTTTAAACTGCCAACAAAAAAGCTTGAGAATAATTCTAATTTCTCAAAAACGGTATTTTGTTCAAATTCCAACAAAATTTTAAAAAACAATATTACAGTTTTATTCCTCTAACCAGAATTTTTACGGATAAAATTTTGTTTGAATACTTGTGGACTACATTTTAGTAAGATTTGACCAAAATCGTTGAGCTGATTTTCTGAAAATCATATTTTTAACAATTTTTGACCGAAGATAGAGCACCAAAAAATTTTTTTTTTAAATTAAAATCTTGCAAAATTTCATCCAAATTAGTGTACGCCCTACTGCGATGTATTCATGCACACAGACACATCAGACGAACAGACAACAAAGTAAAAACCACTGTTTTAGTCTCAGTGGCACATACACTTTACACTTACTTTGGACATGTCGTAGAAGTTCGGATCGCCGAGGTAACTGCGTTGCCCGTACGCGTGCTTGAAGGCTTCCGTGATCCTCTGCGTCATCTGCACCGGTGTGGTCGCGTTCTGCACGAAACCGTCCAACACGCGCATGATGAAACCCACCAGGACTCCAGAGCCCGGAGGAGGCATGGAGTACAGCGTCAGACCACCGGATAGATTGGCTATTATTGGCTCGTTCCAGATCGCCCTGTTAACATTAACGGAAGAACTTTAGATCATTACATGAAGACACAATGGATGCTGAATAAAACACTATAGTCCAGCCACTTAGTAAAAGACCTGTGCGAGAATTTCTCACGCATGTAGGAGATTTCCACCTCCTGCTCCCTCCAACAGTTTAGTGACACAATGTCTGCCAGTCTACAAACTTTTACTACTCAGTGACAGTGAAAGAAAAGAAGGGAGCTATGGTGAGAGAGTGAGGACTCTACCTCTCACTCGCACATTTTTTCTCTGTCTCACTGGTGTTCCTAGCAGGACGTTTTCTAAACGACTGATCTATAATCGAACAGCTTTAGTAAAGCAGGAAAAGATAGTTTAGTGAACTTGGATGTAGGCCTGTCGGAATAGTTCTTTTAACCAGACAACCTTATGATTTAAGAAAGCTTCTTTTTTCACAATAAAGTTTAAATGTACAACTTCCCTACGAAAATCAACTATCAAGATATTTTTTTATAAACATTTTGTAAATTCCATTGCATAAACTTCGAAAATTAAAAAAATCACTGATTAATTAAAACAGAACGGAAGAACTTGAAATTATTACTTGATGACACAATGAGTCACAGAACACTATAGTCCAGCCACTTAGTAAACGGTCTGTGGGAGAACTTCTCACGCATGTAGAAGATTTCCCCTCCAGCTCCCTCCAACAGTCCAGTGACACAGAGTCTGCCAATCTGAGCCTACAAACTGTTACTACTCAGCGACAGTGAAGGAAAAGGAGGGAGCTATGGTGACAGAATGTGAACCTCTCAAACCATCACTCGGCCTCTCACTCTTACATTTTTTCTCTCTATCCAACTGGTGTTCTTAGCAGGCCGTTTTCTTAGCGGCTAACCTTAGAACAGCTTTAGTAGAACAGAAAAAGACAGTTCATTAAACTTGGATATAGGCCTGTCGGGATGGTTCTTGTAATCAGACAACCTTATGATTTTAGAAAGTTTCTTTTTTTCACAATAAAGTTTAAATGCACAACAAAAATCAACATCGAGGAATTTTTTATACAAATTTATAAGTTCTAATGTACAAACTTCGATTTTTTTAAAAAAAGTCTTCGCTTAATTAAAACAGGCTACTTACTTGTAATTGTTCATGTCCTCCTTAGTGATAATGCCGCCGGCCTTCTGTATATCGTTGACGAAGCCGTCAGTTAGGCCACCGTTGTACAGTTCGTCACTCAGTATGGACGACTTGGCGATGATCCTCAAGGTCTGCGCCAGTTTGGGTAACTTGATGTAGTCGCCGTACTTTGGCAGGGTGTTGTTGGCGGACAACAGCAACTTGCTGAACACAAAAACTCAAGTTCAATTAAACTCTTCGACATTATTAAAACCTGAACCAGTGCAGCATTCACAATATCTTTGAAAAATAGAATATTTTGCAAAGAAAATGGAAATGAAACTGGAAGCAAGAAAATACTGGAATATATATTTCAAATTTTTAAATCCCAAAAAAGTCTTTCTTGAGTGAATAAACGTTTTGAGTCACCAAAAAACTCTTCGGATTTAAACACTGTTTCCAGATAAGCAAATAAAAATATAAAGAACTGCAGAAAATTTTTGTGCAGCGAATAAATGATTTGGGAAGAGGAGAATCAGCAACGATAATTCTGCAGACGAATTCATGTCTTTGGACTTAAGAAATAAGCACTTCTACTGGAGGCCTGTGAAAAAGAAGAAGTTCTCCAAGTACTGAACTTGCTATTCGTTACATCCACAGATTAATATTAATAGTACAAAAACTTTAAACAAACTTTCTTACATTAAAATAATTATTTCTCCGAAGAGTCTCGTTTCGAAAGCTACTGAAAAAATTACAATATCTGTCTAAACTATTACAATCAACTCGACATATTTGATCACATACAACGACACATAACTCATTTCACTGTAACAAATTTTGTAATAAAAGAAATTTACTATTCCAGAATAAATTGAAAAACAAAAATAAAACTACGTTTGTCAGGTTTTATTTTTGTTTCTTGAATTTATTCTCGCATTGTAAATTTCTTCAATTCAAATTTACTACAAATGACGAGAGAATTTTATCATAACAATAAAATTGCATTATAACTCCTAGTTACCATCGTTTAATTCAGAATAGTCCACGTGGATACGGATACAGCGATCCCAGCATTTCCCCCATCATTCCATGTACCTTTGGAAGTCCGCAAGCCTTAGTGCGACTTTTCCTGAATCTCCTACGTTCAACTTTTATTTTGGGGTCGGAAAACAGTCGCACGGGGCGGGGTAGGAGGAGAATCACTACCGTGTTTCTGGAAGCCAAAAAATCCCGAATGACTGATGATGTTTGCGGAGGCGCGTTGACGTTGCACGGACCCGTACGACATTCATACAATCGCACGGTAATCATGCAATCTAATCTGCAACAATAGCCTGTCGCACTTTCGACAAGCAGTGGAAAACGGTGTTGTGCTTATCGATGGTCGTCCTGAACGCTTATCGTCGTCGGCAGACGTTCATGCACCCTTGAAGTTTGCACCACAAACAATTTTACTTTGACTCATAGCATTGTCAAATGCTTCCACAAGTGTGCGACGGGTTTCTGCCGTTTGAAAGCAAAATTTGATACAGGTCCTTTCCTCTTAAAAACCTACTATTTACTCAAGTTCCAAAATTCGCCTCAACACTAAAACATGACGTTACTGAAAACGTACGATACTCAAGAATGCAACGGAATCTAATTCACAAAGAGCACTGTTCCACTATTCTACTGATAGCGGGTCATACCACAAACTGTTCGTGATGGGAATTTAAATCCCCCGAACTTCTGGGTATCACCGCGTATATTTCCATATATGATCAAATTTTAAACAAAATATGGTGAAACAATTTTAAAAAATTAGACCGGATTTTCAGTTTTTCAAAGCTCAGAAACCGGATTTTGGTTTTGACTATTTATGGACTACATTTGAGTGAATTTGTATCTAAACCTAACCTAGCCAATTTTAAGAAATCTGATTTTTAACAAAAGTTTTACCCCCAAAAAACGTTTTCATAAATTAAAAAAATCGAGATAAATAAATAAATTTCACAGAAGTATTTTTGACAAAGTGTGTTTTTCGTATTTGTAATCCATAGCTTCAAAATGGCGGCCATTTCAATTATTAAAAAAAAATATTTTTTGTAATGAAATTTTAAAAATCTAAGTTCACCATCGTAATCAGCGTTAAAATAAGCATAAATTAGCATTTATATTTTCAAAGTGAAATTGACGGAGGTCACGGTTTAGTTTCAATGCAATTTAAAAATTTGAAATGTTAAATATGATTATGATTGCAAAATAATATCAGATTAATAAAGTGTAAAAATAAAAAAATATTTAAAAAATTAATTGATTTCACAAGTTTATTTCTTTCATTTAAAATTTAAAAACCGAAGACAGGCGCTATAAATTAGTAAGCATATACAACAAACGTGGGTTGTTTTTCACAAAACAATGTATATTAGATGTGTGTTTGGTTGCGTTTCACGGGAATTAGGCGCTGTAAAACGTTTTAATTTTAAAATAAAATAAAATAAAAAAATTGAACAACCTTGCGACGAATTTCATCAAAATTGTTTACTAAGTTTAGTATTCAGGCGCATCTAAGTTAAACATGTTATTCTTTGAAAATAATGCCACATATGTACGTACAAGTTTTGTTTCTGAACTGTGTTAAAAAGTTTCATTGAAAGTTTACGTTCAATTATTTTCTGCCAACTTACCTTAGTGATTCACTCTCTCTGATCTCCTTCTCCAAGGCTTCAATGTTTGTGGCCAGGTACTCGCCAATAGGTACACCTTCCTCGCACAGCTTGATGGTAGGTTCGAACAGTTCCGCCCAGCTGAGGCGACCGTACTTCTTCCACGCCTCGTGGTACCCGCGCAGCTCACCAGGTACCGCCACCGATAATCCTCCTGCATTAGAAATAGTTTATGCCAACTATTATGCAAACAAAATCCTAAAGTATATACAAGGTGTAAAATCAACAACGTCGTGGATCGCACAAGTCAGAATAGACCTACATGACGCAGAAATAGATAACAGACGTTGAAGACAGGAACGCATACAGGAGAAAGATGCTCGGTTGGAAAGTCCCAAAGAATGAAATTTCAAAGAGAGCAGGGGTAAAATGGACGGAGGATCGGAAGAGGATCCATGGGGACAGGATGAGGGAGGTGTGGAAGATTAGAAGGAGCAAGCCATGAGTTGGTGTATATCCAATAATAATAATAATAATAATAATAATAATAATAATAATAATAACAACAATAATAATATATAAAGAAAATGTTTCTGTCAGTACAAACCATGACCAATTTAGAACTGCCAGTTACTTACAAAACCGCACCTAGGGGATGAGGGCTTTTCACAGGAATACTGACAAACTTTGGGAAATGTATCCTTAGATCAATACAAGAAAAAATGTTATAAAGATAAGTCCTGAATCTATTCGTTTCCTATTTACTACTGACAATTTTTTTTTCAGTTTTACGTGAATGTAATGCATTTTTCGACTGTAGACCAAAAATTAGTGAAGCTATTTTGTCAAAACATACACGGCTACTTAAGAGACAAAATTCTGAAGACATATTTGTTTAATGCGATAAAAATGTTAATTTAAAAAATCAAATGTTAAAATTTGTAACAAAAATAAGTACTTAAAAATTGTTTTGTTAATATTTGACATTCTTCTACGTGAAAACTACCCAATCATTTGGATTGCAATTTTTCCAAAAGTTATATAATTTTATACAGAATAAGACTGTATCTAGACCATTTCAGTTTTGTAAGCAATATTTATTTTACAGCATAAAATACCGTAAGACAAGACAAACTGCAAAAGAAAGAAGGGCTGTACGCTTAAATTAAATTACAGTACATTTTTTTTATAAACAATAATTGATGGCATCTTGATACAGTAGGTTAGTTACCACTAAAAAGTACTTAAATTTATTTAGAAAGTTTTCGAAAAGACCCCTATTGTGATCTCGGCAAAGTCTGGCTCGTTTTTACAAGGAAAACGTTGCTGCTTTTATCAAGTCTTTGATTGTTGTGCAACATATAAGATTCTTTCAAACAGCTCCTGTCTTTTATCTGTTTACGGTATGGTTTTATATACCACCGTTTTCATGTGTCCCCACAGGAAGAAGTAATTTTGGTCGTGTCTTTTTCAGTAATCTTATTTGTAAAATGTAATATTTGTAAACTTATTCAGTAATCTTAGCTACAAAATGGCGGCCATTTCAATTATTGAAAAAATACTTTTGTGTAATGAAATTTTAAAAATCTGATTTCACCATCGTTATTAGCGTTAAAATACGCATAAATTAGCATTTATATTTTCAAAGTGAAATTGACGGCGGTCACGGTTTAGTCACCATCATCATCATCAGCGTTAAAATACGCATAAATTAGCATTTATATTTTCAAAGTGAAATTGACGGCGGTCACGGTTTAGTCACCATCATCATCATCAGCGTTAAAATACGGTTTAGTCACGGTTTAGTCACCATCATCATCATCAGCGTTAAAATACGCATAAATTAGCATTTATATTTTCAAAGTGAAATTGACGGCGGTCACGGTTTAGTCACCATCATCATCAGCGTTAAAATACGCATAAATTAGCATTTATATTTTCAAAGTGAAATTGACGGCGGTCACGGATTAGTTTAAATGCAGTTTAAAGTTTAAAATGTTAATATGCCGATTTCACTTCTAATTATGATAGTGAAATAATATCAGATCAATAAAGTGTAAAAATTAAAAAAAAATATTAAAAAAAAATGCTTATATCAGGTTAACGAGAAAACTACGATCCACGATTATTTAAAATTAAAAGTTATTGTAAAATTAACTGGTTTTACAAGTCCATTTCTCTCGTTTAAAATATAAATACCCTTTTCAAAAATAGTCGTAAGATAGGCTCTACAAATATTAGTAAATATAAGCATCTAAGGTAGCGGTAGTTGAACAAACGTGGGTTGTTTTTCACAAAGTGTATTAGATGTGTGTTTGGTTGCGTTTCACGGGAGTTAGGCGTTGTACAATGTTTTAAATTTAAATCTCGTAATATTGGCAGAATACATCAATATTTTGAAGTGAAAAAATGTAATTGTTATGCTTGCGACGGCAAAGAATATTCTTTCAATAATAGTTGTAATTATTGCGTTTAAAAAAATATGCTAAATTATATTCAACGTCTGCAACTACAATTTCAAACAACCCAATCGAACATTGAGATCACGTTAAACATCAGATTTTCGGAAATGTTTTATTGTTCTGACATGTTTTACTTTTTTAACATATCGTGTTTTAGTTTTTATGTTGTGATGTTCGATTTTACGTAATGCGAGTGCACAAATTTATATTGATATGTAATAGTATATTTTGTGCGTTGCAAGTCGCTTATTAAATTAATTATAATTAAAATTTTCTTTGTTTCCGCCCGGGATCGAACCAGGGACCTTGCGCTCGTACTACACTATGAAAACTACAAAGAAGTATATATTGGTAGTTATAGAAAAGATCAGTTGTTTTATGTTAATTCGAAACGATCAGCTGTTTTCATTGAACAGCTGATAGACTACAATACGTTTCAGGTTTGTTGTTAAAAGTAGCTCTATTGTCAACAATTATTATAAACTTTTATATTAATTTAGAATATATTATAAACGGTTACAACGTGCGCGTGTTCTTCAACTAAGAAAAAATAACGAAACCAAAGCAACACAACGTTTTCATTTAATACGCGTGCGTTTTTATCGAAAAGGAGGAAGAAAAAGAAAGATAAAAAAATAAAGAGACGAAATTCGTTTGCTCGATCGTTACATATTTCAGTTTGGCAGACTTTTTTTCAATAATCTCTCGCCAAAGCTAACATTAAAAGCTTCTTTTATTTTTTGGATACTCCTGACAATTAAAATATTTCTGTGTAGTTTTAATGTAAATACAAAACGTCATATGGCCACAGACGTAGAGATAATTGCAGAGATATAACCTTTCCAGTTCAAACTCGTACAGATATCTCTGGTGAAGCCTATATGCACGTCGCTACAGTTATCGGTGCAGGTCATATCTGTACTGTTTCACTAAAAACAAGAGATAAATGCGTGCAGATAACCATAAAGTAAACTGTACAGATTTGTGGACAAAAACCTTGGTGATATCTCCTTACTTGCCGAATCTCTTAAACCTGTACTTCAGATTTCTATATAGTTTGTGTATTTAAAATCACTTCAAAATGTAATCACTGTTATGCTTAGTGTGACAAAGAAACGGGCTTTGTGTTGTGCGGTAATTTATGCTCAAACTATTTCCGGAAATGTGCCTCGAAAACGCTCAAAGTAGTTTAAAAATTTCATTATCAGTTTCAGGAAAAAATGTTCTACAATGATGCTGATTCTATTAAAGAATAAAATCATTCCTTTCTTTCTTCAAATTTCTGTTAACATATATTTTTTATGTTACTTTCTGTAACGCTGGGTGTTGCTAAGCAATACCAATAAACTCCTCCGAAACATCCTTGTTTTAAAAAAATGGGAACTACACTCATTTTAAAAACAAAAAATGACTTTATTAGCGTTATTAAAATCAGATAACAATACCGTATCCAGACACGTTTTCTGTGCCGCGTGCTGACAGACCAAACCATTGAAGATAAGAGGACTAGAAATAGAGCCAGTATTATAAAATGCGTGCTCGATATCAGAGGCTAAATGCCAAATATTTGAACTATCTGTAGCTACGATCGCTGCAAGCTGGAAGGACAAAGGGGCGGATACGTTTGAGAAAATAGGCAGTACTATTATCTATTTAACTATAGTTGAATACTACCGCAAGATGTCATCAACAGCGAGCGCTCGCATATGTCTCATAAGGGTACGTAAATTCAATGACCAAACACAAGACTTAACCTTGTACTTATCCATACATTTAACTGTGCCTAACGTCTCGTCCTCACTAACGCAAAGATATCTCTGCAGTTTTACACAATCCGTTTGTGTATCTCTACGTCCACGGCCACCTTAATGTCTGCCCTATTGTCTATATAATACGAACCAGTCTGCGCCAAAGTCTTGTTACTTCTGAACATGTCCCTGGAAGCAGCCGCCGGGGCGGACTCCCTGGCATTGAGTGTCACCACTTTGTTCTCGGCTTTGATGTAGTAAGTCATGAGGAAACCGCCTCCCAGACCCATGTTCTGGAAACAGTTGACCCCGTCGCACAACATGGTCGCTATCAGTGCGTCTATGGCGGAGCCGTTCTTCTTTAGGATCTCTCTGTAAACAAAGGTTTTTTTAAACACTCAACTAATCGTAATAAATGTAGTGGAGAAATTTCAATGTTTGAATTAGCGTTGTTCAAACCTGTTTAATATTTCATTAGCACGTATGTTGTATACGAGGGCAAGTCAAAAAGTGAAGGGAAATTTAAATTTCCCGCCGAATAACATTTATGTCAGCACTGATTGTTCTGCTATAACGTCTATTAGCTTTTCATTGTTAGTTAATTGTGATTGTGTTTAAAAGACTGTGTAAAATGAGTTCTTTGTCTGATTGCACCAAGGAAGAAATGGAAGCAGTGATAAGTTTCCTCAATTCAGAAAATCAGGAGAGATTATTCGTCGATTTTTTTTTGTCCGACTATTGTGCACACTTGGGCTAATGCAGACGATGGGATGATTTATAGCGTATGAAAATGCCCTCGCCGGGAATCGAACCCGGGTCCTCGGGGTGAAAGCCTAGTACGCTATCCACTAGGCCACCGAGGCGGCTATTATTCGTCGAATAAGCAGCAACATAGAGAGAGTTGTTTGAGTGGAAGCAATGGGTAGATCGCTTTAAAAGTGGTAGGATTTCTCTGTGTTATGAACCTGGTAGATTTTCCACTTGAAAGAGTAATGATAATATTGAAGCGGTTAAACAAATGATTCTCGATAATCGATGATACTGTTGATAATATGCCAAGTGAGTTGAATGTATGCCATGGCTCAGCATATTCATTCATCCACGATTTTCGAAAAATCTGTGCTCGCTGGCTTCCACGTCAATTGACCAGCATCCACAAAGACAATCGTATCAAAATTTGCCAGAAGCATTTGGAACGTTATGAAGAAGGAGACTTATTTTTTAAGCGGACAATAACCGTTCATGAGACATGAGTCCATCATTTTGAACCAGAGAGTAAGCGACAAAGTTTTATGTGGAAACATCCTTCATCTCTCCAGGCAAAAAAGTTCAAAACTCAGCTGTCTGCAGGAAAGGTTATGATGACAATATTCTGGGATATGGAAGATCCAATTTTGGTTGACTTCAAACGTAAAGGTCAAACAATAAATAGTGACAGCTACTGTGGGCTACTGCGTTTATTGAAGTCAAAAATCAAATCCAAAGGACGCGGTAACCTTTCATAAAGGACGCGGTGATTTTTCTTCAGGATAACGCCCTACCTTATACGGCTGAAAACACAGTTCTATGCTGAGTATAATGATCTGCCTTCCCTAGCTTCGTCAATTCTACCTTTGTTGACGCGTTTCGGAGAACCTCCATCTTCAAAAACTATATCTACACTCAACATAATTTTTTGAGTGTAGATATAGTTTTTGAAGATGAAGATTCTACGAAATGCGTCAACAAAAGTAGAATTGACGAAGCTAGGGAAGGCAGATCATTATACTCAACATAGTGACAATAATCCTAGCAGAAATGAAAAAGAATATAAAATGAATTACAGTTCCATGCCTTTAAAATTTCAGATTTCAGCTGCTGCAACAACTGAAGTAAACTTCAATGAAGGATGGATAAGGATAGTAGATATAGTCAAAAATATATTCGTAATTAATCTTTAGGGTATAATGGCATTACGATTTTTGATGTTTTTTTTTGTTTATCAATGTTTGGTATCTAAATAAATGTGCTCGAGGGTCAAAACTTTACAAATTTGCAGTGTTTTCTTTGTACTATTATTTTAGAGAGGAAATAAAAAAAGTAATTAAAAATATTTTTTTTATAATATTCAGATTAACACACAGAATGTGTTACCGATAATAAAATTAATAGTTGTCAAATCATCTGTTCAGTCTGCTTAACAACGTCATATCAGCTGTTTCCCGCTACTAAACTCCTTTTACTTTTAAACGTACGTCATTCAAACACTTACTTGCCAATCGCAGCACATGGTTTGCCATTGCTCACCACCGCCGCTGTTGTGTATTCACCGAGTGGAGTCTTAGACGGCGGAAGTGGCGAAGTTACATCCGGTGGGTTTAATTCCAGATACGGGCTGTTGGAGTCTTCTTCGTTCTTGCTTTTTGGTTTGTTCAGTGTGACATACAGGCAGACGGCTATGGCTATGCACACCAGTGCTGCCAACCCCACTATCGTGAACGCCTTTTTCGAAAACACTCTGTTAAAACAAATAATTCGTAATGGTATTTCTTATTTCAATAGAAAATACTTAAATATTCATGCATGCTAAGATACGTTCTTTGAAGATATTTCAAAAAAACTTTAGTTAGATGATAAAAAGCAATAAGGATCAAATTTTGCAGTTATTGTGCAGTACGTGTACGAAAAATAAATTAATTTGTAAAAACTGATCGTTTCATTGTATTCTTCACTGTAAATTAGATAGTATACAAATGGCCGTGACAAAGTGATGGCGCATTTTCGTTATTTTCTGTGAAAGTACTCGTTATTATGAGTATAAAGGTAAAAAATGTTGTTTTCTTCCTCAAAAAAAGTAACAACATATTTTTTAGTAGTGATTTTTAAAAATGTGCATCTGGTAAGGTTTGTAGTAGTTTTTCTTAAAATAAATATCGTTTTAATAACATTTTAATACTTCTTATACTCAAACTATTTTTTTTTCGAATAAACAAGATTCAAATAAACAAAGCAATACATCTTGAAATGCAAAAGATGAAAAAACGTTAATAATATCAAAAAAAAGTGTAATATGTATAATATTAAAGTATAGTGTATAAATTAAAAGTACAGTGAGATTTTAAAGTTAATTTTAGAAATTATAAAGCACATCAAAGTTAATTATAATAAAAATTAGGATGGTTCTTTATACAACAAATGGTTACTTTATCACACAAATTTAAATTTTCTGAAAATTGCTACGTCATCAGTTTGACGAGTCTTAATATTCAGGAAAAATAAAGATAATTGTTATCCTTTGTCAGGTTTTTCAACGTATTACACATTAGTGCCATAAAAAAGTTTAACAATAATAATTTTAGAAATTAGATTGTTTGGCAACTCTAATCGGCGATCATAACCCCATCGGTTTTTCGCCGGCAAAAGAAAATGTTTGGCAACTCTTTTTTTATATTAGGCTTGAAAAAATACTGAATTTTACTGTAATAACACCCATTTTTGTTTTTAGGTTAAAATTTTACTGTTGTTAAAATCATATTTAGACTCAAAATGTATTTGCTTACTTAGGCTTCATAACAAATCAAAATATAAACAAATTTGAATTAAACATTTCCTAGAATTGGTTAATATATTAAATTAATTAAATAGCTATTTTCAAAGTTTAAGTCAAACTAAGTGACCATTTGTTTGTAAAAACTTTTAAATACTCTGTTTTTTTGTAATCAAGAACTAACAGCTGATTATTCTGCCAGTACAACTCACGCATTGTTTTAGTACACATTGTATTGTTAACAATATGTTAATTATCAGCTGATTGTTATTCTAATACGGTCATACAAACTATCTAGCATAACGTTAACTACCAGTTATAAGGAATGACCTAGCGAAAGTTGAATATTATAGGAATTTTAAAATAGCCGACATTTTTATTAGCTATTAGCTGTAACTTTTGTAGCAGCCTTCGCCAAAAAAACCAAACCCGGGACCTGAAATGAGCGCCGATCTTGAACTCTAAAACACTTTTTTTGAGTGGTACCTATAAAAATATTTTATACTAGCTGAATATTTCCCTTCTTTTTTCAAGTTGTAATTTTAAAATGTTCCTTAAATATTTGATTTTTAACCTTTAAAAGTGTTAAGTAATTTGAAAATTTGTTTTATTAATTTATAACGACTCTTAAAACAATAACATTATCATTTAATTATTTTTATTATATCATAACTCTTTTGTCTCGGGTAGAGTTGATCGTACTGGCAGAGTAATGGTTTTATACTATTTAAAGGAATAGAATTACATAAAAACTTAATGTTTGTTTATTTATACAATAAGTCTTAATTAAACATTTCAATTTTTAAGGATCTTCTAGTCTTTGAGTTCGAATCTTTTTGCTTGAATCTAGGCTTACTACAAGAGTCATATCTTTAAATATTATAAGTATAGTGCTGTTATACAAATTTAATTGTTATTTAATTCCTTTGCTTCAATTGATATTAATATACCCGATACTTTATGAATTTTGAAGTGAACTACTTTGATTATTTCACTTAATATATATATATATATATGTATATATTGATTTTGTAGTTTTCCGATTTGTTTAAACTTGGCACAAAAATGTTTTTTGTTCTATCTTGACAAAGTTCGTTAACCAAAAAAATCTGACCACCTAAAGCTGGAATATCAATCATTGCAAAACTTAAAATATCATAACTTTTTGAAGTGAAAACGTCTTCAGGTGGACCTAGCACGTTTTTGATTGGGGGAAAAGGAAAAACATTCTTTAAAGTGAATTCAAGTATACCATTGTGTTTATACAATCTAGAATGCATTTATGGCTTATTGCTATGATTTTTTGTTATAAAACTAAGGCAACTTACCTTAACGTTTTTTGCATTTAATAATTATTTCCTTAAAATTAAACATAGCCTATAATTAATTACAATAATAAATATTTAAATTATAATGAAAATTAATGTCATTATACTATATACCCGATAAATCTAGCACAAAATTTACACAGTATATTAAATAAGTTCATTAATAAATTTGCTTCCATCACATTAGCGTAAGAGCTGAGTGCAGCAATAATTATTTCAGATAATTAAATTACTTACGTTTTGACAGTAATATTGCCTACAACTATGTTAAACATTTCATATCTAACTTCCTGATAGTTTTAAACAAATTAAAACTTCCATGTAAACAAAACCTTATATATAAACCAAATTTTTAAAGCCTACCTTTCATTTTGATCTGATGACACCAATACAGTTTCAGAATCGGTGGATCTTTCTTTTTCTTTTTCCACTGTTACTATCGATAGTTAGGACCGTCTGACTGCATTCAAACGCTAAATTACTTTTCAAAGTACTACCGTAACCGTCCATCTTACTAAATTATACTTTCTAAATACGTTTTTCCTGTTGAGAACAAAATTAACAAGAAAACCTCTTCCCCTGAAACGTTTGTACTGTATCCTGAATAAAACTAAACACGATTAGACGCAGGGAAATCTTATATAGGTGATTGTCTGGGCAATTTGAGGTTATGAATTGACCTTAAGGTTATCCAAACACACACTGAACTCGACGAATGTTTTTATAATCAGCTGATAAGTAATTATAACGTTCTATTTTTACTTGCTCAAGTTGTGGTTTATTTATGAATGAATTGTAGGCGTGTGTTTTGTTGATAGGCGATATTAATTTAAGATTATTCCCACACTTATGTTTACAATTCTAATACAATAATTTGTATTAGTATAAATTTGTAAAATTCGTTTTGTTTATTAAGTTTATGCCAGTTATTTCAGCACATTTAGTTGGGTGTCCAAATATTCAGAACGATTTATTCATTTTTTTAAAACGTGCTTATGTATGCATTGTACGTATTCTAATAACCGAACAGAATTTTTAGACTTGCACAAGTGACCAACAAACGGTATTAAGTATAATTCTCTCTCTCTCTCTCTCTCTCTCTCTCGCTCTCTCTCTCTCTCTCTCCTCTCTCTCTCTCTCTCTCTCTCTCTCTCTCTCTCTCGCTCTCTCTCTCTCTCCTCTCTCTCTCTCGCTCTCTCTCTCTCTCTCTCTCTCTCTCTTCTCGCTCTTTCTCTCTCTATCTCTCTAAACGTATTCGTTTTTCTGAATAAAACAGTAAAAATATTATCTAAGTAGTTGTTCGCAAGCATTTTTTTTTTTTTTTTTGAGATTTGAGATTTGAGATTTTCTATTCGTTTTCATTTTCTTTGGGAAGAGAAAAGTGCGTTTCCCGGACCACTCAGACCATTAATTTTTTAATTTATGAAATGTTATTTAAAATGAATTTATTTTTAAACAATTGTTTATCATTTTATCCGATTTAACTGCTTCGGTAAAATTTCGCTCAAATTTAGTTCGTAAATAACTGAACAAAACGAAAAGTTCACTAATGGCTATCTAAGAAAAATTCAGTTTAGGTGCTGTCGAAAACACTTGGGGAAATGGCCTGATTTTTTAAAACTATTTAATCAGTTTTGTTCAAATATTTATCAAATGTTATTAAATTAACATGAGTTTTGCAAATAAATAAAAGGAAAACGGTTAAACTATGACCATCAATAGAATTGTGCATTTTATTATTTTTTCTTTTAAATTTAACACTGTAAATTTCTTTTATATTAAATTTGTTAACTTGTGTCATAATTCTTCACACGCACCAAAATTTGAGCAAAAACGTATACACCGATTTTCAGTTTTTTGTTTGATAAAATATTTCGGTAAATAACAAAATAAAAAGGTATGTTGACAATTTTTTAAAATTAATTTTATTAACTTTTTTGCAATTTTAATCTCAAATACACTTTAAAACTTTTATTACTCACAAAAAGCACATAATGTTGTATCTTTGATTACATTTTTTTAATTTTAAATCAGAAAACACCAGCTGATTTTTTTACACCATAATTTAAAAATCACAACCTGAACGTCAATATAGCACAAAAACCAAAAGGATACTGCGAACAAAACCCATTTTGGCATCTCAAAGTGCAAAATGATTTTGTAATTTCTAATTGTCGAGAATTCGGTTTAGAATCCGACATTTTAAACTCCCTAAACAGCAAAATTTAACGGTAAAAACCACACCGAAACACTACAGAGTGCATCACAAACAAAACAGTAAAACTTTCTAAATATCCAACAAACGCACAGTTCAAGCTGCTGTTACACAGACTACGACGTTATCTATGAACACTTCTGAACAGTTTTTATACTTAAATAGTCAATAAATTAAAAATAACATCCGTAGGCCTAACCTAACCTTTTACTGAGCTGTACAACTACGCATCAGATAAGCCATATACACAAAACGGAAAGCCTAACTTAATGCATGATTTATTATCAAAAGCGGTAAACTTACAGGAGCACTGTGTAGACCAGGGGTCTCCAAACTTTCCAGCCTTAGGGCCATACTGATTACTCCAGTAAGTTCCGAGGGCCAAAACCATATTATCATTGTTTAAAATGTATAAAATGTTAGTTGGATTCATTTCAATAATTTGTTAGTTATTATATACTGAAGTTAAATTTTCTGCATATTATACATGTCTTTACTCATTACAATTCTGTGTTTATTTATCCAACTTATCACAAAAACAATAACAATAAGCCTACAACAATGTTATGAGTAGTTAGCCCATGACCATATCAATGTAGATGTCATATTAATAATTATTCAACATAAAATTAGAATACTTCAGTAAACTAAATTTAATTTGCTATAAAAAATATGTTCTCTAAAAGGAGTTTTCAAGTATGCTCTCCGCGGGCCCCACAAAATCTGTCCGCGGGCGGAAGTGGCCCTCGGGCCGTAGTTTGGAGACCCCTGGTGTAGACTAATGGTTAAATGCCCAGAATCTAACACTTTATTTGCATTATGAATATTTTACTTAAATTTAGAAACAGACATTTTCAATTTATAAAGTTTATCTTTGTCAGTAAGCTATTAAAAATGACTAAGTACTTTTTCTTTTTTATTAAATAAAAATATTTGTTATAATTAACCATATTACTAACAGATCTTATTTGCAAATTAGTTTAATCTTAGCATTTTTCTTTCACTGAAAACCTCTATTTTAAAAAACTAATTAAGTATAATTATTTTCGACGAGATTTTTATTCCTCGTCTAATATGTTAAAACTTCCTTATTACTTTTTACTTACTTTCATTAGTACTCATTGCTATTAGTCATTAGTTCACGTAACGCCTAGGCTGTTCTTGTTTTCTGTTTTCGCGTTAATTTTTGTTGATTTCAAATTCCTGAATAACTAATACTTTTGGATTACTTACGACATTTTCAAACAATTTTGAATTTAAATGTTTCCAAATTTTCAAACGAATCCAGGTTAATCTGCGCTTTGCAAAACAAAACCGTATGGAAACAATACTGTCAGAATTTATTGTTTTCGCTCTGTAACTCGTTTGTTTTTCCACTTTAATCTTTAAGTATTGTTCGGCGGATATTTTCTGTAATAAACTTCAACTTGCAAATGTTTAGATCGTGACATAGGCGGTTTTAAATAACACTAAATGTGAAAGAATGCTTCCATACATACCTCATTTGTACGTCTAGTTAGCGGTGTTCGTACGATAAACACGTACTTCTAACTACCTGCTTCTGAATTCACGTTACATTGAAAACAATACAACTATTTTTAGTTCGTGAAACAAAAATTAAAACCAACTCACTAAAACAATATTCAGAAAATAAGTGCTTTGAAATTTGAAAGGAATAATGGAGTGATGAATACGTCAGTGTACATCAGCTGTTCGGCTGTAACACACCTGTGCAAACGAACAATTTGTACAAACAAATATTCTTATAACGTCATCTGACAAAATTCCGGGCATTTTGTATATAATCAGCTGTTTCAGTAACGTGATGGAAAAAAATGAAAAATAACAAAATTAAGTAACACACTATCACACGAGGAAAATCAAAATTTATTTCAAAATTACGACTATTCGAAATTAATTGATCTTAAGACACTGAAAAATCGGTTGTTCAGAATTTGTTCATATCGAAGAATTTTAGCTAAAGTCAATACATCAAGACGAAAATAAAACAAAGTCAAGCGATGTGCCCAAACAGACTGAAATATACATCAGAGTAAATCCTATTTTTTGAACTTAGGGAACTAAAAACGAATAAATAATCAAAATACCACCAACGAATCATCGTTCTTTCTTTATTTTATTATTATTTTATTTTTTTAACGTCCTACTATTGTGCACACTTGGGCTAATGCAGACGAAGGTTCTTTCTTTATCCTACCTTATACAGTGCAAAACGTTTTGTTTTGCCTAAAAATAAAAAAAAAACACTATATTCGTTACTTTAATTTTAGTAGTTTTGATCTCTCATTGGCAATTTCGCCCAGAAAGACTGATTAAGATGAAATTACTAAAAGCAATCTTCATTTTTGCTAGTAATATTATCATTGTATTGAGTACATTTTACCATATTTTTCCTATCTTTGCGAAATTTGAAATTCGTTGACGCGTTTCGGGTAATCACCATTTTCGAAAAATTTTTGTTGTATTGTTTTTGAGTGTAATAAAAAGCAATGATAATTATTGAGGTAATTCAAAACTCGTGAACGAATGTAAAAATGTAAATAATACTTAAAAGAAATTTTCCAGTAATTCCTTAAAATTTCGACCGGTCTAGTTAATTTTGTAACGCATTCAACTCAAACCATTATCATTTGATTTACTTTTTATAAGCTTTTAAAATTATGTTTCACAAATCATTTTTTATGTATTTAAAAAAAACTTACCTGCTTTTGCACGTTCCTTATGTGTTTTTAAGGAGGTGTAGGTTGTTTAGTAAAATAATAAATTAATGAAACATGTATAAAAAAATGTAAAATTGGCTTACCGCGTAAAGATCATCTTCGTATTTTTCTTTCCTTTCCTATTATACTGAAACAAAACAAAATATTTTAATATAAAATATCCAAGAATCATTAAACAATTGTTATTTTAATTTGTATTCTTTTTTGTAAGTATGCTAATTACGATATTAAACATATACAGTATTTTGCCAGGGCGAATCAAGGTCTCTCAACTCGACCATTTGGCATTTAGTGTGTGTGTGTGTGTGTGTGTGTGTGTGTGTGTGTGTGTGTGTGTGTGTGTGTGTGTGTGTGTGTGTGTGTGTGTGCTAGCGTATATTATGTGTGTCTGTTTGTGTATGTGTGTATAAGAGTGTGTATGTGTGTGTGTGTATGTGTGTGTGTGTGTGTGTGTGTGTGTGTGTGTGTGTGTGTGTGTGTGTGTGTGTGTGTATGTGTGTATGTATGTGTGGGTCTGTGTGTATGTGTGTTTATGTGTGTGTGTGTGTGTGTGTATATGTGTATATGTGTGTGTGTGTGTGTTTATGTATGTGTATATGTATATATATATATATGTGTATATATATAAAATAATTACTTTCCGCTAGTGAGTAAACGAGGTGTGTTCAGAAAGTAACGAGAATTTTAAAATTTCTCGGACTTGGAGAGTCTGATTGTCAAACATTTTTTTTATTATATTGGTATACATGCCCTTGACGTATGATAAAACTTTCAGCTGTTTTCACTGTTGTCTTTGTCTGTGACAGCCACTAAGGTTAGACGTGTTTTTAGGAGCTAGGCGATTTTCGTTTGTTAAAAGAAATGGATCAAAGGATCTGTATCAAATTTTGTGTAACAAAGTGTGTGAAATGTTAACAAAGGCCTATGATGAGTCTGTCATGAGTAAAGCAAGAGTTTACGAATGGTATAAGCGTTTCCAAGAAGGCCGTGAAGACGTTGAAGATGACGAACGGCCTGGACGCCCCAGCACATCAACAACCGATGAAAACGTGGAAAAAGTGAAAGAAATGGTAATGAACAATCGCCGAATCACAATTAGAGAGATCGCTGATGATGATGGCATATCGATTGGATCATGTCATGATATTGTTTCCAATTTTTTGTGTATGAAACGCGTGGCACTAAAATTTGTTCCAAAATTGTTGAATTTTGAACAAAAACAGCGGCAAATGGAAGTTGCTCAGGAGTCACTAAATGAAATCAACGACGTTGCAGAATTACTGAAACGTATTATAACAGGTAAAGGAAAATGGGTTTACGGATATGACGTCGAAACTAAGGCTCAATCATCCCAGTGGAAGCATTCTGGCTCGCCAAGACCGAAAAAGGTTCGACAAGTGCGGTCGAACGTGAAGGTTATGCTCACTGTGTTCTTCGATATTAATGGCATAGTGCATCATGAATTCCTGCCACCAGGTGAAACGGTCAATAAGGAGTACTACCTACAAGTTCAACGCCGTTTGCGTGAAGAAATCCGAAAAAAACGCCCGGATCTGTGGAAAAACAATTCATGGCTTTTGCACCACGATAATGCACCAGCTCACACTTCATTGCTTGATAGTGAATTTTTTACCAAAAACAGTACTGTAACGATGCCCCAGCCTCCATATTCGCCAGACATGGCTCCGTGTGACTTTTTCCTATTTCCAAAAATAAAAAGAACTTTCAAGGGTCGTCGTTTTACAGACGTAGATGACATTAAAAGCGCATCGCTGAAAGAACTAAAGGTTATCTCAAAGATCGAGTTTGAGAAGTGTTTCGAGGATTGGAAGAAGCGCTGGCACAAGTGTATAATCTCCAATGGGGACTATTTTGAAGGTGACAACATCAATGTGGAAGAATAAACAAATATTTTATTCAAAAAATTAAAATTCTCATTACTTTCTGAAAATACCTCGTATCTTAGTTAGATGATATGGTATGTAAAGAAAACAATCAAAAATCACTGTTAGAAGAAAAACAAAATACACTGCATATTAAACCCTCATTTCCTCCTAAAACTTACAGTTACACGAAAATGAAATAAATGTTTATTCATTTAGATAATAAAAATGTTATGTAGATGCGTAAAATCAGTTTTTTAAAAATGGTTTAAGAGTTGCGTTTAAGTAACCGAAGTCCACACTTCTAACCAAATTACACACTGTCGGCCTGCGGTAACGATTTTTATGACTACGCTATTAAGAAGAATAAAACTACACTATTGAACTTCAAGCATTCAGTCTAGCTGAGTTTCATTTGGAACCATTTTAAAAACTTACAATTTTAATGATTCCCCCCCCCCAGGTTAAAATAATCACGTACATAGCTATCTGATCGAGGTAATTGCTCCGATTCGCCAGTGATTTGTTCATCTTACATTTTTTTGAAAATATTATTTCACCATAAAATCGGCATTAAATCTGCTTAAATTATTTTAAAATTTAGAACTACATTGAAAATACGAAAAAATACCAATGTCAGACATATCCATAATTTAGATAAATTTTGAAAATTTTAAATGCTAATATATGCATATTTTAACGATTACAACCTATTACGGTAATAAAACTATATTTCCCAAAAAAATTGTAAGTTAAAAAGTTAATTTTTAAAGATTTTAAAATAACAGTTATTTTGCTGGATAGTTTTATTTTATTTGTCAAGCTATTCCCAAAATTTATTTTTAAGACAAATTTGATTCAAATCGGACCATTCTTGCGATCCCTGGAGTGTTATAATGAACACGCACGCGCTCGCGCACAAACACACACAATACACAATATATATATATATATATATATATATATATATATATATATAATAAATGATATAGGACTAAATATTTATATGAAGTCTTTGTCCTAGATCCTACTACAACGGTAGCTCTAATTAATAGCTCATTTTCCATTTTAAATTTTCTAAAAAATGCTGTATTTTTTTTAAATTTCGTATATACAACAGCGAATATACAAACAGATATTATGATATAATAGACGTAATTTAATGTGTGCGTTGTCGTGTATACAAAAATATTTTTGGATGAAAGTCCAAGGTCAATCAATCAGCTGTTAAACATATGATCAGAGGGTGAACGGGCATGTCTGAGAGTCAATGATAAACCAGTCTAGTTGTGATAAAACTGTATACAGTACCTACCTAAAAAGCTAAACCATAATATTTAGATAAATTACTGTTTGGGTGCGCAGCCTACTTTTAAATAGGAACAATCAATTTATATGGTAATGACTGATAATTCTTAAACTCTTTTGAAATATTTACTTGTTTACAAGCTACTCGTACTTGGAAACTTGTTACAAAATGTGAAACGTAACACATTGAAAAACGGACTATTGAAGTCGCCATTATAGTACGATTTATATAAAGAATCTTCAAATGAGCGCCGACCCTTACATCTAGGTCACTTTTTTAGTCGTCGTCAAAAATTATCTATTTGAATAACTTGTGTGCGTGTGCGCGCACGCGCAATTTAGCGTTCAAATTTTTCACACGAAATCGATTTTAATAATAAACTGAGCAGTAAAAACCCAATAAAATACTTTTAACCGTTTCACAATTTTTGGACTTTAAAAATTTAGTCACCCAGTATAGGCCTAATTCTTTTAAGCGTTTCAAAATTGTTGGGCTTTAAAAATTCATTGCTCGAACATAAACGTGGTCAGGGTTTATTTGTATTTTCGATATAATTTAAAATAATAATTTATGCAAATTATAATGGTGAAATAAAATATTTTAAAATGTGTAATTGATGTGTGATTTTGCAATATTTTTTAATCGCTTCTATCACGTCAACAAGACAGATCTGCGCGCAAAGATTATTTTGTTTTTATACGATTGAATTCTGTGCCCGTAATAGATAAAGATCAAGTGGCCACCAAGTGCAGAGCAGGGTTGAACTGAGCGGAGCTGCGCATTCAAAACCTAACCTATTGTTTTTAATGTAAGTGCGGCCACTGAACGCGTAACGGAGCTGAGCGGAGTCAAGCGGCGTCCCTGAACTTCGCTCTACTTAGCTTCGACTACACCATGCTGACCATGCCTACAAAGTTATTATTTCTAGTTACCTACGTTACCTTTGCCTCGGTTATGGTAGTTTCTGGAATCCGTTACAGCCCAACTTACCAAAGACACATACAACAAGAAGTCCCTCTCCTGGAATACAAAGATAAGGCATTATCATACGGTAATTAAACCAGAAGCCTTACATGCAGCTGAAACATTATCTCTCACAACCCAGGGCCCACTTGAAAGGCTTGATATCAAAGAAAGAAAGATATTACGAAAAATCTTAGGCCCCAAATTACATAACAACCAATTATTCCACATCAGGAATGAAATTCTTTACCAAAAAATGAAACACTGTCAGACACAATAAGAAAAAGGAGAATTGATTTTTATGGGCACATCCTCCGAATAGACAAAAATAGACTAACCAAAAAATATTTGACTACTTTCGCAATTAAAGAGCCAAACCACTTTGGTTTAGAGAAACAGAGAAAGACATAACAGAACTACAAATCACTGACACTATGCTCATGGACAAAACAGCCAAAACAATAACCAAGGACAAGAAGCAACGGTTCCAAGGCAAAGTCAAATCCAAGCGAACGATCCAAATCTCTGACGAAGAAAGAAAAGCAAGATCACAACGAATGAAGCAATACTGGGCTACGAGGAAGGCACAAAACATTAAAAAGTGATTGATTTGGTGTACCGCAAAGTTTGGTGAAACAAATAAAGAGAGTACTAATTTAACAGCCTCCACTGGAATAAATTTACAAATGCTTTCTCAATCGTGAAAACTAAACTAACAGTAAAACGTAATAGTTATGGAAACTAAAATATTTGCTACAAATAATTAACTTAAATAAAGTATAAAGAAAAAATAATTTATAAAGAAGTAAATAGAAACGAGTTTCCAAAAAGTAGTATCACACCACATAAAATAACTTTTTATCTTTACGTTAAAATGCTAATTATTAAAGTAAAATCAGGTTTTCACAACTTTAAAAATAAAAATAGTTATTTATTAAACATGCAATGATTTCTTTATTGTATTTATTTACATACTTTGTAATATTTTAGTTCCTTAATTTTTCTCATTTTGGTAAATATGAAGTGTAGTTTTCGATTTTTCTGTAATTTTTTCGCTAAAAAACGCTTTATTACCCGCCCAATAGCAATAAATAATCCAAAATATAAAATCGGGACCTATTTTATATAAAAATAAAAAATAAAAGTGACCTGCATAACCTCGAAATTGCTCGAAGTAGGTGACGTGTTTTTGATCTCTAAATTGATAAAAAAATATTTATTTATTTTAAATATTCAAGACCTAATTGACACGATTGTTGAGTGAAAACCCATTTAATTAAATGGACGCCATTTTAACAACGTTTTCACTACAAGAATGAACAAAGTAATACGTATTAAATAATGGCTATTGGAATGTGATAACGCGCATGAGCAGTTAGGTCGGTGTAGGAAATCTAGCTTGTTCCATGCAATGTAAACAGCAATGACGTCACCATATAGTTCCATAAAAACAGCTGATATTGTAACTAATCTAAAAAATAATTATTTTCCGCTAGTGAGTATATCTTAGATAGATAATACGGTACGTAATAAAAGAAAGCAATCAAAAATCACTGTTGGAAGAAAAACAAAATACACTGCTTATTAAACCCTATTTTTTTCCTAAAACACAGAAACGAAAATAAAATAAATGTTTACTCATTTAGATAATAAAAATGCTATGTGGATGCGTAAAATCAGTTTTTTAAAATGGTTTAAGAGTTGCATTTAAGTAAAAGAACTCCCTAACCAAATGACACACTTTTTCGGCCTGCGGCAGCGATTTTTATGACTACGCTATTAAGAAGAATAAAACTACACTATTGAACTTCAAGCATTCATTCTAGCTGAATTTCATTTGGAACTATTTTAAAAATTTACAATTTTAATGATTCCCCCCCCCCAGGTTAAAATAATCACGTACGTAGCTATCTGATCGAGGTAATGGCTCCGATTCACCAGTAATTTGTTCATCTTACATTTTTTTTTTAAATATTATTTCACCATAATAATCGGCATTAAATCTGCTTAAATTATTTTAAAATTTAGAACTACATTGAAGATACGAAAAAATACCAATATCATGCCTATCCGTAATTTAGATAAATTTTGAAAATTTTAAATGCTAATATATGAATATTTTAACGATTACAACCTATTACGGTAATAAAACCATATTTCCCAAAAAAATTTTAAGTTAAAAAGTTAATTTTTAAAGATTTTAAAATAACAGTTATTTTGAAATTGTTGGACAGATTTTGCTGGATAGTTTTAATTTATTTGTAAAGCTATTTCCAAAATTTATTTTTAAGACAAATTTGATTCAAATCGGACCATTCTTGCGATCCCTGGAGTGTTATAATGAACACGCACGCGCTCGCGCACACACAAACACAATATATATATATATATATATATATATATATATATATAAAATAAATGATATAGGACTAAATATTTATATAAAGTCTTTGTCCTGGATCCTACTTCAACGGTAGCTCTAATTAATAGCTCATTTTTCCATTGAAATTTGCTAAAAAATGATGTATTTTTTTAAATTTCGTATATACAACAGCGAATATACAAACAGATATTATGATATAATAGACGTAATTTAATGTGTGCATTGTCGTGTATACAAAATATTTATGGATGAAAGTCCAAGGCCAATCAATCAGCTGTTAAACATATGATCAGAGGGTGGACGGGATCAGGCATGTCTGAGAGTCAATGATAAACCAGTCTAGTTGTGATAAAACTGTATACAGTACCTACCTAAAAAGCTAAACCATAATATTTAGATAAATTACTGTTTGGGTGTGCAGCCTACTTTTAAATAGGAACAATCAATTTATATGGTAATGACTTTTGATAACTCTTAAACTCTTTTGAAATATTTACTTCTTTACAAGCTACTCGTACTTGGAAACTTGTTACAAAATGTGAAACGTAACACATTGAAAAACGGACTATTGAAGTCGCCATTATAGTACGATTTACATCAAGAATCTTCAAATGAGCGCCGACCCTTACATCTAGCTCACTTTTTTAGTCGTTGTCAAAGATAATCTATTTGAATAACTTGTGTGCGTGTGCGCGTACGCGCAATTTAGCGTTAAAATTTTTTAAACGAAATCGATTTTAATAATAAACTGATCAGTCAAAACCCAGTAAAATTCTTTTAACCGTTTCACAATTTTTGGACTTTTAAAATTTAGTCACCCAGTATAGGCCTAATTCTTTTAAGTGTTTAAAAATTGTTGGGCTTTAAAAATTTAGTCACCCAGTATAGGCCTAATTCTTTTAAGCGTTTTAAAATTGTTGGGCTTTAAAAATTCATTGCTCGAACATAAAGGTGGTCAGGGTTTATTTTCGTATTTTCGATTTAATTTAAAATAATAATTTATGCAAATTATAATGGTGAAATAAAATATTTTAAAATGTGTAATTGATGTGTGATTTTGCAATATTTTTTAATCGCTTCTATCACGTCAACAAGACAGATCTGCGCGCAAAGATTATTTTGTTTTTATACGATTGAATTCTGTGCCCGTAATAGATAAAGATCAAGTGGCCATCAAGTGCAGAGCAGGGTTGAGCTGAGCGGAGCTGCGCATTCAAAACCTAACCTATTGTTTTTAATGTAAGTGCGGCCACTGAACGCGTAACGGAGCTGAGCGGAGTCAAGCGGCGTCCCTGAACTTCGCTCTACTTAGCTTCGACTACACCATGCTGACCATGCCTACAAAGTTATTATTTCTAGTTACCTACGTTGCCTTTGCCTCGGTTATGGTAGTTTCCTGGAATCCGTTAAAGCAGGCCTAAACATTTATATTTAAAGAGAAAAACGCGTTATTTAAACTGACTGAAATCCGTTTCCGATTGTCGTTCAGCTTCATTCTGGTCAGCTCCACTCCACTCGGCTCAGCTAAAAATGTCACGTGACGTCGCTGGGCTCCAACCAGCTCCGTTACGCTTTCAGTGACCTCACTTATATTAAAAACAATTGGTCGGTTTTTAAATTTGTAGCCCGCTCTGTCTGGCGCAACGTCGTTCCGCATTAGCGATGTAGGCAGTTTGGGTAAGTAACTCTCTTAATAAGTTAGTCTTCATGCCAGTCTATTCCTTCTCTAATTATACTAACTGAAAGCCCTTAGCAATTAATAGACTACTTCACCATCAATAGGAACGTCCCTATATGATTAGGCGCCCAGACAAATTTACTCTTGTAGCCCCACTCCATAGTACGTACACGGAATGGACGTTTTAAGAGAGAAAGTAGAACATTATTTTATTTCGAGATTTTTTAGATAAGTTTTCACCAGATAGACTATCGTAACAATTGTAATGTAAATAAAAACATCAGAGATGATTCTACTACTATTTACATTACAAAAGGGATTTGGATTTAGCAGATTTATCTATGAAGGCATCCATGTTGAGAATATTTGTCTTTTCGTTCTCAGTTACGAAGATTTTTAAAGTTGTGTCAACCGTGGCAGTTTGTTACATTCGCTTATAACGGCACTAATCATCCGTACTATAAATTCTTGATCATTTGTAGCTAGAACACAGCCATCTAGATTTCTTATTCTGCCATCTACTTCAGGGTTGCCAACTTTGTGTTTTGAAAATTAAGAACTGTTGGGAGAAATTCCCGTTAGCGGAAGATTTTATATTATTATGGTAACTAAAAGATTTGAAAACGTTAAACAAAAATTTACTTTCTCAAACCAACTAAAGATGCAAAAACAAAATCTTCACTTTAAATAGTTTGAAAAAATCCGGTTTCAAAAAGTTTAACTATAAACAATCAGCCTAATTTCTTAAAATTGTTTTGATCACATTTCGCTCAAGGTTTGGTTAATTATAAAAAATGATAACTGAAACCAGTGAACCGAAATTCAAATAAAAGAAATATTTATTCAAAAGTAAAGTAAAAAAAAACAGATGGAGGTCAGGATGATTTATATTTTGTTTTTACTCCTGAACAGTGATTTCATTCTATTTCACATTTGCTATATTGATAGCAGTGTGCATAAATATCTTCCTAATTAGCAAAATCTTAGCAAAATCTGATGAACTTAAGCAAATAAGAAGAATATCGTATATTTATTTGCTACACGCTTACTTAAAGAAGACCAGCAGAAATGAAAAATTCAATAAAAATATTACATTTTGCGCAATAAAATACCATAAACGAACAAATATATTAATAGGTGTTTTTTTTCGAATTTAAAAATGTTTGCAAGTAAGAAATGTTTGGTTGATCGTTAAGAGAAAGTTTGGGATGGACCAATCAGAAGCAAATGGTTAATAAACAGGTAGGATAGAGCTAAGTAGGGAGGGGTTTAAGTAGTATAAAATAACGAACCCATGTCTGGAGGAGAGTATATTAGTAAGTTTTGATAATGTCGGTAATTCGAAATGCGTCACAAATAAAAAATTGACGAAGTCAAGCAGGCATATAAATATATTTAGTAACATTCCTAGCAGAAATTAAGATTATATTAAACATGTTTTAAAAAAACCTTAACATTTTTAATTGATCATTACTAAAATACTATTAGTGAACTCCATCCCTTAAGAACGATTAAGAACTAGCCTAGAAATTTTATAAACAAACTGACTGCACCACAGAGCATTATCTTCATACAATCAACACTCCTCGACCAACCAGTTACGTAGCTGATGGGTTACTACGCAAAAGCTTCGGCCTTTGACCTCTGCGTATAATGCTGACATAATTGCATGAAACAGCAGTGTACAATCCGTGGTTATGAAGCGTAATCAGAGATGATGCAACGACAAAGATAAATTCACTACAATCATCGCACGCGGTTATCTCGCTGACGTGATTGAAGCGAATTTCCAAAAAACTAACATCTTTATACGCAAACGAATTCGTATTTTACAATAAAAAAAATTAACGTTTATTGCTGTAGAATTTTTATTTTAAAATTGTATTTATTTTATATTTTTATGACGATATCTTTACTATCGTCTTTAAAAATCTAAATAAATTATTATTTTTAAATTTTCAAATTACGTAAAAAATATAGGCTACACTGCTTGAGCGACGACACATCATATTCGTACTTTCAAAAAATTTTAAAATTTTCACTGCACATTTTAACGCTGATAACGATTGTAAAATCGTATTTTCAAAAATATGTAACACAGAATTTAAAATTTGTAAAATTCAAATTGATAATTTTTTTTCTTGTAAAATAGCTAGTGCTAAAGGGCTAAATTTGTATTTCAATATAAATTATCGTTTGTTGTGAAATTTGTGAAAATAAGTAGTTATTTAAAGGCAAATTTTCAATTTTTCCGCGCGCGCGCGCGTACACACGCACTCGCATTATTATTATAATTTAATAGCACAAATAAATAAATTTAAAATAAGAACTGTTTTAATTTTACAACAATCCTAGTTCATTGTGTATTTTTAAAGTAGCGTACAAAATATATTCTCAACCTTTAACGTCTATGCGATATTATTAAATATTATTATTAGGAGCGCGTGTTTGTAGAAGCGGTTAGGTCACCGGCCAGTCTGCTGCTTCTCTGAATTTGCGCAAATCATGGTCAGCTGCAGTTTTACCCTTTCCGACACCGATCCTTCGTCATCGTTAATCTAACTGGCATACAGTAGTATTTACGTCAAAAAAAGAAATATTTTTTGAAAATCATTTCAATTACAACAGCTGTTTGAACGCACTATTTTATACGCACTGACTATATCAAGAAAATAACTAACAAAAGGTAATTTTAACACATAACATTAAACACAGACAATCTCGGTTGAAAACAATTAAATTTAATTCATACGCGAAAACCTAATGACTTGAAATGACAACCTCAATTAATATTTAGCTTTTTATCCTGAAACAATTACTTTATATTATACAAATTATCATTTGTTGTGAAATTCTTGGAAGTTGATCTATCATTTACTTCCTTATCAGTATTAAACCGTAGGCATTTTATAAATAATTTTCCTTCGTACAAAAAAATGAGGTTATGTATTGTTATTGAAAAGCGAATTTTTCCGACTGCTTTAAATTTGAAACACTTGGAGAAAGTGAAGAGAAAAATTACACGGACATCTGGTATTTTCTTTCAAGAAAATAGAAACTAACTAAAACCTATTTCATTTGTAATTTAAAAAGATTTTAGTATTCACGTAAACTGTGAGTAAATAATCAGAATCGATAGTTTTATTTTCATCGTAAATATTAACGGCTACCATTAATTAAGCAAGAATAATGGACCTTAAAATCACGTTTTGTGTTTAAACTCTATAAACGTAATTGCAGGTAGACTTGATTCAAATCCTTTCAAAAAAATAACTTTGGTAAATAAATTCATGACTCGATGACCACATTGGTTATCAAGGCTAACAAACTTAAGCAATTCGTGGCTAAAAAACTTAAACACATTATTCTTAAAAACTACCACCAAACTATTCAAAACAGCCGTGAACAAAGGTACCATATCCACAATGGCCGCCAATATTCAGAACGAATAGGCACCAGAAGAAGAAGAAGAAGATGATGATGATAAAGAAGAAGAAGGAGAAGAAGAAGAAGTAGAGAAGAAAAAGAAGAAGAAGATGATGTGAAGAAGAAGAGGAAGAAGATGATGATGAAGAAGGAGGAGGAGGAGGAGGAGAAGGAGAAGAAGAGAAGAAAAAAAGAAGGAGAAGAAGAAGAAGAAGAAGAAGAAGAAGAAGAAGAAGATGATGATGATGATAATGAATTAAATTATTGATGATAATATTTAAAATTAAATAATCTTTTAAATTAGTTATTTATCGGCGTAAATTATCTACTTAAATTTTAAAATTTGATCAAAATACGAACATTAATCAAATGGCTACCATTGCTAAGATTTTGCTGGTTTTAAAATCTCATTACTGTTACACAGTGTGATTTTCAAAAGCTGGTAAAATAAAAAAGTGTTGACCTTTTAAGCTTTTGAATTACAGTAATTTTTGAAATATGAAAATTTTTACGTGTAAAATTTTGTCTTAGCAAATGATTAGTTTACGTGACGCTACGTTTTTGTAAATTCGCTTTCATCACGTCAGTAAGAACTGCTTGTTCGCTATTATCGTAATTTTAATTCAATGGTGAGAATATTTTAAAGTAATTTCCCTACTTGTGGGAAAATATCTTGTACAATAAAATTATTCTTACTAATTTTCATAAATGACGTAAACTCACATATTTGTCGTTAATTACACGTGGCAGATATACACGATATAGACGTATTGTATGGGGCCTTTCAAACGTATTTCGAAATGTCATTTTTCTTCAGTCGTGTTATTTATATTATTTTCTTAAATAACTTCAGTTGCAGAGCACAATAACGTTTCTTCAGTTACCGTACTTATTTACTTAATTTGTACTGTTGGTGTTTTTTTACATTTAAATATGATCGCTTGCTCTTTATCCCTTTTCATAGCCTACTCCTCTACAACAAGGCATCCGTTCTAAAATCTGTTCTCAAAGGGAAAGTATATGGTAAAAGAGGACCATGAAGAAAAAGAATATCATGGCTAAAAAACTTAAGCACATGGTTCTTAAAAACTACCACCGAACTATTCAAAACAGCCGTGAACAAAGGTATCATATTCAGAATGGCCGCCAATATTCAGAACGAATAGGCACCAGAAGAAGAAAATGATGATGAAGAAGATGATGAAGAAGAAGAAGGAGGAGAAGATTAAGGAGGAGGAAAAGAAGGAGAAGGAGAAGTAGAGAAGAAAAAGAAGAAAAAGATGATGAAGATGAAGAAGGAGGAGGAGGAGGAGAAGAGGAAGAAGATGATGAAGAAGAAGAAGAAGAAGGAGGAGGAGGAGGTAGAGGAGAAGGGGGAGAAAATGAAGAAGAGAAGGAGAAGAAAAAGAAGAATAAGAATGAAGAGTGAGTTGGAGGAAGAGGAGGAGGAGAAGGATTAGAAGAAGAAGAGAAGAAGAAGAAGGTCATATGAAGAAAAAGAAGAAGGAGAAGGATAAGAAGAAGAAGAATAGAAGAAAAAGAAGGTGATGAAAAAGAAAAAGGAGGTGGAGGAGGAGAAGAAGAAGTTAGTCGTACATCTTGCTATCAGTTAGTCGTACATCTTGCTATCACCTACACCTAACCTTGCCAAAGCCAGTACAAAGGTTAACCTAAACGCAATATCTTCCGTTGCAGACAGTGATAATGTTTCTAAAAATAAATTTATTTTTATTTTTTCAATGAAAATAAACTATAAATATACTCGGCTTAAGATAATGTATACACGAAAGTTTTTATTTTCACAAAATCGATTAATAAATTCTTGAAACAATGAATCCGCCTGACTTTTATACTGTGATAATCATGTTCACAAATATTTTAATGTGTTCTAACCTCGGAAACAGCAAAAATAAATCGAATGATCACGTGCTTCGATCCCCTGTCTTCGATATTCTAATAAGTACTTTGTCCGAAGTAAATAAACTTTTTCACAATGAATCATTTCGACAAAAATGTTTTGTTTTCGTGTTTGAAAAATATATATTATGAGAATCTTTCGGAGACAGCTGGATAAGCGATCCCACCGTACCCTCGTTTTACCCTCACTCGTCATACACACACTCGCCCGCACTCACACCACACACACACACACACACACACACACACACACACACACACACACACACACACACACACACACACACACACACACACACACTGCTAATATTGATTTACTAAAAATAATTATAAGTAGTTCAATTTACCTTTAACATATTTAACATATTCGCACATAAATATTCTTACGTTATCTGATATTGCTTCTTTTTGGAAATTCGCTTTTATCACTTCATAGAAAATTCTAAGTGCAGATATTATTTTTATTACGTAATTACTATTAGATTTAATTAATAAAAGTACTTACTGTATTTTTCCGTATGACGTAAATTGGTCGAAAAATTCAAAATGTTCAATGAACTTTAGTAATTTAAAATAATTTAAATATATTGAAACATAGACTAAATTTTGATTCAGTACAAAAATATTTGCTCTGTATATTGTTTGTTTACGCAGTACAATTTAATGTGTTTAAAAAAAATAGCTTCCATTACGTTAGCAAGATAAATTTTTGCGTCATTAATTTCGAATTTTTTGTTTGTTTTGTAATTATTTACGCATTTGTTTATTAATGAACGAAACCTCTCGCAGTTCGCCAAATCACACCATTCTGAACTGATTAGTTCAAGGTCACAAGATATTGATTCATTTTTTAGTTCAAGTTTAGGATGTACATTAAAAACACTATAACGAATCCACAAAATCACAACTTTCTAAACTGATATTTAATAAATTCAAGGTCACAAGATATTGATTAACTGTTTAGTTCATATTTCGAATGTACCTTAAAAACTATGACGAAGTTTAAGAGGTTATCATTAAGCGTTGGAAGTGATCAGGCCCGACTGTGCTGGTACTAATTGATAACACGCGTAAACAAATGTGAGCTACATTACTTATCACATATAACATTTTTCGCGCCAAAATGCTCTGTTTATGAAGCAGTAACAATAACGTGATATGTTTTTTTGAGAGTAATGAAGATAAGAGATCGGCATTAACGTCAAAGAAGAAGCTTACGGCAATAGTTGCAGTGTCAAACCCACGACCTTGAAGCGCGCAAGTTTGGCACGCAACAAACTGACCGGTGATTTAATTACCTCGGACACTCCCTATCCTAACGTGATAAATACCCTAACGTGCACTACCCATCTTACAAAAGTAGAGCAAAATGAGTTACGGCAACAGTAAAAATATGTTTTTAGAATACAATGTTTTTAGGACAGCGCTTATACAAACACTCAAATTACTATTGTGACTGAAAACATTTGGCTATCAATACTGCTTTATTCATTGTATTCTAAAATACAGAAAATATTTTAGCGTTAAATAAAGGCATTAATGGCTAAAACGTTTCAATCAAGATTTTCTGAATTATTTTAAAATTTAGAAGAAATTTTTCTTGGCAATCCTTTTCGGGAGTCTTTAAAACCATTTATGTAGCTCCAAAATCAAGAAAACGTGTCATAAGAAGTGGAAAAAATACGCATTTTCTCAAAAATTGGTCTGTACAGTAATTCTAATAATATTTACAGGTCTCAAAAATGTTTGGTTCGATTACCAGAAAGAATGTTATACTCGGCAGTAATGTTAATGTTAGGTTAAATTTCGTTAAGCTGATTTTCTTAAAACCGTAATTTAACTTCATTTCAAATTTTGTACACTATCCTTTATAATTTTATAATTTTTTTAATCTGAGAGAAAATGGGCTTGAGATCTTTTAGATTTTCACCACTGTCTATAGCTCGTAGAAATGCAAACTAACGCGTATTTAACGTAGACAGAACATTACTGCGTTTTGTCAAAATATAGGTTATGTTTTAGTTCTAATAAACGTGTTTTATTTTGAATTTTGTTTGCTAAACTCTTTTTCAGTTAGATGAACCTGTTTATTGTTTGCACGTTACCAGAATATAAGTTTGTACTCTACAGGATAAGAAAATTTAACTGAACTGAAATATTTGGGCGTAATAATAATTATGTTTACGTAGTTATAGACTAAATGTGAACGAAATTCGATTCATCTAAAAACTAACAGATTCATTAAAATCACACTGTAGATTTTATCTTTATATTTTTTATAAGTTACAAAATAAAAAAGGGAAAAAATGTCTATGAATATAAGGGATGGGAAGAGAGTGCAATAATAGAATATCAGAAAGAATCAATTGGAGAACCGAAAGCATCTTTAGTTTAAACCTCCCGTTTAAAAAGTTCACCATAACCTATCCTTCTTTTCTTCTGGTCAACAAGTATGGTCCGCACTGTACTTCAGAATCTAAAGAGTTTATCTATGGTCACATCATAAGGAAGTGAGGTAACATGTAAAACTTTACCAATATTAATGTTGAATTATAATTTTTGGGCTCGCAAAGACAAATGGAATGACCTTGATAACGGATAATCAATTATATTTATCAAGATTTTTCATTGTTAGGGAGAATGTAACAATGCCGGTGTATTTATTACGTCGGTAGTAACACTTCAGAGTTTGATCTGCATTCGCCATTACAGGTAAGGTTAGGTTAGGTTAAAGTTACATTTAGATTAGTTTAAGCTAAGTAAGGCGACAAAACATTGAGTGATTTTAGCTTCACTGAGAAATACTCACTCATAAAACCTTACATTAAACATGATTAGCATAAGAATAGATAACAGTACTTTAAAGGTAATGTTGCCTTGACTAACGTAGTGAAAGTAGCTTGACACTCGCCAGCCTTGCTTCCGCTTCAGTGAATCGTATTAAAAATATATCTTCATGTTCAGCCACACAATTGATTAATAACTAGCAATTAATATCGCTTGTTCTTAAGAAAATAGTTACATTAAGATATATAAATAATTGGATCCACTCTGTATCCATACATGGACAGAAACTTTCAATGTATCGATTCCCAAAATGTTGTATCGATTTATTTCTACAAGCCCGCTTCCGTTAGTCAATTTGCTCCAAATGACATTAACGAAATTTTTGTTGGCACTTTTAGAAACGTCAAAAGAAACACTATTTGATTGAATAAAAAATTTGGAAATTTTTACGATGAAAATTTTTTTTGCAATGCCTGCAATTTGCATTTTTAAAATTATTTGTGTATGGACAAGGCTACATACAAGCATCTGTTAAATTTAGTTACAAAAGCAATTTCAAGATTAGACTGTTATGAAACGTTACCCATCCCAAACATACAACGACTCATACCGGTCTATAGAGTCATTAAGGAACTCTAATTTCTACTTATTTTGACATTTTGAACAAAATACATAAATATTCACAAACTTAATGTAGTAAAGAGTCAGTTACATTAAAATAGTTAACAGAGAATCCAGATAACGCTCTCGATACAAAAAGTTTGAATAAGCATGTGATCGTACAGGACCAACATGATGTATGTCGCCAGTGCGCAGCCCAATGTTGTAGCTGTGACTAAAGCATTATTTACGAAGCTCTGCTACATGCAAATTTTATACCGAAAATAATTTGCTTAGTGATGCAATAACACGTTCGCATATTTCCACAAATTTTTTACTTTAGTCTTGCCAACCAAGGTTTCACTCGTTAGAGCATTGTCAAGGCCATTTAACTGACTGAAGTTAGTTAGACTAGTACAAAATTATGTTTTTGTTACGGAACTTCTATATAGACTTAAGAACTATGAGTTCCTACTCATGATAATGACCTAGACAATGGTTTTAAAAGAGATGAATAACTCAAGTATAATGGTTCATTTAATGCTAATAAATAATTATTTAAATTTTATGAATTATTTCTTAATCCTTTAAATTATTTAATTTCCTGGATTTGTTAGATATATCGAACTCTCAAGTGTTTA
The DNA here is from genome assembly GCA_022606455.1 of Callitettix versicolor. Classification (NCBI taxonomy): domain Eukaryota; kingdom Metazoa; phylum Arthropoda; class Insecta; order Hemiptera; family Cercopidae; genus Callitettix; species Callitettix versicolor. Next base: position 98,065,005 of record CM040186.1, on the reverse strand, counting down.
GCAAAACTAGAGTCTTCATGGCCTAACCTCACTTTTTTTCTTATGCAAACTTCATGCTTGCATTTATAGTAGGTTCAACCGTTCTTGGCGCCTGAAGTTTACGTATGGGCCTCGGTTTGAACCTACAACAAAGTGTACTAACAGGCATGCGCAGAGTATGTTTTATGAATCCATACGCTCTCTTCCGATTGTGGAACGGTAAAAATAAGGTTTTACAGCGTTATCCCAAGTTCCAAAAACGAATAACTATACTGTACATGCATCGATTTGTTAGTGCTAAATCCGTTAAACAGTTTCAAAATGGGATCGTTAAAATTTACATAAATTAGTATTTAATTAAAATGTAATTTATGCAGATTTTAGGGCTGGTTAATGAAAACAATTTTAATGAAAAGTATAAGATGAATAAATTATTGCGAACTTTTTGGAAATTTTATTCCTTCACGTCAGCGAAACAACTGTGTTTGGTGATTATTATTTTTTAATCAACAAATAAATCAGATCAGAAATGACTTATCGTTCATTTCAAAACGGATGGGAGTACAACTACGTGAGGTTTTAAAATTCAGCTGCGTGTGACAAGACTTATTATGGCAACGTTTACTTTACAAAGGAAAATCGCTACGTGTGTTCACACAAACGTACCAAAATGTTTTCTCAATTTTTCACGCTATGAAATAACAAAAAACATGTTTAAATAATCGGATTAACTTACTGGAAAAGTCGTCAAGGAAAATGTGTAAATTTATTCTCGGAAAAGTTTAACTGCAGGAAAACAAATTTACCTTTTTTTAATAATTAGAATTGACGAACAACGCCACGTACAAACAACCATGATGTTCTGAAAATAAGGAACAGTTTGAAATGTTTGTTGTGTGCAATGTCTGAACACACGAATCAAGTTGGTTTTATCCTGAACCATCACATAAGTTGTTTGTCTTAAACAACTGTATGCATTAAATTAAAATGAATACAATTTTTTTCAATTAAACACATTAGTTTAGTATGAGTATTCTACACATTTCTTTTGATTTGCAGTCACTAGATCCAACCAAACAAATTCCTGGTAGTAAGAAATTAGGTTAAGGAGTTGGTTTGACATAGTTCCGAAGACGGATTGTCGAGATTATACAATTTATAAGAATAAAATGTTTCTTCTTCTTCTTTCGAACAGACCTGCTAGGGACCACGTGACAATTTCAATTCTTCACACTTAGCTGTTTTCTCTTCCGTTTCCTCCAATATTCCCTCATCCTTTCACTATGCAGCTTCTTTCTGTCTTCGGACCACTTCGCACCAGGTTTCTTCTGCAATTTTCCTTGGAATCCCTCCATACTCAATATCCTCTTTCTAAAAATCTCTCTGTTCAGCGTTTCTTCTTCTTTAATATTATTTCTTTCTAAATCTTTCCTTACCTCTTGAATCCAACTAGTTGTTGACTTTTTATCCCATAGGTACTTGAGTATCCTTTTCGCTAGTCTTGAATCATTCATCCTGTACATATGTCCAAAAAATTACATATGTCCTAAAAATTGCAGTCTTCTCTTCCTTATCGTCTCTGTCATGTCCTCTATGTTCCTGTATATTTCATCATTAGATCTTAGTTTCCATGTTTCTTTAGTTTTCACTGGGCCTACAATTTTTCTCATGATTCTCCTTTCTAGTATTTTCAGTTTATCTAAACTATAATTTAGTACCACTTGCGTACAGGCATTTCGGTTTCACTACTATAGTGTAGTGCCTTTTTTAAGATTTTTAGATAAGCACTATTCGTTATAATACTTTTTAGTGATAAAAATGATAATTTTTAGTGAATAAAATGTTTTTTATTATTATTATTAATTTTTAATGTTTTTCAATATTTATTAAAAAAAGTGAAAAATCATCTTTGAAATTTTAATGGGTTATCGGTTTAAATTTGTCCAAATAGATTTTATTTCTATAGCCTATATTTATTTCATATTGCACATCAATAGTGACAAAATTAACTGACGGATTTTCCTGTACATTTTGTTTGTCCACATATCAAAACCATTTATTACTTTTAACGATTTTTTTAAAAGGTTCCAACGATGATGATAAAATTTTATTGAAAATAGTTAATATCCAAACCTAAACCTGTGGGACCGTTACTCGAAAAATTCAGTTATGGATTGGTAGAAAAACAAAATTTTACGTAATCTGTCAAAATTGGAATTCGCTTCAATTTTTGGTTATATTTGAAGGTAAATCAGCGAGGCGAATTTCAAATAAAAGAAACTTACACTGCTGTAATCAACCGAAAACAAAAATATATGAACCATAAATCACCAACGGATTATTTTTAAAGAAACGATTTAAAGAAAGTTTAAGAAATTATTTTACAGGGAAGTAATTTGGCGTAAGGAAGTTTGTGTGATATTTTGTGAGCGATTTAATTTTTCTTTAGCTTTCGAACCAGATTTGTTTGTGGCAGAAATTAGTGTCTACAGAATATGAAAAAGTTTTGCAATATGCACAACTTTAATTTATAACTTTTATCTAAATCACAGTGGCTACATTTCCGGACGTTACTTTTATAACAGCTGTTGGCGATGATGTTAAAGAAGCAACAGAAAAACTGCAGAAAACCATACTGAAAGTTAACGTGTGAACCAAAAATATATAAAACGTAACGAATCTAAGCCAACTCTTATTTATGACAAAAACAGAATGAAGTGCCAGTGTTAATAAACAGTAAAATTATTCAATACAGAAATGTAATTAAATATTTGTAAATGAATTCGTATTACAAAGCTGATATATAAAATTACAAAGAATAGAAAGGAGTTTGAGGAAAGGAGATTAAGTTCAAGAATATGTATGGGCTATTTAGACATAATAGAAGATTAGAGAAATGTAATTAAATATTTGTAAATTACTTCGTATTACAAAACTGATATATAAAATTACAAAGAAAAGAAAGAAGATAAGAAAGGAGAAAAAAGGAAAAGGAAAGAAAGGAAGGAGGAGGAGGAAAAGGAAAGAAAGGAGAAAGGAAAGGAAAGAAAGGAAGAGAGGAAATTAAGTTCAAGAATATGTATGGGCTATTTAGACATAATAGAAGATTAGATATAAGAAATAAATTACTTGTATACAATGAAGTTCTTAAGCCGGTGTGGAACTATGGATTGCATATTTGGGAATGTACAAAGAGAAGTAATATAAAGAAAATTCAGATTATTCAAAACAAAATACTTCGGATAATGATAAATGTGCCTTGGTTCATACGGGGTGAAACTGTTTCAGAGACCATGAAGAAAACACGATTGTTGATGAAATCAAGGCAGTAGCAACGAACGAAGCATGAAAAACAACTCCAAACATACCCATACTAGAGTTCAGCAGATACTAGCACATAGGAATACAAAACGAAGACAGTATAGAACTAAACTCTTAGACTTGGTGCAGTGATAGCATATCAAACTGACAACCAGAGCCATTCAGTGGAATGAAAATCTGATACGCAGTGATCTATTTTAAATTATAACTACTAGATAATCCGCAATAAAATTAAAAAAAAACTTTTATCAACAGTTGAAGAAAGCTATTTCACCGGTGGAAAATTTTCCAACCAGATTAAATTGTCAAAAATTCGATAAGTAGCTAGCGTTAGGTTAGGAAATGACCCGTGGGGGTCACCCGCGCACCAGCCTGCCAACGTGATGCAACGTACTGGCCACGAGCTAAAAATCCTGTGCTAAAAATAAGCAATGGAAAATTTTATAAACGATAACAAAACCGATGATTCGGTAGGCCCTGAATTCGCTGCGTATTTAACTGGTTTGCTGCGTAGGCCTCCCTGACTTGCTAAAACTGGATAACTCTCTTATGTGTCGCTTAGCCAAAACAATTTAAAAATAGAGATAAAGTTTTCTAACGATTTTGATCAAATATTTACGTAGACCTACCTAGAACAATACGTAAGTCTTAATATTTTTTTCATAACAAAATTTTAAGATATTTCTTTTTAAAATTATTGCCTTGACGCATTGACAAATTAACAAAAAAAATTTAAATTAATTTATTCCACTGATTTGAATTAATACCGTTATTTAATACAAACAATATATGATTAACTGATTCTAAAAAATTAAAGTAACATTTTTTAAATTTTGGATTAGTTTTTTCCGTTTGGATAAGTTTAATTTTTTTTTAGCTACAGTGAAATCGTTGAAAGTGACTTCAAAATAAGAAAAAATAATACGAAGATTTACTAAAGAGCCCGACAGACAATTGTTGAAAGTGACAATTGTTGAAACAATCGTTAAAAGTGACAATTGTTGAAACAATCGTGGAAAGTGACTTCAAAATAAGAAAAAATAACACGAAGATTTACGAAACAGCCCGACAGACAATTTGGGCAATAGATATATTTCTGAAATAGTCGCTAAATTCCACTGATATCTTGCAGAGATATTTACAGATAACGGTTTTTGTTCGTTTCTTATAAAACACTGTTCATTTAACAGTTTAGTAAAATGCTATAGGCCTAATAAAAGTATTTCAATCCAATGAAAGCACAAAAACTTTTGTCTTGTTAATTTATTCTCATAGTTTTTTATTACGTTGTATGAATTATTAAACTTCAATTGTGTAAAAATAAACAAAACATAACCTATCTATTTACTACCTTTACCCTGAACCTAAGTATTTTCAGGTTATGTACCAAAGTACAGTAGGCAATATTTTTATAAATATGCATTCATTTCCATCGTGCGAAATGTCGATACACACTGACTTTTTAAAATTATTTTTGAGGGATAAATTATGGGCTACTAAAAACATGAATGATCCACAGTTATTGTGGACAACGAAAACATTGTTTTCACATCAATATTGTAAATAAAAAAGAAAAATTACCGTACAAATTTTAAATCTCAAAAGCGAAAACAAACAAAAATCAGTCGATATACGTCAAATTATTTATATATAAATTTATTTCTAAATAGAAAGCAGCTATCACTAGCCTACTTCTATTTTTATTTTAAGTATCAAAATAATGTTTATGATTGTCTCGAGTTTATTTGTTTATAATGTTTATGATTGTCTAAACACTTAACTATTTAAGTATTTAGGATAGTGAATAATTTATCATTTTTTGTGGATTAGCGAATATTCATTGGAAAAATGAGCTTTTGAAGCGGCCATCATGGTAATACCCAGACCTGGGAACTTGAAAGAAGCACGATGCTGACCTCGGGATCACTTTTGAAGAGTTTTTAAATTGTGTGTGTGTGTGTGTGTGTGTGTGTGTGTGTGTGTGTGTGTGTGTGTGTGTGTGTGTGTGTGTGTGTGTGTGTGTGTGTGTGTGTGTGTGTGTGTGTGTGTGTGTGTGTGTGTGTGTGTGTGTGTGTGTGTGTGTGTGTGTGTGTGAACACAGATTTGACTAAAACTTGGCGATTATGGTAATAGCTTGGACAAACTCGTTAACCAGCATTTGTTTGACAGTTTAAAAATGGCGACATTTTCAAATAAAATAAAATTCATAACCTTTTTGTCCTAAATTTTTTTGAAAATTAAATTTCACTATCGTAATTAGTGATAAAACATGTGTAAATTAATATTTTGAATTTACGAAATCTATTAAAATTAAAAATTTAATTTGACGGTTTTAGGGTTCCTTTTCGTATTTTCAATGTAATTTGAAAGTTGAAAGTACTAATATATGCAGGTTTAATGCTGATTGTGTTGGTCCCGCAGGATTTAGATTGTGAAAGGATTTAGACGTCCCTCGCGGTATTTGAGTCTTACAACACTACACTTACACACTTACACTTTACAACATGTACACTACACTCAATGTGCAGCCTTAAAATAAAAAAAAAAACTGATTATGTCGGTGAAATAACAGTTTCAAAAAGGGTAAGATAAGGGAAAATATTTTTGGAAATTGGTTTCTAGCACGTCAGCTAAACAGCTGCGTGCCGCAATTATGTTATACCATAATTTACCAGTTTTTTCTGGATTTTCTTACGTGAACAGTCTATCCCAGTTAGACGATGGATTGGCGTAAATGGCAAGGGAAAAGCTTTACGGAATTAGCTTGAATCTTGAACCTTTGAACTTTGTGTTGAAGTTTGGAGATGCAGCAAGCTGAATGGTGCTTTAACCACCTCCAACCAATGGTTACGTTGATATTAGCCAATATGCATAAGGTAAGCAAAACGTTAAAAATATAATATATATATATATATATATATATATATATATATATATATATATATATATAGAGAGAGAGAGAGAGAGAGAGAGAGAGAGAGAGAGAGAGAGAGAGAGAGAGAGAGAGAGAGAGAAAGTGTGTAGAAAATACGAAAAGAAAATATTAAACACAAGGCTGCGTAATTGTGATTTTGACTGTAAAGGATGTATCTATTTTGCCTACCCTGCGCCTTAATTAACACAGTCTACAATTAAACCAACACTCAATTCTTAACTGTACCCAAACGCGTTGTATGCATTGTTCAGCTGGCATTTATTCTCAGAACATGTGCACAAACACACGCACTTGACAGATTCCAAATTATAAAAATACAACACTTGGTCTTATTGTATATGAAAAAAGGATGTTTTTATCTTCTAGTTTAAACTTCTAAAACTAGTTTTTTTTACAATATTTTGTTCCCCCTTTTAAAAATTGAAGGTGCCAATAAAAATTTTATCAGCGTACTAAAATATAATTGAACGTCATTTAAAAGTAATCTATATATTCCAAACATATCTTTGTAAATGCTCCGTCAAGATTGCAGCTATCAAAATTTCAATTTTGGAACGAAGGGAGATCTCTGTTTCAACTCCACATTTGATCTGCGTGTTTGTTGCAGTTTTGGCCAAACGCATTGTTCGATTGCTTCAAACGTTGGTACGAAGGTACCTTGTTTAAAGCCCCAAGGACTTATGTATACGAATGATTCTCATTCACTCCTGTTTCAAGATGGCCGCCTCTGATTTATAGTGACGATGTGTGTGTAAGATGTTTCCCCATTCTGTTTCAAGATGGTTTAACAATGACGAGTGTAGTTGCTGGCTGTTTCCTGTAATAATGGCTGAACGGCAAGACCTATCATAATTTTGACCATTTCGTAGAGAGAGAGAGAGAGAGAGAGAGAGAGAGAGAGAGAGAGAGAGAGAGCATAGAATTTCCAATAAAATTGTCCAGTAATATTTACATTGTCCTAAACATTACGGTTACCGGTTAAATTGGCAGCAAATATTACGCCCACGTCAGAGCGGTGACGTGTTGCTGTGATCAAGCAATTGAATAAGAATATACTGCGAGGTCACATTTAATGGCGGAAACCATTAGTGTTTAGTAATGGTGTTCTTTGAAGTTCTGGTAGGCCTATAGTGTAAATAATTTATGTAATTATTTCCTCAACATTTCTTTAAATAAACGTATCACAGCGCCGGTGAAAAGCTATCAGTGCATTTTAACGAACAAAAGTGTACTTAAACGATTTTTAAACGTAACTTTAAATTTTATGATTTTAAGAAGCTTTTTAAATGAAAAAGATTTTCAGTTATCTTATCTAGTCAAAAATTACCAAACAAACAAACCACCCATAGGCCATATCGTTCAGCAGTGAAAAGTGAGCAATTTACTGTAAAGATATCCTTTAAAAATACTAGCTGAAACAAACAACTCTTAAATCACACAATGACAAACCTAACTGACCACAAAAACGGATATGAATAAACAAAAATTATATACAATTTACACAATCTACTTACAAAATTTACTTTCTTATAACGCACTCTATTAGAGCTCGAAGTAAACTTTGCAGAAACAAAAATGAATTCATTATTGTCATTGTTTTACAACTTCCTAGCGGCAAATTGGTGAACTACAGCACAGTTACAACAGCTTTATTCTTCAATCTTAAGTCTACCATTTCGATTCAGTTAAATATATATACGCCTACTGTAGACGGGTAATACTAGCGAATTTTCATTGATAAATGATCAAGACGCGCGGCAATCTCAGTAAGACCCAGACCCAATATTACGAATATGCACCGATCCTGACTTTACGAAAACGTTTTGAAACGTGTTTACCAACTTTATTTATGGCGGCCAGGGTTCATTTTCGTGCTTTTATGAAAATCTACAAACAGATTCGTATATTAAAATCGGTTCTTAAATTTTGTTTCCTTTTTTAAACTCACATTCATTCAGTGAAGGAGACTGGTGCATGCCTCGGTAGGCCTAATGTTTGTCTTACAAGTTTTGGTTATAAATCAACACTAGTATTTACCCAAATCTGAGATTAACCTCTATAAAAACACACAACACAAATATCTAACGTAATGTCTGTATAAAAAGTACAAATTTCAAACTGTTGATCAACGTTTTGTTGGATTCAATCAACAGTTTCCTTTTTTTTTTTTTTTAAATATTTCTTAAAAATTTCAATACTTGGCTGTGTTTTAAATTAATTTTAACGCATTAGGCTGATTCAGAATAAAGCTTTAAAATTAAAATGTTAAAAATTATCTCAAAATTAGGGTAACATGGCAATTTTCATTGTTTCTACATCTGTGCTCGGACATACAACTTTGTCTCTTGTCTCAGGCATACAAACTTATTAGGCTAATTATGTTTTAATTTTTTACCAGTATATTTTGAATTATTTTGCGAATTTTAATAAGCTGTGGTTTCTGTAAAGGGATAGATAACATTCAACTTTTGTAAACTCATTTTCTAAGATCATAACTCGAAAAATTTAAAAAACATTTCGTTAGGATTAATATATTTTCGAGTTTCCGTTTAAACGCTACAGGTGCATTTCGACAAACAAACATTGCACGGAATAATCTTCATAAATCTACGTCCCTGAAAATGTTATGTCAGCTGTTTCTAACACGGATGAATTATATTAACCGAAAACAAATATAACCTAAATCCCATTTGCTTATCGTCACCGGAATTGAGCTATTTCGCACATTCTGGACATATCCGGCCGGTAAATGTTATAATTTTATCAATTTAAACGTAGGCCTAATTTATTTATTCTCATAGCAGTGACAACCTTTTTTATAGGTACCGGAAATGACCTGTACATTATTTTAGACATGTATGATACACTGTTGTTAACAACGAATTTATTGTGAAACAGCGAATTTACATTTGAGAAAAGCTATCGGAGTAGCCTTTATGGTAAGAATATATATATATATACGAGGTGTATTCAGAAAGTAACGAGAATTTTAAAATTTCGCGGGCTTCGAGAGTCCGATTGTCAAACATTTTTTTTATTATGTTGGTATACATGCCCTTGAAGTATGATAAAACTTTCAGCTGTTTTCATTATTGACTTTGTCTGTGACAGCCACTAAGGTTAGACATGTTTTTATGAGCTCGACAATTTTCGTTTGTTAAAATAAATGGATCTAAGAATTAGTATCAAATTTTGCGTAAAAAATGGAATAAAGTGTAACAAAGTGTGTGAAATGTTAACAAGGGCCCATTTTGCTTTTGGTGAGTCTGCTATGAGTAAAGCAAGAGGGTCCCTGGATGCCCAGCACATCAACAACCGATGAAAACGTGGAAAAAGTGAAAGAAATGGTTATGAACAATCACAATTAGAGAGATCGCTGATGATGTTGTCATATCGTTTGGATCATGTCATGACATTGTTTCCAATGTTTTGTATACGAAACGCGAATTTTGGAGCGAAATTCGTTCCAAAATTATTGAATTTTGAACAAAAACAGCGGCGAATGGAAGTTGCTCAGGAGTCACTAAATGAAGTCAACGACTATCCACTCACCTCATAAAGGCTACCGCGGTTTCGAACTCTATCGTTTCATCTTCAGGCCGCTATACAAAATATTAAATCCCTCTGTCGGACCGCAGTCCGGAATGTAACGACGTACGAGTTGCGTGTGTAGCTTGGCCAAGTCAAATTTCATGATGAATATTTTAAACGTATAATTGTGCTCAGTGTTTTGATGTATGTTTTAATGTTTTCTTTGACTTTGTGACGACCTCGACAGAGGGATTTAACATTTTGTATAACGGCCTGAAGATGTAACGATAGAGTTTCGAAACCGCGGTAGCTTTTATGAGGTGAGTGGATAGACCACTGACGGGAAGAAAGGTCATAATCCTGATCATATAAAAGTACATTCAAAGAGTATATCAGAAAATAATAAGTCAAGTATTGTTTTTTTAATGCAATTAATTAATTTATAAGCATAGATGTTGCTTTAGCGATTAAATGTAAGTAATGGATCAGTGCGACTTTCACAGTTAATTGGAAAAAGAAACGAATTATGTACAACAATACATAAAGCGTTTTACAATAGTGTTATATTTTAGAGTCAATTTATGTAGAGGCAGTCCTAAGGAGTAAATGCTATTGAGGAATTCTGTGGGATAAATTTGTGCATCTTGTGGATCTTGTTAATGAACTGATTATAAGGTTATTTAGGTTTTGCTTTCACCTTGAAGTAAGTTCTGAACGAAGTGATTATGAATATTTCAACCATCGTCATTTTTGCGTAAACGTTTGCTGTGTCCAAGAAGTTTTGAGTATTGGCGTCATTGAATTGGTCACGACTGATACGACTTTCAAAACCGATTAGGTCAATAATTATTACATGAACGAAAATAAAAAGAATTGTTAGGGCGTCTTGAATTTTCTATGAAGTCGCTATTCGTCATTGAACTTCAGTATTTATTGTTTACTAAAAAATAGTATTTTATTTAATAACATTTACGTGTCACAAGCTTGTCTTAACGATTCTACTTTCAAAAATTATTCGGTCAAAAATTGTTTGAGTCTTCGATACAGTAATAATTTAAATATTACTTTCAACAATGTTTTTTTGACAATCAGCTGTTCTGGTATCCACACAATTATTTCTGTCACCATGCCTTGTGCTGCACTCTCGCGGGGACATTATAAAATTATAATGCTTCTGGAATTTTCTTTACACAATTATCGGTTTTAAGTCAGTTTTATTTTACTGTAAAAACTTAAGAGGCAAAAGTATGAGGCGTTATAATTTTTTGATATTCTGACGAACTTGTAGGCACCTGATGTATGTAGTTTTAAGAAAGCAGGTCCTTTTTTTTGGAACAAAAACGAGCGGAATCAGTAGCGCCATCTATGAGTGTAAAAAGAAAATATAGTCGAAGTTATTAGTTGTATTTGTTTTAGTAATGGTGAAAAAAAATGTTATCGTGGAATCTTCTAAAAATTTCGATACAACATTCATAAAGCACTAACTGCTTGACAACTTTGATATAGTCAAGATTAAAGAAAAAGTGTGTGTTCACAATTCTATTACTTTTTAATACAATTTTTCTAACATAATCAGTGTTAAAACTGCATAAATTCTTATTTTAAATTCTGTTGAAAAATGTTCGTGGTAAGGTTTTCAAGTGCTGTTATACTCCTTCTAGCAATAAGGTAAGTTCCTAGTCTTTAGTCCTATAATACTTAAAGATCTTACTGCATGGGAAACTGCGTGACTAAAAACGGAGAACGATATCTATCAGAAAGAAAATGAACCATTTACTTTTAGTTTAGCTTTTGAGATTACAGTTTGATTATTTGATAATGTATGAATCACTAATGATAATTAGATCTCTTAATCGAGTGTAAGATAAATTCGTCACTGTAACAGTTTAGATACTTAAGGCAGTAGAAAAACGAGTTCAGAGCGATGATGTCGGATTTTGGTACTATGCGCATTTTACTTTTCATTCTTTAATATTGGTTTGGAGCTCTGTGTACTATAGCGTCAAGGTTAGTAGCTATCAAGAAATAAAAATACTGTATGTAGGCTACTACAATAATAAATAATTGTTTAGAAAAATATGTTTATAAAACCAGCTTTTACAACCATCTATAAACGATTTAATGTAGTTCAGTTCTTGATAGGACCTATTGTTCAAGACGTTAGTTTCCATAAAATGCGCTGTTTTAGAGTTTTAATGGCGTTTTATACATTTACGAGTCTCATAAAATGCAGACTATTGAATATCAGATTCAATCGCTGTTCAAGTATTGGATCCAATTTTACTGACACTTTAAATGGCGTTAGTACAATATCTTAGAATTTTTTAACGAAATGTGCACCGATCTGTTTACAATCACTATTATAAAGACGCAGCTGTAGTACGAAAAGAAGAATGTTTGTAATAGAACTTCTGAAAAATTTGGTTGTTCTTAAAAGATACAAACATTTATATTGAAAGAAATTTAATGTTATGTAAATGCTTAAATTTTAACGAAAGCTTCTACAGCGCGACAATATTTAACAGAACTTAAAATCGAAGTTTAGTTCGAAACAAATCTGATGTAGGTATTCCTGTTACTAAATCTAAAACAATATCTTTAAATTTGAATTGGTTAAAAAAAATATACAGAAACCCTGTAGATCTTATTTCCCAGAAGAGGTCTCTTGTTTCAACTCGACGTTTTAGTTTTTGTGTTAGTTTGTTTTTTAGTCACGCAGTTGTGGTCAAACGCGAAATTTGGTACGAAGATATCTTCTATAAAGCCTAATAAGTATATATTACATTTTTTCCTATTTACTTCCGTTTCAAGATGGCGGCTTCTGACGTGTATGCACAATTTTAATCAAACTCATAGGCCTTTTTTTTTTTTAATTTAGTACGAAGGTACTTTGTATAAAGCTCAAAAGAAGTATGTGCAAGATGTTTTCCGATGCTCTTAAATTTCAAAATGGCAGGCTCTGATTCAACGTTGCTGGTTATTTCTTGTAATACTGGCTGACCGGCGAAACCTGTAATAACTTTGACAACTTCAGAGACAAAAACATAAAATTTCCAAAAAAGTTGGTGCAGTAACATTTTTCGTAAATATTACAGTTACCGGTTAAATTGACGGGAAACGCTACTAGCGCTGTCACGGAGCGTCCGTGCATTAATTAAGAATATACTGCGATGTCTACTGTTCATTTAAGTACTAGTTATAATCTCCTGATATGTAATTTTTACGACCTCGATAACCAGAACCTAAATATTCTGTAGTTAGGCTGTTTAAAAGTTTAAAACCTCTAGAGATTTGTGTAAAATTCATCGATATTTACGATTTTTACGCGCTTAAACCTGCCATTAAAAAATTTGCATACAAAACGTCGAACACTACTTCCTCCACAGAGTATATTTATGGCGAATTTTCAATTTTAAAAATCGAAACTTAGTTTTTTATATCCCATAACATTATCAGTTTGTTTATATTTTCAAATGAATCTTATATAAAAATTGAACACTGTTGTAATTATTTGAGAAACGTTATTTTAAAGCAACATTTAATCACTGACTGATAATTTTTTTCTCGAATTCGAGATATTAGAAAAAAATTAGAATTGCCTATCTCGCTTGATCTCTTTTCTCTAATGAAATTAATCTTTTTTTTAATAAAATAAACAACTGCATCACAGTCGTTTTTTCGGCAAAATAAGTAAGAGTGTTTAGCTATAAGAAAACAATACCCTAAATATATTGTATCCATACAACTAATATTTTATTTTAAGAAATCATAGAGGCATTGTCAGTATGGTTGCTTGATCCCGTGGAAATACATTTTTTAAATTCGATCAGGCACTTTCATTGCCCGCTATATTGTTTCAAACAGGCAAACAAATTTTTAAATAACCTAAAACCTAAGAAGCATTGTATTTAACGATTATAAAAGTTTAAGTAAAATTTATCGAATCGTTTTGTAGTGAACAGTGGACAAATTTATTATTTTAAAGAAACATTGAGTCATACAGGCATTTAACGTCATATTTGTCTGTTTCTGGAAAACCTAATTATAATCTAGACAAACACTGGCCTTTTTTAAAATTAATCAAACATTTCGCGTGTCCGCCATTTTGTACTAAAATAGGTTTGTGACAGTTTGGCATTCCTTAAAACCTTGTCGCAGCTACGAATACCAAAGAAGACTTTTCATTGAAATGAATTGAGCCGTACTCAAGTAAAAATAGTACAAAAAACTGAGATTTTCATGTTGTATAACGAAGCCATTTTAAACCACTTAAAGATAGATTCTTTGAAACCCAGACTTGTTACATGTTGAAACCACAATGCGAGCCACAATGTGGAATACCAACTTCTTATGCCCTGTCGTTCTTGAGATACAGTCAGCGAGATCAGTCAGCGAGAGACTGATATGTGTATATAAGTCACGACCAAATTTTTTGACTTTTCGTAATTGTAACGTTTAACCTAAACTCATAAATATGTCTACAGTCTGCTTAGTAAATAAACTAACAAGGAGATACATTTACAAAGAAACAATTATTTATCTACTTACAATCAAACCAAGTACCGGAATTCACCATGAATGGAACACACCTGCAAAAAAAAAAAAATTACTATTAAAATAAAATGTTTAAACTGATTTTTAAATGATATACATAGTCAATACAAAATATGGACTTTTGTATTTAAAAACAAATAAACGCTGTAAGCGGCAATGTGATTTCACCGGCGTTCCAAAAAGGAATTACATTTAAAAATACCACGTAAATTAACAATTTTAACGTTTTAAACTTTAAAACTTACCATTATCTAAGCTTGGTGTTGGACACTAAGTTAACCTGGAATGCTCATCTGAGGAGTATCATGGGGAAAGCCAGTAAGTCTAAAGACTTATTAAAATGACAGTTAGAAGAATGGTTGGCAAAAAATGGGGACTAAGACCAGGAATGATGAACTTTATCTATACTGGGATCATTAGACATATGGTGTGCTATGGTGCTGTGGTGTGGTGGACTAAGGTCGAGCAGAGGGGGGCCAGAGAGTCTCTGACTAAGTTGCAGAGGTTGGCCTGCCTGTGTATCACTGGCTGTATGGACACTGAACCAACGGCAGCCATGAAGATCATTCTTGGATTTCCCCTATTGACCTTTTTGTCATGAGGAGGCACGTAAAGTAGCTTACAGACTGCAGGATGGTGGTGGCTGGCGGCCCTCTATTTATGGGCATGCTAGAATCACAGACAAGATCTTTGACCCAATCTTGATGATGGGGACTGATCAGATGGTTAAACGGCACGTAGTATCTAGACCCTTTGATGTCAACTTGGCCTTTGAGGAGAAGATCGTGTGTTGGAAAAACCTGGAGACATAGTATGATATACAGATGGCTCCAAGACAAAGTCAGGCACTGGTGCTGGGGTGTACGGTCTGAGACGGGGGATAAAGAAAGTAATTACCCTGGGACAGCATACAACAGTATTTCAGGCAGAAGTGATGGCCATTAATGACTGTGTTCGGGAAAACTTGGATCGGGGATTCAAGAAGGCACGTATTCATATTCATACCGATAGTCAGGCAGCAATAAAAGCACTTGTGGGTCCTATAATACAGTCGGAGCTGGTCTGGGAGTGTAAGAAGAACCTTGATGTTCTGTCCCGGGATAACCGGGTAACTCTTCACTGGGTTCCGGGGCACAGGAGAGTTGAGGGTAATAAGGAGGCAGACCGACTGGCTGGACTTGGATCTGCATCTGAGTTTATCGGACCTGAGCCGGCTTTAGGGATTTCTCTATCGTTGGCCAGGTCTGCTATTAATGGGTGGATTACATGTCAACACCAGGTAAGATGGGACAACCTTCATGGGCATTCCCATAGTAATTCTTAAGAAAAGTTTCTTCTGGAGGAATCAAAGAGGCAGCAGATGTCCTGGGCAGAGCACAACTCAGAAGGATCATAAGGCTTATAACAGGACACTCTGGTCTGAGGGTGCACAAGTTATGCAACAGGATAGGTGTATACCACGGAGAAACCGTGTGTAGATTGTGCAGGAAGGAGGAAGAAACTGCAGGTCACATAATTTATAATTTTAAGGCTCTTGTTAGTAGGAGACTAGGGGTTTTTGGTTTCCAATACCCTGGGGATCTTCAGCAGAGTGAGCTAGTCAGTAGATTGTTGGAACTTATTAGGGGCACCAATCTGCTGAACTAGGTATTTTAAGAGGTACGTTGCACAATAGGTCAGTCGATCGCAGTGCCTGGGGTTGAACTATCTCTTTCTCTAGTAAATAATCTTAATCTTACCACCGACAAATTTACTATTTTTATCACTTTTTTGAAAATCTGACTTATCCATCGTAATGACTGTTAACATTCGTTAGAACTAAAACACTTTTTAAAGAAATTTAAAATGTAAATTTTAACGCTAATTACAATGTTTAAATTTTGTGAAATACAAGTAGCTGTGATTAATTTTGAATGTTGCTCTTTTGAAACGGTGACACTGATTTTACTGAACAAACGAAACAAATTTGTAGAAAATACGTACAAAAGACAACCGGACAAGTACAAATTAAGGTGTCCTTCAACTGGGCTAACCGGAGAATGCTAATTTTGTGGTACGGTCTAATAAAAGCGCAAAACTTTAACAGTAAAAGAACACAGTGTTGTTTCTAACAATACACCTTCATCACATTTTCATAACCTTGAATCTAACACGGCCGTATTGACGACAAATCATTGAAAAACCCTTTAAGTGATTTTATCTTATAAATAATATTAAATAAAAGACTTTCACAGTTGTGGACGCTTCAACAATGCACACTGTTGGGAAATCTTTCTATCGTTGGACAACAGACGTTATGTCATATCTTGTATAAGATTATAATCGCAATCGAATTAGAAACGTTTTTATTCATTGAAACAATTACTGCTTTATCAAATTGATGACTGTAGTTGTTTTTAAATCACGTTGTGTATGTAGTATCAAGGAATATTCTTGGTTAACATTTTCCACGAATAAAATTTACTCGTTTAAAAAGTTATAGAAAGGTTAAAAAACTATAGAAAGGTTAGAATATTATTGTCTGTAAAAAAAAAAAAACAATCATTGGATAATTAAACGGTAAACCCACTGCAAGTCAACCACATAAGCTGTTCGATAAAAACAAAATATTAATTTAAAATTGGCATTTTGAAATATATAAAAAATTGATCAAGTTGTTTCACAAATACTAATTTTTTTAAAGTAGACTAAATAAAATTGATGTGTAACTATTTTGTTCAAAATCGGTTCGAATGATATCAGCAATAAAAATCTTAATTGAAAAGGTAATGAAATAATAATAAAATATAGCGTACGTTCATTAGGGTTTATAACTCAAGGCAATATATTTGAAATAACGATTACAGAATAAATTATTCCATTTCGTTTATTTCAATTTACCTCCTGAACTGTGAATTTCTAACGCTAACTTCAGTAACTAATCTTTACTATAATACTAGTAATTCAAAGAATTGTAGACTTCGCAGTATATTCTTAATTAATGTACAGAACGCTCCACGGCAGTGTTTTAGGGCTGGTTTTGGTGTTGGATTTTGCGGAACAAAATCCGTGATGTTTATAGGATAAACATGGGTTTTTCAATTCATTATAAACGTTTCATATTGTGGTTAATTAAGTTTAAAAATAACAGTATATTTTGCGCATCGCAAGTCTTTTATTAAATTAATTTAAAAATATCTGTGTTTCCGCCAGGATAGAACCGGGGACCTTGAACGTGCGTGGCACACGCGATAACCACTACACTGCAGAAACTACAAAGTAGTTTGACCGATTTAAGTTATAATTGGTTGACAACTGATAGCTTATAATAAGTTTCAGGTTATGTTGTTAAAAACTAGCTATGTTAATTTATCGTTTTTTATTAGTTCGTAACGATCAGCTGATTTCATTGAACAGCTGATACGCTTCAGGTTATGTTTTCGAACAAGTTATCGTAATTAAAATTTAAAAGGAAGAGAAAACATGATACGTAATTTTTATTTTTAGTTCTATAACAGACATTTTTCTACCAATTAACCAGTAATCATACTTGTTTTCAAAAAATACTACTGGACCATCTTTATTTGGAAATTTTATGCTTTTTCTTCGTAAAGCGATCAAAATTATGATAGGTTTTGCCGTTCAGTCAGTACTACAGGAAATAACCATTAACAGCGATGAATCAGAGCTTATCATTTTGAAACGATAGAAAAAATATTTCATACGTCTTGCGGCTTTATACAAGGTAACTTCGTATCAAATTTCAAAACAATCGGCCAATGTGTTTGACCAAAACTGCGTACACTAGTCATGGTTAAATCAGTTTTTTTTGTGTTTAACGTCCGACTATTGTGCTCACTTGGGCTAATGCAGACGATGGGATGATTTATAGCGTATGAAAATGCCAAGCCCTGGCCGGGAATCGAATCAGGGTCCTCGGGGTGAAAGCTCAGTACGCTATCAACTAGGCCACCGAGGCGGCTACTCTAAATCAGAAGCCGCCACTCTAAACGGAAGTAAATAAGGAAAAAATATTACATGTACTCATTTGGGCTTTATACAAAATACCTTCGTACCAAATTTCAACAATTTCAAAATTGCGATTATTCCAAATCCTAAAAGTTCAGATTTCTTTTTAAATTTCACCATTATAATCTATGTTAAAATCCGCATAAAATAAAATTTTAATTATCAAAATCCATCGATACTGTAAAAATTAATTTGACAGAATTAACTTTAGAACGTTCAATGTAAGTTTTAAAATTGTAAACACCAACCTATGTTTTTTAATGCTGATAATAATGACAAATCTATTTTTCAAATTATCGTAGATGAAAAAATATTTATCTTTTTTTGAAATACATGCTCCGATTAACTCGCAGCTCTAAATTTTGAGTTACTGAAGCAACAAAATCGTAAATTTGGTTTGTAAACAAATTAACAACAACTCTAAACGTTCTCTGTTTGTGTTCAAAAACACAAGTTTTATTTTCACTCGAAGCTCAACAACGGAACGTTATGGCATTTGAAAACAATTTATAGTTATTTGGGTAGAAAGTAAGATTGTTCACACATTACAGCGCACCCTGTATATCTGATTACGATGTCACTACGTCACTGTTCGACGTGCAACTTTATTTCCAGTCAATAGAGACAACACGTTTGTTGCTAAACAAAAGTGTATATTTAGTTGAACGACCTTACAAGCTGTTGGAATCGCGTTGTTACAAAACCAACTGAGTTGACCCTTCGCCTCCGATTGCTTAATGCAGTGCCGGTAACTTAATGGCTGCGAATCCTTCGTTGATTGCAAAATGAAGACCACGTGTTTGCATAACCGGCACGTGATGGGTTGCAGGTTGGTTCTTCGAGTTCCGCGGCGTGTTTGTAGGTCATTGTGGTTAATTGCACGCAATGTTTACTTTCTAACCGCACGAAAGTATTGTGATCGCAAAAAAATCGAGATTAATATTGTGTTAAGTTTCAGCTCTTAAAAATTAGTAAAAATTTATTTTTATTAATATTTTTTTTATTATTATTATTATTTTCATTATTATTATTATTAATTATTATTATTATTATTAAAATTTATTTTATTTTCCGCTGTATCCAATAGTAATCAGTAATTCGATGTTTGTTTTCTTGGAACTTTTTTTATTATTATTATTATTATTATTATTATTAGTCTTCCTTATTATTATTATTATTATTATTATTATTATTATTATTATTATTATTATTATTATTATTATTATTATTATTATTATTATTATTATTATTATTATTATTATTATTATTATTATTATTATTATTATTATTATTATTATTATTATTATTATTATTATTATTATTATTATTATTATTATTATTATTATTATTATTATTATTATTATTATTATTATTATTATTATTATTATTATTTACTTTACTTATAATAAAAGATCAGTTGTTTCATAATTCGTAACAATCAGCTGATTTCATTGAACAGCTGATAGGCTGTTAAGTTCAGATTGTTGTTAAAAACTAGCAATATTAACAACAATTATTATAAACGTTTATATTAATTTTGAATGTAATTGAATGTATAAACGGTTACAACGTTTCTCAGTTAAGGAAAAATACCGAAACCAAAGCAACACGTTTTTCACATAATACGTTTTTAAATAATACACGTGTACTTCAAACGAAAAGGAGGAAAAAAGAAAGAGACAAAAATAGAAAGACGAAATTCTTTTGCTCGTTTCCGTTTCATATTTTCGTTATATTAAAAAAGTTCAGGATACTTTTTTTCAATTTATTTCTCCCGTCAAAGCTAACATTAAAATCTACGCTTAAATATTTTCGATGATTTATAAATGGTGTTATTTTATACTGATATATATTTTGGTATCCCTACAGTGATTCTTAACAAAGTAATCAGAAAGTAGGTCCATTTCTGTTTCTTTTGAAGATGTCTTTTTTATTTATAAAAAATGGTTTGTTTTAATTGTTATAGCAGCGTTTTTTTATTGTCCTTGTGAGTTTTTTATCGGCTTCCAGCCACTTAATGCCTGCTAGATAAGCGGTTTACTACTCAAGTACAAAGTCGAGCAATGACATAAATATTAATTTTTGATACTTATTTCAGCGAAAACCTTACATAAACTTCCGATTATAAAGTTTATATTTTTTGTAATAACGAGGAAGTTGGCATGTCTTCCTACCGACGCGACGTGCCGTCCAAGACTGAGGACAACGCTTACATTCCTCGAGAGTCTCAAGGCAGGCCTTGCTAGTAAGGGACTCACTTGAGGTCTCACGTAGTTACTAGACAGTGAAAGGAACCTTCTTCATATTCAGAGGAAGCTTTTAGGCTACCTAACCTTACTGCCGGCATATTCAGGGTTATTGATGCACACTAGACTTACAGCATAGATAGGAAATATTTTATTAGCTTTTTTGGGGGGGATTGAGCTATTAAAGCAGCCAATATCACTGGAGATTCATAATGATTTGTACTGTTTAAGAAAATATCAGAGGGGCATAATTGCGGCACGCAACCGTCTCACTGACGTGATAGAAGGTAATTTCAAAAACAGTAGCAATATTAGGACCTAAAATTAATTTAATATTAAGTTAATATGTACAAAATACATTACAATTACAAAAAAAAGCAAAAATTATCTCTGAACACAATACGTTTTTTTTTGTACTATACACTTTTTAACAAAACCTGTTTTCATAAAAGTTGAGGTTAAGATCTGAAAAAATTAAAGTTCTTAATCTTTTTTTCAGTAACATTAAAAATACTTCGTATATTCAATGTAAGTGAAAGTTAAGGAGTACGTTAAGTGTGAATTAGAAGGGGAGAAAATAAGCAATAAGGAGCTAAAGAGGAAAGTGGAAATTGAAAAGTAGGCGAGAGAAGCACACATGTTAAAATGGAAATGGGCTCGATACGTAGCAAAAGTGAAAGATCACCGTTGGGCGAAATTAAGTTGCAGAGACAGAAAGGAAAACAACGCTACGATAGTGGAGAAAGTAGATTCCCAACAGAAGCATGCAAGCAAGAAGAGTGCTGTGGTCCGGAGTTATACAAATACTATAAAACTTCAATTTTTTCAAAAAAAAAAAACAAATATTAAATATATACTTATTATTTCTCTTTCATTTGCCGCCTCGGTGGCCTAGTTGATAGCGTACTAGGCTTTCACCCCGAGGACCCGGGTTCGATTCCCGTCCAGGGCTTGGCATTTTCATACGCTATAAATCATCCCCATCGTCTGCATTAGCCCAAATGTTCACAATAGTCGGACGTTAAACAACAACAAAAATTCTCTTACATTCAGTTTTTCTATTTTCTATTTAGGTTTGGTACCACTGGAAGCCATTGTTTTGTACATTTATGGAAACTCGGTTTACCTCCTAAAGGACAGCTTTGTCATTATTATTATATTCAATGTACATGTAATTTCAAACTAGATATTAAAAGAAAACTGATGCAAAAATCCGATGGAATGTGCATGTAAAAAAGAAAAGAGGAGCTACAGCTCAAATTCAATAAAATGGCTGAGAAATGAATGATGATACTGCTACGATTTAAGACCAATATGAACCTATGGTCTCACTCTTTTGGGAAACAACTAACACAAGTGAACACAATGATAAAGAAAATTACTAGATCGCTCAGTGTAATTAATAATAAAAAAAAGAAAAAAAATACATGTAGACTTTTTCGCTGACAATGATGATGACCATGACTTTGAATGGTCTCCATTTTTCAATTTCGCTGTGTCAACATTGAATCAAATCGATTCAAAAGTTCGACAACTAGAGTGCTAATATGTGCATGTAAAAAAAAATTAACTACCCCTCAAAACGTGTTTTAAAATTCAGGATTGGTGCGCATTTCAAGGTCAAAAGTCTGGGTCTTACAATAATGGTGCAGCTGTTAAAAAAAAACTATAAACTACAGTTACAGTTTTACTGAAAACTCTAACATTTTAGTGATAAATTACGACATATTATTAATGTATTTAGGCCTACGTATTAAAATAGTTATTATTTTAAACGCAATGGCCTACTTTCAAATACAATAACAATTTAATTGCAGTGACTATAAATGGGCCAATTAAGTGAAGTTAAGGACAATTAAAAGAAATTTCAACAACAATTGTTGGGAAAATTGTTATTCCCAAGGTAATAAAAACGTCTGACAATAGTTGTCCTCTCAAAGCAGAGAGAAAGGCATTTTTATTTTGAGCATGAATGTTGCAATTAAAACTTATATATATATATAATAATACAAAAAACAAAATCATCTTTTTTGACCGTTCTTGTCCAAAAAGTTATTTTCACTGGCATTTAGCATTTGGTTAAACAGTTCTCCATTTTAATTTAAAAAATAATAAACGCTTTATCGGTCAAAAAACATTTTAATCGGATTTTCTCAAAATTTATTAAACGATTCTTATAATTTCCCCCCAATAATTAGCCTACCTAATACAACTATACATACAAAATATCCGATTCTGGATCTAAAAGAACTTGAAATTCACCAGTTTTTCATAATTCAAATCAGTGTCGAAATTTGAAATAAAAGACTTTTATGATTTGGGACAATCGATAAAAATAATTGAACACTGACAGTAAGAATTTTATTTTGTTATTCGTTTCAATTTTGATTCGTTAATTTCTAATAGTCTATTTCAAATTTGGTAGGCCGTATTCAGTTATTAATATATATAACTAAAATTTGAGCAAAATCTTATCAGCCGATTTTGAGAATTGGATCGGTGTTTTTTTCCCAATAACTTTTGAACTTTATTTTTGGGGGAATGATTGACTTAAGAGGACGTTTTACACTATTGATTTTATAAATTTTATTAACGCGAATAAATAACACATTATTAGCAAAGAATAGTCGTGAATACTTCTGTTATGAAGTATTTTGTTTTGACTAGACAACCAGCCTGCAGTTAAATATTTATAACAATGCCACACAATCAGCTGTTTTGCAGAACATTTTGCTGACAGTAACATTAAGACCAGCCTTCATTAGATAATAATCGTCAACTGTTTTTACCAACATAACCTTCAAATACGCTAGTAAAGTTTTACGGAAATAAACGGTTTGCTGAGTTTCGTTTGGTAACTTCCGTATCAGCTGCCTTCAAGGATACAAGATAGAGCAATTATTATTTCTAACAAATTAAAGTTGAAAGAACAGTTTTTACATCTTTAACTGTAAACTGTATGGGCGTTAGAGTTGTTAAACTTGTAGGCCTAAGAGTATTCGACTATCCTAGATAAAACGTTGTATAAATGTAAAAATTAATATGGCCACAGAGATTTAAGAAATATATAAAATATTTAAATGCAGTCAGTTTATATCAAAAGGAAGGCCTAAGCATCAAAACAGATCTTCTTGAATGCTCCATATTCAGATTATGGTTAAATAATAACTAAAGTCAGCAATGGGGAAAGTGGAAAAACATATTTTTTCAGTCTAGTCTGCAGGGTAGATTTTTATCGTAAATATTTTAACTCAACCTGGTGTATCAAATTTGGTCACAACTCGAAGTGAACAAACAGCAATTTTCTGGTGAAGGGGGATATTTTTCGGAATATAATAGTTTTAAAGGCACTTGAATCGAAAATGTTGTTTGCCTGTTGCACCTTCGTATATTTGCCTTTGCACATGGATGTAGTTTTAACGAATTGAACAGTTTTTCTGATATTTTTCATGCTTATACTGTATAAGAAATATTTGAGCTGTCTTTTTTTGTAAAAAAAAGCTTCAAAATGTTTTGCAGGAAGTGAGCAGTAACGATTTTGTTTTATTGTAGCTCAAATTAGGTATAGAATAAAAGTTTTGCCAAAACGAGTCCAGTTTTGGGGCTATTTGTAAATAGTCGTAGTTACAATTTTAAAATTGGTTTGTAAGATTTTCTTCAAATTTTAATTACTTATTTTGTAAAGATTCATAATTTAAGGAAGTGTTTTAAAGCCCTTATAGTCGTCGTAGTAGTTGTATCGTCGTTTTCTATTTTTTGTCTGAAAATAACAACCAACATTTTTATCTGGATAACTAAGGGTTGTTTGGACATTTAAGTAATTAATGTCCATTAATGTCAATTAATGTCTATTATCAAATTTGAGAATGTGTTTGTAGTTTATAGCGCCATTACTAAAATTATTTTAAAAGGCCACTGAAAGTAGAGGTTTTCAAAATTTTAACAATCGCTATTCATTAATGTACTAACTTTTGGCAGCCCTACCCGCCAATATTACAAGATTTAGTTCGTATGGAATAGCTCTCAAGCTAGAAGGAAGAACGGAGTGCTAATATGGGGAAAATTTTGAAAATTGACTGCGAAAATGTTAGTATACAGACGTTTGAGTTTTGTGACTGCAAAATACTAACGGACATTTGTATAGAGTGTTGTGATACTCCATTGTTATCGGTGTACTTACTGCTTAACTAGTAGTTCAAAGAACAATAGATTTCGAATTATATTCTTAATTAATACACAGAGCGCTCATAACGTTTTCCGCCATTTTAACCGGTAACCGTAATGTTTATAAAAATGTTACTGGGCCACCATTATTGTAAATTTTATGCTCTTTCTCCATGAAATGGTCACAATTATGATAGGTTCAGATATTATTACAGGAAATAACCAACAATTACACTCTCAACTATGAATTAGAGCCCGCCATCTTGAAACGAAAATGAACGAGTAAACAATTATACTCATCTTTCGAGCTTTATATATTCGTACCAAATTTCAAAACAATCGACAATGGGTTCGATTAAAGTTGCATGCAATCGTCATAGTCAAGTCGAAAGTAAATAGGAAAAAATGTTTTACTTATGTCATTTGAACTTTATGCAAGATATCTTTGTACTAAATTTCAAAACAATCGGCTAGTACGTTTGGCCAAAGCTGGGTACACTCGTTAACATTAAATCAGAGATCGTTATCTTGAAACAGAAGAAATGAAGGGAATCTCACACACACTTCATTTTGGCTTATACAAGGTACCTTCGTATCAAATTTCAAATCAATTGGTCAATGCGTTTGGCAGAAACTATGTACACTCTTCATTGTAAATCAGAGGCCGCCATATTGACACGAACAGAAGAAAATAGGAAAAAATTTTACACATACATCGTTCGAGCTTTATAACTCGATGATAAATCTATCGATGATGGAACTCGATTTTCAAAAACTTATAAGACAAAAATGTTATGATTTTTTGTAAGATTTAAAAAAATTCCGTTTTAAAACAGTTGAACGGATTTTTCTGTTTACACAATACACACGCTGTGTTTGTTTGTGTGTGTGTTTTTTTTAACATAAGATCTTAACTTTGCATTATGGCTACTTTCCTTTAAACTTTTTAATATTATTGATAATTCTTCATTAGAATCTGAACAATATAACTTCTAAAACATTATAATATCACCTTTAACATTTAACGTTTTAAAACCAGTTTAGTAAATGAGTGTTAACAAAATATAAAATTGTCTGAATATAAAACAAACAACTTCTATATGCTTGGAATTTATAATTAATTATAAACATTTTGGACCAATTCGTGGTGATACTGGTAAGTTCTGGTGCAGAGTCTGAAAACCACAGATTGGATTCATAGATAAACTTGTTGAAATTACGTATTTAAGTTTCTGAACACGGCAAATTTATGCGACGGACGTTTTATGTGTAAAGTTATTAGCCTTATCACAAAATGTCGGTAATAAAGCAATAAAACATTACGATTGCGCTGTTGTACAGTCTGGCACTGAATTCGCTTTAACTGAACCGTGTATCAAAACTGAATGAAAATGTCATTCTTTGTCCGGAAAATCACAGCCACCTTGATATAAACATAAAATACAGGAATGTGCTTCAATAACGAATTACGAGGGTTGATCAAATATAAACGAGACTGATTTTTTAAAAAAATTATTGCTTACTTACAAATTATTCTTGATACAACTTATTTTTCTACATAGTCTCCCGCACGAGTAACACATTTTTCCCACCGGATTGGAAGTTTTTTAATTCCATCTTCGTAAAAAGTTCTCGGGCGTTCATTGAGCCATTGGAGCACGAAGGTCTCCACTGCAGAATCGTCTTCGAAAAACTGGCCTCCAAGTGCCTCTTTGAGTGGCCCAAACAGGTGATAGTCGCAGGGTGATAAGTCTGGACTGTATGGGGGATGTTCCATTGGTTCCCAGCCAATTTGATCGAGTTTAAGCCTCGTAGCGTTCGCCGAATGTGGTCGGGCATTATCGTGAAGAAGAATGACGTTTCTCGCAGGTTTAGATTTCCTTTTCCTACGAAAAGACTGTTTTGCGGCCTCTAAAACATCGCAATAATATTATGCATTTATTGGGCGTCGTTGATGGAGGAAATCGACGTGAAAGGCGCCTTGATTGTCGAAAAATACAGTGGCCATTACCTTCCCGGCCGACGATCGTGATTTGGCCTTCAGGTTTTCTACTGCTTCCCGTTCTTCGGCGAATTCCTTGTGCCAAGCAAAAACGCGAGCTCTTGACAGGGTCCTGTCCCCGTATTGAGCCGTCAATCTACGAAAGATTTCAGTCGGATTGACCCCCTCCTTGGCCAAAAACTTAATAATAATTCTCTGCTCCACGGAAACGTGCACTTCACTCTCATTCATTGTATAGTTTTATACTGAAGGGTCCGAACGGAAATGTTGCCCGTCTACGCCCGTCCCAAACCTCCCAGGCTACCTGAAACCCCACCCTTTAGAGTTCAATGTCCAACGGAAAAGTTTTTAGAAAGTCAGTCTCGTTTATATTTGATCAACCCTCGTAAATTTAAACTTGTACTACAACGCAAGGTTTTTCTCTTTTTTATTTTAACTCTAAACCTAGATATAGCTGCTCTCCACTGACTTTAGACCCCCAATAATTTGTACGTAAAGCAGCAAATAGACTTTAAGAAAATAGTGTTTGGCTATCTTCAAATTTAAAGCATGCAAAAATAACAAAAAAATCAGACCCGATTCTAATCATGGGAACTGATTAGACGATCAAACGATACATGAATTTTAAATTGATGTGGGTTTAAGGACGAAGATGTGTGAAAAGCTCTGGAGACCTGGTGTGACATACGGATGGCTCTAAGGCAAAGACAGACACTAGGGTGTATTGCTTGAGAGCAAGGGTGAAGAGAGTTGTTAACCTGAGACAGTATGCCAGGCTGAGGATGGCCATTAATGACTGTTCGGGAGAATTTGAGAAGGTGCTTCAAGAAGACTCGAATTCATATTAGTACTGATAATAAAGCAGCGATAAAAGCACTTGTTGGTCCTCTGAATCAGTCCAAGCTGGTATCGGGAGAATATCAACGTTCTGTTCCTGAAAAACCGTGGACTGGGATCTGCGTCTGACTTCACTGACCAGAGTCAGCTTTAGGGACTTCTCTGTCTTTGATCGGGTTTGAAATCAACAGGTTGATAAATCAGTAACGCCAGGAAATATGGGATAAATAACTTGCATGGGCATTTTTGTAGCAAGCGCCTTTTAAGTAACGTGCATGGAGAACTTTCGTTGCTGAGGGACAGCAAGTATCTTGGACAGTTCATAAAACCCACAGGGATCATTGCAGGGCACTGTAGTCTGAGGATGTACGAGAACAGGACAGGAATGTACAGTGAAAAAAGTGTGTCTAGGTTATGCAGGAAAGAGGAAGAAACTGCAGGACACGTAATTTATGAGTGCGAGACTTTTGCCAGCAGGATGCTAAGGGTTTTTGATTTGCAGGACCTCTATCAGGATAAGCTAGTCAGAGGATTGTTGGAACTTATTAAGAGCACCAGTTTGCTGAAGTAGCACTTCAGGACAATAAATCCGTTGATGGCCGTGTCTGCGATTGACCCTTCCTCTAGTATTTTAATCTAATCAAGGTATAGCTGCCAAAATTACATATTCCAAATATTTTTTCTAAAAATTTAACTAAATTTTCTTCAAATATATCCAAAAAGTGGCTAAACAAAAGTGAATAAAAACGAATGAAATTGTGATAACTTACAAGAACAGATTTTGTTGAAATTTTTGGTTATACATTAAGATTTAAATCATTCAAATTTGTAATAAATGAAAGGTAGGATACTAGAAAGCGATTCGCAGCTCTTTTGGTAACGTGATGGAGGTAAGTTTCCAAAAAAGTATAATATTTAATAACTTCTGTTTTTTAAAATTTTTACTTTTTTATGGAATACTTAAGTTATTATATCTGTTTATTAGTACAGTTTGCCACTAAGTGTGCGTATAAAGTATTACACGATGTTAGTGGATTAACTCTCGTTGTCGTCTTAGTTTCATTTCTACCCGCAGGGGGTGCAGACTAGGCTGCACCTATTGAGAGGATTTAGACGTCTTTCGCGGTACCCGAGTCTAACAAACACCTACACTTTCAACACTACTTTTACGACTTAACACTTTACACTCACACTTACATTTAGGGAGGCGATAATAGCCTCAATGTACTTTTCGCCATATAATAAAGTTTCATTTCTGTTGTGACTAGAGTAGCCATCATTGATTTGGTTAGAGTATTTACAGAGTATTTTTTTAGTAAAATAACTCATTAAAATATTACAAACAGTTATAACATGCGACTTTTTGTAATCTACGAAAACAAAACACGAGAAATAAAAGTTGATTACCGTAAAACCTCCTGGCGTTACTATATTACCATGAAGATCAGTTTTTACTATAATGATAAGCGAGAAGCTGCATTAATTAACTTTTATAGTATACACTGAAATTTTGAATGAAATTTGAAAATTTAGAAAAATAATTCAGATTGTAGCATTGATTTCTATATTAAAGTCAGAGTTTCTGAAACAGTAAGATATGTTTTTAATGATTTTTTAATAACCGCCATTTTGAAACTTTTTAACATACATTGTTTGATAACGAACTTGTCTAAGCTTTTATCGAAACGATTGTTTTTTTGTTTTGTTTTTGTTTTGCCGAGACTGAACTAAAACGAACAAAAAATACGGAATATTAATTCTAAAACACACACACACACACACGTTCTGTATAATATACAAGTATAAAATATATATAATATGTAAAATATATAAAGTAAATTAAAAAATGTGTTGTTGAAACAACAATTTTGTAACATTATTTAATTATAATATAAAGGAGGCACTGGTAATGAAAATTTATTTAAGGTTTCTTTTTACTTAAGGATTACATTTGAACATCATTTCACCGGTTTTGTAAAAAAAAATTTACGGTGCTTTTAACAAAAAAAAGCTTAAAACACACATTTTTGAAAAAATAGACAAAATTATTGAAAAAAAAGAATATGGTTAAGCTATGTTCATAAAATCGGTGAATTTATTTACTTACAAACATTCATGTAAAATCTATGCAGACCTGAAAACGAACATCAATCAATACAAAATCGATTTTTTCACAATCCTTCAAAATACATCCTTTAGTGGTAAATTTATGAAACACTACTTTTTGCAAAGCCAACAATATCACGTGATCGCACAAAACCATGTACGTAATTACAAAGAACAGCGTGTTGACGTTATCACGATATCGTAAAACGTGATCCATAAACAAGTATATAAAACCCTATTTCCAGACAACAGCTTCGCGAAAGTCCGTAGGAACATGGCTTATGATACTTCCGCCATATTGCGAAGGACGGAAGCCTTACACCAACCTAACCCATCATGTATCCGCTTATTCAGTAGACTAATCAAAATTCAAAGTTGTTAAAAATTGAAATATATATTTACTACCTTTGAAATTTCTATGTTGTTTTATTAAACTTACGAGTTTTTTTTCAATTGTCCTTCCTGTTTATTGACACGTTTATTGGTGAATTCCTGTTGACGCAGCTGTACCACTGATGTGATGAAATGGAAATTTTGAAAAATTAACAATATCACATCGAATAACTTAAATTTTATACACGTTTTAGAAAATGTCTGATTTCACCGTTGTAATCAGAGTTTTTCACCCTGAAAAGCTGTGTGTGTGTGTGTGTGTGTGTGTGTGTGTGCGCGCGCGTGTGTGTGTGTGTGTGAGTATGAACACGCTCACGTTCGCAATTTTAGTCAGATTTGACTAAAACTTGGCGATTATGGTAATAGCTTGGACAAATTCAAGACCTGGGAACTTGAAAGAAGCACGATGCTGACCTCGGGATCACTTTTGAAGAGTTTTTAATGTGTGTGTGTGTGTGTGTGTGTGTGTGTGTGTGTGTGTGTGTGTGTGTGTGTGTGTGTGTGTGTGTGTGTGTGTGAACACGCTCACTTCGCAATTTTAGTCAGATTTGACTAAAACTTGGCGATTACGTGTGTGTGTGTGTTTCAACGACCGCTCAAAAAGTGATCTAAAGCCGCCGTTCCAATACAAATTCGCTAAAAACTATACGGAATCCTGAATATTGTCGAATTTAATTTTTCAGTAGCTCTCGAAATGGAATTTTTAAATAGCCTCCATAATAATCCAGGAGCACGTAATTACTCCTATATGACATTTGAGTCACGTTTAAAAAAAGTCTGTGTAAAGAATTTCCATTAGCAAACAATTTCGCACGTAAACATTCTGCGTGTAGAGCAGCAAAAAAAAAAAAAAAAAATTCCGGCGCCAAACACAACTTTCACTTATCAGCTGACTGTCTCCCGGGCTTTAACAGGTTTTGCATAATGCCATTTTAATAATAACCTTCAAATGTAAATATAGATAGGCGTTAGCAGAATGGAAAGTTGAAAGAAAATAATGCAGACAGGAACATTACCCGAAAATTCCAACCAATTATTTTAACAGATGTATTAGCTAAGAACAAAAAAAAAAACAAAATTTGTGTAATTTATCAAAATATGTTTATTAGATTTTCTTATATTTGAAAATTTATTAACCGTCAGTGTATTTAATTTGAAAGAAATACTATTGTAGTTATTACGAAAAATAAACATTTTTCAGAAAATTTCTATTCGGTAATGAACTGTTGGTTCGGCCATTATAAGAAGATTCACACCCAGAACCTTGAAGTGAGCGCCGATCGTGAATTGAATGATATTAATTTGGTTCAAACTTCGCACGAAAATCGATTTTGATAAAAGCTTAGACAAGTTCGTTATTCAACGAAAAAACACTTTTATTGCTTCAAATCGCGATCATTCCAATTATAAAAAAACATGACCTTTTAGGGCTGTTTGTGATGTCGATTTTGTGCGATGGGTGCTAATGTAATATTAAATATAATAGAATATTATAGCGTTGCGTGCTATTGTATATATGAAAATATAATTGAGACTATTTCTAAACAGCTGATTTCGCACAACAGCTGTTGCTTCAACATCAATTCAATTGAGGTTATGTTGAAAATTCAATTTCTAAATAAAATTGACAATAAAATTACCAAAAAATGTTTTAAATGCAGAACAAAGATTAATAAGAAATGAATAAGAAAGACTATGACGATTAGAAAATAAATTAAAACGAAAAAATGAAATTAACGATGAAAATGTTACAATTAATAAAAGAGTTTTAACTGAAGAGCGACACCAACTAACTAATAACAAAAACAAAGAATCGAGAACAACATGATTTACAGTTTTGGTTCGGCTACAGAATTTTTTTTTTTTACATAATTTTGAAAATCTGATTATATTATCGTAATCTGCATTTAACTTTACAAAAAAAGAATTTCAATTGTTATCTAATTCAAGCTTTTACGCTGATAATGATAATGAAACCATATTTCCAAAAAAAGTGTAACAAAAATATATTGCTATGTGATGTATTATTACTAAGATTATATTTTTGAAATTTTCTTCTATCAGCGTGCTGTGATTAATTTTTAATATATAATTAAAACTAATTTTTTATTCAAAACTTTTAATTTAAATGTCACAGAATAAAAAAATTTAAGCGTCAACCTAACACAATACCTGAACAACTAACAGCAATTATATTCTACACAAACAATAACAAACCATCATTGTTGCTGTTTATAGTTGTACAAAATTAATTATTTTTAATAACATA
This sequence comes from Callitettix versicolor, assembly GCA_022606455.1. Taxonomy (NCBI): domain Eukaryota; kingdom Metazoa; phylum Arthropoda; class Insecta; order Hemiptera; family Cercopidae; genus Callitettix; species Callitettix versicolor. The sequence goes on along the minus strand of CM040186.1, from coordinate 98,032,660 downwards.
TATTTCCCTACATTCCAAGTAATAAAAATACTAACAATATAATTAAGTATTTCTAAACAACAATCAAACATTTTAATTGTTTCTAACAATTGTAAGTTTTTCGTAACTTACATAACCTACATTCATGCTTACCTGTGCCACCTGTACTTGAAGCCTACACGACAATAACTGGCCTATCGCAGAGCGGAGGTCGGCCTTCTAATCGTGCATGACACCCAAAGACCTACTAGGTTACCATACCAGCTGATTCAGTGAAAGTGGTTCTGCTATTTACCTTGTATGCATTGCAGTAGATGCACCAACTGTATTGTAGGCTTCCTTGTTATTGTCCTGAATATTAAAATATTGACTAAAAAGAGAAAAGTTGTATTTATTGTCCATATTTTGAAGTATAACTCCGTAATAAACTATATTACTAGTATTAAACTAACAACCGAGATATGCAGCTGTTTCAAATACATAAAGAAAACGAATTTCTAAAAAATGAATGAATTTCCAGTAAAAAAGAACCATACCAGTGGTATCGTACCAAATATACAATAATAAATAATTATAAATAAATCCTGACTGCTATACAGTTCAAAAGTTTTTTTTCAATTTTTAAAATCCATTATACCAAAATAAACTTGAGTTGTAGTTCATTGAACTTAACTGCAATCAATATAAATTTCCGAAATTTATTTAATTTTAATATTTACAGAAGCTAATCGTGAATAGGGGCTCACCATGAGGGCTGCTCAAGAGGCTCAAAATTATTGCCTTACTAGTACATTTCCATTGGTGATGCCTTTCTCCTTTGTATCTCTGGTCGGACAAACTCGTTTTTTAGTTTTCTTCTCATTTTATTTAGTAGGGTCATAGCAAGAAAAACGCTTACTGCAGCAGTATAACAAGTCAACATTATTCGATCCATTACAGCTACTTGAGTAAACCTAACCCCAAAAATATATCTAGTTAGTAACCCAACTGATCAGAGAAATTTTTAGAATGTAATATGTTTTCTTTGATACAAATTTGACAAATATTTGAACATTATATATGGTCAAAGTTTCAGTGAATATTTAACAAATATTTGACAAATATCTTTGATAGAGTAAGTAGGGGTTAGTAGGCCTACATATCTCGAAACACGATAGCCGCTGTATTGTTTCTTTACACAAAAAGTAGGCTACAAGTGTGAAACTAGGAGTTACCAACAGAAGCGAAGCTTCTTAAGATAACAGTTGATATCTTTGCTGAATATATAATTAGTTTGGAGATGTATTTACAAATATCTTGTTTTGTTTAAATAAATAAAAACGTAAACTTAACTTACATATTATTTACTATTTGTAGTTATTTACTCGATATATAGTTATGGTAAAAGTTCGTTTGTTCGTTTGATCTTAATTCGTAACGATCAGCGGATTTCATTTAACAGCTGATAGCCTATAATAAGTTTCAGGTTACGTTGTTAAAAAGTAGCAATATTAACAACAATTATTATAAACGTTTATATTAATTTCGAATATATTATAAACGGTTTCTTCAACTAAGGAAAAATAACAAAACCAAAGTAACACGTTTTTAAAAATGCGCGTGTACTGTCATCGAAAAGGAGAAAGAAAAAGAAAGAAACAGAAATAGAGAGACGAAATTCATTTGCTCGTTCGTTCCACATTTTCGTTACATTCTTCCATTCGGCATATCTTTTTTCTATTCACTCCTCTCGCCAAAGCTAACATTAAAAACTTCGTTTTAAAAATTGTGAAAAATGTCAGAATAAACAATAACCTAAATGGTGATTTTCATCAAAATCGTTAAATTAGTTTATTCTTCACTGATGCGCGTATATTCTAGACTAACTTTCATCACTTAACTTTTAGGTAATTATATAGCAGAGTAGCCTCACTTCGAAATTAATTTTTATGGATCTTATTCGTCGAATATTTGTTGAAAACTTATTGTAACATCAAAAACAAGTGTCGGAAATACTATTTCAAGACAAAAAATATATATCGTGTATCGGTATCGCAGGAAATCGCAGAAATATCGGTATTGCAGGAAATTGCAGAAATATCGGTGATTCAAAAAAATAAAGGTTTTTTCATACATCACCGTGTTAGGCCTAACAACCGTGTTAGTTAAATTATGGAGTACTCTTTAAAAAAAAATAAATTTTTTTTTCCTTGAATCACCGATATTTCTGCAATTTCCTGCAATACCGATATTTCTGCGATTTCCTGCGATACCGATACACGATATATATTTTTTGTCTTGAAATAGTATTTCCGACACTTGTTTTTGATGTTACAATAAGTTTTCAACAAATATTCGACGAATAAGATCCATAAAAATTAATTTCGAAGTGAGGCTACTCTGCTATATAATTACCAACTTTTATTATAATTCATAGTTGTTTTTTTTTTTTTTGGTGTTTAACGTCCGACTATTGTGCACACTTAGGCTAATACAGACGATGAGATGATTTATAGCGTATGAAAATGCCAAGCCCTGGCCGGGAATCGAAACCGGGTCCTCAGGGTGAAAGTACGCTTCCAACTAGACCACCGAGGCGGCTAATTCATATAGTAACAAAGTAGGAAGAAAATGTAAACGCTTTTAAACACTGATACTCAAACTTTTTGATGTGAATTTGAAATACAAGTATTGGAAATAAAAAAGAACGATAAACAAATTTGTCACGAAACAGTAAAATTTAATAATTAAAAACAATAATTCAGACATAAATAACAAAATAATATCAAGTAGTACAAATCATCAGATAAAATTAATTAATATTAAAATGTTATACAATTAATATTTTTATTAGTAAATTTTAATAATTGAAAACCTATATTTAAATACTAATTTCACCATTTCGTTTAAACACGTAAATTAGGCGGCTGAATCAAAAGTCTACTCTAGTTTAGCCTCGTCCAGTTCACCAACCGTCCATACCTCCATTTCTGCGGAAATCAACATTACCTTGGACTTTGTCACCATTCTTTGCGATCGCTGTTATAACAGATCCTCCGTAGAATCTTCTTATAACATGACCAATCTCGGCCATCCCTTTAGCGATTTCCTGTAAACATTTGGTACATACTTATCTATAAAGCCTCACGTAGTCATTCATTCACTAACATACCAAAACACACCCTCAACAAAAAGACTTCCGAACATGGAATTTGATACACATGTCGATTTGTCAGTGGAGATCCCTAAAAAATGATAAAGAAGTTAATTATCATTTTCAATCCTTGAGCTTTTCTAAGGTAAAAAAAAATATGTTAAAATTTGCTTCCGTCACGTTCTCTTTCTCTCTCTCTCTCTCTCTCTCTCTCTCTCTCTCTCTCTTTCTCTCTCTCTCTTTCTTTCTTTCATTCTTTCAACACACACACACACACACACACACACACACACACACACACACACACACACACACATATATATATATATATATATATATATATATATATATATATATATATATATATATATATATGGCCGCCTCAGTGGCCTAGTGGATAGCGTACTACGCTTTCACCCCGAGGACCAGGTTCGATTCCCGGTGAGGGCTTGGCATTTTCATACGCTATAAGTCATCCCATCGTCTGCATTAGCCCAAGTGTGCACAATAGTCGGACACCAAACACCAAAAAAAAAAAAAAAAAAAAAAATATATATATATATATATATATATATAGAGAGAGAGAGAGAGAGAGAGAGAGAGAGAATTGAAAAAAATTAGAGAAAAAACGTTTACGAAAAAGTTAGATGTTGACGAAATCATGGCTGAATATAGGCCTATAAGTATATTAAATTTGAGGCGAAGGTTGTTTACTAGTAAGTAAACTACTACTGCTAGTTTACTAATAGTAGTCGTTTACGTAATATTTTCCGCCACTTTAATCTGTAACAGTAATATTTAGAAAAAATGTTACTGGATCGCCTTTATTACAAATTTTAAGCTCTTTCTCCACGAAGCAGTAAAAATTACGATAGGTGTTGCCGTTCAACCAGTATTACAGGAAACAGGCAGCAACTACACTCGTCATCGTTAAACCAGAGCTAATCGTATCTTAAAACAGAAGCTAATGGGAAAAATCGTACACATTAGTCGTTAGGGCTTTATAACGGTACTATCGCATTAAATTTCAAAACAATCCATCATCGCGTTTTACCAAAACTGCGTTCGACTGTCATTGTTAAACCAGAGGACGCCATCTTGAAATGGAAGTGAATGGGGGAAAAAATCTTTACACACGTCGTTCGGGTTTTCGCGACAAATTTCAAAACAATCAGTCTATGCGTTTGGCCAAAACTGCTTGCAATCGTCATCATAAATCAGAGGCCGCCATCTTGCAACTGAAAGATAATGGGGAAAAAATTTACCGCAGGTCGTTTGGGCTTTATACGAAGTACTTTCGTGCCAAATTTTAAAACAATCGGTCAAAGCGTTTGACCAAAACTGCGCGACAAGTAACACAAATAAATTCAACGGTCGAATTAGAACAGAAACCTTGCTATGCTCAGTTAGTCAATGGAACAACACGCGGACCGAAGAACAGTGATGAGAGAAATATGTACGTAGAAAATATGTTATGTTGGATATTGTTAAGAATGTGTAATAACATAGCACTCAGTTATTCCAAAGTTAACAAATTTCCCGTATGTAAATGCCTATGACAGTTAGAAGTGTCTTTAATGTTAAAAATGTCCACAAACAGTAAGTTTTAGCACAAAATCGTTTTGCAATGTCAGAAGTCAGATTTAAAAAAATACCTCATTTACGAATAGTATGTGCTGACGAAAAGGGATGTTGACTAGAGAAATAATATATATGATTCATCAGCGCGTTCGTAAAACAAGAATGCCATCTGCAGACAGCTACAAATAGAATCATGTAGTGTGGTAAATAAGCATAATAACTAATATAGTATTGGTTAATAGATCCACAAAATTAGACACTGAATGTCTGAACTGGATTCGTAACCACTAAGGAGACACGGTATTTGCAAGCCTGAAAAATTCACTAATATAATATCAAAGTGCATGTTTAATACTTATTTACCCTTAATGTTCCGTATTCGTATTCAAACCTCATCGGTTCTAACTGATGGTGAATTCGTTTAAAGTCCACAGCTTCTTTGATATTCCTTTTGTACCAAAGATTGTGAATCGCAACCTAAAAAACAAAAATAGGAAAACGTTTTATTAAATACACAATAACAATATGTAAAACTGTTAACCTTATTTTGTGTATGAAACTGGAAAATGCTATCTATCAGAAGGGAAATGAACCGTGTATTTTTAGGTTAGCTTTTTGACACTACAATTTTTAATGTATTAATCACTAATGAGTTTATATAATAAGACATTTAAACAGAGTTTAAGATAAATTCACGTCACTGCAGCAATTTATAGACTCAAGGATATGCAGGTAGTAGAAAAACGAGTTCAGAGCGCTCTGGTGTCGGGTTTTGGTACTACGTGAATTTAACTCTTGAGTGCATCACATTCTGCATAGGAAATCGTTTGACTAAAAGTGGAGAACGCTACCTATCAGAAAGGAAATGAACCATGTACTTTTAGGTTAGCTTTTTGTGACTAAAATAAGGTTATTTGTTAATATATGAATCACTAATGACGTTAATTAAATATCTTAATAGAGTGTAAAATAAATTCACGTCACTGCAGCAATTTATAACCTCAAGGAAGGGCAGGCAGTGGAAAAACGAGTTCAGAGCGCTCTGATGTCGGGTTTTGGTACTACGTACATTTAAACGCTTGAGTCTATAATACATGCTACATAGGAAATTGTGTGACTAAAAGTGACTATCAGAAGAGAAATGAACCATGTATTTTTAGGTTAGATTTTTGAGACGACAATCAGGTTATTTTTTAACGTATGAATCACTAATGACACTAATTAAAAATCTTAATACAGTGTAAGATAAATTCGTATCACTGCAGCAATTTATAGACTCGGTAAAAAAACGAGTTCAGAGCGTTTTTTTGTCAAAATTTGGTACTACGTGCACTTAAACTTTCATTTTGGCATAACATTGGGCGAGAGATCTCTGTAGATTCAAGGCTGTTAGTTATACTTATATCATTAGAAAACACACATAACAATAATAACTTGGGCACTCAACTATTTCGCCAACTTGACGGGAGCAAATAACGTTATTGTTTTCACCTTAACCTGTTTACCGTAATTATAAATAATTATTGCTTCCTTTTCTTCATTATGTCTTCATTCCAAAACACACTATCCAATATCTATTATTTCTGTCACCTTTTCTATAAAAGCCCATACCATTAAACGTAACATACCATTAAACTAATGCAGACGATGGGATGATTTATAGCGTTTCCAAAATGTAACTAGGCCACCGAGGCGGCTAACGTAAAATTCCAAAATGTAACAAAATTAAAATTAAAAGAAATATGCTCACCAGCGCGCACGATGTTGTTATTTTCGTACCTCCAGCTGACCCCAACACAAGCCGGACGTCTCCTTTCCGATCCACGTAAATAGCCGTACTAATGGAAGTTAATGGTCGTTTACCGGGATGGATGAAGTTGGCGGGTGAAGGCGGGACCCCGAAATAATTGCCGTACATTGATGAAAAATCGTCCATTTGGTCGTTGAAAAGTATTCCCGTACTTTCGGACATAAATCTACTGCCAAATCTATAAAAAAAACCAAAGTTAACATTAGTTTAACATCGTGGGATTGATCTGCGTTAAACGTGTGTCTTAATTATCCGATTTTTTCAAAATCGTTTCAAAGCTATTTTGATTATGTTTTATTGAAATGGCCACTGTAGTCTGAAAAAATGATTAAAAATCCTAAAAAATCGGCCTTTTAAATTGTTATTTAAACATTTGGTCATAAAACGTGGAATTCAAAGTCAAATCACGGTAACTTAGCAAATTTGAAAATTAAACGGTTAGTCGAAAAAATACACCTTTTTTTACCGTGTAGACGGTTTTTAAATTTTTTATTTACTCTCAAGACGTCTTATTTTGAGTTATCATTTATACGAAAAAAATATCAAAATCTGATAAACCGATTTTGAGAAATTAGGCCAGTTATTTATCGGTAGTTCCTGAACCAAAAAGTGAGAAAGTTTGAGTAACCTTTTACATCATTTTTATTAGGAAACTTTCTAAAAACCTTTATTTACTTAAGATTTTTCTAATTTAGTTAAGTAAATAGGCCTAACTTTCACTGTTGCTGCTATTTATACGCGTAGGTTACATGGATATAAATATCACGTACTGCTATTGAAGTCGACCCGTAAACTACTTACTGCAATCCATTCACAAGGAACAGTCCGAGTTAAAAAAAAAAATAATAAAACCGGACTTACATAAGGTCGATCGTACTCGTAGCAACGGCCGCATCCCCATTTGATGCAAGCACCGCCATATTGCCAGTCCCGTGGTCTTCTGGTTCAGCGTATTGTGAACCGTAATATTTCGGGTTCTGAAACGTCATCTTGTCTGAAATTTTCTTCCGAGTCTGAGCGATATAGTCATCAGACGTTAGTTTTTGCATCACCTAAGAATAATCATAATAATAATAAAGTTTTACTGACATTCTATTTTAAAGAACAAAAACATCTCCTTTCGGAGGTAAACTGAGTTTCTATAAACGTGTAAAACAATTATTTCCAATGGTACCAAACCTAAATACAGAATAGAAAAACTGAAAGAAAGAGAAATAATAGGCATACATTTAATATTTGTGTTTTTTTTTCAAACATTTTAAGTCTACAAAGTCTTTTTATAACTCCGGACTACAGCGCTCTCCTCCTTGCTTGTATGCTCCATTGGTCATCCATTTCTCCACTAATTCATCCCTCCATCGCTACGATACAACGCTCTCCTCCTTGCTTGTATGCTCCATTGGTCATCCATTTCTCCACTAATTCATCCCTCCATCGCTACGATACAGCGCTCTCCTCCTTGCTTATATGCTCCATTGGTCATCCATTTCTCCACTAATTCATCCCTCCATCGCTACGATACAGCGCTCTCCTCCTTGCTTGTATGCTCCATTGGTCATCCATTTCTCCACTAATTCATCCCTCCATCGCTACGATACAGCGCTCTCCTCCTTGCTTGTATGCTCCATTGGTCATCCATTTCTCCACTAATTCATCCCTCCATCGCTACGATACAACGCTCTCCTCCTTGCTTGTATGCTCCATTGGTCATCCATTTCTCCACTAATTCATCCCTCCATCGCTACGATACAGCGCTCTCCTCCTTGCTTATATGCTCCATTGGTCATCCATTTCTCCACTAATTCATCCCTCCATCGCTACGATACAGCGCTCTCCTCCTTGCTTATATGCTCCATTGGTCATCCATTTCTCCACTAATTCATCCCTCCATCGCTACGATACAGCGCTCTCCTCCTTGCTTGTATGCTCCATTGGTCATCCATTTCTCCACTAATTCATCCCTCCATCGCTACGATACAGCGCTCTCCTCCTTGCTTGTATGCTCCATTGGTCATCCATTTCTCCACTAATTCATCCCTCCATCGCTACGATACAGCGCTCTCCTCCTTGCTTATATGCTCCATTGGTCATCCATTTCTCCACTAATTCATCCCTCCATCGCTACGATACAGCGCTCTCCTCCTTGCTTGTATGCTCCATTGGTCATCCATTTCTCCACTAATTCATCCCTCCATCGCTACGATACAGCGCTCTCCTCCTTGCTTGTATGCTCCATTGGTCATCCATTTCTCTACTAATTCATCCCTCCATCGCTACGATACAGCGCTCTCCTCCTTGCTTGTATGCTCCATTGGTCATCCATTTCTCCACTAATTCATCCCTCCATCGCTACGATACAGCGCTCTCCTCCTTGCTTGTATGCTCCATTGGTCATCCATTTCTCTACTAATTCATCCCTCCATAGCTACGATGCAGGGAAATTCTGTCTTTCATTTCTTCTTCTGCTACTTAGTTTCTCCCAAAAGTGATCTTCCACTTTTTCTACGTGCCAAGCCCATTCCCATTTTAACGTGTGTGTTTCTCTTGCCAAGCTTTTAATTTTCACCTTCCTCACTAGCTTTTCATTTTCTTCTTCGATTTACATCCAGTATACTTATCATCCTGAATTAATTGTGTGTCTTCCAATATTCTATCGAAGTTGTTTGTGACGGCCCAAGTTTGGCATCCGTATAAAATAGCTGTATACGTATAGCTCAATAATACCTTAGCTTTAAAATGACCTGAGAAACTACCTTTAAAGATTTTTCTAAATGACCAAAATTTTCTTGAACCTGTTGTTCACTTCTTTACTGCCTCTCTTCTGAAACAGTATTGCTTGACCCAAGTTTTTATAACCTTCCACGTATTCAACGTTAGTTTTCTCCACCGTTATGTGTATTTTCGCCGCATTATTACTCACTATAGTTTTGTCAGGGTTCAGTTTCAGTCAGTTTTGCCAATTCTTCTAACATTTCCTGATTCGTCACCGTCACTATATCATCAGCAAACCTCAAATTTGATAAACAGTACCCATTTACACTGATTATAAGCCTTTGAAGATTTTATTTTATAACAATTAAAAAGTAGTGGTGGTAGACGACATTCTTGTTTTACTCCTCTTTCTATTTTAAATTTCCTCCCCTCCCTTCTGTCTCAGTTATTCCCTCATTGCCTGTAAAACGTACAGAGTGAATCAAAAGTCTCTTTCATACTGTTGCAATAGTCTACATTAGATGAGATACAACCCCAGACACTGAGATCAACAGACCTATGTGTAACTAAACCTCTCGAATACTAGTTTAGCAGATTGACGCCCTTAGTAAGTTCCAACAATCTACTGACTAGATCATTCTGCTGAAGATCCCCAGGATCCTGAAAACCAAACACCCCTAGCCTCCTAGCAAGCAGCAAGAGCTTCAGAACCAAGGATTAGGTGTCCTTCAGTCTCCTCCACTTTCCTGCACAATCTACACTCGATTTCACCATGGTACATACCTATCCTGTTCATGTTCACCTCAAACCACAGTGCCCAATAATAAGTCACAAGATTTTCCTGAGTTGTGCTCTACCCAAGACGTCTGCTGCCCCTTTGCGCACTCCACATAGAACCCTGCTTAAGAGACGCTTACTACGTGAATGACAATGAAAGTTATTCCATCTTACCTGGTGTTGCTTATTAATAACAAACCTGACCAGCGACAGAGAGATCGCTAAAGCCGGCTCAGGTCCGATAAACCTTCAGATCCCAGTCCAGCCAGTCGGTCTGCCTCCTCATTATCCTCAACTCCCTTATACCCCGAAATCCAGTGATGAGTTACCCGGTTATCCAGGGACAGAGCGTTAAGGTTCTCCCGATCACTCCCAGACTAGCTTAGACTGAATTGTAGGACCCGCAGTTGCTTTTATTGCTGCCTCAATATCGGTATGAATATGAACATGAGCCTTGTTGAAGGCCCGTTTCAAGTTCTTCATACTGTTGTAATAGTCTACATCCTTTCAAACATAGTTCCAAAAAAAAAAAAAACATTCCACCATCACTTTACACAGTCAAACCGCTTCTTAAAAAGTAATCATTTTTCTCTTATATATTTGACGGCAAGTTGTCGTTTGCACAGTTTTGATTTTGGAATATCAGTAAATGGTGGGGGGGCATTAGTAAAGGATTTACCCTTCTCACCCCTTGTTGGCAGAGCGGTCAACAATCTTCTTACTTTTGACCAGCATACATCCCTCAGCTGTTAACTTTTTCGTTTACTTGGTGACTTGTGGTTTCTCTGATCACATGTAAGTTTTATTTTTATTTTTTACTAATCAGGGTAACCACCTTGAGCATTAGTTTTCTTAGTTCTAGTTCAGTATTTTAACTACATGCCTAGACATCTACGCTGACATTCTGGTCGCTACGTCTGTATTTTCTATTGGACGCTGGAGAACGTGTATTTTTGATTCCATAAACACAAATGATGATAAATGGCAATAAATATCTTATTTCGAAGCGAGCGTTGGTATAGTTCTGTTCTGCAACACTACGTAGTGCCCGATTACACTTCTTGAGATAGAAATGGGCTTCGTCCGACATTCACAGTTAATCAGTAAAGTCACTGTCCTGGATTATTATTCCAGAGTAAAACAGACTATTCTTTGAAGACCATAATAGTTGTAAAAACTAGTGCGATCACAGTAATTTATATATGGAGTAAATAAAATGTTTTTATCAACTATTCAGAACGTGTTTTACTGCGCATGTCTAATTTTTACCGTAATGGCTGCTTCATTAGTGACGCTAAGATTGTAAAACCAAATAATACATTCATAACAAAAGTTATAGATCTACCGCACCTGCGAAATGTCGTAAAACCGTGGATCCCCGAGGCCGCTCCGACCACCGTACGCGTATTTGAAGGTTTCCGTTATCCTTTGCGTCATTTCAACGTCGTTCGTTGCGTTTTGCACAAAACCGTCCAACACGCGCATGATAAACGCCAAAACGATTCCAGAACCTGGAGGCGGCACAGTGTACATGGTCACACCTTCCGGACAGGTTAGATACTATCGGCTGCATCCACTCTACTCTGTCAAAGATAAAATTTTAATGATTACTTCTGCCTAAATAGAAATTATCTACGATAAAGAAAATATGAACAACATATTCATGTGTGTATTTATAGAGGCATATATGTTGAAAGATGTTTCAATGTCTTTATCCAGAAAATTGTAATGTTTTAATTTAATTATTCATATTCATTAATTAATGTAATTTTCATATTCATTTTAATTAAATATTAAAATGTAATATTTAAAAAAGAATTTAGTTAAATTAAACCGTTAATATAATAAGTATTATCCTTGAGTCTATAATATATAGAGGTCCCGCCCAATATTGAAATCAGGATGCCAGAATGAAAGGTAAAATGCTAGCAATACCAAAATCCGAAATTAAAACGTTCTAACTCGTTTCTCTACAATCTGGCCATTCGTGAATCTATAAATTGCTGCAGTGACGTGAATTTATCTTATACTCGATTAAAAGGTCTAATTTGTTAATTAGCAATTAACCTGATTGTAGTCTCAAACGCTAACCTAAAAGTACGTGGTTCATTTCCTTTCTGATAGATAGCGTTCTCCATTTTCAGTCACACAATTTCTTATACAGTGAGATCTCTACGTGAGATAGACTCAAGAATTGCCTAAAGTTAAAGTACAAATTTATACTATAGGCACTTCCTATCAAATTACAACTATCCTACACGTCCTTCAATGTCTTATTCAAAATTTATAATTAAGACTTAAAAAAGACTTACGTTAGAATGCCTCAAACTGAAAGATTTCTTACAAAATTAAAACGTTTCGCAAAACATACTTAAATTATTAAGGAAGCTTTCAGGAAGACTTAAGTAAGGAAGTCTTAAGGCTGTCTATGAACTAATACTCTGACTATACTACGCATTATAAGGAAGCCTTACGCAAAAATGCCTTAGGGCTACCTTCTTAAATTAAAATGAAGCATTTACATAAGGAAACCGTATATGAAGTGACAACTATTTACAAGGCCTCTTTAATTTATAAGGAAACCTTTAACGATATTTGCAAAAAACCCTTAAGCCTCTCCCAAGGCGAAATTAAATTATAAGAAAGTCTTTCTTTAAGGAAACTTTACATAATAAAACCTCAAGACTTCCTACGAACTAAAAAATATTCTCAAGGCGCTCAAAAATTCCAATTAACTTAATTCAAGCTTCCTTAAATTATAAGAAAATCTTTTGGGGAAATTTACTTAAGAATTTCTCAAAGCTGCATCAAATCTTCTATGAACTGGATATTATTCACAAGGCTTCCATAAGGATCCATCTTTGTTTTAAGCACCATTTTCTGGTGGTGGTCTCATATGATGACTTTCCAGGGCTGCAAACTCGTGCATCTATTACGCCCTCTTTCTAATTCCTGAGCTACTCAGTTACAGCGCCTTCTCCAGTCCTAGTCTCGTCTGGGATTTGGAGAGGCTTCAAGGTGGATAACTCCCCCCTTCTAATTGGTGACTTCCCAATTCATTATTAAGGTAGATGCTGCTCTGCCAATTGCTTATCAATTTCTTCCGCTTATTCTTAACCGTTATCAAGGAGGTTGTTCCCCATATGGCCAGTTTTTTGTTTGCGGTGAGTCCCCGCTCGTTCTATTTACATTCTTACTTACGGGGAACATGAGCAGTTAGGGAAGTTTTGTCCACGCACACATACATGGGTAAGGTAAGGTACACTGGGAAGTTGCTTTGATACACCATTAGGCCGTTGACATACACTCCATCAGTACGGGTCGCTTTACACATTAAAGTTAGTCAGATTATATAAAGTATAGCGAATGTGGAAATATGTGTGTCTTGAGTAGATGAATGATAGCTCTAGAGGTATGATGGGATTTGTAAGTCTCATTTCGGCTACCTCCGCCGGCAACATTTACGTAAGAAAGCCTTAAACTCCCTCAACACTTTTTGTGAAATGAAAATTATTCATAAAATTTCCCTAAGTTACAAACAATGCTTACGTATGAAACCTTAAGTCCGTCAAATCGTCCAATGAATTTACTATTGCAAAAATCTTGCGCAAACCTTGCGTACAAGAATCCTCAATGCGCACCACTTTTTGAAGCTATCTTCACTCTGCTTTCTACAAAGGCATTAAAGATTAAAAAGATCTAAAAATCTTAAGATCTAACGATTACAAAAACACAATCCCTACTTAGTTATTCCACTTACTCGTAATTATTCAGGTCCTCTTCGGTGATGATTCCACCGCCATTTTGAATATCTTTAACAATTCCTTCAGTCAAACTACCTTTGTAGAACTCGTCTGCCATTATTGAACTTTCAGCAATCACTCGCATTGTCTGGCCTAATTTTGGAAGTTTTATTTTGTCGCCTTCCTTCACAACTGTTCCGTTGATTATTAAAATATCGCTATATAACAGAAATAATTTCAAATTATAAATACAAATTATAATTGACGCGTATGGTTAGTTTTGTACATACTTTGCCGTTCAGTTACCATGGCCTACAACAAACGTACGTAAGATACCTTAAAGCCTTATTCTTTCGTATCGAGACTTCGAACGCTCTTGTCATTCTTTCCAAAGGTTTTTCAACAAGAAATCCTTCTTCGCACATTTTGATTGTTGGTTCAAAGAGCTCTGCCCAAGGCAATTTGCCGTACTTCTTCCAAGCTTCCTGTAAACCTTTCAGTTGACCAGGCACTGCTATTGCAAGTGCTCCTGAAAAGATGTCGTTATTGTATGATAGAAATATAATTTATAAAAACATCCAAAATGTGACAGTGAAATTTTGAATGAAACATTTAAAAAAATTGATTTTTCGTGAAATTTACAAATTCGTTTTTTATTATATTAAATAATTTCACGCCGATGTTATTAGGCCAATATAAATAATTTGTTTATCACATTGTTTGTCACTGTGGAGCAAACATAACAGTGTGAAATTTGATTTTTACTGGTAAAGAATCACTAATATTCAAAATTTCAGAAAACTCTAAAAGTCTCATTACAGTCCTGTATTATTGTGACAATTGTGAGTCGTATAAGGACAATTCTGGTTATGATCGTTGCTGAGACTTCAAAAGATCTACATAAGTTTTTGTCCAAATTTCTATTGGCCTGTTTCACAAATACTGGAAATCTTGTGGATCATGTGCGATACCTCGAATCGAATTGCCGGATTTAGGAACAGGCAAACATAGGCGCTGCCTGTAGACCCCACCACATTAACAATTTTTTTTAATTTTTCAAAAAAAATGTTACAAGATGACCCAGGTTATTTTTATTTTATTATTATTTAAATTATGTATGACGGGCGGGTAGAGAAAATGATAGGTATTTAATTATTTATCTGCAATTTAAATATTGAATGGAAGATCGATTAAATAGTATGGCGTCCGAGTAAGTTCTCTGTAAAAGAATACACTCAAACATTTGTATCGACATTGAATAACACTTCATATAACAAGTGTGTGTGTGTATATATATATATATATATATATATATATATATATATATATATATATATATATATAACTTGTTACAATAACTTATTAGTTGCCAATAATAATATTGCTAAATCGATATTCGATATTAGTAATTGATTAAGTGTAGTTTTCGATCAGTTAAATTATGTGTGGAAATTGATCGACCGATTGGCATAAAACGCCAAGAATTTATAAAAGTCAATTTGAAAAGGCAAAAGAGAAATGAAAAAGTTTTAGCTACTACACGTAGCTAGAAAAATCGTTAGTTAGAAAAATCGTATATAAAAGTAAATATATTGGTAGTACTCAAATTATTAAAATAATCATTTAGGTTTATATTGCACAAATTAACAAAAATTAACCTACTTTCAAATTCTTTGTACTAAAGAAATATTCATATAGGCCCCCACCAAGACTGCCTATGTTGTCAAATGTTATAAATCCAGCAATGTCGCATCAAATTAAAGGAAATAACTTCGTGACTGTATTGCCACAACGCATTAATACCTAATTTTCAGTACTCTACTTAGTACTCAATATAAGATCTGATTTACAAGCTGGATGTCCAGTAGCTCACTGATTGCGGTTGCACTTAGCACAATATACTGGACGCTCAGTAAATGCCAGCTACTGAATTCAGTAGCAATCTGCACGCGTAGTTTAAACCATACTTTCAAATAAGTTTGAAAACTCACCGTATTTCGACGCTGACCTGTTGTCCTTGTACATATCCTTTCTGGCCGCTGCTGGCGCAGTCTCTCTGGCGTTCAGTACGTCTGCAGAGTTGTTCTCCTTTGTGTAAATTGTCATCAGGAATCCTCCCCCTATGCCCAAGTATTGAAAACACGCAACTCCGTCGCACAACATGACTGCAATGAGAGCGTCCACTGCGGAACCGCCTTTCTCCAGTATTTGTCTGGAATAGCGTTAAACTGACTCAATCATGGACAAGGTTCTAACTAACAATAAGATTTTGACAGTATAAGAGTTGTTTTACAGTACACTAAGCTAAAGTATCACGAGGAAGAGATTCTATTGGAGTTAAATCTAACAGTAGAAAAAGGTTTGCGTGTCAGAGGTTGTAAGAGCGTCTGCTGCGTCTCTAAACTCGCGTATCTTGAGGCCGCAGGTTCGAGACTGCAGTTAATGCCGTAAGCTTTACCATTTTAGTTAACGCCGATCCTTCGTCTTCATTAATCTAACTGGGACTAAGTTAGAACACGTTAAGCGACAAATAAAGAAGAATAAAGTAAAGTAAAAATGTTGAAAAAAAGTAACCAACATATAAATGACGCAAAAACAGTACACAAACCACGCCCATCGGTTGTCTTAAAAAAATCCGGTTCGAATAAGAATGCCGAAAAAAGTATTCATCACGTTTTAGTAAAATTTGATAATATATGAAGAATCATGACGCAAATCAGTGCGACGAATCTGAAATATATTGTTCTTGAGTAAATCTGTTTTATTAAAATTCTGCCGCCTCGGTGGCCTAGTTGATAGCGTACTGGGCTTTCACCCCGAGGACCCGGGTTCGATTCCCGGCAAGTGCTTGGCATTTTCATACGCTATAAATCATCCCATCGTCTGCATTAGTTCAAGTGTGCACAATAGTCAGACGTTAAAAAAAAAAATTAAAACTCTTAAATTAATTAAACAAATTAAGATTGTGAACAAGTTCAAGTATCTTGGGGAAATTATAGCCTGGAATACAGACGAGAAACCATCGATAGACAGCAGAACATACAAACTGAAACAAGCGCAACGACTCACCTGGCCAACCTACAAAAAGAAATCGCTCTCAATGAATGCCAAAATTCGACATTATAATTCCGTTGTTAAACCTGAGGCAAACTTATGCTAGTGAAACACTCTTCAAGTTGAAGATTAAATCAACAACTGATAAACTGCAGAAAGCGGATAGAAGGATCATCAGAACAATCATTAACAAGAAACACCAAATGAATGGCCAATGGAGATTGCTACCTGAAGAAGTGGTATATCGAAAAAGTGAGTCAATAATAGACACGATGCGGAGAAAAAGAGAATTGCTTTTTTCGGCCATATATATAGCACGCCTTCCAGAAACCCGACTGATGAAACGGCTATTTAGCTATTCCTGAAAGATTAAAACGCAGAATAATTGGTTCAAAGAGATCCAGAGTGATTTGGAAGAGTTAAATTTGACGGTACCTCAAATTGAAGGTAGAGCAGAGAAGAGGATTCTAAGGAATAAATATCTGCGATTCAAGCTAACATTTGAACTAAAGACCTATACCATAACTGATGAACAAAGTGCAGCCAGGTCGGACATGATGAGGAAATTTTGGGAACGGAAGAAGAGGCTGAAACGCTAGTCTCTCAATAGCGATGTTGGACTTGGAAGTGTATGGATTGATTGAAGTTCTCCAATGAGGGCGTAAACTAAACTAAAAAAAACTCGTAAATTTATTTTATTAAAATTCGCTACGATAACGTTAATTATGAATCTCACCATATAACCGACATTTGAGTAAAATCAAGACTCAATGTCTTGAGAGGGGTTTAGACGTCCCTCTCGGTACCCGAGTCTGATACACACTTACACTTATAACACTACACTTACGACATTAACACTTTACACTCACACTTACACTTAGGGAGGCGATAATAGCCTCAATGTGCTTTTCGCCTTAAAATACCAAACAAAAACAAATTGAGTAAAATCTGACGAGTTGATTTTGAAGAGAAAGCTGATTTTTTTACTTTTCTCGAACACGATTTCAGGAGATCCATATGTTTTGTTTCGTTACTAAAAATTTTATTAAAATTGTTTAAGCCGTTTTTTGGTAAATTTAATTTTTACGAGTTTTTTTTAGGAAAAAACAGTTTAAGAAACTTCTTTTTTTAAGAAAAAAAAATGTTCCCGAATTATAAACAAACCTAAATATCAAAACATAAAGTTAAAATCCATCGACGAGTTAGAAAAATAAATAAATAAATTTAAAATAATTATTAAATAAAGAAAATAAATTTATCTTTCTATTTGATTCATATCTACTTGGTTAGATATGGTTGAAGCCTATTTTAGAATAAAGTGCTTTAAACTATAAAATAAAGACCAACAATAATTCAAATTTAATTTAACAAGATCTTTAATAATTATGACTTTTTGCAACAATAGATACACTACTCTACAATTTTAGTAGCGGCGCTGATATCACCAAAAAGTACTATATTCTGTGGTACTATCTTACCTGCCGATGGTTGCGCAGTGCTTCCCATTGCTCACAACAGCTGCTTTTGTAAAATTTCCAAGAATAGAGGGTGAAGGAGGCAGCGGAATCGTCACATCTGGAGGGTTCAATTCCACGTATACACCGATTTTACCATCAAACTCAGAGAGAACATACACAGCTGATACTATGATAACAATGACCAACGCTGTTAGCAAGCAGACAATGACCGTTCTTATCAAATACAACCTGTCGAATTATATAACCGGTCATTTTACTGTTAACATTTGATTAAAAAAAGGTTAAAAAGCAGTGTGACGAAAAGCAAGACGTTGAAATATTGGTGAAACAAAACACGTTCAAAAAGAAAGGAAGAAAAAGAGTTGAGAAGTTGTCGAATTATTTGAGATTGGGCAAGCTTTTAAAAAGTATTGAAGTGTAATTTAAGGAAAACAGAAGAAATTACCTAATTTTTTAATAGGCTAAATTATTGGTAGGTCTAACCCATCAAGTACAGGGAATTCTCCCTGAAGATATGTAGTAAGAGAGAAAAGCAGAATTAAAAATCACTGTTTTTTTTTATTATGCATGAGGATGAACTTAATAATAAAACGACCAATGTTTTTGATACTTAACAGTATATCACGAGTAACGAATGAAAAATAAATAAATTGAATATGTGACGTGATAAACAGAACAGGAAGAATAAAAGAGAAAATTGGAATATAATCAATAATAAAAGAAGAGTTATTGCATGGTAGCATAATAATGAAAACAATGCAACGCAGAGGGGTGCAGACTAGCTGCATATTTGAGAGGATTTAGACGTCCCTCGCGGTATCCGAGTCTAACACGCACTTACACTTACAACAATACACTTACGACTTTAACACTTTACACTCACACATACATTTAAGGAGGCGATAATAGCCTCAATGTGCTTTTCGCCTTAAAATAACAAATAAAAATAATAATGAAAACGAAAATGTAGTTGTTCTTCAATGTGGAAGTAACAGAAATTATAAACTTAAACAATATTCTTAAACAAAATATTTAACTAATAAAATTACAAAAAAGGAAAATTACCCAAGATTATAATTTTAGATTTGTAATAGATGTATAATTACACATAGAAATAACAAAATTACCTCGATAACCTGATATGAACATTAAGTTTAGATGTTATGTAATAATGAAGGAAAGAAAAGCTCAAGAATGTTTAAGAAAAGAAAACTAAAGGCTAGAGATCAAAAAGTGAATAGAAATTAAAACTGGGATGAAGCAAATATACAGTACGTTAAACACTGCTTAAAACACAACCTAAATAACATGATTACTTTAACCATTTCTACATTTTTAATTGATAATTCACTTCAGATAACGAAGTCTAACTTTCTTTTTTTTTTTTCAACTTCGCGAATTCATCATTTTGATAATTTTTGTGTTATTTCTCTATTACACTCATATCCATCGCGTCCAAGCATCCGCTTCTGACTAACAAATGTTTGTCCACTTATTCCTTTTCCCTCTTTCTCTTTAAGAATAAGTTAAACTTTAACCTGTACTTATTTTTTCAAATTATTTCCAATTCTAAAGGGGCTGCGGCCGCTACAGTCCTCCTGAATCCTCAAATGTTATATCCTATAGGATTAAATTAATAAAAACATATGTGCGGATAGTGAATAAATGGTATATAATGTAGCGAAATATTAATAGATAAATAATAATGAATACATAAATAAATAATACACAACATGGTAAAAATAAGTCATCATGGGCGCATCATGGGGAAAGGCAATAAGTCTTTAATGGCAGTTAGAAGAATGGTTGGCAAAACATGGGGACTGAGACCAGGAATGATGAAGTTTATCTATACTGGGATCATTAGACCTATGGTGAGCTATGGTGTTGTGGTGTGGTGGACTAAGGTCGAGCAGAGGGGGCCAGAGAGTCTCTGACTAAGTTGCAGAGGTTGGCCTACCTGTGTATCACTGGCTGTATGGACACTGCGCCAACGGCAGCCATGAAGATCATTCTTGGATTTCTCCCTATTGACCTTTTTGTCATGAGGTATGCACTTAAAGTAGCTTACAGACTGCAGGATGGTGGTGGCTGGCGGCCATCTATTTATGGGCATGTTAGAATCACAGACAAGATCTTTGATCCAATCTTGATGATGGAGATTGATTAGATGGTTGAACGGCACATAGTATCTAGACCCTTTGATGTCAACTTGGCTTTTGAGGGGAGATATCGTGTGTTGGAAAAACCTGGAGACATAGTATGGTATACAGATGGCTCCAAGACAAAGTCAGGCACTGGTGCTTGGGTGTACGGTCTGAGACCGGGATTGAAGAAAGTAATTACCCTGGGATAGCATACAATAGTATTTCAGGCAGACGTGATGGCCATTAATGACTGTGTTCGGGAGAAATTGGATCGGGCTTCAAGAAGGCACGTATTCATATTCATACCGATAGTCAGGCAGCAATAAAAGCACTTGCGGGTCCTATAATACAGTCCAAGCTGGTCTGGGAGTGTTGGAAGAACCTTGACGTTCTGTCCCGGGATAACCGGGTAACTCTTCACTGGGTTCCGGGGTATAGAGGAGTTGAGGATAATGAGGAGGCAGACCAACTGGTAGGACTTGGATCTGCATCTGAGTTTATCGGACCTGAGCCGGGTTTAGGGATTTCTCTATCGTTGGCCAGGTCTGCTATTAATGGGTGGATTACATGTCAACACCAGGTAAGATGGATCAACCTTCATGGGTATTCCCATAGTAAACGTTTCTTAAGCAAAGTTCCTTCTGGAGGAATCAAAGGGGCAGCAGTTGTCCTGGGCAGAGCACAACTCAGGAGGATCATGGGGCTCATAACAGGGCACTGTGGTCTGAGGGTGCACATGAACAGGATAAGTGTATACCACGGAGAAACCGTGTGTTGATTGTGCAGGAAGGAGGAGGAAACTACAGGTCACATAATTTATGATTGTGAGGCTCTTGCTAGTAGGAGGCTAGGGGTTTTTGGTTTCCAAGACCCTAGGGATCTTCAGCAGAGTGAGCTAGTCAGTAGATTGTTGGAACTTATTAGGGGCACCAATCTGCTGAACTAGGTATTTTAAGAGGTAAGTTGCACAATAGGTCAGTCGATCGCAGTGCCTGGGGTTGAACTACCCCTTCCTCTAGTAAATAATCTTAATCTTAATGGTAAAAATAAAATTTTGCTTAGTAAATAAAATACAAATTCATTGTGGTAATTTAATTAGTAGATGATTATGCGGTATTTTTTAAAATATTTCAATCCCTCTCGTAGGCTAGAGGGAAGTTCCCAAAGTTGAACATTGCTTGCCCATAATCGGTATTAGAGGTTATATTAAGTGAAAGTCAAAATTATTTTGATACCTCTGCCCGTGTTGGGTCCCTTCCTCTTCTTGGTTGGAAAATGTACTTGCTATTAGATTGAACCATTTTAGTGACATGAGTATTAAAAATACCAATGTTATTAATATTATTAATTGAAATATAGCACTCAAGTAATTTCAAAAGTGCTGTTTTTTACACATAACTTTTGTTTACTTTTTTTTACAGTTAGATTTAAACAATCGACTGTGTAACGGGTACAGAAAAATTGTATATTTAATAATTAGTTAAACTAAAATTATTTAAAATAATGTTATTATTTAATTAATAACAATTTATTAAAATAAATTAGAAAAACAAATTTAGTTACATGAAGTACGACAATAAATACCAGCTGTTGGATGAATATGATCAGCTGATAGATTCAGTTGAAATAGTATTCCTCCTCCATTTCTGTATATACAGTATTCCTCCTCATACAAACATACAATTTTCATATTTTTACCATAAACAACTATACGAATTTTCCTTAAAAATATACTATTTTCAGTTATAAAACACATTGACTAATGTGATATTACTAGTGTAATATTATTTTTATTAATAGGCCTATCTGCAAAGCCAAACCAGGGCCTCTGAAATTACAATTCTTTTCGGTAAACATTTTAATATTATACATGACAAAAATATTTAACCATAAGCAAATCATTCGCTGTCTATTTGTGTGTATAAACACATAGGCGCTAGGTCAGCTGTTGAAACTTTAGTAAATTAAAACGTAGTTATCACTTCGGTTATTTGCATTTCTTGTAGTCAAACGAAAAATTTATTTCTTTACAATTAAAATACCATTTGTAATCAGCGTCTAGCAAATTTTGCGTACTATAGAAATATAGTTTTTATAATTAATTTGAGTATAAGTATTCCGTATCACGTGAAAACTGACTTATTTTTTATGTTTGCTATTTATAAGATTGACTAGAAGTACAACCACCATTATAAAACGCGTGCTTGATATCAGAGGCTTAAGTCAAAGTAGTTACAATATTTGCCGCTACGAAAGCTGCAATCTGCAAGGACAGAGGGAAGACGTTCGAAAAAATAGACAGTACTATTGTCTGTTTAACTGTACGTAAACACTGCCGCAAGATGCCACCAGCAGCGAGCGCTCACATATCTTTCATAAGTGCTATCATTCCAGTACGTTTATATTCAACGTCTACGGCCCCAAAGCAATAGGAAATTTTATGCGACACAGTTTTTTCTAGATATTTTTGTACTATGCAGTTTTTTACGCAATTTTGTACTAAAAAGTATTGTATTACACAATTTTTCTACATAATTCTGTAGTACGCAGTTATTTTTTACTATGTAGCTTTATTCTATGCAGTTTTCAACTACAAAGTTATTGTACTACGCAGTTTTTATTACAAAGTTTTATATTGTGAAGTTTTGTACTACGCAGTTTTTATTACAAAGTTTTATATTGTGAAGTTTTGTACTACGCAGTTTTTATTACAAAGTTTTATATTGTGAAGTTTTGTACTACGCAGTTTTTATTACAAAGTTTTATATTGTGAAGTTTCGTACTACGCAGTTTTGTATTACGCAGATTTATACTACGCATTTTTACACTAGACAGTTTTTTACTATGCAGTTTTATACTAGGCAGTTTTGTACTACTTAGTTTTATAGTTCATTTTTTAAACTTCGCTGTTTTATACTGAGCAGTTCTGTAATACATCTATGACGTATGTTTCATACTGTGGCGTATGTACTACGTAATTTTATAGTACACAGTTTTACATTGAGCAGTTTTATACTACGCACTATTATAGTACGCAGTTTTGTAAGCAGTTTTTCCTACAAAGTTTTGTAATACGTAGTTTTGTACAGTACTACACAGATTTCCTACGTAGCTTTGTACTACACATTTTTGTACTACGCAGTTATGTACTACACAATTTTGTATTACGCAGTTTTGTATTATGCAGTTTTATACTACGCAATTATATATATATATATTATTATTATTATTATTATTATCTGCGTATAGACCCTGTTGGATCACGCAAAGCACTCCGACTCATGCCTTGCTCCTTCTAATCCTCCACACCTCCCTCATCCTGTCCCCATGGATCCTCTTCCGCTCCTCCGTCCATTTTACCCCTGCTCTCTTTGGGATTTCATTCTCTGGGACCTTCCAACTGAGCATCTTTCTCCTGTATGCATTCCTGTCTTCAACGTCTGTTGAGTCTATTTCTGCGTCATGTAGGTCTATTCTGACTTGTGCGATCCACGACGTTGTTGATTTGACACCTTGTATATACTTAAGGATTCTGTTGGCAAGTCTCGTTGTTGGGAGTCTACTGATGTGTCCATAGAACCGAAACCTCCTTCTTCTGATATCTGCTGCCAGGTTCGATATCTTCTCTGCGGTCTTCCGGGAGTGCAACCTGTGTCCATCTTCTGTTAATCTCGGGCCAAGGATCTTCCTCAAGATTTTGCGTTCTTCCTTCAAAGTATCCTCCATGGTGGTAGCTTTTGTTTTATAAATATATATATATATATATATATATATATATATATATATATATATATATATATATATATAGTTTTTACTACACAGTTTTTGTATATATTACACAATTTTATATTACACAATTATTTTGTAATTTTATATATATATATATAATATATATATATATATATATATATATATATAATACGTAATTTATATATATATATATATATATATATATATATATATATATATATATATATATATATATATATATATAAATATACTATCTGCACCTATTGAGAGGATTTAAACGTCCCTCGCAGTACCCGAGTCTAACACACACTTACACTTATAATATTACACTTACAACTTTAACACTTTACACTCACGCTTACATTTAGCGAGGCGATAATAGCCTCAATGTGCCATGCAGTTTTATATTACGCAGTTGCACTCTATGATTACGATTTCATAGCAGCTGGTATTACGAATTCGTAAGTCTAAATTTTCTTAATAAATCTAATGTAATGTGATTACCTTTTTTATTAAGTAGATTAAAATTATCTACTTTAAATTAAATCAGCTGTTGTGTGACCGGTTAGGTTACGTAATCAGTTATATTAATTTACAATCACTGTTTTCTTCACTAAAATATTTTCAAAATTCTACGAAACAGTCAAAACAAAAAATATCAGCAAACACTGCATAAACCCAACAAAATCAAAGTTATGTAAATTTTATTACTTAAAATCACAAAGCTATTGTTGAACAGAACTTTAAAAGATGTGGTTTAAATACACAGATAAACGTATAGATAAAGAGAGCATAAATGATTTATATTATTGTTCTAAATTTGCATGATTAAAGACTATTCATTTCCTATACAAAACAATATCTCAAGTCTATCTTAACAATGGATTACAATCACTTTAGGTTGGTTTTGTTTTTAAAACATGATTTCTACATTTCATTAATATTAAAATGAGAGTAGGCCTACATGACACAAGTTTAGGTTATCAAGGAACACAAGTAACCTGCTTACTAGATTAGTATCTAGTAACCACTGTAAGTTCGCTTTCAAAAAAACGCTAAAAAATTAAACATCGATTGTTAGTTTGTGTAACCTAAAGCGATTGTCAAATTGTGCGCGGTACGTTGTTTTCATTCGATTGGTCCTTCAGTTAGTTATCCGACATGTGTGTCTCTTAGTTTTGTTTGTCTCGTCCAATTTACCACCCATCTACTCCTCCTGGTCGGCGGAAATCAACATTGCCTTGAACGTTCCCACCGTTCCTTGCTACTGCAGTCACGCAGGATCCCCAGGTGGCGTTGGTTCCTCCTCTTTTTATGATGTGACCAATCTCGGCCATCCCTTTAGCAACTTCCTGTGAACAATCGCATTTAGTTCTATAATAAGAAAAATGCTTATTTTTCTTAAGATTTATTTGATTTCTTTATTACTCTTATATCATATCTCTTTTTATTTCAAATTCGCTACACTAACGTCAGTTATGAATTCTGACTGAACTTTTTGAACAACTTTGATAAATTCTACCTCATTTTTTCAGTTGTCAATAGCTCCTGACTGGATTTTATGGGGAGCTAACGACCCACACGTTTTGCTTGGGTTGAGTAAGGACTACATTTAAATACAATTTAAAATTTAATCAATGTTACGGCTGTTTGACAAAAAACAAAATGACGACTGACGAGTCCAATACAATCAAGAAGCATTGAAATGTTTTTACAAATGAAATAATCGATTCGACGGCTGAAGAGTCCGAAGTATTTACAATCGAGAAGTATCAAGATATTTTACAATCGATTTGACGAGTCCAAAACAATAAAAAATTATCAAAACGTTTTTCAATCGAAACAATCGACTAAAATATTTCGCAAGCGCGTATCACTTTCTATTTTCATTAATTAACTGCAAAAGAGCTGTTAAACAATTAATTCTAATGCTATGAACCAATCTCGACAACTTAGAAGAACGGATACCAGTTAAGAGTCAGAGCGTAGACCCTGAAAATGTAGAAGGTAGAACTTATCGAACGAACACCGAAGAGAATTCTGACCTGGAAAGCCAAACTTACTACAGGAGAAGTGTTACAAATGTTTAAAAGTTTTCTTAAAGTCTTCTTTTCTCAAAAGAAATATAATATTTAAGAGAAGGCCTCCTATCGGTACTCAGAGGAAACATAGAGGAAAGTTCATGAATCCTCATGAGCAAGCTTGTCATAAGGTAAAGAAAGCTTCGCCACTTTAGGACATTATTTGACCCATAATCAGATTGACTGAAGGATAAAAACTAATTTGATACATAACTGCTTCGATGACGTCACGGAAGAGAATTTCCTACAATATGTTTTTATTTTTCCCTTTTTTTGAAAATCTGATTTTAAAATCATTAAAATTTCTATGCATTAACATTTTAAACTTTCAGATTATGTACAAAAAAGTTCCCTCAACGCTGTCAATTTCATTTCATTAATTTCAATTGATTTTGAAAATTTGAAATGCAATTTTGAGTTAAAACTAAAAATCACACTCACTTTACTAAAATATAACTTATAAATGTGTAATATTTACCCTGAGTATTCCGTATTCATAGTCAAATCTCATCGGTTCCAGCTGATGATGGAATCGACAATAATCCACGGCTTCTTTGATATTTCTGTCGAACCAAAGATTGTGTATCGAAACCTAACGGAAAACAAAAACAGATTTCATCTAAACTAAATCTCAGACCAATATAAAGTGAAACAAAATTGCTTCAAGTAACAAATAATTGCTGAATAAATGTAATGTTTAAGTTAAAATCGAAAAGTGTAATCACTCACCAATGCAGTGGATGTTGTTATTTTCGTACCTCCAGCTGCCCCTATGGCCAGACGGACGTCACCGTTGGCATCTACAAAAATAGTGGGACACATAGAAGACAAAGGCCGTTTCCCGGGTTGGATATAGTTTGCGGGTGATGGTGGGACTCCGAAATAGTTGTTGTATGCTGAAGAAAAATCGTCCATTTCATCGTTTAATATTATCCCAGTACTTTGGGAGACAAACTGACTGCCAAATCTACAACGTACAAAACGTTAAATGTGTAAAAACATGTTTTAAAATGCTCAAATGAACATTGAACGTCATTGAATTTTATATAGCCGCTTCGGTGGCCTAGTTGATAGCGTACTGGGCTTTCACCCCGAGGACCCGGGTTCTATTCCCGGTCAGGTCTTGGCATTTTCATACGCTATAAATCATCCCATCGCCTGCATTATCCCAAGTTTGCACAATAGTCGGACGTTAAACACAAAAAACAAAAACAAAAAACAAAAAAAATAAATTTTATATTAATTTAGATTTATAAATAAGGGTAGAGTAACAAAATTAAGGGCATATAACAGTAATGTTCTTGCTACTGCTTCCGGCGGAGGCAGCTGAAATGATCAGCTGATGGGTTTAGCGATCTCACCATACAACTAGCTCATACTGCTCTCTCTCTCTCTCTCTCTCTCTCTCTCTCTCTATATATATATATATATATATATATATATATATATATATATATATATATATATATATATATATTATTATTATTATTATTATTATTATTATTATTATTATTATTATTATTATCTGCGTATAGACCCTGTTGGATCACGCAAAGCACTCTGACTCATGTCTTGCTCCTTCTAATCCTCCCACCTCCCTCATCCTGTCCCCATGATCCCTCTTCCGCTCCTCCGTCCATTTTACCCCTGCTCTCTTTGGGATTTCATTCTCTGGGACCTTCCAACCGAGCATCTTTCTCCTGTATGCGTTTCTGTCTTCAACGTCCGTTGAGTCTATTTATATATATATATATATATATATATATATATATATATATATATATATATATATATATATAGAGAGAGAGAGAGAGAGAGAGAGAGAGAGAGAGAGAGAGAGAGATAGAGAGAGTGTGTGTGTATATATATATATATATATATATATATATGCATTATTCGATCCATAATCAGATTGACTGAAGGGTAAAAACTAATTTGATACATAACTGCTTTGATGACGTCACGGAAGACCCTACAATATGTTTTTATTATTCCCTTTTTTTGAAAATCTGGTTTTACAATCATTAAAATCTCTATGTGTCTCTATGCATATATATATATGTACCTACTCAAGACACGCGTATATAACCTTCTAATGTGTAAAGAGATCCGTGCTGTTGGAGTCTAATAGTGTATCAAACGGAGCCCTGGGATACCTGGCACTCTTCCATGCCTTACACATGCATTCAGGGATCTGTGTGGGCGGATGTAATTTCCCTAGCTACACATGTTCTCATGAGTAAAAATGTAAATAGAATGAGCGGAGACTCAGCGCACAAAAAAACTGGCAAATAAGGCACAAGCTCTTTGATAAGGATCAAGAGTAAAGGGGGGAAACTGAAAGGCAACTAGCAGAGCAAGCACTTGCAAGTACATCAATAATGAATTGGGAAGTCACCAGTTAGATGGGGGGGAGTTACCCACCTTGAATCTTCTCTAAATCCTAGACTTTATGAAGAGACTTGGATCGGAGAAGGCGCTGTAAACCTGAGCAACTCAGGAATATAAGAAAGGGGACACAGAAGACCAAAAACGTAGCAGTGCAATATTCATTTATTTAGTACTAGAAAGTCATTCATTCATTCTTTCTATTGACGACGTTGTGTTAATGAACTATGAAGCTCATTTTCACTTGGATGTTTTTTTCAGTAATCAAAGCTGTCACTATTGGGCATTAAAATACCGGTTATGCATCAAAAACGGAACGTTATGTCAGCATGTTACAAACATTTCTGATACCGAAGAAATCATCATGGTAGAATTATGATTTCACCAAGATAAGAGTTATCACACACAGCTAGTGATTCCATCCAACTTATCATCTCACATTTTAGAGATATTCACTGGTGGTTCCTGCTCACAAGACCTCTTTGTCTTTTATCTGTGAAGTTACTTTAAATCAAAGATTTTCATTCATAAGCCTCATAGAGTAAACGAAGTTATTGTCTGTCAAGAAATTGCCGCTATTTTTAAAGAAATTTTCACAAATGAATAACTTTGAAAGAAGACTGTCAATGTGCATGCACGAAGAAGGACGAAATCTTTCCGACATTACTTTTAAAAAATAAAAAGGAAGAATAGAATTGTTAAGACTGGGCGTACTATAGATTGTATTTGGTATGTTTCTCTTATGTTCAAAATAAACATGTTTGCATTAAGATTAAATCCGTGCGTTCTTTTTCCATAACTGTTTGTCTCTACGAATATTTGTAACAAACAAAAAGAAACTTACAAAAGATTGACTGTGCTCGTAGCAACGACTGCATCCCCGTTGGGCGCGAGGACTGCCATGTTGGCAGTGCCATGGTCCTGAAGTTGCGCGTAATCAGCACCGTAGAATGTCGCATTCTGAGATGTCATCGTGTCTGAAATCTTGTTCCGAGTCCGCAAAATGTAGTCTTCGGATGTTAAGTCTTGCATCACCTGTAAATATGAACAAAAAATCTTAGGCAGAACTGAGCCGAACGGATGAAGGTGAACGACAACCAGAGGCGAAGTTCAGTCAGTTTAAAGAAAGCGTTTGTATTTTTTAAACTGTAACCGATTCTAGGAAACTACTATGTTTAAATACCGTAACCTAGGCAACGGTAACGAGATATAATAAATTTGGAGTCGTGGTCATCGTGGTGGGGAGGGAAGTCGAGTTAGATTCAAAACAGAACCTAGACAGAGTTGAAGCTACGCAAAGCTCCATTACGCTTTGCGTAGTCCGCCGCGTCTAATCTCACTTGTTAGTTCTAATCTTAATAACGCACACAAATTTGCCAGTCAAGTATACTGTCTATTCCACATTCGTTGATAGTGCGTCATAACAAACAGATGGCTGTTAGGTCTTTATATTTAGCGCAAGCCATGCCCTCTATTAACCTATATTCTAGATTCATACTCGTAGATAATACAGTACATTCTAAAATTGAACATTTCAAATTATATTTTTCACGACTGATGACTAAATGACTGACTTTCAAAAACTGATGACTAAGGCCAGATGGCTAACAAATGCTGAGCGGAGCGGTAAGTGCGGCCACTGAAAGCTTAACTGAGCCGAAGCGGAGTCGCTCTTCTCTGCGTAGCTTCGACTCTGTCTAGTTCGGTTTTGAACGTGACTTTCTTTTCCCCCACTCTGCTGACCACGCCTCCAAATTTATTATTTCTAGTTACCGTTGCCTAGGTTACGGTTTTTAAACATAGTCGTTTCTTAGAATCCCGTTAAAGTTGGCCTAAATATTTAGATTAAAATATAAAGACGCGTTCTTTAAACTGACGCTTCCGTTGCCGTTCATCTTCATTCTGCTCCGCTCTGCTCAGCTTAGAGCAGCTCCACTAATACCAATAACTCAGTTCCTTCATAAACCTAGTATTAGGCTAAAAGAAAGTGCACCATCCAAACGCCCCTTATATGCCTGTACGTCCACTTTCAAGTATTATTGAACGAACTGTAGACTCTGAATTATGAAAGGTACATGTCAACGCAGATTTTAAAAGTGATTAGAATAATAAAGTCGATTGTTAGAAAGTATAAAAACCACACCTTGATTGCCATTGTCTTTAAACAGATTTTATTGTTAACTAACGCGCACAAACTATTGCAAAAAATCAATATTGTTAAAAATTTAAAAACCAGAATTTCAAAGTAAGAACTACTTGAAACATGATCGAAACTATTGTCATATTTTACAACATGTGTCTACTTATACCCTAATTTTCACTACATAATTTTCCATTAGTAGTGGTAATTTCCCATTACATAAAAAAATTTAGTAAGATGTTTCTAAACGAATAAATTAAACGTACCTTAGGTGTTATTGTTATTGTGTATCCTGATATTTACCAGCATGTGAATATATAAAACAATACACTACGTTTCGAGAGTATGGATCAACTTTTGTTTTCAAGTACCTAATTTAAAACATAACCTTAACAAATAGAATATAAACCTAAATTCTTAGGCCTACGTTAAAATATTAAAAATTTTGTTTTGTTACGTCCGATCGTCTGCATTAGCCCAAGTGTGCACAATAGTCGGACGTTAAAAAAAAAAAAAAAAAAAAAAAAAAAATGTTACGTCCGAATGAACAATGTTAACATGAATATTCTTAAAACAGTACGCCTCACAGAATATTGTTAAAACAGTACGCCTCACAGAATATTGTTAAAACAGTACGCCTCACAGAATATTCTTAAAACAGTACGCCTCACAGAATATTCTTAAAACAGTACGCCTCACAGAATATTGTTAAAACAGTACGCCTCACAGAATATTCTTAAAACAGTACGCCTCACAGAATATTGTTAAAACAGTACGTCTCACAGAATATTCTTAAAACAGTACGCCTCACAGAATATTTTTAAAACAGTACGCCTCACAGAATATTCTTAAAACAGTACGCCTCACAGAATATTCTTAAAACAGTACGCCTCACAGAATATTCTTAAAACAGTACGCCTCACAGAATATTCTTAAAACAGTATGCCTCACAGAATATTCTTAAAACAGTACGCCTCACAGAAATTCTTAAAACATTCTTAAAACAGAATATAAAACAGCCTTTCGCCTCACAGAATATTCTTAAAACAGTATGCCTCACAGAATATTCTTAAAACAGTACGCCTCACAGAATATTCTTAAAACAGTACGCCTCACAGAATATTCTTAAAACAGTATGCCTCACAGAATATTCTTAAAACAGTACGCCTCAAAGAATATTCTTAATTGCTTGGCCATCACTCTCGTACAGCGCTCGTAACCTTTTCCGCAAATTTAACAGGTAACCGTAATATTTAGGGTAACTGTTATTGGGCCAACTTTACTGGAAATGTTATTCTCTTTTCCCGTGAAGTGGTCAAAATTATGATGGTCTTGCCTTTCAGCCAGTATTATAGAAAACAGCCAGCAACTATATAGTTGCTATATAGTAAATCAGAGGCCGCCATCTTGAAACAGAAGTTAATGGAGGGAAATGTTACATATACGTAATTTGGGTTTTATACAAGATACTTTCGTGCCAAATTTTAAAACAATCGGTTAATGCGTTTGCCAAAATTGCGTAAATACACAAACCAAATGCCGAACGGTCGAGATGAAACAGATCTCGCTTCGCTCGGTAGTCACAATATTAAAGAAAGAATACCTGAGTTATGTTGTAAAAATTTGGATCCCCCAGGTTGCTCCGGCGCCCATAGGCGTGTTTGAATGCTTCAGTTATCCTTTGCACTATCTGGACTTCGTTCGTTGCGTTCTGTATGAAGCCGTCCAACACGCGCATGATGAAGCCCAGAAGAACTCCGGATCCCGGAGGCGGCACTGAGTACATGGTCAGGCCTCCGGACAGGTTAGCTACTATCGGCTCGCCCCATTCTACTCTGCACACAACAGATTTTGGCCATTATGTTAACTGCATACTAAACTGAAGAAAGAATTGTTTATAAAAGAAATTTGCCATGAATGTATCGCTATCTTTCTCAGTTTAAAAAATTGCATACATTTATACTTATAAATTAAATTGAAAATATGAAAATGAACCCTGGCCGTAATCAGGTTAATTTTGTTGTTTCAAAGGATTTTTTTAATAATAAATGCTAAGCTATGCAGATTTTTACAGTCGTTTCAATGGTTAAATCAGATTGTTTTAAAATAAAATAATATTAAAAGTTATGACTTTTAAAATTCAAATTGAATCTTAATGGCGGCCTCTATTTTGAATCTATTGGACTGACTTTGTTGAGAAACGAACTTGGCCAAGCTATTACCAAGAAAAAAATCGTTCTTTTATGCCATGTCCAAAATCCAGTCTGACCGATAACGCGAAGAGTAGAGTGCAACACACACACACACACACACACACACACACACACACACACACACACACACACACACATTGGCCAGTGAATAAATAGGCCTGACTTTTATATTATTTTTTTAATAAATGTAACTGTTTTACGACTCTTCAAAAAGTAAACCAGAAGTCAGAATCATATCTCATTTCAAGGACTCGGGTCTGGGTATTACCTTGATAGCAGCTCCACTAGCTCACGTCCATACTTTTTGCCAATAGGAATTTGCTAATACCTTAATCTTTCTTACCTTAATGTTTCTTCATGTACATGCCTGAAGACGGAATAAACAAGGTTTTCCTTCTACATCGTTGCAATACGTTTAACTTACTATTCGTATGATTACTTGACAAGAATTCTTTTAGAGAGAGTTATTATCGATTTCTCACTAGAAAATGAGCTATCGAAGCGGCCATCAAGGTAAGATCCAGGACTGGTATCTTGAAATGAGCGCCGAACCTAAGCCCTATATAATTATTTGAGGAGTCGTTGTATACAATGTATATATTATTGTGTTTGAAATTTTATTCCGATTTTATTCAAACTTTGCTAATAGCTTGAATACGTTCGTTAACCATTCGTTTAACACTTTCAAAATGGGGGCAATTTCAAATCTTTAAAACTACATAACTTTTTTATTTTGAATATTTAAAAAAACCATCGTAATCAGTGTTGAAAACTGCATAAATTAGCGTTTTGAGTTTTTAAAATTTGTAGAAATTGAGAAATTTAACTTGACAGCGGCCATTTTATTTAATTTATGTTTATTGCTATAAATCATATAAAGATAAATTAAATAAAATGTGCTTGAAGGTTAGAAATCTTAAGGGATAACATTAAAATTCAAATTATCTACATTTTAATAACCAACGTATTGTATGCCTTTAGAATTATTATATACTAAAAATGATCTAAAACTGAATTTTTACTGACTAGACAAAATTTCACCTCTTTTATTAACTTACTTGTAATTGTTCATGTCCTCCATAGTGATTATGCCTCCGGCACGTTGTATATCATTAACTAATCCTTCGGTTAAATTACCGTTGTACAACTCGTCACCCTTCAAAGTACCATTGGCAATTATTCGCATCGTCTTAGCCAGTTTCGGAAGTGTAAAGGTATCTCCTTTTTTAACCAAAGTGCCGTTGATTATTAAAATATCGCTGCCCAACAAATGTAATTCAAAATTTTAAGTGTTAATTAATGATTTAAATAATAGATATTTTAAAACTAACTCATATACTAGCAGTTCAAGAACATCAGACCTCGCGGTATATTCTTAATTAATATACAGACTGTTCCACGAAGCGCTCGTAACTTTTACCGCCCATTTAACAGGTAACCGTAATATTTACGAAAAGTTACTCGGCCAATATTATTGGAAATTGTATGTTCTTTCTCCATGAAGCGACCAAAATTATGACAGGTCTTGCCGTTCAGCCAGTATACGAGTTGTAGCTATTAAATAACAAGACTGACGCTGCGGCGGAAACCGCCATTGACCGACAGCTGTTTAGTGTGAAGCTTTCTCTTCAGAATTCAGTTAGTCTCGTTTGTGTAACCAACACCGTTAATGTTTCATTTCCCGTTAATTCATGTCATTTCCGTTAATGTTGTTATTTTGTTTTGCCGGAAAAAATGGTTAGTGTAATAATGGAGCAACGAAATGTTGTTAAATTTCACTTCAAACTTGGAAAAACCGCTACTGAAACTTATAATTTACTGAAAGAAGTGTATGGCTGTGAATGTTTATCGCGGGCACATGTTATTGAATGGTTTAAGCGTTTTCAAGATGGCCGACAATACGTTGAAGATGATTCGCGGCCAGGTCGCCCTTCAACGTCAAAAACGGATGACAATGTCGAAAAAGTTGCTAATTTTATTCGGTCTGACCGTCGATTAAGTATTCGTGCAATTGGTGAAACTGTAGGCGTTGATAAAGAATGTGTACGGCAAATTTTACGTGACAATTTGAACATGCGAAAAAGTGTGTGCCAAAATGGTGTCAAAAATTCTCACGTTTGAACAACAAGCAGCTCGCAAAAATGTTTGTACTGACACTTTGGATGCCACTGAAAATGACCCAAATTTATTGGAAAGGATATCATGCGATGAATCGTGGTTTTTTACGTATGATCCGAAAATAAAGCGCTAATCCATGCATTGGAAGACCCAACTTCACCGAGAGCCAAAAAATCAAGAATCAGCAAGTCAAAATTTAAAGCAATGATAATTGTTTTTTTCTATATTCATGGGATTTTGTACCTTCACTGGGTTCCTGAAGGTCAAACAATTAATCAATAATACTACCTTGAGGTACTTGGTAAACTACGTGAAAGAGTAAAGAAAAAACGACCCGAAATGTGGAAGGACAAATCATGGGTTTTCCACCAAGACAATGCGCCAGCTCATTCCGCGTTATCTGTCAAGAGGTTCCTGGCCAAGTACAGCATCCCAGTGTTAGAAAATCCACCTTACTCACCAGACCTTGAACCATGTGACTTCTATCTGTTCCCTAAGGTGAAATCTGCATTAAAAGGGACTAGATTTGTTACGTGGATGCTGTAAAAGTGAAAGCGGCTAGAGTCCTGAAGGAGTTGACAAGATGATTTCCAGCACTGTTTCCAACAATGTAAAATTCGCATGGAGCGTTGTAGGGATAGAGAAGTGGTGTATATTGAAGGTGATAATAAGTAATTATGTATAAAATGACAATAAAATTTTTTACAACGTCAGTCTCGTTATTTAATAGCCACACCTCGTAAAAGGAAATAACCAGCAACTACACTCTCAACGTTAAACCAAAGCCTCCATCTCGAAACGTAAGTAATGGGATGAATCGTACACGTATATCTTTCGGGCTTTATACAAGATACTTTTGTACCAAATGCTCAAAACAATCCGCCAATGCGTTTGACCAAAACTGCTTACACTCATCAATATTAAATCAGATGCCGCAGCCTTGAACAGAAGTAAATAGGGATAAGTATTACACATAGGCCTATATCATTTGAGCTTTACACAAAATATCTTATATATCGGTTAGTGCATATGGCTAAAATGCATACATTCGTCATTGGAAATCAAAGGCCGCCATCTTGAAACGGAAGTAAATGGTAACAAAAATCTTGGCTTTATAGAAGTTACCTTCGTAACAAATTTCAAAGCAATCGGTCAGTGCGTTTGCCGAACACGTTATCTTTAAATCAGAAGCCACTATCTTGAAACAAAATCAAGTAGGGGAAAATCTTACACATAAGTCGTTCGGGCTTTTTACAAGGTATTTTCGTATAAAATTTCAAAAAATCGGTCAATAGGTTTGGCTAAAATTGCGTGCAATCGTTATTGTAAATCAGAGGCTGCCATCTTGAAACGGAAGTAAATAGCACAAAATCGTATCTTTGTATAAAGCCATACATCGTCCTGGCTTTATACAACAGACGTCCGTACCAAATTTCAAAACAATCGTTCAATTCGTTTGGCCCAAAACTGCTTAACACACAATCCAAATGTCAAATGGTCGAATTGAAACCTTGCTTTGGTTGTACACTGCTCTCCCTCGTGAGGAGCGGACTATCCCTCCTTATCACAAAGGTTGTCTGAACCAGAAGCTTCGTAGAGTGAGTGCATACTCAGGTTGGTCAGAGACTAGATGTGGACCTCTCTTTGTCCAACTTGTTGAGATAAGGAAGTACAAAAAGTCCAATGTGCCTCGGGGATTCAAAACATCTCGTCCTACTTTCAAAAAAAGCTTACTATTACAATTCTAATCACGACTGCGTAAGTTTATTGGTAATGCGTACTGAACCATTAACCTGATTGCCATTTGATTAGCCAATTTTAAAATATTATGTTTAAAATAGAACCAGTTTCCTTGACAATGTAACTTAACTCACTACCTGATTATCACCTAACAATGAACTTACTTAGGCTACCTTAAGGCTTTATTGGCTCGTATCTTCGCTTCCATTGACGCTACATTATCAGCCAAGTGTTGATTGACTGTGATCCCTTCTTCGCACATTCTGATAGTTGGTTCGAACAGCTCATTCCAAGGCAGATTTCCGTACCTCTTCCAAGCTTCGTAGTAGCCTTTCAGTTCTCCGGGCACTGCTATCGCTAGTGCTCCTGAAAACGTGGAACTGTTAAATGATGAGTTGTAAAAAAGCTCGAACACATTAAACAAAAGTTCACACAATCGGTTACATGGTTTAAAAATCTGGTGTTACGAAAACAACAACGAAAACTGCCTAATTGATCAACATCGATTCTTCAGGTTTCACTGCAATTTTAGTCGTATTTGGAGAATCATAACTCGAACATAGTATTTTGAAGTAGACGAGTTTAGGCCTACTGTTTAATTAGTATAAAAAATAAATGTGATTGTCGTAAAAAAACGCGAGGGAAACAGTATTTTTGTAATAAGTTAAAATCATTATATAAAATTGACTTTACAAAAACTATAGAGGACGTTGGTAAAGGAAAGTGAAATTATAAAACTCACAAGTAATTAATGGATCAAAGAATTGATTCTAATGTCGGCATTCTTTTAAGCAATTTCAGTTAAAAATTAACAATGTGTAATTCTTAAGATGATCACGTCTTTCAAAACGACTTTGCGAGCGATTCTGAACATAAAACGGTAAAATAAATGTAATTTAAATAAATAACTCTGCTAAACAAAGAATAGCTGAGAGAACTAAGTTGTATTCTTCGATCATTCAGAAAACCTACAGGAAATCTCTATAATACTTAGACTCTAACTTGAATGAAAAAAGTAGAAAACTTAACATTCAATCATTAAAAAGAACTCTTATCAATAATGCAATAATATAGTCGATAGTAAACGTTAAACGAAGGTCAGACGTCTATAATGTTCGAAGGTCATCAATAATATAGACTACAGTAAACGTTAAACGAAGGTCAGACGTCTATAATGTACGAAGGTCATCAATAATATAGTCGACAGTAAACGTTAGACGAAGGTCAGACGTCTATAATGTACGAAGGTCATCAATAATATAGACTACAGATAACGTTAAACGAAGGTTAGACGTCTATAATGTACGAAGGTCATCAGTAATATAGACTACAGTAAACGTTACGAAGGTCAGACGTCTATAATGTACGAAGGTCATCAGTAATATAGACTACAGTAAACTTACGAAGCTCAGACGTCTATAATGTACGAAGGTCGTCAATAATATAGTCGACAGTAAACGTTAAACGAAGGTCACACGTCTATAATGTTCGAAGGTCATAAATAATATAGACTACAGAATTAATAATAATATAGACTGCTGCAAATAATATAGACGACAGTAAACGTTACGAAGCTCAGACGTTTATAATGTACGAAGGTCGTCAATAATATAGTGGACAGTAAACGTTAAACGAAGGTCAGACGTCTATAATGTTCGAAGGTTATCAATAATATAGACTACAGAATGAATAATAATATAGACTGCGGCAAATAATATAGACGACAGTAAAAGTTACGAAGGTCAAACAGTCAATAAATATTATTACGTCAAGGTTCTGACAATTTTTCGTGAAGGAGTGAGAAGACCGATTTGTAGAAGAGTTATTCCTGGATGCTTCACCCAATAAAATGTGAATGTCCATTCCGCCTTGTCTGTGAAGGTGTTCCTTGCCAAATACGGCATTACGTGTTGAACCACCCACCGTACTCACCCGACCTGTTCCCCTGTGACTTTTTTCATTTCCTACGGTCAAATCGGAGCTTATGAAAACAAGATTACACAGTGTGGAAGCGGTGAAAGCGAAAGCAACGGAGATTCTCAACAAACTGACAGAAGCGGACTTGTAACACTGCTTTGATCAATGGTAAATTCGTATGGAGCGTTGTAGGGGTCAGCATTCAAGGAGATAAACTTTATAATGTAATTGGTGATGAACAAGATGTAGCCAATCTCGTAACTCACCGACTTGTGACGCATTCGAAGTGCCGTTGTACATGTCCTTACTAGCTGCGGCTGGCGCGGTCTCCCTGGCGTTCAGTGTAGCCACAGAATTGCTCGCCTTTGTGTAAATTGTCATCAGGAACCCTCCTCCGATGCCCAAGTTCTGAAGAATCATAACTCCGTCGCACAACATGACCGAGATAATAGCGTCCACAGCGGTACCACCTTTCTCTAGCGCTTGTCTGAAAAAATATTACTAACTGAAACGCAAACACGGTTCTAAATAACTACACATGGCTGTGACAGTATGAGTTGTTTTGCAACAAGCAGCCTCGGTGGTCTAGTGGATAGCGTACTAGGCTTTCACCCCGAGGATCCGGGTTCGATTCCCGGCGAGGGCTTGGCATTTTCATACGCTATAAATCATCCCACCGTCTGCATTAGCCCAAGTGTGCACAATAGTCGGACGTTAAACACCAAAAAAAAAAAAAAAAAAAAAAGTTTTACAACACACTAACCTATACACGATCGATAATTATTAACGACACAAAAATGGAACATAGACAATTTTATTGCATGTCAGTCCGACACACACACACACACACACACACACACACACACACACACACACACACACACACACACACACACACACACACACACACACACACAACGCTATGTATAAACGCTCAGTAGCAGTGATAGCATTCACAGTATCACCTCTAGTTGCTCTGCATTCCTTCTTACGCAAATTAAAACAACGCGGCGTCCCGATAACTTCTACAGCAAGTGTGCACCGGCCCTTATTGAACTCAATAAAGACTCTTCTGTTACGTAGAGTCTAACTTCTAACTTTCTCCGTAACTTACAATACTTTTTCAATTCCTGCTATTCAAACTTTCCCTTTATTTATTTATAACATAACTTGTTCAAAATTTCAATCGCTAATAAAATACTTTCTATTCATCCCCTTAAGTTGAAATATTCTTTTTTTAACTTATAGTGGATGACACTTGATGTTAACAGTTTTTTGCCATATAGTAATATGGCATATTTGTACAGACTATACGATAGGATTTCTTAGGTAATTCCTACCTGTTGCCTGAATAATAATGAATAATAATTCATCCACTCAAGTTCAAATACATTTTTTTAAACTTGTAGTGGGTGACACTTGATGTTAATACAGTTTTTTGTCAAAAATTAATATCGCATATTTATACAGACTATACGATAAAATTTCCTTAACTTATTCATCCACTCAAGTTTAAATATTTTTTTAAACTTGTAGTGGATGACACTTGATGTTAATACAGTTTTTTGTCAAATATTAATATCGCATATTTGTACAGACTATACGATAGGATTTCTTTAGGTAGTACCTACTATTATTCATCCACTCAAGTTCAAATACATTTTTTTTAAACTTGTAGCGAATGAGACTTGATGTCAATACAGTTTTTTGTCAAATATTAATATCGCATATTTGTCCAGACTATACGATAGGATTTCTTTAGGTAGTACCTACTATTATTCACCCACTCAGGTTCAAATACATTTTTTAAAACTTGTAATGGATGACACTTGGTGTTAATACAGTTTTTGTCAAATATTAATATCGCATATTTATACAGACTATACGATAAGATTTCCTTAACTTATTCATACTATTATTCACCCACTCAGGTTCAAATACATTTTTTAAAACTTGTAATGGATGACACTTGGTGTTAATACAGTTTTTGTCAAATATTAATATCGCGTCAAATATTAATATCGCATATTTGTCCAGACTATACGATAGGATTTCTTTAGGTAGTACCTACTATTATTCATCCACTCAAGTTCAAATACATTGTTTTTAAAATTGTAGTGGGTGACACTTGATGTTAATACAGTTTTTTATCAAAAATTAATATCACATATTTATACAGACTGTATGATAAAATTTCCTTAACTTATTCATACTATTATTCATCCACTCAAGTTCAAATATTTTTTTAAACTTGTAGTGGATGACACTTGATGTTAATACAGTTTTTTGTCAAATATTAATATCGCATATTTGTACAGACTATACGATAGGATTTCTTTAGGTAGTACCTACTATTATTCATCCACTCAAGTTCAAATATATTTTTTTAAACTTGTAGTGGATGACACTTGATGTTAATATAGTTTCTTGTCAAATATTAATATCGCATATTTGTACAGACTATACGATAGGATTTCCTTAAGTAATACCTACTATTATTCATCCACTAAAGGTCAAATATATGTTTTTAAACTTGTAGCGGATGAGACTTGATGTCAATACAGTTTTTTTGTCAAATATTAATATTACATATTTGTACAGACTATACTACAGGATCTGACTTAAGTAACACTTATGTTCTACCCTATGTTGGTTTTAGGAATCGCAGCACGCAGCTGTCTCGCTGACGTGATGGAAGCGCATGACCTAAGTAGGAATTGACTTTAAACAATTTTGTTTTCATATTACTTGTTTCTTTTCAACTGGTATATTCTGTCATTAGAATCAGTTCCG
Source organism: Callitettix versicolor (assembly GCA_022606455.1). Taxonomy (NCBI): domain Eukaryota; kingdom Metazoa; phylum Arthropoda; class Insecta; order Hemiptera; family Cercopidae; genus Callitettix; species Callitettix versicolor. The sequence goes on along the minus strand of CM040186.1, from coordinate 97,991,106 downwards.
TGATTGCGGTGCAATTATTAAATATTTAAACAAACGCTTTGCCTCACCTGCCAATGGCTGCGCAATCCTTTCCATTGCTGACTACAACTGCCTTTGTAAAGTTCCCAAGAACAGTGGCTGAAGGAGGCGGCAAAGTTGTCACATCTGGCGGATCCAATTCAACATAAGGACCGACGTAAGTATCTCCGCTACTCTGACGGAAGATGAGGAAATACGCAACAGCCACTACGATAGCTGCTGCCACCAAGGTGATAATTAAATTTTTTGTCGAACAAAACCTTTCAACAATAACAAAATCAATCGTTTACTGCTAAACGTTAAAAAGAAGAGACTCATATGTTTGTGTGAGGGGACTGAAAATTAGGCTATACGAAACTTGACTGATATGGTTGAAGATAAGAAGCTCTTAAAAAATTTAAGACAATTTTTCAAAAAATATTAGCAGAAATAATCACGGCACGCATATGTCTCGCTGACGTGTTAAAAGCGAATTACTAAAAGTACTTTCTGTAAATTCTTTTTATATTCTTCTTCTTTTCTGCTAGGATTATTACCACTTTGTTCAGTATAATGATCTGCCTTCCCTAGCTTCGTCAATTCTACTTTCGTTGACGCCTTTCGGAGAACCTCCATCTTCAAAAACTATATCTATACTCAACGATTCTGGAGTATAGATATAGTTTTTGAAGATGGAGGTTCTCCGAAACGCGTCAACGAAAGTAGAATTGACGAAGCTAGGGAAGGCAGATCATTATACTGAACAAAGTACTTTCTTTAACTTATCTTTGTGGAAATTCTTATTTAACCAAGACAATCAGCATTAAAATCTGCATATATTAGCATTTCCAACTTCCAAATTACATTGGAAATACGAAAAAGAACGCAGTGAATTTATATTTCTTAATTTTCAAATTCAAAATATTAATTTTTGTAAGTTTTTAAAGTTAATTACGACGGTAAGATTGGATTTTCAAAAAAAAATTAAGACGAAAAAGTTATGAATTTTAAATAATTTTAATGGCCGCCATTTTGAAACTGTTGAACGAATTTTTCTAGTTAATTCAAGCTATTATTGTAATCAATTTTTGTGTTACGGTTTCAATCAAATCGGACCAAAAATCGTGCTAACACACACACACACACACACACACACACACACACACAAATAAGTTCTAGAAATATGTGAGCCGTAATTTTCACTTTACGTTAAACGAACATAAATAACTATATGGTTTTTATTATATGTACAGTAGATTTTATTATTACCTTTTTAAATTCATTTTGTATTCAGTCTTCTTTAAATCTGGTGTCAGCTGTAAAACAATATTAAAATAGTTTAAAATACATATTAGTAATAACTAGTATCTAATTTATAATCAAACTGGTATTATAATATGTATTAATCACTAAATACTTAACCTGTTATATTTGAAAACTTATTTACTATAATTTGTTTTTACAAGAAGTATATACTGGATAACGATCTGTTTCTGAATGTCTTTTTTTGAAAACTTACTCTTAATTAATTAATAGGTTAACCTTATTAACTTAATTAATTAATAGCTTCAAATGAAAATTGCAGAATTTGAAATGTCCCACAAGCTCATTACACTTGTAACTATGGCTACAAAGTTCACGTGAAGTGTAACATATAAAATATATTGAAAATACGTGATAATCGCTGCACGCAGCTGTCTCGTTGAAAATTGTTTGGAGATTCTTGACGAACGGCGGTCAGAAATCGACTAGGCCTATGGTGATTACATCAGATTTTAAAACAAATGTAAGATAAAAAATGTTTGTGTCACGGCAGTCATTTGTTTTAATCACGTGCAGACACGGATCATTACTTTTTATTAATCACAGTACAGCTATTATTTATTTCGATTCATGAAATCATTTCTCAAAATCTCTCAGTGCGTTTCAGAAACACATCCTAGAAGTGCCGTAGAAAAGAATCATTTTGCAGAAACTGCTTTTCATCGAGTGCTTTCAATCTGCATTGCAACCGTTATTAATGAATTTCCACTTGTGTGTGTTGTGTGTGTGTGTGTGTGTGTGTGTGTGTGTGTGTGTGTGTGTGTGTGTGTGCGTGCGTGTGTGTGTGCGCGCGCGCGTTTGACAATTTCAAAATGGCTGTCAATTTAAATCTTTAAAACACATTTTTTTCGTCTTACACTTTTTTTGAATATCTGATTTCACAATTTTAATTTGGTTTAAAATCTGCATAAAACTTAGCAATTTTAATTTTCAAAATTCGTTAAAATTGTGAAATGAATTTAGATGGCGATCGGAGTTTATTTTTGTATTTTCCAACGTAATTACATAATACAAATATATATATATATATATATATATATATATATATATATATATCAATGTAATAATATCCCCGCAGTGGGGTGCAACTAGCTGCACCTATTGAGAGGATTTAGACGTCCCTCGCGGTACCTAAGTCTAACACACACTTACACTTACAACACTACACTTAAGACACTTTACACTCACACTTGCATTTAGGAAGGCGATAATAGCCTCAATGTGCTTTTCGTATTAAAATAACAACAAAAAAAATCAACGTAATTTTAAAGTTTAATATGCACCGATTTTAATGCTGATTATGATGGTTAAATCAAAATTTTCAAATGATTGTAAGACGAAAATCCTTAGACATTCGCTTCCATTTTCTGTTCTAAAGAAATCTACTTTTAATTGTAAAGCCTAAACCTGCAGAGAAACTGTAACCGCTGCGCTCCAATAAAAGCGAAACGTAAATCTTTTTACAACTAAAGCAAATTTGTAGAGAAAGAATTATGATTATTATACGATAATAAAAAAGCGTAACCTTCTACTGATTCTACAATTAGGCCTGCTTAGAACTTTTATTGTCAAATTAAGTCTATTTTCAAAAGTTGTTCAAAGTGTTACATATACGAGAAGATACATAAATTTGTTTGAAAACGAAATAGAATTTGTAGATATAATTGTTTTATATAGAAAAACTAACTATCGGCAGTGTCGTATCGATAACACAGTTCAAAAAGCTGACTGCAATAAAACATGTATTAAATACCCACAATAAAGATTACACTAAGCTAATAATCTCTTAATTAGTAACAATAAAATAACACCGGAAAACGTAAGTTAATCTGCTATACGCTGTTAAGCAGTCGTAATTCGTGACTTGCTATTTCATTCATCCTAAGCCAAGAGTTAAGAGCATACGCCGTAGACAGCGTGGTTAGCTTAAATATGCGCAGTATTTACATTAAGTGACACGACGCGATGTAATGACATTTTATTTCCCTAACTATTTTGGGGATTTCTAAGACTGGAAACAAATCTACAAAGGCCGGAAAACCTGAAACTTGTAAAAGAGGACTTAATTAGTGAAAACAGCATGGAGGGAATGTAACTGGAGTTATAACCGCATGCAACACAAAAGTAATGCATTAGAGCGCACTTTAGGGACGCTAGACGCTAGAGATGGGGTAGAAACTTTGGGTGCGAAAAAGTAATGAATTGTAGCAAACTTTAGGGACGCTAGACGCTAGAGATGGGGTAGAAACTTTGGGTGCGAAAAAGTAATGAATTGTAGCAAACTTTAGGGACGCTAGACGCTAGAGATGGGGTAGAAACTTTGGGTGCGAAAAAGTAATGAATTGTAGCAAACTGCAGGGACGCTAGACGCTAGAGATGGGGTAGAAACTTTTGGTGCGAAAAAGTAATGAATTGTAGCAAACTGTAGGGACGCTAGACGCTAGAGATGGGGTAGAAACTTTGGCTGCGAGAACGTAATTGAATGTAGCAAACTGTAGGGACGCTAGATGCTAGAGATGGGGTAGAAACTTTGGGTGCGAAAAAGTAATGAATTGTAACAAACTGTAGGGACACTAGACGCTAGAGATGGGGCAGAAACTTTGGCTGCGAGAACGTAATTGAATGTAGCAAACTTTAGGGACGCTAGACGCTAGAGATGGGGTAGAAACTTTGGGTGCGAAAAAGTAATGAATTGTAACAAACTGTAGGGACACTAGACGCTAGAGATGGGGCAGAAACTTTGGCTGCGAGAACGTAATTGAATGTAGCAAACTTTAGGGACGCTAGACGCTAGAGATGGGGTAGAAACCGTGGGTGCGAAAAAGTAATGAATAGTAGCAAAATGTAGGGACACTAGACGCTAGAGATGGGACAGAAACTTTGGCTGCGAGAAAGTAATTGAATTGTAGCAAACTTTAGGGACGCTAGACGCTAGAGATGGGGTAGAAACTTTGGGTGCGAAAAAGTAATGAATTGTAGCAAACTGTAGGGATGCTAGACGCTAGAGATGGGGTTGAAACTTTGGCTGCGAGAAAGTAATGAATTGTAGCAAACTTTAGGAACGCTAGACGCTAGAGATGGGATTGAAACTTCGGTTGCGAGAAAGTAATGATTTGTAGCAAACTTCAGGGACGCTAGACGCTAGAGATGGGGTTGTAACTTTGGCTGCGAGAAAGTAATGAATTGTAGCAAACTGTAGGGACGCTAGACGCTAGAGATGGGGTTGAAACTTTGGTTGCGAGAAAGTAATGAATTGTAGCAAACTGTAGAAACAATAGACGTTTGAGATCGGGTTGAAACTTTGGCTGCGAGAAAGTAATGAATTGCACAGACTGTAGGGACGCTAGACGCTAGAGATGGGGGTGAAATTTTGGGTGTGAGAAAGTAATGAATGGTACCAGACTGTAGGGACGCTAGACGGTAGAGATGGGATTGAAATTTTTGGTGTGAGAAAGTAATGAATTTAGCAATCTTATTCATTACTAAGGGACGCTAGACGCTAAGGGTGGGGTTGAAACTTTGGGTGAGAGAAAATAATGAATTGTAGTAGATTGTAGAGATGCTAAACGCTAGAGATGGGGTTGAAACTTTGGGTAAGAGAAAGTAATGAAATAACAGACTGTATGGACGCTAGACTCTAGAGATTGGGTTAAACATTTCATGTTAATAAGTACTATCTCAAATCCGGGAGACGTTCGCAGATGTACGAGTAGAATTGTCTATCGATGGTGCAAAAGCGCAACTGAGAAGAGAGGATGCGGTAGCTAAAGGGCTTATAATTAAACCTAGAACACCTCCCAGAGATCAAACTTTGGGTGCGAGAAACGCTACCCTTTCAGGGCTGACGGGAATAGTACTTCAAGACAGGAGGGCTGTCAGTAATTAACATTAAGATCCTGGGCAAAGGCAACACGGGAAAACATTGGAACTCATTACAGGGCACTGGTGTTCCAGGGTGCACATGAACGTTGTAAGAAAATACCACAGAAAAGACGTGTGTAAGTTATACAAGAAGGAAGAGGAAACTGCAGATCACATAATTTATGATTTTGAGGCTTTTAGGATCATAAGGACCTCCAATAGAATGTACTAGTCAGTGGACTGATAAAAACCATTGAGGGTATCAGTCTACTGCATTAGAATCTAAAAGATTAGTTTCACAATTATTCCTTTGATCGCGGAGGCAGCGGCTACCAAATACCATAACCTCAAAAAAAAATAATTTAATCTATTCTACTCGTATTATTACAGTCAACAAACGATAATATCGAGAGGCAATTTAAATGTCTCCCAATATTAGGTGCGCAGTTCAGAGACGCAACAGTCTGACCGGTGCTTTAACCACATCGACCACCGAGCCCCAGAACTATTAAAAAGCAGGAAAAAGTGGTAAGAATAAAAATTGTAATTGTAACAATGAAATTTGTAATTGTAAAATTAAAAAAAAATGCAGAACATTGGGGAAATTTAAACAGACACGCCTGCACAATTTTGATGAAACCAAAACGCACATACTGTAACCACTACGAAGAAAATGAATATTTTCAGTGTGTACTTTTTGATTTTTGCATAAAAGTAAAAAATTATACATTAAATATTGTTAAATTAATTGCAAAATTTTTAAATCATTTACCGATTTCGGTATTTTGTACCTTAATTAACTGACTAGATGAATTATAACTTGTTATGAAAATTTGTTAAAAAAACTTTTACGTTTCCCACAATCAAAAGGGCTCGATGGTCGATGTGGCTAAAGCACCGGTCAGTTTTACACTTACCGTCAATGCTGATCTCTTGACCTCTAACTGGCACAAAGTATGGACGTTAAACAAAAAAAAAATCTACAATCCTAAAACTATTCAGCTTTCACAGTGTTGGACTATTATAATCCAATGTAAGCATTAAAATAATTACTTTGCATGTATACATTTCATTTTCTTCAGCAATGATTAGATAATTTAATTTATCACGATCATCTTTCACAATATTTGGTAACAGTGGCACTCCTACAAAAATGATCCCAATGTAAACATAAGTCATTAAGTCGTAAAAAGTTCCCCGCCAAGTTTACAATTAAAAAAGTTGTTAACCATCTTCGAATTCAGCCAATAACCAGTCACCTGCTTACGCAAAACCAATCTTCGCACTTGGCGGCGGCGTGCTTACAATGCTAACCCTCATTACTCACTGTAATGACACGGGTGTTATAGTTGTCCACTACGCTCAGCGTATTGGAAAAAGTATTAGAACAGATGTAAAATCAACGGATTATTAACCTTGAACCACGCACTTATTTCAATTCAAACATTATAATCCGTTACGAAACCAAACCATATGATTTAAAAAGATCACTTTTACGATTTTTTTTTTTTTTTTTTTTTAACGTTCGACTATTGTGCACACTTGGGTTAATGCAGACAATGGGATGATTTATAGCGTACGAAAATGCCAAGCCCTCGCCGGGAATCGAACCCGGGTCCTCGGGGTGAAAGCCTAGTACGCTATCCACTAGGCCACCGAGGCGGCTTCACTTTTATGATAAAAACCTATCCGTCCTTTAGTAATTCACCAAGAATATATGGCATATATAATTCTACATACATACATTTACATAAAAATTTTAAACTAAGTGATTATTAGATTCAAGATCCAACGACGGAAATAGTTATTTTGACGGAGAAAAGCACGCCACCGTCAAACGGGAAGATTGATTTTGAATGAATTCAAAGTTGGTTTAACAACTTTTTAATTGTAGACTTGGCGGGGAACTTTTTATCACGTGGTGGTTTTCTTTTAGATTATATGATAACAGCCAGTAGAATAGCAGACAGGAACTCGAACCTAAAGTTCTTAATTTTACTTACTACCGTTGGCATTTTCTGTGACGATCTTCCCTTTTCATTAGTTTAAGTTGTATAGAGACGTTAAACCGAAAAAAAACAATTGCATTTAATTTATTTAAAAATGTAGATAAACTTATTGTTCGCCTATACTTTGATAATTAATGAAATTAAAAATACGTCATATTATTACTGTTAAAACAATTTTGTAAAAAGAAATCATTAGGCCTACTAAAAAGCCTTAAAAACTTACTATAAAGTCTTAAAATTACGCCAAAAATATTCAAAACCAAATAGGCCTATTTTAGCCTATTCAGTATTTTTATAAGCTATGTATTTTATAACAGATTAAAATGTTATTTACTTACGTCGTATGATTTTCTAATTACAATATCACAGTCCTATTCAGTTTGTTATAGAATACTACCAACTTTTGTTTAAGAAGAAATGGTAATTCATAATGTTAACTCAGTTAAGGCCTAGAACCTTACTGACCTAGTTATGATAAACATACGACATTTTTCCTGTTAATAAGATTTTGCACATTGGTGTGATAATTCACCCATCTGCGCATGGCAATTAGATGTTATAAATTATAACGATATGTTTAAAGGTGTCAATTGGGCCTTTAACATGTCGCAAGCTCTTTGACAATCCGGGCCTTTCATTCGTCGAACAAAACTGGTTAAATTCGTGCCCGACGTTTTGGATTTTCAGGCTGACTGTACACTAATTTGTACATAGTTTTAGTTACTATACATTTAGCTATTAAATTTTAACTAACAAGATTTGTTAGGTTAGTACAGCTCTTTGTACAGCCTGTTTGTTTAGAAACATGATATTTCTAAAACAATACAAAAAGTATAAAAACCTGTGTATAAAAGATGTTTGCAGCTTTATATGTGCAATTCTTTTTATATTCTTCTTCTTTTCTGCTAGGATAATTTGTCTCTATGTTCAGTATAATGATCTGCCTTCCCTAGCATCGTCAATTCTACTTTCGTTGACGCGTTTCGGAGAACCTCCATCTTCAAAAACTATATCTATACTCACTATATGAGTACAGATGTAGTTTTTGAAGATGGAGGTTCTCTGAAACGCGTCAACGAAAATAGAATTGACGAAGCTAGGGAAGGCAGATCATTATACTGAACATAGTTTATATATGCAGTTTAGTTCAACTTTATTATAAATATTTGAGGAAAATCAGGTTTACAGATTTTAATTCTATTTAGAAAAATCATTTTAGTTTTACAGTATGGAACGATTGGCTGGGGCTCAAACAATATTTCCCACAAAGGACTAATATTCGGGCAATTTGGGAGCGTATGCGAACATTTTCCTATTTTACAAAATGGCATCCAGTCAAGCCTTTAAAAGAATGATGACTTTACAGAATTATAACCTCCATAACGTGAAGATTTAAAATGTTAATTAAAAAGTGTAACATTTTTAATTGAAATTTTAAAATAAGGTAACACAAAATGTTTTTGATTGTCAGTCATTTTAAAACCGACCCAGGGTTTTCTGAGAAGATAGTTTGTCTAAGTTATTAGTTAAATAAATGTTTTAACCAAGTTTCAATAAAATCTGGTGAAAACCGATAAATTAAACAATCGTTTTTAGCAGAAATGATACTTATTTCCGTGATACCGAGATCGATCTTACTTAATAAAACATTTTCTGACGAGAATTATACGTTAAAGCAATCTTTTGAAGTATTTATAATATTCTTTAAAATATTATTCTTTTCTTGTTTCTTTGATAATTATAAAGAAGATAAATAATTCTTTAATTTATTAGTATGGACATTTTTGATACTTTATATTAAAATTGGTAACTATACTGTACAAATTTTCCCGAAATTAACATCTCTTCTTAAAAATTCAGCTTATCTCTTAAAATAAACACAGTAACATAATGTAAACTTTTTTTTTTTTGTGTTTAACGTCCGACTATTGTGCACACTTGGGCTAATACAGACGATGGGATGATTTATAGCGTATGAAAATGCCAAGCCCTGGCTGGGATTCGAACCCGGGTCCTCGGGGGAAAGCCTAGTACGCTATCAACTAGGCCACCGAGGCGGCTCATATTGTAAACATATTCACTATTTAATCATTTAAGACGTTTTAGGTTATAAAACACTCAAACTGCCATAAAACGCAATATTTTAGATAATATTAACTTACAAATACAGTACATGTATTAATTATGTAGAGAAGTTTATCAGAAAAATTTTAATTACGGTAGTTTTATTGCACCTATCACTTTCTAATTGTCGGTAAAATTAAGATTATAGCTTAGTGAAACGTGTTTTTGTCATTAAAATTACATGATGCAATTACTTTGGGTTTTGCCATTTACGTACACAATTATATCTTACACCAGTTGTGCAATAAATATACCTGAAAAGTTAATAGAAAAAATACGAGGTATGGCTATTAAATAACGAGACTGACATTGTAAAAAATTTTATTTTCATTTTATACATAATTACTTATTATCACCTTCAATATACACCCCTTCTCTATCCCTACAACGCTCCATGCGAATTTTCCATTGTTGGAAACAGTGCTGGAAGTCATCTGCTGTCAACTCCTTCAGGACTCTTGCCGTTTTCTCTTTTACAGCTTCCACGTACCAAATCTCGTCCCTTTTAATGCAGATTTCACATTAGGGAACAGATAGAAGTCACGTGGTGCAAGGTGTGGTGATTAAGGTGGATGTTCTAACACTGGGATGCTGTACTTGGCCAGGACCTCTTGACAGATAACGCAGAATGAGCTGGCGCATTGTCTTGGTGGAAAACCCATGATTTGTCCTTCCAAATTTCGGGTCGTTTTTCCTTACTCTTTCACGTAGTTTACCAAGTACCTCAAGGTAGTAATATTGATTAATTGTTTGACCTTCAGGAATCCAGTGGAGGTACACAATTCCATGAATATAGAAAAAACAATCATCATTGCTTTAAATTTTGACTTGTTGATCCTTGCTTTTTTGGCTCTCGGTGAAGTTGGGGTCGTCCAATGCATGGATTGGTGCTTTGTTTCCAGATCATACGTAAAAAACCACGATTCATCGCATGATATCCTTTCCAATAAATTTTGGGTCATTTTCAATGGCATCCAAAGTGTCAGTACAAACATTTTTGCGAGCTGCTTGTTGTTCAAACGTGAGAATTTTTTTGACACCATTTTGGCACACACTTTTCGCATGTTCAAATTGTCTAAAATTTGCCGTACACATTCTTTATCAATGCCTACAGTTTCACCAATTGCACTAATACTTAATCGACGGTCAGACCTAATCAAATTAGCAACTTTGTCATCCGTTTTTGACGTTGAAGGGATACCTGGCCGCGAATCATCTTCAACGTATTGTCAACCATCTAGAAAACGCTTAAACCATTCAAAAACACGTGCCCGCAATATACACTCACTGCCATACACTTTTTCAGTAAATTATAAGTTTCAGTAGCGGTTTTTCCAAGTTTGAAGTTTAATTTAACAACAATTCGTTGCTCTATTATTACACTAACCATTTTTTCCGGCAAAACAAAATAACAACACTAACGGAAATGAAGGTTATGACTAAACGGTGTTGGTTACACAAACAAGACTAATTGCATTCTGAAGAGAAAGCTTCACACTAAACAGCTGTCGGTCAATGGCGGTTGGAGCATGCGCACTTGTTCCGTCGCAGCGTCAGTCTCGTTATTTAATAGCCACACCTCGTACAGTTGTTCAAAATCAGCTGGATGAATGCGGACTACAGGAAATCTTACTTGGATTTGTCCGAACTACAAAAAATAATTTGCCACTTAAATGATCTTTTATATTTATCTTTATATTTATATATATATATATATATATATATATATATATATTATATATTTATATTAAAATAAGTAAAAATAACTTTATTTATTTTATTATAAGTGTTATTCCAAAATACTTCCCGCTACCGTGTTTTTTCGTTTTACTCTCAAACTATAAATTTCTTTTATTTGAAATTAGGTACACTAAGACTTATAAACTGTCATACGCAGGTTATTTCACAAGAACTCTGACAAACTTCGGAAAATGTAGACTTAAGTCAATACAAGAAACCAATGTTATATAAAGGTAGATCCTAAACCCATTCTCTATTTACAACTAAATAATGGATTGTTTCAGTTTTACGAGTGTATTTAATGCATTTTTCGACTTGTAGCCTAAAAATTATTGAAGATATTTTGTATTTGTTTAATGCTATAATTATTAAAGTTAAGTACTACTTTTACTCTTAACTTTAAAATAAACAAGTTTAGTTATTTATTCTTGAAGCATAGAAGTTGAAACGTTACAATTATTTTAATATTTTTTTAGCTTCATTTCCTTCAGACGATGAAGGAAGTCTAGAACCCGGTCAACGGCCGAGGCACTACCTCCCAACATCGTCTGCAAACAGTTGCTCAGACCACACATAACACGCACATTTTGAAAACCATCACAGTCGAGCAGAATATGTCTAATTGTGATGGTTTCTACAGAACTCGCATTCAGGTGGGCCCCGCGTTCCATCAGAAATCCATGCGTTAACATGGAGTGACCGATGCGAAGGCGGGTGATCACCACCTCTTCTCTGCGATTTGCACGTATTGACGACCCCAAGGACGAACTGTACTTTTAATTACCCTCAATTTATTACTGCTTGTAGCTGCCCATTCATTTTCCCACTGTATATGAATTAAATATTTTACGTGACAAAGAAAGTCAGACACGATTACACGTTAAGTGCATGGCGGAAGAAAAGTTGCTTCCTTTGCCGCATTATCCGCTACAGTGTTTCCAAATATTCCACAGTGACCAGGAATCCAGATAAATGATACTCTTGCACCTCGTAGTTCAAGTCTATGGACAGAGCACAGAATATCTTGAACCAGAGGGTTTACCGAATACATATCCCGGATTGCCTGGAGGGCACTTTTTGAATCAGAACAAACTACGAAATGCGAACAATCGAATTCAATAGTGTTCAGAGCCTTGAAGATGGCAAAGAGTTCGGCCGTAAAGACACTACAAATTGAGGGTAATCCATAATTATGTGTTTCGTCCAGTGAATAAAACGCGCACCCAACATTATCATTCATCTTTGAACCATCTGTGAAAATAAGTTTAGCAGATGGATATGAATTAGTCAGTCGAGAAAACTCACGTTGATACACAATGTTAGGAGTGTTGTCTTTCTGGTATGCACACAAGGAGAAATCAAAGGTCGGCATATTGATTTTCCATGGAGGGACAAGACAAAAGGACCTTTCAAACATTGGGGGCAGTTCAATACGTAAGTCATAAAAAATACGGGAAGTTCTAATACCAAGAGGAGCAGTAGCATTCGGTCGAGTTTCATACTGTCGCACCAATTGATTTTTGAAAACTGTATTAAAAGCAGGGTGCCAAGGTTTAGATGATAAATTGCTTACATAAGTTAACTGTAGTTTCTGTCTCCGTCGAAAGAGTGAAGGTTCCCCAGTCTCGGCTAGAATGCTTACAACGGGACTAGAACGGAAGGCTCCAGAGACGAGTCGTATTGCAGAGTGATGGACTGGGTCTATTTTTTTTAATACGGATGGTCGTGCAGACGAATATACAATGCTGTCATAATCAATTCGCGAACGAATCACCGCACGGTAAAACATCAGCATACAGGTCCTATCAGCACCCCATCGAGACCCACTAAGAACCCTCAACGTATCCAGGATTTTATTACATCTTAATTTTAAATCACGCACGTGAGGGCTCCACGAGAGCCTTTCGTCGAGTATTAGACCCAAGAATCGAACGGATGGAGAAGTCCGAAGCTGTATACCATCAAGATATAACGACGGAGCCTGGATCTGTCTACGGCGACTGAAAGCAATACACTGAGTTTTAGCAGCGGAGAATTTAAAGCCAGTAGTTCTCGTCCAGGTCTGCAACCTATTTATTACCAGCTGAAGGGTTCTTTCAGCTGTTGCCATGTTTTAAGTGCTTACGTAAATAGCAAAATCATCTACAAAGAGAGAACATCTGACAGGGGACCGTACGTTAGACGTTATGCTATTGATTGCAATAGCAAACAGAGTAACACTAAGTACACTCCCCTGTGGAACACCATTCTCTAAGTAGAAATGATCTGATAGCGTACTACCAAAACGCACCCTAAAATACCTATTACTGAGGAAGTTTTTGATAAAATGCAGAATCCTGCCCTGTATACCCCATGATTTTAATGTGTTCAAAACTCCCCTTCTCCAAGCCATGTCGTATGCCACCGTCTCTCTAGGTCGAAAAAAACAGCTACTAGTGTTTGACGCAAGAGGAACGCATTTTGTATTGCAGATTCTAAAGATACTAATTTATCCACAGAACATCGTCCTTGCCTAAAGCCGCACTGGTGTTTGCAAAGTAAATTGTTGGTTTCCAAATACCAAACAAGGCGACGATTTACCATTTTTTTCTACCAGCTTGCAAAGAACGCTAGTAAGAGAAATCGGACGATAGCTACTTGCATCAGTTTTATCTTTACCTGGCTTAAGAATAGGAATTACTATTGCTTCCAACCAAGCGTCAGGGAAAGTATGTTCATCGAATATACGATTGTATACCTCGAGGAGGGCAAGCCTACCTGACGTTGGAAGGTTTTTGGTCATGGAATATATGAGGTTGTCAGGACCGGGAGCTGTGTCCTTCGTTGAAGACAGTGCAGATTCCAGCTCGTGCAGAGTAAACAGACTATTAAGTGGAGAGTCGTCAGAAGTACCGATGGTGAACGGCAATGGTTCCATTGCGCTTTGTATTTACAAAAGGCAGCGTTATACGCCGTAGAACAGGAATAGCTAGCAAAGATGATCCTAATAAATTTACAATATCGGAACACTGAGAAACTAACTCTCCATTCGGCCGTTTAAGACCCATCAACTCCGTGGATGGAACACGGCCAGATATAGAGCGCAGTTTCTTCCAGACGACAGATGTTGGCGTTGTTCTGCATATTGTTCCGATATATTGCGACCAAGATTCCTTTCTACTTTGTCTAGAAATTCTTCGAGCTTTAGCTCGAAGGATTTTGTAACGCTCAAGATTTTCATCTTTCGGGCTTTTGTTGAATATCCGTAGTGCTTTTCGGCGTAGACGCAAAGCCTCCTTACAGTCCTCGTTCCACCAAGGAACAGATGGACGAGGTGGATTTGCGGATGTTTTAGGGATAACATCCTCGGCTACATTTAAAATCGTACTGGTGAGTTTCCTAACCACTGTGTTAATGCAGTTCACTTCAATGTCTGGAGGTACAAATCTTTTGCAAATTCTTCCCAATTTGCCTTTTAAGAGATCCAACGCGGCAGGCGTCGTTGCACATGAGGTAAAGTACAAAATGAAATATTAATGGGATTATGGTCACTGCCATACAGATCTGGTAACACCGACCATTCAAACTTTGTTGCCAAAACTGGACTACAAAATGACAAATCGACAACTGTCCATCCGCCAGTAGATGCTGATAAATGAATCGGGGAACCGTCATTTAGAAGACACAAATCTAAGTTTGACCGTATTCCTTCGATTCGTAATCCCCTTGAGTTACAGGATAAGGAACCCCATGAAGTATGGTGAGCGTTAAAATCACCTGTCAATAAAATCGGTTGTGGCAACTGAGATATTAAATCATATACTTCATGATGTTGGAAATTGTAACTAGGCGGCAAGTAAAGGCAACAGATGGTAACTTTGAATGGAACGGTAATCTGAACGGCAACAGCTTGTAAAGGAGTTATTATATTGACAGATATGGACTGGACAGAGTTGTGAACCAATATGGCTACACCACCCCTGGCTCTTTCCTCAGTGACGAAATCTGCTCTGAAAATAGAATAACCCCTAAAATTGAAGGTGTGGATTCATTCAAGTGCGTCTCTTGGAGGCACATTATTAGAGGAGATGAATCTCGCACAAGAACTTTGAGATCTTCCATATGGCTTCTTATCCCATTAATATTCCACTGTATCACATTGTTATTAATTGGAAATGCAGACATTGAAATAAAATAAATTAATATAGCAGCGGGTTCTGTTCGTTTTTGTCATGTACAACTTTTTGATTTATCAGAGTCTACCGACATCGAATCACTACTGTGATTCATGTCGGACTCTGTAGATACATTTGTTTTGGCAGAAGTCGCTTTTGATACGGCTTCAGTTTTAGTTTTAGTTTTTAACTTGCTTAGAGGTATTTTTAACCAATTTTTTATCCGCATCCTTAGACCCAACTACTGGTGGGTATGTATTTGATTTTTTAAAAGTAAGCTAGTCCAGGAGAAACAGACTTTACTGTCGGTTTTACCACTTGTGACTTAGTTCGGACCATCATTTTTGAAGCAGATGGAACTGCTTCAGGAAGAGTAGATTTTGAAGATTTAGTCACAAGTGACTTTGGAGCTTGATTTTTAGAGATATTCGACTGATTTTCTTTTGAAGAGATAGACAAAGATTGATCAGATGTACTGGAAGCAGGAGTGGTAACAGTTGAAATTACGGATAACAGCTGAGCTACTTGCTCAGTCAGTGCTTTAACAGTTTTAGTCAGTTCATCGCAATTTCTACATGAGGTCTTGCTACTAGACGCGACCGACACAAACGACTTACCCTCAATTATTCTGGAACTTTTGAATATTTTTTTAGCTTCTGAAAATGAAACTTTATCCCTTGCCATGATAGTCAAAACTGCTTTCTCGTCCTTATACTTGGGACAGTTGAAGGAACGAGCCGGATGATCGCCACCACAATTGGAACACTTTGGGTCATCCGTGCAATTGTCACTACCATGGCCATTCGAACCACAATTACCACATATTTCGGGCTTTCTGCATGTAGAACTCACGTGTCCAAACCACTGACACTTAAAGCATCTTCTCGGGTTTGGAACGTAAGCTCGAACAGAAAGCCTTTGATATCCGGCAAATATATATTCCGGGATTGTGGGTTTACAAAAAGTCAGAATGAGGGAAGCAGTTGGTACTTTTTTCCCATTTTCATTACGCAGAATGCGATAAACATCCGTAACTGACTCTGATGCCAACTCAGACTTTATCTCCTCAAGGTCTAGGTGGAGGAGATCTCTGCACGTTACCACTCCTTTAGCAAAATTCAAGGTTCTGTGGGGCTCCACAGAAACCTTGATCCGATCAAAAAAGGAAGACATCTTTAAGAGCGACAAGCTCTGCTTGTCGCTACTAGTCTGAACTAACAGCGTACCATTTGTAGCTTCCTAATAGACGCTACAGGACCTATTCTTCCAACGATAGCCTTGTTTATGAGGAAAGGAGACACTTTCGATAGGTCGGACCCTTCCTCAGAATTTCTAAAAACTGAGTAGATAAATTTTAACACTTTCAGTGTATATATTTATTATTACTTTTTATATAATGGTGTAATTTAGTTTTAAAAAACACAATCCATACTGGAAGTCATTATAATCTTTTTTTGCACTACTGGCCCGCAGGGGAATGCAGACTAGCTGCACCCATTGAGAGGATTTAGACGTCCCTCGCGGTCTTACACTTACAACACACTTACATTTAGACAGTTACACTTACAACACTACACTTACGACTTTAACACTTTACACTCACGCTTGCATTTAGGGAGGCGATAATAGCCTCAATGCGCTTTTCGCCTTAAAATACAAAAAAAGATTAGCAATTTTCAAGTATCCATAACTGAAAAAACGAAAATCCTAATAGATTTGGCTGAACCTTTGAAAGTATGAAAAAGAAGTAAGATTTTTAAAAATTTTAAATAGCTTTTTTTCAATTTCTTTATACATATACAAAGTCATGCTTTACATATCTTCTATATATATATTCTATATATATTCACAAAAAATCTTCTACTCAAAGCGTAGAAAAAAGATTTGAGAAAGGCACTTTCAACCATTTTGTTTTTCTTCAACACTGACCCGTCTGGGCTAAATTACTGAACCGATTTTGATCATCGACGTTTCTTATTTTATTCTTAAAATAATCACGCATGGTTATAATGCGTGATTATATTAAAAAAAAAAAAAAATTTTTGCATAATAATAAAAAAAAATATGTTAATAATTATTAAATTGCCAAAACCTATGAAAAACAAGTGATTAAAATTGTTAAGATTGACGCTTGCGCAGTTGGGTTCTAAACTACTAAATCCAATTTTCATCAATGATCGCTAATATTTTATTCGTTATGGTTGCAGTATTTGCCTTTTGTATAAAAATTCTAAAAATAATTATGTTTTACACTTTTACATCAGTTATTTAAGAATGTGTGAGTACATTAGTTCTTTAAGTGTTTATTTTTCATTCTAGCAACTTATTTATCCTATGTGAAATTAGTTATAAGTTCATCCTATCTATTTCACCCCATTGGGGGTGGTTTGGGGTAATGTTATATAGCCTATGACAATCATAGTGAAGTGAGAAATCCAACGAGCTAAGGTAGATAAAAATTGGACGAGCCGTTGAGAAGTTATAATGGAACAAACAAACATACATACATATATGTATACGTACGTACATATATACGTACATACACACACACACACACACACACACACACACACACACACACACACACACACACACACACACACACACACACACACACACACACACACACACACACACACACACACACACACACACACACACACACACACACACACACACACACACACACACACACACACACACACACACACACACATACTTACATACATACATACATACATACATACATACATACTTTTACCCAGGTACTGAAAACATAACACTCCTTTTTTGGCAGTCGTGTAATAAGTACGTTTACAAACTATGAAACTGCAATAAACTGCCAAAACATTTACTGATTTCGGTATTTTGCACTTTAATAAACCGAACAGCTGATTTGAAAAACTTAAATTTTCATTATAATTTATGAAAAATTTTAAAAATATCTTTTAAGTTCTCTACAATCCTAAATTGGGTTTTGGGTTATTATTAATCAAACGTAAGTAATAAAATAATTTCTTTGCTTGCAATTATTATCTAATTCATCATGATCATCCTCCACAATATTTGGTATCACTCCTACAAAAGTTATCCCAATCCAAACAAAAACCATTAAGTGTTTTTTTTTTTTAAGGCGAAAAGCACATTTAAGACTATTATCGCCTAAACACAACTAGTAACGAAACAAAAAGGGACGAAAAGGACGATAAAATTTAACATTACTTACAAACTAGATAACATTTATAATAAGAATAAATAATTTAAAATCAAAACAATACAAAGGTGGACTGTAAGGTGGTCCTAATCAAACAGAAAGATAATAAATATTATGAAACACAATAAAATTACCTAAAACTAGTTAACAAAAATATAAACTATAAAAAATATATAAATACTAGGGATAAAAATAAAACTAAACATATTGATACACATGCAAGCGCTTTAGGAAGGCCAAAACGCGATCAATGATTGGTGAATCGTCCCCCAAGAACGCCTGCATACAGTTTCCTAATCCATATATCGTACGCATGGTTCTCAAATAATCGCAGTCTAAGAGAAAGTGTTTGACTGTGATGGTCTCTCCACAGAATTGGCATATAGGTGGCTCCCCGCGACCCATTAGAAAACCATGTGTAAGCAACGAATGACCAATGCGGAGGCGTGTAACGACAACCTCTTCCCTACGACTTATTCTTACAGACGACCCCCAAAGACGAACAGTATGGGTAATTAAACAATTACCCTCAATTTGTTATTGTCCAAGGCTGTCCATTCATCTTCCCAATGCATTCGAAGTAATTACTTTACTTTGCAAAGGTAATCTGAACAAAATACACGTGCGTGCTTGGCGGCAGCAAAGTTGCTTCCTTTGCTGCAATATCCGCTCTAGTGTTTCCAATTATCCCGCAGTGGCCTGGTATCCAGCAAAATGTTACTCCAACACCTCGTAGTTCAAGGCTACGAATACGGCACAAAATATCTTGAACTAGAGGATATTAAGGAAGACAAGTTCCCCGGCAAGTGTAAAATTAAAAACGTTCTTAAATCACCTTTGAATTCCTCCAAGAACCAGTCACCTGCTTATGTAGTTTACTGAACATTATCAATCTTCGCACTTGACGGCGGAGTGCCTTTCTTGCTATCCCTCATTACTCACCATAATGACAATGGTGTTGTTACTGTTTTCCTCTATAATCAGCGTAATGGCAAAGGTAAAATCATGGCAACGTAATGGTAAAATGCAAAATCACGCACTCATTTCATGTCAAACTATACAATTTCACTTTGAAAACCTATCCGTCCCTTGGTAATTCACAAAATAAATGTATATAAAAAATGTAAACTAAAAATTAAAACATTTAAATATTTTACATAATTATTTTGTCAAATGTATCAGCGATTGAAACCAGATAGCTGTTTACATGAAGAAAGGCACTTCGCGGTCAAGCGCAAAGGTTGATATTGTTCAAAAAACCACTCAAGCAGGTGACTGGTTTTGGCTGAATTCAAAGATGATTTAACAAATTTTTTTAATTTTAGACTGGTGTGGAGCTATTTACCACTTGATGCATGGTTTTTGTTTAGGTACACATATTGTATAGACTATGTACAATACAATATGATATTGTAAACTGTTTATAACCTACCTAGTTGTATTTACTGTCAATACTTTCCTATATTAAATTTCAATTAATTTTCGTAAAGTTCGAATTACCGTATATTTAATATACGGATACCGTGCATCGTACAAAAGGTTAAATTACTGTGAAATACGGTAATTTTACCGTATCTGATAACACAGAGTGTAACAGCCCCTTTAATATTCCATGGTAGCAATGTATTACGCCAAACGCATGCGTAAACCGTTTCACGAGATTCCTACCTTTAAAAGCGAATATATTTGCGAGTCAAAAGTTCACCAGATTGGCAACCGCGGCGAACCACCACCTTTTGTTTTTTTAACGTACACAAAAGCATTTCTTATTTCAGTTGGGACGGCGTTGTGTCCCTAGATTGGCCAAAGTAAAATTTACAAAAACATGTATTCACGCGTTTAAAACGAAATCATTATTGTGAAATCCTTAACACAAAGACCGTTCCAAAATAATTTCTGTTGTTGAACCAAAAATAAAAATCATATATTATGTTTTCTCTTCCATTTTAGTTTAATTACGACAATTTGTTCGAAAACACGACAAATTAACGTTGCTAGTTTTTAACAACATAACCTAAAACTTATAGCCTATCAGCTGTTCAATGAAATCAGCTGATCGTTACGAATTAGTATAAAACAACTGATCCTTTACTAAAACTAACAATATAAATCTGTTCACTCGTATCGCAAAACCAAACATCACAATTAGCCCTAAAACACACATGTAAAAAAAATTAAAGAAGATACCTGGAGGAAAATAGGTGCTACAAATAAATATGCAAAATCGGTGGAGCTAAGCAACAAAATCGTATGCTTGCTGACTTCTCACCGGTGTGAGACAAATAAAACAAAAAGCAGCTTGTTACTACAGGAAAGCGTAAGTTATAAACGGTACTTCTAAGTTTTGGGGCTACTTATAAAGTTATGATTTTATCACTTTTTTAATTAAGCGATATTTACCCTTGCGAAAGATTAAATTTTATTGATAAGTTACTATTTTAAGCAACTTTTTACGGAACTGTACTGTAAGATCATTGTTAACCTTACAACACGCTAGTCATTTTGGTTTGTATTTTGGATTATTATTATTGGGCATGTAATAATATTTTTGTGCAAATATTTCTAAAATTGATGTAAGTCCCAAAAATTCAGTTTTACCAAAAGTATAAATATTATCAAACTTTTAAATGCTTAAAAGACATGTCTTCTTCATGCGAAGACTTGATTATTGTTCTTTGTACCTAGAAACACTGTTAGTGATTCGCAGTAGATTCCTTCTTTTCTCACGGATTGTAAGAAATATATATATATATATATATATATATATATATATATATAGCCGCCTCAGTGGTCTAGTGGATAGCGTACTAGGCTTTCACCCCGAGGACCCGGGTTCGATTCCCAGCCAGGTCTTGGCATTTTTATACGCTATAAATCATCCCATCGTCTGCATTAGCCCAAGTATGCACTTAGACGTTAAACACGTTAAACAAAAAAATATATATATATAAAAATAAAAAAAAATATATATATATATATATGTATATATCATAGTGCAAAGCACTAACCTATATCATAACCTCTAACAACCAACCTAATCTAATCTTGTGTACTGATTATTAATAAGAACAGAACATTTTTAATCCACTATTTGAAAACTCTGCAGTTAATCAGGTAGGCTAGCAGCTCATCTTTTTAACTCATTTTAAGATGCTATTTTATCTACAGATGGTTTATTGTCTATGGTTAAATGGAACGGTTCATCACCTTAAGATCCAGACCAGAGACCTTGAAAGGAACACCGATGTTGACCTTTTAGATCACTTTTTGAGGGGTTCATTAAGATGCTAAGATGTGTATGTGTGTTTCAGCATGCTCATTTTAACAATTTTTGGTCCGATTTGATTCAATCTTGGCGCGTGTAAAAGTCATTAAACAGTTTCAAAATGGCAGTCATTAAAAAAAATTTTAATTCGTAAAGTTTGTGCCTTAAATGTTTCTGAAAATGGTTATGCCATCACAATCAGCGTTCAAAACTGCGTATATCAGCATCTTTAATTTTTAAAATCGATTGAAATTAAGAAGTTCAATTTGATGGCAGTCAGGGTTCATTTTCTGTTTTCAATGTAATTTGAAAGTTTAAAATGTTAATATATGCAGATTTTAGCGCTAATTATGATGGTGAAATCGGAATTTAATAAAGGTTAAAATAAAGAATTCGCTTCTATCACGTCAGCGAGACAGCTGTGTGCTGCAATTAATTAATTGTGTAAAAAAACAAACATTTTACTAAAGATATTGTAGTTTTTATTTAATAATATAGCACAATATTGTCTTCTTCTTCTGTTGATTGATCTTATTTTATAATGGTCATTTTCGTCTAGAGGAAGAAAAAGAAAAGGTTTATTATGTAGTCTTGTTTCGTTCTTATATGGCGCCAATCTAAAATCCATCCATACCACCAACTCGACGGAAATCAACATTGCCTTGGAGTTTTCCTTCATTTCTTGCAGCTGCTGTTATACAAGAACCCCAAGTGTAATTAGTTCCTCGCCTAAGTAAAATGTGACCTATTTCTGCCATATTTTTAGCAACTTCCTGTAAACATAAGTATTTAACAAACATAATTAATTGCATAAACTAATTTTATTTATAAATATACTAAACCATAAGAGGGACAAAATAAAATAACTTGCTTGGGTAAAGCTTAATTTGTACAAAAAATAATAATGTTATAAAACAACTAACAATACTATTGAACAACAGAACCAAGTCAATAAAATCCAACAATGTACCAATTCTGAATTATGACCCATAGAAGCCAGGTTTCTGATTTAACTCGATCTTTTGGCATTTGGTTTTGATTGTTCGTTTGTTACTCAGTTTTCGCCAAACCCATTGGACCAATTGTTTTGAAATTCAGTACGAAGGTACTTGAATAAAGCCCGAATATTGTGTAATATTTTGTCCGTTATTTCCTTTTGAAGATAGCGGCCATTGATTTAACAATGACGAGTGTAGTTCATAGCTATCCCTTGTAATACCGGCTGAATGACTTGTCCTATCATAATTTTCTGACTATTTCGTACAGAAAGACAATAAAATTTCTGATAAAGTTTAACCAGTTACGTTTTTTTGTAAATATTACAGTTACCGGTTAAATTGTTGCAACCGGGAAGTGTTGCGAAGAGGTCAGAGCGGTAGAGCTTGTGGAGCGGTAGAGCTTGTGGAGCGGTAGAGCTAGTGGAGCGGTAGAGCTAGTGGAGCGGAAGAGCTTGTGGAGCGGTAGAGCTAGTGGAGCGGTAGAGCTTGTGGAGCGTTAGCCAGACTTAATTAAGAATATACGTATTACGAAATCTATTGCTCTTTGAATATTAAAACAAACAGTGTGGATCTGAATAAAGAATACAAAAACAGACTGTTATATATATATATATATATATATATATATATATATATATATATATATATATGTGTGTGTGTGTGTGTGTGTGTGTGTGTGTGTGTGTGTGTGTGTGTGTGTGTAAACGATATCGGTCTACAGATCTCGTTTAAAAAAACCGAATTCTTCTGTTCGAAATTAAATATTCAAAAAGTAAACATAAAGTATGGTAAGATAAACAATCAAGCGCTTCAAATATCTGGAAGAAATTCTTGAACCCACGGGTGGCGAGAAGGCTGCGCAAAGGGTTCGGCTACTGAGAATCAAGAGGGCGCTTGGTATAACGCGTGATATCTACAATAAGAGATGTATGTCGACGCACACAAACATCAGACACTACAACACAGTCATAAAACCGGAGGTATTATATGCAAGCGAGACGCTAGCACTCCACACAAAAGCTACCATGGAGGATATTTTGAAGGAAGAACGCAAAATCTTGAGGAAGATCCTTGGCCCGAGATTAACAGAAGATGGATACCGGTTGCACTCCCGGAAGACCACAGAGAAGATATCGAACCTGACAGCAGATATCAGAAGAAGGAGGCTTCGGTTCTATGGACACATCAGTAAACTCCCAACGACGAGACTTGTCAACAACAGAATGCTTAAGTAAGTATATATATACAAGAGTCAAATCAACAACGTCGTGGATCGCACAAGTCAGAATAGACCTACATGACGCAGAAATAGACTCAACAGACGTTGAAGACAGGAACGCATACAGGAGAAAGATGCTCGGTTGGAAGGTCCCAGAGAATGAAATCCCAAAGAGAGCAGGGGTAAAATGGACGGAGGAGCGGAAGAGGTCCATGGGGACAGGATGAGGGAGGTGTGGAGGATTAGAAGGAGCAAGACACGAGTCAGAGTGCTTTGCGTGATCCAACAGGGTCTATACGCGTGATAATAACATATATATATATATATATATATATATATATATATATATATATATATATATCTTAATATATAAAAGAAGTCCTGACTGAATGACTGATTCATAATCAACGTAGAGCCAAAACTATTTTAGCTAGTGACTTGAAATTTTCAGGGTACATTTATGTTACCATATAGGCGTGCATTAAGAAAGGATTTTGCAAAATTTGATTTTAACACCATTAAACTACTTACCCAGTCCAAATTTAACAATCAACGTACAGCCAATAATATTACAGCTAGAGACTTGCAATTTTCAGGGTACCTTCTTACAACAATATCAAGGTGCATTAAGAAAGGATTTTTTAAAAATTTTGTTTTTATTCCATTAAACTACTTACCCAGTCCAAATTTATTAATCAACGTGCAGCCGAGACTATTATAGCTAGATACTTCAAATTTTCAGGATACCTTCTTACAACAATGTCGAGATGTGCTAAGAAAGTATTTTGCAAAAATTTGATTTTAACGCCATTAAATTACTTACCAAGTCCAACTTTAATAATCAACATATAGCCGAAAATATAGTAGCTAAAGATTTGAAATTTTCAGGTTTGCCACCCCATGTAGGGCTGCACTGAAAAACGATTTTCCAGTATTCAACCCTTATAGAGGTAAAAATGAGGTAAAACAATTTTTATTGAAAAAATATGTTTTTCGTCTGACCTTAAAAACTAACATAGTCGCTCTTAAATATAAATAATGAAATATATTTATCACCATTTCCCAAAACACATACCCTAAAGAGATTGAAAGGGGTAGAAAATGTAAAAAGGGGTATACAATTTTCAAATTGAAAAAATATTTGTTTTGGAACCGTATATTCTAGAAATATGCTATGAAACCAAAATAATGAAACACGTATTTCAACATTCTTTCGAATTCATTCTCTAAAGGAATTAAAATGTAAAAAAGAGGTATAATTATAGAAAAATTTCATTCGAGAAAATTTTTTTATCGGCTTTTCTTAAAAATAAACAAAATATTCTTTTTATACTCGTATTCTTCTTCTTTTCTGCTAGGATTATTGTCACTATGTTCAGTATAATGATTTGCCTTACCTAGCTTCGTCAATTCTACTTTCGTTGACGCGTTTCGGAGAACCTCCATCTTCAAAAAATATATCTATACTCCTATAGAGAGATATCTATACTTCTAACTGACTATAGATATAGTTTTTGAAGATGGAGGTTTCTCCGAAAAGCGTCAACGAAAGTAGAATTTACGAAGCTAGAAAAGGCAGATCATTATACTGAACACAGTAAACAAAATATTTTAAAACACAAATTATGATACACGTAATTCAGCATCCACCCCGAATTCATTCTCTAAAAGAACACAAAAATATAAAAATGTATAAATGTTTGTATTGGAAAAAAATATTTTTTGAGATTTTCTTAAATTCGAATGGAACACGTTTGAAGACAATAAAACAACATATTTAGGTTATAATATTTTTTCATATTCACTGTAAAATAATCATGAGTTTAGATGATCACGCTTTTATTAATATATTTTTTATGTTTCTAAATTAAGTCATTAATGAAGCAGTTTAAGTTTCGTGGGCGAAGTCGCAACGGATAATGCGACGGATATATATAAAGGGCTTGGTGGCCGATGTGACTAAAAGACCAGTCAACTATGCATATGCTTTGAAAGCATGCATGTGGAGTTTGTAGATGTCTTGTTTCAAATATAAACTGCATATTAACAAGAATGTGTTAGCTAACTATGCTGGATTCCATGTCGTCTGCACTGCTGTGACGCAGACTGCACTGCATGTTGTTTTGATGTCCAAACAAAAAAAAAAGTATTTTAAATGTTTTTCTACTTATTTTCACCCACTTATGTTACAACACTGAAAAATATCAAGCAGCGAAAAAACTTCTTAATTTCATTGTATTATGAAAATTAAAAATGGCAATTTCGTGCAGTTCTTAACGTTGATTATAAAGGCGAAATTATTTTTTCAAAAAAATATTTAACACAAAAAAGTTATAAATTTTGAAAAGCTTGAAATGACAGCTATTTTGAAAGTGTTGAATAAATTTTTCTGATTAATGAACGTGTACAAATGTTTTTAAAATCGATTTTTGTGCCAAGTTTGAATCAAATCGGAATAAAACTGCGAACGTCACCCTCTATCTAGGCCTATTTTGTATAGTAATAATGTAAAATACAAGTAACCTAGTTTGCTAACAAAATTAAGACAAAGTAAATCACTCACTAAAATTACTTATTTTACTTTTTTACCCTAAGGGTGCCGTATTCGTACTCCAATACCATAGGCTCCAACTGGTGATGAATACGAGGGGTATCCACAGCTTCTTTGATATTTTTGTTGAACCACAAATTCTGCATCGAAACCTAACAGAAAATAAGTCACTGAAGTTTGCACAGTCTACATTTTTCATGTAAGTAATGAATGGAGCATAAACATTGCTCAAATTTACTCCTATTTAAATAAATAAATAAATTAATTAATTAATTTGTTAACATATTTTTAAATGAATGAATGATTCATCTGAATAAAACCTATGGATATCAATCTCCTTGAATATTGTTCAAAAACTACTGACAAAAAAAGGATAATTTCAGACTAATTTCTCAGAATCAATTTATCAGATTTTGATTTTACAGTCCATGTAGAATATAACTTAAGTAAAGTGAAAACAAAAAATTAAAAAGTGGTCCTTCATTATTTTTCCAACTCGTTCTAGAATTATAAGTTCTTTATTTTAAAAAATTAAAAACTAAATTTTAGAGGAGAAAGCTATAGGCCCTACACTTTTTTCGATTCTTATGACTACTTTTGAGAAATTGTTTATCATATGCATCAGAACCGATTTTTATGCAATTTTTAATGTTTAAAGGATTTTTAACAAAATGTTTTGGAAAATTAAAAACAAACACTAACCTCTGTCAAATGTTAAACTAACTGATAGATTTTTTATGAAAATGAATGTGTAGATTGTTTATTCATATCTCTGGGCCATTTTTAATTTACAAAAAGCACCATTCTTTTGTTGGAAAATCGGATTTTCTCCAAATTTGGTTTAAGTAATCAAGTTTTACTCAAATGTAGTTTATAAGAACCCAAACAAAAAATCTCTTTCAAGAGTTTTCAAAAAACTGAAGTATATGCTTAGTTTCTCTAAATTGGTTCATCAGATTTTGTTCAAAATTTGATGAAATAAGGAGATTAAATAATTTAAAACCATTGTAGGAAAATTTGAAAGAAATATTTTTTTGATTCAGGAATAAATCAGAATAAACACCCTGACCACCATTGGGCATTATTTTTATTTTTATTTATGCTGAAATCATAAATTTTTTAATTTCAAATTTGGCACATTGGCTTGAATTATGATTCTTTGTATAATAAAAATTTGAGCAAAATCTGTTCAACTGATTTTATAAAATTATTCAATTTTCATTTTTTTCAATAGCTTCTTAGTTCACACCAGTTATTTTAATTAAGCTAATTTAATAAAAAAAAAAATTAAAAACTACAGAATTTTTTATGCTCAACAAACTTCTAACAGTGAGAAAGTAATATGAAATTAATTTGTCAATGAAAATATTATTTTTCTGAAATCACAATAATTTACTCACAAATGCAGTAGAGGTTGTTATTTTTGTACCTCCAGCTCCACCCAAAGCCAATCGAACGTCTGTATTTGAATCTATAAAAATAGTCGGACTCATCGACGATAATGGTCGTTTACCAGGCTGGATGTAATTAGCAGGTGACGGTGGGATTCCAAAATAATTTAAAAATGATGACGAGAAATCATCCATTTCGTTGTTTAGAATTATTCCTGTACTTTCAGAGATATAACGACTTCCAAATCTATAAAATATAAATAAATTCTTACATTTTATTTCTAAAAAAAGGCAATAGCAGTATACAAATTATACAAAACAAATTTTACTGAGCCGCCTCGGTGGCCTAGTGGATAGCGTACTAGGCTTTCACCCCGAGGACCCGGGTTCGATTCCCGGCGAGGACTTGGCATTTTCATACGCTATAAATCATTCCATCGTCTGCATTAGCCCAAGTGTGCACAATAGTCGGACGTTAAAAAAAAAAAAAAAAAAAAATTCTGTAACTTATTTCTAATGTGATACTATTACTATGATCTTCATGTTTGTTTTGGATTTTTTTAAAGAGAAATGGTATGTTCCTGTCTTTAATAATATAAATAACTTAGCCTACTCAGTTTTTATTTTTATACACCATTTAAAATTAACATTAGTGTCTGAGGTTATTGGGTTTGTAGGCCTATGCCGCCATAATCAAAGAACCTATTGTGCAACTAAGTCTCTTGGATTCTAATTTAGTCTTAGAAATAAAACACTCTTTGCCTCCTGATCATAAGCATACCATCGGGGGTAATATTATACACGATTAAAGAAGTATATAAAGTACAAAATGTACTTGTAGGCCTATAACTTTAGTAAATTTAAAACTATCACTATACTAAACTTCAATAATATACAGATTTCAAAACTAGTTATATAATCTTTTATTAATATAACATGTAACAATATAACACTTCACTTCTAGTTTTAAGCAAACCAGAATTATTTAAGACACTGAAGAGTGAAGAGATGTGCTAACTACTTTATTTTAAATGTGTTGTAGAATAAATATAGTAACATTTAATTGTATAAACAAATCACTAAACAACTTCGTTTTTTCTCATAATAAATAACTGCTAATATTTCATGTTTATACCATTCATTTATTAAAAAATAATAATAATAATAAACTCTAGAATTATGTCATAACTTGCAATACTCTCATTTTTTTGTATGTTGAACCCCCTGGGTATGTTTTGATTTGGGTCATTGTATGTCTGTCTATGCAAAATGATCACAATCAAATTTCTCACAATCCTTCCTGCAAACGGTATCTCCATGGTCATTCATATCCTGTTCATATGTACATTCAAACCACAGTGCCCTGTTGTGATGAGTCATTGTTTTCTGAATTTCTCTTTGCCTAGGATCTTAATATTCCTAGTTGACATCCCTAAAGTCTTGAATTACAGTTCCATCTCCCCGGTATGGCAGCCCTATAAGGATATGTTTCAGCCAAGGTTTGAACCCAGAAAGATTTCTGCTTTTATATTTTGTTAAATGTTTTTTTAAAGTTTTTAGGTCTTTTCGTGTCTACTTTATTAAGTTCTTCAGGGTTGTTTATTTTTTGGAGATTTTTTCCGGCCATCCAAACCACACAAGCATCTAGGGAAATGTCCACCCATACAGAGTCCCACATGCATAAGTTAGGATAGCTTAAATCACCTTAACAACGCCCTGGCTTGGGATGTAGAGATCTAACCCCAGAGCAGTTAGATGAAAGATTAACTAAGGATTTCCAGTTAGGACACCTCGGGATTGCCAGAACCATACTTACAATGTGTGAGCTCTTGAGGGAATCCACAATTTAAAGTTAATATTAAACTATTTCTACTAATAAATTACACAAACCCCCTCATATTCAATTTTTTTTCAAAAAATTTGGTTCAGAAGAACAGACAGGGTTTTGTTTTTCAATTCACTCTCAAACCATACATTTCTTTTATTTGAAATTTTCTATATTGACTTGAGTTATAAATTTTCATATATAAAAAAAATTTAAATAAAGTCTGATTGAAAAGTTTCGAAAAATTGGGCTGATTTTTCAGGAATACATATATAACATATTTATATATTCTGAAAATTTTTTTTTTGTAATGTAGTGTCCCATAAGTTTTGTTTGGGTAGATCCTTATGGACTAAAGTTTGGACAAAATTTGTTCAGTATCATTATAACCTATTTTGTAAGTCAGATTTTTAAGCTTTATTTCAACTTTTTTCAGGGCATGATTTTTTTAAAAAATGTGACAAGATGTGGGCAAACCTGATCTACATGCTATTTTATAGAAATCAGTCAATTTGTTTAGTTTTCAATGATGTGCACTTACACATAGCAAATAACAAATTCATAATTCATTTTTTTTTTGGACAATATATATATATATATATATATATATATATATATATATATATATATATATATATATATCACTATACACTTACTTTTTTATAGTGAGAAAGTAAGAATTCTACAATTAATTATAGTCTTCACATTATTAATATATATTGTCTACAATTTAAATTGATATATATTGTACAGCAATATTGTGTAGGAGCCACTGTAAGTTGTTTTTAAAAAAATCAACTCACAAATGATTGACTGTACTCGTTGCAACAGCCGTGTCACCATTAGGTGCGACAACGACTATATTGGCTGTCCCATGATCTGAAGGCCCAGCATAATGTGCGCCATAGAATGTTGCATCTTGAGATGTCTTTGTATCTGAAATCTTGTTCCGAGTTTGCAATATATATTCTTCCGAAGCTAAATCTTGCATCACCTGAAAATTTTAAAATGTTTATATTATCAAAGATCAATCAACATTTTCCTTCAAGGCTAATAAATAGTTAAGACTAAATAATTTTAACGTTGGTCAATGTTTATGTTCTGTATTTCAAATTGTATGTTGTGTATTATATTGTTTAACAGATGTGACAAATCGATTGTCAATCCTGAAAAAAGCAGAATAGCAAATCCACCATTACATTCAACAGACAGAAGTCTGTTAAATGGTGAGTTTATGCTACATTTTATATAAATAGTTTAATTCTTAAATATTAAAGAATTACAGTCTACACAGTAGTTTCTTTACTCCAAAATTAGGAAGTGCATCAAATTTTACAATAACTCTTTATGAATTCCTATTCATCTGATCAAGTCTGTAATGGTTCTTCCGATCTGTTTACTTGTAATTAAGGCAATTAAGTTTATTATTAGCAGTACTGATGAACACGGTTCACCATGCAGAATTGCCTCAAACAATGAAAGTCAGGAATAGTGTAAAAATGTTTAAAACAACACTACGGCTATTTTTTAGCTAACGTACTTGCATTATTTTGGTTGGTACACGAAATTGTCCAAAAAAAATTTTAAATACCTGAGAAATGTTGTAGAATTTAGCATCACCAAGGTCGCTTCGGCGACCATAAGCATGCTTAAAGGCTTCTGTTATTCTTTGCATTATCTGTAAGTCGTTCGTTGCATTCTGAAGATAACCATCCAATATGCGCAGGATGAATCCAACTAAGACTCCAGAACCTGGAGGTGGAAATGAGTACATAGTGACTCCTCCAGACAAGTTAGCTACTACTGGCTCGCCCCATTCTACTCTGAATATGATATTTTTCATTATTTCATAACAAATATTTACATGATACATTTCACTAATAATGCTAGGGTGAACACAAAATTTACTCGTAATAATGTGTATTTAGTTCATTACTTAATAATAATTGTAATTATAAAACTTTAATAAAAAAAATTAAATTCCCAATATCTTCTGTTAGCCCATTGTTGGTATTTTGTTTTCACACACGGTTGGGCAACGGTTAAAATTGGCACAAATGCCTACCAATTAATAATGAACCAAATCCCAACATAGGGCCAACAATTAAACATCACCAAAAACCAACAAAGAAATTGTTGGCCCAACTTACTCCCAACAGTTATCCAACTAACTTTCAATGGTAACCCTACTAATTACCAACATGTTTAAAGTATTATATTTCTATTCAATTGA
This sequence comes from Callitettix versicolor, assembly GCA_022606455.1. Taxonomy (NCBI): domain Eukaryota; kingdom Metazoa; phylum Arthropoda; class Insecta; order Hemiptera; family Cercopidae; genus Callitettix; species Callitettix versicolor. Next base: position 97,959,202 of record CM040186.1, on the reverse strand, counting down.
TTAGTGAACTTAATAGTAACCATAATTTTCTATACATTCGCGAACATATTTGAATATCTTTAATTATCAAATGTAGAATATTCTTACTAGAAATTAATATAATATTAATTAATATAATATGTTGCCTACTTTAGCATTTTAATTGTATATTATAATGTACATATTATTTTGAGTAAGAATACATATTGAATTTGATAAGAAAAGGTATTCAAACGTGTTCGCGAATGTAGAGAAGTTATGATTATTATTAAGTTCACTAATCAATTAAATATATAACACTTTAAACATATTGGTTTAATAGTAGGGTTAGGCCTACTATTGAAAGTTAGTTGAGTAACAAACATGGCATATTTCGTTACTGAAACAAGGTTATTTTACAAAAAGAGACAAAATTCACACAAAACACACAAACAAAATTTATTTAAATGGCAATTGTGAAAAGCCAAATCAAAAAAGCACTAGAATACCAGATTAAAACTATAACTGTACTGTACATGTAGTACAGTGCAACTCTTGGTGAGTGACAACAACAAAGAAGTAAACCTGTAACTGACAAACTTTCACTTTTCCACAGGAATATTTCAAATAATAAGTACATCATAAAATCATCCATAGTAAATGATTATAGTTAAGTAAAAATAAAATAAGATTTCTTTAAATTTTTATTCATTGTAACACTATTTTTAGCATAGTAATTAAAGATATAATATTATTCTGTTCACAATTATGCTAAAAAAAATTGTTCTGTTGTTTGCAATTCTGTGTGTCATCACGTGCACTTGCACTTTGCAGTAAATTTTACAAACATCGTTAAAATACTATTATACTAACAAATAAGACACTATTTTTAAACTTTTGGAATAATTATACCCTATTTAATTTACGAAATATTTATTTTAACAAAATATTTTTTATATTTTCTGCCAACTAAGAATTAATGTTGGGCCAACAGCAGAGGTTTTCATGAATGTAACAGTTGGCCTAACAAACAAACAGCTTGTTGGCCCATTGAAGATAATTCGTTGGCATATTAACTAACCATCGCCCAACTTTGCTGACAAAATCCCAACATTGGGCCAACAATGTGTGCTACTGGGGTTGTCTGTTAATTATTTAGTTGTAGGAATATATTTAGTTGTTAATTATTTGTTCTAGGTATTTTTGAATAATTTGGAATATTTCTCTTTATATAAAGAGATATAAATAAAAAACATTAGCTTTTTGACATTATCTGTCAATAATGTATAATGTAATAATGTAACAAATTCTGTTAGTCCATGTCAGGCACAAATCAGTAGTTGTTAGTAGCTAATAAAAATAGTTTTTTTCCTTGTAGTAAAAGAAGATCTGTTAAGATATTTACTTACTCATAAGTATTCAGATCTTCGATTGTGATGATTCCGCCTCCATTCTGAATATCCTTAACAAGTTTTTCAGTCAAATTACCTTTGTACAACTCATCACCCTTCAAAGTACTATTGGCAATCACCCGCATTGTTTGTGCCAGTTTTGGAAGTGTAAAATTATCGCCTTTCTTAACCATTGTGCCATTGATTACGAATATATCACTGTATAAGAAAAAAAATATTTTAGTGGTGATCACTGTAAACAATATTAAAGGTGATCATTGGATGACTCAATAAAAAATAATTTTCAATTTTTAGATGCTCTTCAAACCAGAAACTTGGTGGGCATTTAGCTGTTCATATTTCAGTTAACTAAAATTCTGAAAATCTAAATTTTGAAAAGTACAAAGCTTCAAACAAAGAAATTAAACTTGTAACATTGTTTTTTAAAGCTATAGTGAAAAACTTATAAACTATCAAAGAAAGAAGGAACATAATATTAAAATGTTTCAAAATTAATTAACTAAAGGGCTATTGATTATGTTATAAACATAACCTCAAAGTCATCATAATAAAGGAACAATTGATGTCCAAAATAAGTTTGTTTGGAAAAATAAAATTATAAAATTACCTCTACTTGCTGCATCACTCATTGCAGGTTGAATTTTACATTTCACATGGTATTTGTCGACAATAAATCTTCCATAAAAAGACTTGAATTACATTAATCAAGTAAAGTAAGTTTCTTTTCAAATAATGTAGTTTTTTTCATTTTACAGCAAATGGGTTTCCTCTTTGTATAAATATAAAAAAATATTTAAGATAGAAAAACCATTTTTGAAAGCCAATATTAATCATGAAATACTGCTTCACCATAAATATAAGTTGGCTGCATATTTAATGCATGCATGTGTTACATTAACCTTCCTATTATTTAAAAAAATACTTATTATTTTGTTTAATATGGTAAGAATTTTTACTTTTTACATTATTTATATTTTTCACCATTATTATCAATGTGGCTAAATTTCATCTTTTCAGTGTGTCAAAAAGTTGATGAAATTATATTCATTGTCACAATGCCATCTAATTATTAATCCCCAATTTTATACTGTATTTAAAATTTAAGATGTTTAGTAGTGATACAACCTGCTATTAAACTTTTGTTTACTGTCCAATTTATCTTAATATATAAAAGAAGAAGTCCTGACTGACTGACTGACTGATTCATAATCAATGCAGAGCCAAAACTATTTTAGGCTAGTGACTTGAAATTTTCAGGGTGCATTTATGTTACCATACAGGCGTGCACTAAGAAAGAATTTTGCAAAAATTTGATTTTAACTCCATTAAACTACTTACCCAGTTCAAATTTAATAATCAACGTACAGCTAATAATATCACAACTACAGACTTGAAATTTTCAAGGTACCTTCTTACAACAATGTTGAGTTGCATTAAGAAAGGATTTTGCAAAAAATTTACTTTAATGTCATTAAAATACTTACCCAGTCCAAATTACCCAGTCGGCTAATCAACATATAGCCGAGACTATCATAACTACAGACTTGAAATTTTCAGGGTACCTTCTTACAACAACGTTGATGTGCACTAAGAAAGGATTTTGCAAAAATTTGATTTCAACGCCATTAAATTTCTTACCCAGTCCAACTTTAATAATCAACTTTACAGCTGAGACTATTATAGCTAGAGACTTGAAATTTTCAGGATACCTTCTTACAACAATGACAAGGTGCACTATGAACGGGTTTTGCAAAAATTTTATTTTAAAGTCATTAAACTACTTACCCAGTCCAACTTTAATAATCTACGTATAGGTGAGACTATAATAGCTAAAGATTTGAAATTTTCAGGGTTACTACCACATATAGGGGTGCACTGAAAAACGATTTTCCATTATTCAACCCCTAAAGAGGTAAAAATGAGGTACAACAATTTTTATTGGAAAAAATATGTTTTTCATCTGACCTTTTTAAAACGTAACATAGTCACTCTTAAGTATAAGTAATGAAATATATTTTTCACCATTTCCCAAAACTCATCCCATAAAGTGATTGAAAGGGGGTAGGAAATGTAAAAAATGGGTACACAATTTTGCATTACAAAAATATTTTTTGGATCGTATATTCTAGAAATATGCTATGAAACACAAATAATGAAACACATATTTCAAAATTCTTCCGAATTCATTCTCTAAAAGATTACATTCCCTAAAAATGTAAAAAGATGTATCATTGGAGAAAAAGAATGTTTGCATTGGAGAAAATATTTTTTATCAGATCTTCTTAAAAATAAACAAAATATTCTAAAACACAAATTATGATACACTTAATTCAGCATTTTCCCCCAAATTCATCCCCAAAAGGACAAAAATATAAAAGAGGTATAAATGTTTGTATTCGAGAAAAATATTTTTATCAGATTTTCTTAAATTCGAATAAAACACGTTTGAAGACAATAAAACAACATATTCAGGTTATTATTTTTTTTTCGTATTCACTGTAAAATAATCATGAGTTTAGATAATCACGCTTTTATTAATATATTTTTTAATGTTTCTAAATTATTACATTACTGAAACAGTTTAAGTTTCGTGGGTGAAGCTGCAACAGGTAATGCTAGTTATGTATAAAATATAAATCAGTTATAGTTATTTTGGAAAATACTGATACTAGAGTCACGATTGTTTTTCAAACAATCTCATATCAAATCATTCATTAATAAAATCCTATCATTCCTTCTGATCAATCTCCAGATCTTCCATGTTCTAATTAAATTGGTAAAATCATCGAAGTCGCTAATTAAACTGAGAATGTAGTTAACTCATGTCGTTATTGAAAAATGTAAGACACACTGAAATAAATAAAACAAAATGTATTGCAATAGTAATACCTGTAATTGTTAATTGAGAAAGTAATTTAGAAGTAATAAATTGGTATTATTGATTAATACCTTACTTTTTAATCAATATGGTCAAATGTTAACTAATAATTGACCAGTAATTAATCTAGCAAACTAGTAACTAAAACCATAAAAATAATATAATCCAGATGACTATTATTATGTTCTTACAGATTAGATATACTATTTCATGAAGTGTTTAGTACAACTTCCTCATAATTAAGAAAACACTGGATTGATTATGATGCATTGATTGCATAATGCATTGATGATTAAGATGAATTTAGTTATTTTCAGTTCATTAAGTAAAAGATTGAACTTATTAACAAACTCACTTATATTACCTTAAGGCCTTATTGGCTTGTATAAGTCTTCCACTTGTTGCTAAATTATCAGCCAAGTGTTGATTGACTGGGATTCCTTCTTCACACATTTTTATTGTTGGCTCAAAGAGTTCACTCCAATTCAGATTTCCATAACTCTTCCAAGCCTCATAGTAGCCTTTTATTTCTCCAGGTACAGCTATCGCTAGTGCTCCTGAAATATTGTAAAATTTATGTATGACAGTGCTTTTAACCAAGACCCTATAAAAATATTTACGAAAATCAAAATACATAACAAATTATTGTTCCAAAAACAATATAGTCATATTTACAATTAAATATTGTTGGTATATTTTTTTATGAATTAACCTTTATAAACAAAGCTTTAGGAACTTAACAACGTTTTTGGTATGTTAAACTTTGTTTACCTCATAGTTGGGGATTATGGATGGCAATTCAAATACATTAGATAGAAAACTGGTGAAACAAAAACTGAATTCGTTTGAAACAAAATGGTAGTAGGAATTTAAAACAGAGCTTGTAGTTAAGAGGGTAAAATGGTAAACAAAACTTATATATTGTACGAAGAAAAACAATATTACTTTAAAACAAACAAAAAACTGTTTTTAGGGTAGTTTATGATGGATGGTAGTAATTTGTTAAAAACATAATCATTTTTAAATTGTAAAATGAAACTGGTACTAGTAATAAGTATTGGGAATATCTGAGAAGGATAATCTAACCTTTACATTTCAAAACGAATTATAGTCTGTGCTTTAAATAGAATAATTTTTTATCATAAAAAACTTAAAAAGCAATACATTTTCTAATCTAATCTTCCGACTATTAGATTATTCCTTAATAACTAATGGAGCATTAAACCTTTAATACCATTACAACTTTGAAATTGATCAAGCAAATCAATAGAAATATTTCATACATTTTGTCATGAATAAAAATATAAACAAAATTACCACATCTATTCAAAGCCTTTAAATATGTAAAGAAGTATTGTTATACATTTTCGGCCATTGCCACACCAATTATTGATAATACTTATATTAAAAAATTTAATCAACTTAAAGTCACAATAGTTTATAATGGTTTTTTTCACTATGACCTTTTTCGCTATTCAACCATATACATATAGCACAATACACTTAAAACTGAGATACATTTTACATTATATACAAAAATAAGTAGGCACATTGTCTTCATACTGGTAACTAGTGTTGTTCACTTATGCAGATGCTGAGTGGAAAGGATTTTTATTCATGTTTTCTATTATCGTAACATATAGCACATTGGATTCGAAATGTAACTTTTCATTCAATGATGCCAAATAATTCATCACTGCCCAAACTTAAAATTAATTAATGTCTTGGAACAATTAGAAATACAATATCTCAAGTATGACATAGACTCGTAACTCAAAGAAAAGTTACATTTTGAATACAACTTAATACTGTCTCAGTCAACGGCCACATTGTCGTGTTATCAAAGACACCCCTCAATATCCGGAAACATCCCTAACACTACCTCCATATTGTGTAGAGCTCTTTCAATTATGCTCAGTAACTAGTGTATAATTGAGTCACAGGATTTCCTGAAATATATGCATGCTTATTCCCCACTAGGCTCAGCATTGCAGTGTAATATGGTCTTGTTAATTGGCCTGTATCAGCAGCTAAAAAAAAATACCAATTCAAAGACAAGCTAATAATTGTCAATCAAGGTCAAAAAAAAAAAAATGGCTTGCGTAATGAGGACACATGACTTGCTACAGTCTTTCGCAGTGTAAGCAAATTCAAAAATGTTTTTAAATCTTCTCTAACATACTTAAAACTTACAATATCCCTACCTATAGTGAAGATTTAGTCTGTGTGAATCAACTGAAATTAAATTATCTAAAATTATCTAATTACTCGTACCAAATCTTCTCTTCAAAGATTGGATTTTACAATAAAATAAAATTTCAGTTTTATTTTTTCCGTATATTTTTTTTTACTTTTTTTAACAAAAAAGTACATGTTCCAATAAACATATCTTTTTTGCCCTAGGTATTAGGCCTGTAGGATAATGAATGTGCATTGCAAATGTCTGTTGAACATTGTTCACAAGAGATCTTTTTTGTCGTACCACAGGCATTTGTTGGCTGCATAGTGTTGGTATGCCTTTCTAAGAAGAAATATATTAATCCCAATTTGTTTTAAAACAACTAAAATCATACCTCTTACATATTGAGCCAATGTAAGATAATCTGTAATATCACAAGATACATTAAAAAAAAAAAAAATTAAACAGAACAATGAATAAGTTCAAAAACTGAAGTAGCTTGTCATTGAAAATTTGTATTGTTTTAAAGTGATTCATTTTATACCAGTGAAGTAACAGCTAAGCTAAGCTAAGTGTTAAGCTTTAGATGCAGACACTATAAAATATTGATTGTTTCTACATCTTTTTTTTATATTGATTGTTTAGGCTGCCTCGGTGGCCTAGTTGATAGCATACTGGACTTTTGCCCTGAGGACCCGGTTTCGATTCCCAGCCAGGGCTTGGCATTTTCATACACTATAAATCATCCCATCATCTGCATTAGCCTAAGTGTGCACAATAGTCGGACGTTAAAAAAAAAAAAAAAAAAAAAAAAAAAAAAAAAAAAAAAAAAAAAATCTTTTTTTACACAAATTTCTATATTTACCAGGTTATTTGGTTACTACTGAATATAAATACAACATATTCTAAATAAGGTGACATTTTAGAAATACTAGATTCAAATAATTTGTATAAATTACACTCTGCTCAGACTTTTTCCTCTTTGTTAGAACAAAACAAGAAAACAGATGAACATATTTGGTTTAATAGGTAAAATGTGAGTTGTAAAATTGATTATATATTATATCAATAAATTAAAATTGATTATATTACTGTACTACCACTTTCGTCTCTATTGTTGTCAGTATAACATCAACAGTTTTGAAAAGGTTGTCCAATCTGCAAAAGATATTGAAAAAGTGTAGGGTACTAAGTTATAGCAAAAAAGAATACATTTTTTTTTAAACTGAGATTAAAGTTTCAGGCTGTTATTAATATTTAAGTAATTCTTATAAACACTTAATAGTAACAATACACAAAACATACAAATTGTCTTATTTTCCATTATCTCTTTTCATATTTTTAATTTAGGAACGACAGTTGTTACCAATAACAAGTAAACAACCATACGTTATAAGAAACTAGGTTTAAATTGGAGCAACAGCTCTCATTATGTAACAACAAGGGAGTGTTGTTACAACAATACTGTGTTGTTGCTCAACAATACTGTTGGGCATCGCTATTGAGCAATGTTACATTGCATACCCTCTGGTAAATAACAGATTAAGTGTATGAAGCTCCAAACACTTACACGTTTTACTCAAAACAAAACTAAATAATAAAATTAAAACTTACCAACCCTCGATGCTGTTTCGCTGCCATTATACATATCCTGCGTAGCCGCAGCTGGTGCACTCTCTCTGGCATTAAGTGTAACTACAGAATTTTTTGCCTTTAAATAAAGCGTCATTAGAAATCCTCCGCCAATACCCATACTTTGAGGACACATAATGCCATCACACAACATGGTTGCAATAAGAGCATCCACAACTGAACCATTTTTTTCAAGTATTTGTCTGGAACATCGTGCTATATCAACTACCATTAAATTAAATACACTAGTGCTGCAATAATATTTGACAACTGAAATTCGGTTAAAATAACAAAGACAAAGTCACATGAATCACGTAAATTAAAATTGAAAATCACTTAAATACTAAATTAAAATTAATTGTTAAAGTTAAAATTCAAAATCTTTTTTAATAACTTCTCCAATCTTCTCTTAACTGGATGTTCCCTTTCCATGTTCCCTCAATCCTATACTGCATCCTACCATCTTATCCTTGGCCTGTCTATCGCTCACCATCAACAAATTGTTTTGTACAAACTTTTTGGTAGATAATTATCTTGTTTGCAAATTTAACTCTGTTATTTAAGATTGGGGGGTCATGAAAGATATTTTAATAACTTTCGTTTTTGTAAGTTTTTCACAACACTGGATTTTTACTTCTAATGGCCATCAGTTTGCCAAATACCATTAATTAAGCTGTTTCGATTTTTATATATGTTTATTTTTTTCTCAGAAACACACAAACATCATATCATATTGACATGTGATTAAAATGTGATTGAAATCTTAAGTCAATTGATAAAATTGCTTTAAAATTTCCAATATTATGCTTTTAATATTTAAAACAATAACTTCAACTGCTTACTGTACCAAATGCAAAGCAGTGCTGTGCAGAACTGAGCCAAGCAGTGCAGAATGGACAGGAGTTCAGTCAGTTCAAAGAACATGTTTGTATTTTTTAAATCTAGATATTTAAAATAACCTACTGTAATAGATTTTCGGAAACTACTGTGTTTAAAAACTGTAACCTAGGCAACGATAACTAAGTAACAAAGTATAATAAGTTTGAAAGCATGATCAGCATGGTGGAGGAAGTGAAATCAGCTTCAAAACTGAACTATACAGAGTTGAAGCTATGCATAATGGAGTCCAGCAACACCATTTGACTCAGCTAAGCTCCATTACACTTTCAATTGCCACACTTACATTAAAAACAATACGTTAGGTTTTGAATATGTAGTCTGCTCTACTTCAAATTTGGTGGACATCTGTCCTTACCTTTTTAAAAATTAATGTAAAAATTACACTACAATACAATTTCTACTGTTTTTTAAAAATAAAATTGAGGAACTTGTATTACTGTATATTTGAAATTAATTCAAATCTAATCACTAAATAAAATACAATTTGATATTTCAAAGTCAAATACAGAGGCTCACGTTTTGACATTTTCATTTTAAGAGAAAAGAAAAGATGTCAGTAATTACTATTGAAAAAAAATTACCAAAACTGGTACACTAGATTTTTGCTATGATTGTGCTATCACTTTTTCAAGTTCTTAACGATTTTGTAAAATTTAAATTATATAGTGATAGTTTTAACTTTAAATGCATTGAGTTTTAACGTTATATTTTTACATATGTATTAACATTACATTTTTAACTAATAGTAAATGATGTCTTTTATCCTTCCATAATTTATTTTTAAAAAATACTCATCTCACCTGCCAATAACAGCACATGGTTCTCCATTGGCCACAACAACTGCTTTGTCATAATTTCCAAGAATAGAATATGAAGGAGGTGGTAGAGTATCTACATCTGGTGGATTTAATTCCTGATAAAGGTTTATACTTTGATGTACATTTCGAAAATACACAACTGCCACTACGCCGACAATTATTCCTAATACCACTGCCACCGAGAAGAGAACTAATTTTTTTGTTGAACAAACTCTATCAACAAATACAAAGTCTATTGAATATAACCATTTATATGATATACAATATTACATAATGAAGCAAAATAACATTTTTAAGTAGCTGTAATTAAAGAAATGGCATTCTCATTTATTTTACAGTCAACAAAATTCAAATATTTTGAAGTATTTTAATTAGTTGAACCACTTTTATTAATTATTAGCACCCCCAGTGGTGGCTTCGCTCACCAGTTTTGAAAATTGGATATTGAATAAACATATAGATAATGTTAATTGAATTTTTATTGTTTAGTCTCAATTCATGCTATAGCACCTAATCACATATCGCCAATGAAGCTTTACAATATTAACAAACAATAGTCACATGAACTTGTCAGTCATTTTTAAAGAACTTAGTACACAATATCCAATGTAACATATGATTTATGAGGCCAATAAATGTACATGCATTCACAACAATGAGCAGAAACATATAAGTTGATGTAACTAAAGAAAATAACTTTTATAAAACTTCTGAATAAATTACATTTTTGGTTTTATTACTCGATGGTATTAAAATAAATTGATGAATAGAATTACCTGTTGTTGAAAGCACTATATACAGCTACCCATGTGAGAAACATTCTATGCAAATGGGTTAGAAAGCAACACTAATTTAGAAGTTATTATTCGAGGGCTGTTCAGAAAGTAACAGAAGTTTTAAAATTAAAAAAATACAAAATGAATAAAACCAAATGTTATTATATACATTTAAAAGGTACACTCTTAAGCTATTTTTCTACATAATCACCATTTAAATTAAGGCATTTATCATACTGTAGCACAAGTTTTTTAATACTATCTCAGTAGAAATCTGCTGTCTACGATTTTAACCACTGGTTTAAACTGGCGTGCAGTTTGGCATCAGTATCGAAGCATTGTGTAGTGAACCATGTATTCATCACTGAGAAGAGGTGGTAGTCAAATCTGGACTGTGTGGTGAATGACCGAACAATTCTCATCCAAAATCAAGAGCTCTCGGGTTCGATTGGCTGTGTGTAGACGTGCATTGTTGTGCAAAAAGAAAACCTTCTCACTAAGTTTTCTTTAATGATTGTTTTGTAAAGTTGGTGATAAATTTCAATAGGTTTGTTCTTTTTGCCAATAAAAACTTAATCACAGAATGCATCTCACAAGCGGCGGGATTTTCTATTGCAGCACACATTTTACCGCATCACAGAGAGCGGTAAGAGTGATACAGACCTCAGGCTACCATAGCTGGATGCATATTGAGTGCAGGAACGTTGTGACACTAAGATGGAAGCTCTAGCCCCATCCAATGCCATGATAGGCCAAAATGTCTGTTACTTTCTGAACAGCCCTCATATAACAATCCTCCTAAATACTTTTGTACTGTAAGTTGTTTATTTAAAGAATATGAAATACAAATTGGTTTCATAATAATTTAAAAAATTTCTTTTACATAAACTGTTGCAATTTTTTAAGTTTTACAAACTAATGTTTCATATTAATTAAAATTGTTTGAATGTTTGCCTGTAGGTTTACACAGATTTTATAAATGTAAAATAAGAAAAAAAATACTGATTACCTGTTGTTTAAATTCATGTTGTATTTATTCTTCTTTTTATTTCAGGACTCAACTGTGAAAAATAACATGTAAAAAAATAAATTTATGATAAAAAAAAGCAGTTTATAAATCATTTAGATATAAACTGGATACATTTAAACAATGACATCTAAAGTGGAAATTAATCACATAAATACAGTCATAAGTAAATTAAAGTGTAAGCCACATAAAAACAAACAAGAATATATATATATATATATATATATATATATATATATATATATATATATATGTAGCTTTTTTCTTAATTACTTATATATGAAAAATATGTATAAGCATAAACATTAAAACTTACTTTTTAGACTATATAGGCTTTAATTATTATGAATATTTATACTAATATAAATTTTCTGAAAAAGTTAAATTTAGAAATAATAATGCTCTTTTTGAACTTATCTCACCTTTCATAATAAATGGTTCTAGACTGTCAAAAAAATTAGTGTAAAGGTAATTTAAACTGCCACTGTTTAATGTTTGTGTATATGTAGTATAAATATTATAATGTTGGCATGTTTTTGTTTTTTTTTTTTTTTTTTTTTTGGTGTATAGCGTACGAAAATGCCAAGCCCTCGCCGGGAATCGAACCCGGGTCATCGGGGTGAATGCTTAGTACGCTATCCACTAGGCCACCAAGTGGATTTTTGGAATGACATAATAGTATTATGGAATGATAATAGTATTATGTTGGCCTGTAAATGATAATACATAATAATAATAAATTTGGGCGAAAGTTTGTACAAGTTGACTTTGTACAAACAAACCTATGCTTGGTAGATTTCATACTTATATAATGTGAATGTCAGAAATACTGTTATTAAGAAGTCCAAGCGTAATAAAAATTAAAAAATTGTGGTATGCAGCTATTTGGAACAAATTTGGTAACAAAATTTGGAAACAAATTTCCAAATAATGACAACACTGAATAACATGACAAACATTTTGTTACTACAAATTTGTTATGCCAAAATTTTTGTATTTTACAAAATTATGGCAATTCAAATTTTAAAACCTAAATATACTATCTTAAATCATAATTGAAGGTTACAAACTTTTTGTAACAACTGTTCCAATAAAAAAAATAATCTATTTTAGGACAGTTTATTAATATAAAGTTTAGTAAACTTAAAAATTTTGCACCTTAAACAGCATAAAAATTCCTATTTTTTAATTTCTTTTTTACACCTAACAGTAATATATTACTAATTATAAAATTAAAAAATAATTTAAGGCGGAACTATGAGAGACAATTTCTTTGTGTTGATTTTCAGTTTTAATAAAACTGGTTAATTATTTTATGTTATTTTAAAAATAGAAGGGTAGAAAGAGTGTTCTGATTTTAGAGAAGTGTGAAACATCATCTTATTTGTTCATCATGTACAACTGTCAGGAAAAATACTAAATTAAATATGGTTATTTATATACCTCTAAATATATTGTATTTTCAGGTCTAACATATGACCTACACCAGATCTATTGCAATAACCAATAGGGATAATAGAACATAAACAATGACAACTAAGTGGAAATTAATCACTTTAATACAGCCATAAGTAAAACAAAAGTGTAAGCCACATAAAAACAAACAAGAAATTTTTTCATTTCTTTTCTTAATTATTTATATATGAAAAAATGTGAAAGTGTAAACATTAAAATTTACTTTTTAGACTATCTAGGCTTTAATCATTATGCATTTATACTACTAATAATGTTTAAGTTTCCTGATACAGTAAAAATTATTATGTTGACCTAAAATTAAAGAAGTTATCAGCTATACTATATTATAAAAGCACTTACAAAGATATTTTTTAAGGGAATATTTGTTTTAATAACTAAATCACCTTTTCATACTATTTTCTGATGAAATTAATTAACCTTTAAAATTACACCTTTGTAATTGCACACAGAACCAACTTTATAGGTATTCTTGAGGATAATAACAGTATTTTTTAAGTTCTGCTGTACAGTATAAAATACTGATTATCTTTTTATCATTTTTTGGGCCATAAAACCAGCCAAACAATTGTTCTAGATAGTATTAATTAGACAATTTTTTAGGATTATCTTAATCCATGATTTTCTTAATCATTGGGAGAAAGACACTTGGTAATAAGATATAATACAGAAATGTTCCCATTGACCTAATTCATAGTATTTATATGATTATTATATCATTTAAGTTTGTAGTAAATACATTTTAATATGAAAAGCGATTATTAGATCAATAAAATGAAAGCATTTATTCTTCTTCAGAATAAGCATTAATTAAATGAAAAAACATTGTTTATGGATCACAACTATTATTTGTGCAGTTATTAGTGAAGGGTTTAGGCCTACCTGCTACTTTCCATCAGCTGTATAATTGTGACTGCTATTTTTCACAAAACTAGGATTTTAGTTTATAACTCCCACTTTTTAAATAACTGGAGTCACTGTGTTTATTTTTCCAAGAAGGGAAAGCATTGTGACAATGATTGCAACAAATGGGCTGAGCTTGCTGTACAGAATAGAAGGCTGTTTTGTTTTTGCCATTATGGGATCCTAAAAGTATTTTAAACTACTATGATGTTTACTTTTAAAATTATGTAATATTTATCACATATTTTAGGTTAATATAGTGTAGTGAAATTATTACACAATTCTGATCATAAAATGACACAAAATTTTCTGTAGTAAATGTAATTTTATTGTCTAGAAATAAATTATAGCACTGAATACACTTGTAAGAGCATTTCTGGCATTTACAGCTGGTTGCGGTAATCTCAAAGCATTGTTACATGCTCTTGTTCTAGTAATTTGAAGAGGGCATTGTTTCTTCCATTTAGGTTTTTGTCCGTCCCTTGCTCACTTTTATTTTCTGGTTCTACTTGACCTGAAGAAACATCTGCTGAAAGTAGCCTAATTCTTTTACAGTCCTTCTCAAATTGATCCATATTTTGTAATTAGTTTACTAATTTCACAGCTTAAAGATTAGAAACACAAGTTTTCACAAACACTCAAAGTGAAAAATGATTCGTAACTAGTCAGGGGTTTACTAGACCCAGAAACAAAACAGTCATTATACAGTAACCGCTAATATCACAGTGACTAATGTAAGAGCTCTGACATTGGCTGAGAGTGGGGAAAAGGTAGGTACTGTACTGAGTCAACCATCAATATTCCCAACATAATATCTGAGCAAAACAAAATATCCTAACCTACTGGGTCCACCAGACCAGTTAATGCAGATGAGTGAGATGAGATGAGTGACAAACCAAAATAACTCTACAAACAAACCACTAAAACAACAGTTTTGTAAATGTGACTGAAAATCATTTGTAGTCCACGACTTCCTACAAAAACTTGTAAACTTGCCTTCTCTGTTACTTGTGATCACTGTTTCTTATTAATAAATAACTGTGATTAAGATATACTAGTAGCTTGTAAGGGCAAATTGTAGTGGCTTGTAGCCACCATAAATTTATTAAAAATAATTGAAATTATGTTTATAAAGATTTTATTTATTAACTCATAATCATGTTTCTCTTCACAACTGCACATTTCCTTAAAAATTTCTTGACACTTAAGATGAAAGAATCTCAAAACAGAAAACAATTGTTAACTCTTAACTCCAGAAAATATGTAAATAAGTAATATAAACAAAATAATAACCAACCTGGAGTTTGAATCAACTCCAACCTGGCGCGTCCCCAGGTGGCGGATAGGGGAAAGCTCTGTAGATATACAGGGTAGGTGGGAAATAAAATACCACCCGCGGACCAAAATGATTCAATAGAAAAATCCACCAGTATCTGTCTTGTATCAAGCGGCTTGGTGGTCAGCGTCTGTTCACCAGAGGTGTGGCTGTAAATCCAACCTCATGGCTAACAATCTTGAGTGTATTCTTAGAGGGCTTGTCCCTCTAACATTTCATAACAAGAAATCAACAATTATGAATGATAGACAAGGACCTGGCAAACAACGCAATAGACTCAGAAGTTATAGGAGACAGAGCAATATTCAAAAGTACAATACAGCAACTTGAGTTGCGGGAGAATAAAAGACCCACGTGCAGGAGAGGAAGAGAGTGGACGCAAGAGGACAGAGAAAACCACTCCAGGAAAATGAAGGAAGCAAGAGAAGTTGATTAAGCGTGCCCTCTAAATGGGCTATTCGAAAAAAATAATAATAATAATAAATACTACAACAAAATATAAAACATCTGTTATTTAAAGTACAAATAAATATTCAACACAGCTAATCATTACTATTAATTTCTTATGGAAACTTTTGTCCTTTACAGACCTTCCTAAGGTTTAATTAAGTAAAGTCTATAATTTTCCTTCAAATTTAGGAACAAGACATTTAAAATAAGCCTTCATTCAACCATCTTCCTATGATTTAACAGTCTAAAAATTTTGAGTTCAAATATGACCTTACAGAATTGTATATAAGGTTTTTTCTTCTTAACATCCATATTTTATGCTAATTAGACTAATGAGAATAAAGGTTCATCATTAACAATAAAGATACAGCAACAGGAGTAACTGTGGCAGAAGCTAACAATCTTGAGGTGTTCAATTCAGACGCAGCAGACTGAATTATATCTCAATAGAAAAAAAATACCAAATGGCCTCATGTGAATATTGTGATCAAGATATCGTGTGAACAACAGATATCATCATAACAGTTATTTTAATAACACTTGTTTTTTGCTGTTTGGTGAGTTTTGTATTTTTTAATATAACAAAACTATACGAAAAAAACTGACAAGCACTAGGCCTAGTGCAGGCACACAGCTTGTCTTGCCCAAAGAATGGCTCTAGCTTTTACTTACGATGTATAGATAATGTAACTTGAAAAAAGATACATGTACTGTATTTTATTGCTAAACTGTATACACAAAATTTTCGTTCGTCTTTAAAATATTCACAAGATGATAAAACAAAATGACATTTTATTAACACTAATACACGAATGATTTAATGAAAACTTAGAATTTTGTAGTGATTGTTAACAATAAGGCTTAACTTGTTTCCTAAGCTGTAAACACAGAGTAAAATGTTCAGTATTTATATCATCTGTTCTAGCCAAATTGCAATGGTCTTTCTTAATTAATTCATATGAAGTTAAAACCAACTAGATCATTGGTTTGTCCAACACTTTTATGTTTAAATGCTATTTTGAGTTATACATCAAGGGAGGCCTTAAAATAATAAGTTAAATTGGAATGTATTAAATACAACAGAATACCTTAGATAAAGTGTTATTGGAGTACCATCATGGTAAAACACAGAAACATGAAATTAACAGTTATGATTTCTAGAACATGTTTTGAGATATAAAATTATATGTTTAGATGTGTATGTATCTGTTTGTTGTACTGTAGCATTTTGCAAAATTGTTAACAAGTTTTGATTCCAATATGCTAAAAAAATTAATGTTGTTTATTACTAATTACTGATTACTATAGCCAGGGCAAGTTTTTTATCAAGCATTTTTCCAAACCTTAAACATTTTTTTTTTTTTTTTTTTTTTTTTTTTTTTTTTTTAACGTCGAACTGTTGTGCACACTTGGGCTAATGCAGACGATGGGATGATTTATAGCATATGAAAATGCCAAGCCCTCGCCGGGAATCAAACCCAGGTCCTCAGGGTGAAAGCCTAGTACGCTATCCACTAGGCCACTGAGGTGACTCAAACCTTAAACATTTGCATATCTAATTTCACTATTGTATCAGTGTTAAAACCCGCATAAATTAGCATTTTATGTTTGCTAATTTCATTGAATATAAATAAGAAAATAAACCACACTGCAGTCAGATTTTATGTTCATACTTTCAATGAAATTTTATTATTTCAGTGTTAACAATGGTGACATCAGATTTTAAAAAATGTATACGGTACAAAATTTTGAATTTTGCAGCAGTCAGGATTTCAACTTCATTAAACTGAAAGATTCACAGAAATTGAGAACAAGTTAGTATGCACTGTTTCAATCCCAAGAAATTGCATCTAATAATCCTATAACCACTGGTTATGGAATCCACTTCCCGTAGTAAACACTTATTTAGGAACAATTACAACACAAAATCACTCCTTTGCTTAGCAACAGTCAGCTCTGGATACAAATATGCACGCAAAGTATGCAGGTTTCCTATCCATATTTTCTACACATCACATGGGTTCAAAAGTTTACATACCAAAAATCTACTTAAGTCCTGTGAATCTTCCACTGCTACATCTAGTGTGAAGACCAAATTCTTGGCAATACACACCCTTCAACTCTATAGGAACTCAAGATGGAAAAGGTATGTATTTCAACCAATTCAAGATTATCATTAATAAAAAAATCAATCAAACAAACAGTGTTTCAGGTTACAGTGGTTTCCAGGAAATAACAGGAGTGATTTGAAAGAAGGCAGAATATTTGCAACATAAACACCTTTGATGTTTACAATTGATTCATATTCCAAGTATACTATCCAAGCAAGAAATATGCAGGAATAAATGGTTGGATTCTTGGAAAAAACAGCTTGAAGGGAAGAAAATCATTTGACATATAATCTGAACCAAATCACATGAGTATTTATAAAGGACTCTCGAGAAAACACAAACTTTTGATGCTCAAGCAAGGATAGAACATGTTGTTACTGAAGAATACCTTCATTGATATCAGTTCACAGAATTTCCATCTGCAAAAAGATGTCCAAGAAAACCAAAGACGCTTCAGCGTACCTTTTCAACCAAACTGCTCAAGAATAAACACCAACTCATCTAATCCTTAGTTTCTTGGGGACAAGTCTGCATGTTGTTAGCATCAAATAACACTGGTTGCACAAAAATAAATAAGTAAGTATTCAGTTTTTAACTTTTATTGTAAAATACCAAAAAAATTACATATTAAAATGTTTTTTATGTGATGTTAAATTAGATTACTTTTTGGAAATAAATTTCTTTTACTAACTTTTTAATTTAGTTATAGTTGATTTATAATATAAAATTGTAAAATCATTTTTTTATATAAATATAAAATCTTAACAAGATGATTTAAATATTGTTTAATGCATTTATAATAATGAAGTTACACAGTAAAATAATATAGTAAGTTACACAATAATATTATGCCAATAAAAAATATAGTAATTGTAACAATATATTATGATTTTCTTAATATGAAAAATTATTTTTTCTTATTATGTTACACACAATCATTAATTTTGATAAAATACAAAATAACTGAATACAAATGTTTAACAAAAAATATACAATAATTACTAACATTGTCATTAAAATTTGTATCTCTTCAAACAAAACAAATTATGTTTCAACGTCATGTTCCTTAATCAGTGCACCAAGAAAACAAAGAACCTAAAAACAACCACCTCAAACCCACACTAATATAAACAATTATAAATATAAACTTCAAAAATAGTGCAGAGAGCCAAATCGGGCACATTTAGGTACTAATTTTGATCAAACAAGTTTTGTTTTAAATATTAGTAAAAAATACAATAAAATGAAAAATAATTTAATATTTACAATATGATCTTAAAACTACAATTTTTTTAAACCATTTATTTTTATCAAATTTTCATTGGAAAATGATTCAGGCAGCCATTGAAATCCAGTCCTAATACAACTGGTCAGGCTTAATTTTTATATTTTAAACAGGTGGGAAAATTTTGCTGGGTCAATTTTTGTGCTATTTGATTTTCACATTTAAACAAATGAAAGGATTTTTCTGAATAACACGTCAATTTTTTTTTGTATGATTTTTGCATATTGAAACGTTCATTTACATAATGTTATTCAATGTTGTTAGTGTTTAAAAATTTGCTTCCATCATGTCAGCAAGACTGCTGTATATTTTAGTTAATAGTAAATTTCCATTGGAAAATGAGCAATTGAAACAGTTATTACAGTAAGATCGAGACTCGTGTGTGTGTGTGAGATCATGTTCACATTAAATTTTGGTCCGATTTGATTCAAATAGCAGAAAAATTGATTAAAACTCCAGAATCAACAAGTTTAGCTTGGATAAGTTTGTTTTACCAGCAAAATTTGTTTAACAGTTTTAAAATGTAGCCATTTCAAATCTTTAAAAATTCATAAATTTTGATTTATTTTTTTTTATTCAATCTCACCATTGTAATTAGTATTAAAAACTGTATAAATCAGTATTTTAAACTTTCAAAATTTGTTAAAATTAAGACATTTTTTGACAGCATTTATTTTATTTTTGACATTTATTTTTGACAAAGTTTATATTCGTATTTTAAATGTAATTTGAAAGTTTAAAATGCAAATATATACAAATTTTATTGCTGATTATGATGGTGAAGTCAGGATTCCAAAAACAGTAAAATAAAGAAAAACACTTTCGGAAATTCACTTCTAAAATGTCAGTGAGACAGCTGTGTGCTGGAATTATTATTTTAATTTTAACTCAATAAATTATATTCACTTGAATTTTTAAACTATGGCAAATTCTGAAATTCACAGATTGTATAAACATTTACAACTCGCATTAATGGTAAAAACTGATATTTATTTCATATACAACTAAGTTTTGATTTTGAGAATTTTTAATTCTAAAATTAATTGAATGAAGGTTTTTTCACTTTTCAATAAATTATAATCAAGACTTTTTCAAATTCTCACTTGACCAAAATTTAGAAGTCCGATTTGCCTAAAGTGACAGCTTTTTATATTGAACATAGTGAAGTTATTATAGTTTTCTGGCTCAGTTATGATCACTATAATAAAGTGTACCACTGACAAACACACTTGTGCGAAAATACAAGACTCTATACTATGATGACTATTACTGACAACAATCCTGTAGTTTCTTCTTTAACTAAACACATGTGTTTCATTCAACCCTTTATCATCAAACTTTCAGTAACACTTATAAAATACATTAGTAACGCTAAATAATTTTTTTTTAATGTTGTTTATAATATTTAACAATAGACGACTGAATGTCCAAAACACAGGTTGTTGTAGAGAAATTCTAAAGGATTGCTAACAGTTAAGTATAACTGTTATACTTAGGACATCCAGTTGGTCTAAATCAATAAATTGAAATAGTAACAATTTAACTCAATATGTTACAATTATTGAGACAGTAACTGAAAAATAACTTTAATTACAAAATCCAATATATTTACAAACATAATGAAATATATTACATAAAATAGTTATTTTTATACATAAAAACAAATAATAGCATAAACAATGACAGATCTGTAATATTAATATATATAGTTAACACTTTTATTAAATCGTTGTTTTTACAGCTGAACTTGCCCAATTCGAATTTTTTATTTGACTTTTTCAAATTTTAATTAACCAATGGAAAGATTATTTATAGTCCAAATTTATTTTTAATAATGCAAAGCTGATTGTTAAAGTAACTGAGTCACCCTGAACAATACTATTGATTTGAATAATTTAATTCTTTAGAGGCCTCTAGACCTGCATTTATCTCCATCTAATCGCCTCGGTGGCCTAGTTGATAGCATACTAGGCTTTCACCCCGAGGACCCGGGTTCGATTCCCAGCCAGGGCTTGGTATTTTCATATGCTATAAATCATCCCATCGTCTGCATTAGCCCAAGTGTGCACAATAGTCGGATGTTAAAAAAAAAAAAAAATTGATCTCCATCTACAACTCTAAAATAAAATTTGGGAGATATTTATTATTGAACAGTACCATTATCACAATGAAAACTTTATTCTGCCCATCAGATAAGAGCCAGTTACGACTTTGGGTTCCCTTCATGTACTACAAGAGATTTATCAGCACACTTAAAGTTCCCTATTTTTTTGTGACCCACTTTGTACATATTCAAGTTTCTACACCGTTTACTCCCTCCATCAAATCAGACCAAATCTCATCATAACACCTCAATCATAAACTCTTTAAACTACTAAAATCCATCTCTCTCTCCCCTCTCTCTCGCCTTCATTCTCTCTCTCTCCCCTCTCTCTCACTCCTTCATTCTCTCTCTCCCCTCTCTCTCTCTCTCTCTCTCTCTCTCTCTCTCTCTCTCTCTCTCTCTCTCTCTCTCTCTCTCTCTCTCTTTTCAGGGACAATTTACATCCCTTTTATGTTTTATTTTATTTATTTATTTTCTCTAAATAACTATATTTCTGTTATGTTTATATATACATTTACGAATTGTTATTACATTTTATTTATTGTTATTTAGTTTTTAAGTATTTTTTATTGTAATATAGTTTTACTTGTTATTTAAATTTTTGTTTAATTTATTTTTACTTGTTATTTAAGTAAAATTTTGTTAATTGTTTTTTATACTTTTATTTCACATGACGGCGATAATAACCTTAACGGTTTTTCACCGCAAAAAAAAATATCCTGCCTTCTTTCAAATAGAACAAGATCACACATATCACATCACTTGAAACTGATATGTAGTCCACTATCATTCCTAAGAAAACTCAAAAGCTGTTTCATATCATTCTACCTCCCAACAACATGCATATGCCAATATGCCACAATGTCCACATATATTCCCTCATATATACCTTACAAACCCTGCATGTAGAGGCCTGCCTTCTCATACTCATTCACACATTCTTACCCCCAACATGTGCAACACACATCAATCGTTAATCTCATAATTATCTCACTTATATGCTTCTTCATACCCATCTTGTTCACAATTCTCTTAAACCATTTCACCACCAAATATCTCACTTCAAATACACTGAACCTAACCCTACTTCATTCAATCCGACATCTTCTTCCACAAGACTGCTTTCAGAATACATACACACCACTTTACTCTCAGACAGTGGAATCTTTGCATTGATAGCAGCATCACCACAACTTCTATCTCTTTTCTCTTCAGCTCTCTCTCCTTGACCTTACACACTATCATCCACGATGCAAGAAGGAAATCACATTCTCCTTTTATTCAAATTCATTAATTTTTCAATCACATCGAACACCTACTTCCGTACCTGGGGCCCTGTATCAAACCCTGCAGACTACCCTCTATTAATTCTTTTCTCAACCAGCCAACTACCCTTCCTTATTCCCCACAGGGATGTGTAAACTAGCTGCACCTATTGAGAGGACTTAGACATCCCTCGCGGTACCTGAGTCTAACACACACTTACACTTACAACACTACATTTACAACTTTAACACTTTACACTCACACTTACATTTAGGGAGGCATTAGGCACTTATCATCCCATCGTCTGCATTAGCCCAAGTGTGCACAACAGTTGGACATTAAACACCAAAAAAAAAAAAAAATTCAGGGAGGCGATAATAGCCTCAATGTACTTTTCACCTTAACAAAAAAAACTCTCCATTCACCTCTCCATAATAATCCCTTACTATTCATTCATCTACCATAAGTCTCCCTCTTCCGTCAATAAAACTTTTTCAGGACCATCACCCTGTCATGCTCCATATTCTCCCCTTCAATCTCATTAATCACCAACATTATCCCTGCATCCATCCACATTACTACAGCCACTCTTTAAATCGTATACACAATACCTCTCTTGACCTTATTCTCCCCCACAACACACTTGTAAATTAGCCCTTACGCCTATTTCTTCCTGCAACAATTTCTCTAAATTTTTTCTTAATCCTTCTAGGTTCGAATTAAACAAGTACATCTGTTTTAAGACATTTTACAACTTACGAAATATACTTTGGTATATAGTATGGCTGAGCTGATTAATATTTACAATATAATCATTATTATTATGTTTTCAAATTACAACTATCAAGATTACATAGGCATATTTCTAGAACTATACAAATGTTTTGTTTGGCTGCATTACTCATTCTGTTTCCTTATATTATTTGCAGGCCAGCCAAATATGTTTACCAAAAAAAAATCTTTACATGGTCATAAGTCCATTGTTGTATTTTTCTTTTTCCTTACTTTATTTACATAAAGGTCGTAATTTTGTCAGCTGTTTCTCACAATGTAATTTTTTATTGACCCTGTTATTCATCATCATGTCAATTTCTGTTTATAATGGAATCAGTTGTTTATAATGTAAATTGTAAATTTACTGACAAAATTGTGTTTATTGCTTTTTATTTTCAAAACTGTTTTTTTACAAATATACATATATATATATATATATATATATATATATATATATATATATATATATATATATATATATATATATTCACAATATCAATTTGAGGATTCTAATTTGGTAAACCATGATAAATCAATTTTATTTAGCAAAACTTAAAAGAAATAAGAAACCATAATTTAACAGCCCAACAATCGAACATAACCTATCATCGAATATTTTATTACTGAATACCAATAATTATTGTAAAAATATTGCACTTTCTTAATACTAATACTTAGTTGATATTATTTCTATAGTTTTTAACTCAGATTCGTTGTGGTAGTTAGTAAAAATAAATTTTAACTTTTGGGAATGGAATACTTATATCTAACCTATAGCTTCAAAGAAGTAGATTAAGATATGTTTTCTTAGAAATTAATTGATACTGGTATGCAATATACATACAGTACCAATTTGAAATATAAAAAGGTAAAGGAGGAAAATAAAACAGTAATAATATAATAATAATAATTATTATTATTATTAATTTTACTTAATTTTTACTACCAAAACACTTGAGCGGAATAAACATACTGTTATAAAATGTATATTTTATATTTAACTAAAACTAGCAATAATTATGGCACTAATTAATTAATAATATATACAATGATTCAAACCAGTTAGCACATAAATAGTACGGCATCAAGGCTTATGGGAATGGCAAACATAGTATAAACAAGAGGATTGGTGAACAGAATAATTAAAATTAAGTTTAAAAAAAAAAATAAAAGCATTTGGTCATCAAAGATTTATTTTTAATGTGGGAGTTTCTTTAGTGTTAAGCTGTTTTATGAAGTAATTTTATTAAATTTTCAGTTTTATTTCTAAGAAAACATACTTAAAAAGAAATAAAATAACACAATACTTTAACCATTGATTTGATCAAATTATAAAGCACATTTTAGAAATTTACAAAATAATTCACATCCATTTCTATAAGAAATTCAAATTCTACCATGCACAAAATGTATACATACAAAAATATTACATACTAAATGCATTGATTTTTTTCAATTTTTGGTATATATAAGGTGTTGTTTTTAACAACTACCAGTAACAATGACAGAGTACCAGTGTTGACAGAATATCAATTCACAGTATCAGTAACGGCAAAAATCGGCTCAGACCAAGAAAAATACTTTGTTAGAGGGCTTGATTATCAGGTGGTGCTGGAAGAGGTGGGGAATCACCATAACAATGTTTAGCTCTAGGATCTTTGTAAGAATTTTCATGGTGAACACTCAAAGAACTTGTACGACACTTAGCAAGGCACAATTCAAAATGGTCAGTCACTGACGCAAACAAAACACGAAACGTTTCCGGCGTTTTTCCCAACATGTTTTGCAACAGGTCTTTCTGTAAAAATATTATTTTTTATCAGCTTCCTACTTCTCTTTATTTTACTACTCTAATTAAACATTCTTTCATTTACTTAAACAACTAATTTACTTATAATTTTATATACAAAAAGTAATATTCATAGCATTTTATACCCTATATATCACAAGCTATTAATCATATTTAATTGCAGTTTTTACTAAATATATTTTGGATTTTATCATTAGTCTAAAACATAAATTAAAACTGATAAAAAACTAAATAAATTTATATTCAGATTGGTCATTGAGTTAGTTCATGTTTCTAAAATGTACAGTAAAGCATCAATAAGTCGGACATCAAAAATCCAGACTATCGATAATCTGAATTTGAATCTGATGAAAAACGTATTTGTTTAAAAGTGTCAACGACTCAACCATTAAACTTACTGGAGCCCTACAGAGTAAACATTAACTGTTGATTATCAATAGAAAAACACTGATATTTAATATCATTAAAATCCATTGATGTCACTAAAACATTGAACAAAATACATTGATGTTTTTTTGTGTGAAATATTTAAATTTTAGAATAATGAGAGCAAGTTTTGTTGGTAGGATAATGTGTGAAAGTCAATATTGATGACTCGAGTGATAAGGGGAAAACTGCAACAAACTTACTGCTTAGTTCAGCCACATCATTATTTTTTTGTCAGTTTGACTATTTTGACTTTAGAAAAGTAGAAAAACATCATATCACATGATAAAAAATTTTGATTATAAAACACTAAAAATTCATACAAGAGAAATTTTGTGTGAAAAAATTAGAAAATATCAGTGTGGTATTATGGATATAGAAGTTATAGTTAACTTATATAACCTACCTTGTCTGGATGTAGGCAGCAAGAAATACAATATTCGTAGATACTACAGCAACCATTTTCTTTGCAAGTCTCACATGAATACCTCTTGGAACTTTGTAACAATGCATCGCAACAACCGTTGGTTAGAATATCTGGGCGAGAACACACATAACCTGAAAATTACAGAAAAATGAAGGTAACGTTAAAGCACTGATATTTGGTACATTTAATAAATTCAACAATAAGAAAATGTGTCAATATTATTTATTTATGTTTATTTCATTAATATTAGAGAGCTGAGCCGTTACCAGTTTAAACTAATACTTACCAATACCAATCGATTCAAACATACCACTACCATAATAATAGTATACTGTGCCGATTTTTAATATCTGATCAAAAATTTCGCATTATAAATTGCAATTACCAAATATGAATTAAGAATATCACTTCATAAGACAAATCTGGATTATACATACTGTAAATAAAACATTGAAGATTATTTAAATTATCTGTGTGTATTTTTATGAAGATTAAAAAAGGTTAACATATAGATAGCACTAATTAAATATCAAAAAATATTACAGGACACAAAATCAAAAAAAAAAAAAAATGTATAATCCTTTTCACAATAACAGAAATATTTAATAAAGTACATACCTAAGTTTAGCATTTGATCCCTCTCACAATGATAACCTATTGAATTTTTATTTTTGAAATATTTTATTCTTATTTTACATATATTAAATTAATATTTTACTAGCATGAAGGATGTCTAGAAAAAGTGAGTCTAAAGATAAAATAGGGGATAGAATTTAGAACACAGAACATAGAATTTTAACACTAGTTAACATTTAATGTTTATCGCTTTAAATTAAAACACTGTTCCTGTAATGAGAAACCCTTTACATTATAATAGACTACATAATTCAATATCAATTTTCTTATTTTTACTTTTAAATGAATATAAAATGCTAGTTTTACACAAAACACTGAATATAAAAATTTTAATTAAAACTGTAGGCCTAATATAAAGTAGGGCTAATATAAAAAAAAAATATATTTAAATATTATGTGGATCAAAACTACTGGATATTTAAAAATTGAAAATATAATCATTATACTAAACACAGTTAATACAGTTAACATTAATTAGCAATTATATTTAGAGCAGTAAAAGACAAGATAAAGTTGTTTTAAAAATCACTAAGTGCCTACTTTGACAACTGTATGAATATGTTTTTACCATATTTATAATAGTTAACTCTTAAAACTGTTTAAATAGTATTAGTGGTTTTAAAATATTTTTTTTTTTTTTTTTTTTTTTTTTTTTTTTTTTTTTTTTTGTTTAACGTCCGACTGTTGTGCACACTTGGGCTAATGCAGATGATGAGATGATCTATAGCGCATGAAAATGCCAAGCCCTCGCCAGGAATCAAACCCGGGTCCTCGGGGTGAAAGCCTAGTACGCTATCCACTAGGCCACCGAGGCGGCTACAATCTAATTTATAGCTAAAGCAAAGTATATTTATATATTTAATATTACAATCTGAGATTTTCGTTTAGAAACACCATATGCTAAAGATTGTCTGTATTTGTTGTTGTTTTCCAATGGCTTCCGCTGGTTCACGCCATCTTTGATCTTGCTTCCCAGTAGAGGCCAGGGAGGTCTCCTCTTCTCTGCTTCTCTTCATCTAATTTTCTGCAGACCAGGAGGTGGTCCTTGTTCATGATGGTGTCTGGGCATTCACACAATGTGCAGTTGTCATAGTTTAATATCTTAATTTTCTTCAGGTGTTCATTCAGACAGTCGTGTCCAGTTGTCAGCCGAAAGACCGCGACAGATGTCCTCCTCTGGAGATCCTTGACCTTCCCATACAAGTCGAATACATTCTCATAAGGCTTGTTCTTTATGTCTTCCTTGACTTTGTTTGTAAATTCAAGATAAGATGTTCGCTTCAGTGCACTAATCCTAGCCTCCAGTGTGAGCATTCTTTTTGGTTTCTGCACTATAAGGGTTCCTTGTTTGGCCAGCTTGTCTGCCCCCTCATTCCCTTGTATGCCTACATGTGACGGAATCCACTGCAGAACCAATAACTTGGTAATGTGTTTAACTATTTTGTATTTCTTCTGGATCAATTCTATCACAGAGCCTGCAGATGTGTTGTCAGCAATTGCTTGTAATGCCGATTTAGAGTCAACTAATATCACTATGTTATTATTCAACCATGGCCTCGTTATTACTTGCCTCATTGATTGCAAATAACTCTGCCTCAAAAACGGTGGTGTCCGAGCTTAATGCAAAATAGTGAGAAAAATGCTCACAGAATATTCCCGCCCCTGTTTCACCTCCAATTTTAGATCCGTCAGTATATATTCGCAACCAGTCGTCTGATGGGTGTAGGTTGTTTATAGTCTCCAAAGTAATTTGTGCAACTGTGACTGGGTTGTCCTTGGCTTTATTTATTGTTTCCGCAAGTTGAGTGCTTATGTTGTACCTGTCGTAGTCCAGAGGACTCTTCAGCTGTGTAGGCTCCTCGATCACAGATTGTCTGTATTTACAGATTCTTTTTTTAACCAATTAAACCAGCTGCACTAAATCTGACATCGCCTAAACAACACAGGAAGTGAGTTGCACAACTAGTTCTGGTTACTACCATCAAAAACATTCATACTAAATTCCTAAACATCTCGCCCAGATTTCAAACAGCATACACTTGCAAACCTAGTTCATGATTCTCTTATAAACCAATATTCCATTCTAACTGGTTTGCAGTGCTTGCATATCTTCAGTCTAATGTATGCTAGATTATTACATATCTGCTCAGGTATTTACTGCCAGCACACCACATCGCATCTCCTGTACACAACAGCTTCATTCTGATTGGTGCATTCTTTCTCTGGCTTTAACAATAGATTTCTGAAAAGTTATGGTTACCATAATAATTTTGAGTATAAATACGTCAAAAATCGTTCAGCAGAACATCGAGGAAAACCACTCACTACAGAACAACTACACTATAGCCTGCCAATACCCAGAACTTGTCTACATAATACATCAACTTGCTCAAGTAGAAATAGGAGGAATCCCAGCCAAATTTAAAGGACAAACGAACTTTTTAAAATTCGCTATGCCAAATCAGAAGAGTGCCTTGCCAGCCCACTGCTGACCTGGTAAACACCCAGACTTCCAATACTTCTCACAGACAAAAGAGTCAATAGACCAGCAGGCATAAAAATAAACTTTCGGGCAGCTCTCTGAAGTGTAAGGAATGGTGTATTTTTCCAAAATCCTATTGGATCAGAATTTACTAACAGCAAGAGCATTAGTAAGTATGTTTGCACTTCATTTTCCAGGCTTCGAATTTCTTTCAATACAGTTGAGAAATTTTGAATGATAAGTAGTTTTGATGATTGAACAGAATGTTTAAAGCAACCTATCATTGCCTAACTATTATCACTCACACATTTTTGGTTAAATAAACTGTCTTTACAAACTTAGAGTGTGGGGTGTGAGCAGTGCCTCACACTGCTAATATTATACTAATACTGTTAAAGTTACTAATATTTTTTTTTTTTTTTTTTTTTTTTTTTTTTTTTATCTCCGACTATTGTGCACACTTGGGCTAATGCAGACGATGGGATGATTTTATAGCGTATGAAAATGCCAAGCTCTGGCTGGGAATCGAACCAGGGTCCTCGGGGTGAAAACCCAGTACGAGGCAGTTAAAGTTACTAATAATCATTGTACTTATCATATTAGCAGCATTATCCGTTACTCTGTACTCTGTTCTTCAATGTTCCATTTTTTCAAAGTAGAAATTAGCATGTCAGTTATATTTCTGGCACTGTGTCTAATTCCTTCAAAAGTCAATTTAAGGTCAGGTGTTCACTTCTTTACTAGCCCATGCAATCTACCTCTTATTTATTTTCCCTCCTGTACATTTACTTTTTATTAAAGTAAAAAACAAAATAATTTTTATTTTAAAAAATGATGCCGTCATTTTTTTTAAAGAGATTTGTGTTTTAAATAATCCAGATTTTGAATTGACCCGAGTTTACTGTGCTTTACACTGTGAACAAATCAGAAGCAAGGTGTTTCTTACAGGAGTGTTGTGAACGTTTTTCAGGCCTACTGAAAATCAAAAGAGACATTCAGGGATTTAGCATAGTTATTTAGTAGGTGGAATTAGTCAGGTTCCAAGTTCATACCGTTATTCAGGTTAACAAGAATTTGTACACATTTTCCTGAGTAAAAAGCACCAACATTTTTGTGGACCCAAAAACAACATCCTCCTAAATGTTATAAATATTAATAAAAAAGTAGGCATGTTTTTAGGTTAGAAAGTATGCCAGTTAGACTAATAAGGACATCTGTTAACTATAAGAGTATAAAAGTAAAGCAAACGGGAGTAACTGCAGTTTGAGATACGTGGTTCAGAGTCGCAGCAGACTGGCTTGTGCTGAACCCACATCAACCACAGAGCCCCCTTGTCCACTATAACATTCATTTTTGCAGACAAAACTGACCCACGATATAGTGGGTGCAGAAAAAATTCTTTACATAAGCCTATAGTGATACTAAAAGAACGTGGCAGCCATATTGCTTACTACAATATATTTGTTTATCTCTACTCTCTATAAAATAATAATATGAAATGAACAATAAAAGTACTGTTCATGAGGCAACAGATACAATCTGGCATGTTTGTGTGCAATGTCAGATAGAGACTTATAATGTGTGTTTATATTATAAGGATGCAATAGAGAGAGAAGGAAGAGATATAAGCAGCTTATTTGCAACAATATTGTTCTAGAGGTTGGCAAAACCTGGTCATTGGTTTGTCTGAAGATTTGACATATGTGAGTTATTTATATCCATAAGAGTCATCACATTTAAGAAAGGGAGACTTGATAGACCCACATTACATACTATAGCAGAGTATAACTAGTGATCACTATATAATCTAATCAATTAACTGCTAACTTGGTCACACTGTTTCTAATAATACAATAATTGAAATATCTTTTTTAGAATCAAATATATATGTAAAATTAAAAAATAGCTTTTAGTCTGTATTCAAGAATACAGGAAACGTAATTACCTTTGTCATCAACTATTAAAACTTTCCCTTGCACTGAATTACGACATGTGGTTACTTTTATACCTGTGCTGTTATCATCGTCGTTTGCAGAACGCCACAAGAAGGAATTATCAAGCTTTCTGGATGACAGCACATCTACATCATTACTGATAACATCAATTGGCTAAAAATATTTCAAGAATTGAGTTATAACCTGTTATAAAGACAAAAGTATTAAGCTAGGTGAATTTTATTTATAAACACTAAAGAGATCATACAGTTTACATTCACACACATTTACGTCATAACTACATTGTTTTTCACATGTCATGTTCATTTTGTATATGCCATTTTTATGATGTTAATAAAGCAGTAAGAAGTCTGATTTGCCCATCCAGTAAATAAAGTAGTAAGGGTCATGGTTTCTGCTAACCGTTTTCAGTCAAACAAATAAACAATAGGCCATTTTTTTGCTATTTTTTCATGTTGCTAGTCTACGCTTAGTCTCCTTACTGTATATTTCCATCGAGTGTGCTTGTTTTTGTTTCAATATAGTTCAGTGTTTTATTTACTTTATTATTGTATAGCACTCATTATTCCCATTTTATTACGTACATTTAAATTTGAATTCCTTCATATTGGTCGGTATAAAATAATGCACAGGCTAATTCAAAAATTAAATTCCTTCTTTTATAAATTTTGTTTTTATAACAATAATTTGTTCTATTTCTCATTTTTTTAAATGTTTATTCGACTGCTGTATAATAATTTCTAAATAATAATATTTAGTTAAGATTTTAATTTTGAACTTAGCTTTTTACCATTTATGTTTAAAATTTGTTTTAGTAAAGATTTTAGTTTTGGCTTATAGCTAAAACTAAAAAAAATTTTTGTGTTCAGTTTATTTTTGAAAAGTTTATTTTTGGAATAATTTCGGTTAACAGCGCATTGAACTTATTATTTCTTAAGGCATGTTTTAAATTAAAATAAATAATACAATAGGTTATGTTATCAAGGGATTCACTGTTTGGAACTATATTCTTGAATTTAATATTACATTAATGATATACACTAACTTATAATATGTAGGAATATGTATTCCCGACTTGTGTCACCCATTGCAGAACCCATTGAGACCTAACTTCAAGGTACTACTTTATCGATGTATAAACAGGAACAGTAATAAGTAGGTCTACTTTACTTTCTGTAAGAAAAATAACGTAAGGGTCTTATTGCCTTCTTATAATTGGTGACATATTAACAACATATTTGAATGTGTAGCCTAATAATACTGTTAACGAGGCATGAGAGTAACCATGGTTCATGGAAAGCAGATGACTGTGATGGAGCTTCCATGTATGCATCAACTGCCTATTCCAAGGCTAGTTAGTAATAGACAATACTTAAGCGCAGTGACAGAGGTCATGGATACTCTCATGCCTCACCAACAATATGTAGTATAACTTATTTGGAACACTAAACATTTAGCTTAATATAAAAAATTTTAAATATTTTTTTTTTTAATGTTAACATAAGAGTAAAAACTATACATTAGTTCTTTCTCCAATGATAACTATCAGAAATGGGTATTTATTCTGTGTATGCTAGGTTATTTTTTTCAATTGGTGATTTTTGAATATTTTTTTAATTAAACTTCAGACATGGATTTACCAGTCATGTGCATTATTATTATCTACATGTACTTACTGCTAATTTGCATTACACATTCTTACAGCTATTACTAAATGTTAAGGTTTATTCCTTTTTTCAATGGTTCATTCTCATATTGAAAACATTAAAATGTCGTCCGTTATTTGTGAACTTCACAATATGCCTGTCTTGAGTTAGGTTAACCACCTAACAACTAAATTAGTTATGTCATCAAGTTTTTCTTTTTTAAATAAAGGTTTTTTATCAATTAACGATCAAAAACACATTACCTAAGGATAACTAGTTCAATTAAATAGCTTTCTTACCTAACGCCATGTCAGGTTATCAAGTATTACTTTTTTTTTAAAACAAATGTTTTTATCATGCTAAAACCGTGTCAAATTATTGAGAATTCTTTTTAAAAAAGATACAAGTCTTTTTACCACTCGTCAACCGTGTTAGCTTCACCATGCAATAACTGTGTCAGGTTTTTTTTTTTTTTTTTAAATAAACATGTCTGACATAAAAACAACTGTGTTAGGTTCACCACCCAAGAACCATGTCAGTTAGGTTATTGGTACTTTTTAAAAAAATTAAAAGAATTTTTATCATTTTAACGATCAAAAACACGTTACCTACTTTCATGCTCTAGCAATTTTGAGGTTATGAGGGTTGATTTTTATTGCTGTGCTTTCCATGCTTTTATATTTTGGATTATTGCTTTTGGGCATGTAATATAGCGTTTTAGTGAAAGAATTACCGAAAAATCGGGAACAACCTACACTGCATATTTACCCAGAAATAGTATGCAAAATTCTACATAGTCTAATCTCTATAATAGTCTCATATTAGCTAAATTGTTGAGTGTAAAACCATTTTCCTAAATTTTTTATTAAAATTTGTATTGTTTAAAATGTCATATTCAATTACTTTGAAAATAAGTTTTAATTATTTGGCTTCCTTTTTAGGTTATGTTTTTGTGCTACCATGACTTACCTCATAAACAAAACTTAAGATACAATATGTCAATGAGAATGTAAAAATTATTCCTAAAACTACTTTTTTCCGAATAAATCTTAGTAGCCAAGCAGCCCACATTTTTATTTATTACAAATACAGAAAATGACATTTTGAAAACAAACTAGAAAGCCCCTTTACTTCCATGCCTTCAAACTCAACCATGTAGTGTCGCCCTCATCGATATTTATATCCATGTGTTATTGTTTTATTGGTTACACAGATCGTAGAACATAGAACACCACAAAAATTATAGTTATTATTATAACACCACAAAAAAAATATTATGAGGTGAAACACAATTCCTTCAGAATATCTTTGAGTTCACTTAAGATAATATTGATTTTTAAACTTTAAACCTATTTTACTATTTAGACTAATTGAACGATTGCACAATTCAAATTATTAAATGCAAATTGATATTTTTAAAAGTAAAATTTGCTGACGCATTGATTCCAATTAAAATCAATGAAACTTTAAACATATTTAAAAATTACAATAATTAAATTGTTGTTTTGTCTGGAAATGTTGTTAATCTTCCTGAAGTTAATTATGTCGTCAAATTTAATTTTTGTGTTAATTTAAAATAAAGTCAATAGCATTAATACATTTTGTTTACAGTTCCATTAGGCTAGTTTATCTAAGTATGTCATACTGTTTGTCCTATCTTGCCTAACTATTATTGGTACCGGACATAAGATAGCCAGTTGCAGGGTAGTGTAGGTAACAAGAGAAATGATATTAGAATATCGTTGTCTAATTGCTCTTACACCGTTGACAAACTAGGTCACCCGAATAAAAAACAGCATACTAAGAACACCAGTAAGACAGAGAGAAAAATGCGTGAGTGAGAGGTCTAGTTCCAATCTCTCACCACAGCTCCATCCTTTTCCTTCACTATCACTGAGTAGTAATAGCTTGTAGACTCAGATTACCAGGTTCTGTGACCTGGACTGTTGAAGGGAGCTGAACGGGAATTCTCCTACATGCACAAGAAATTCTCGCGCAGGCCGTTTACTAAGTGGCTGGACCATACTTGTGTTGTCCTTAGCAATAATTCCAATTACAACTAAGTTTTAAACTTGTTAGGCAAAGACCCAGGACCTAAAGCATATTTTTCTTTCTCTCTCTCGCTCTACCAGCTGATGTTTTAACTTCAGCTACAGGCACAGCTTTATGTAGCCTTTCATTTATTTATGATCTATGACCAAAGTAGAGACTCTATTCTCGTACTTGTAAATACAGCTAATCTCTTTTTTTATTTACAAAGAGATCCTAATATTTAAAAATTTTCCATTGTTGTCATAGCAACAATATATTTGCTAAAACAAACAACAAAACAAAACGGAAGAATGAGCATAGTTGGACTAGTAGTTTTCTTTTTATACTAATTCTGTGCAGCCAGTCACTGAATTATTTTAATTTTTTTGGAATACTATTTTAATGACATAAATTAAGATTTGAATTCGAACTCAAAGGACTACAAAAAACAAAATGGCTAGAACATTCAATGATATTTTAAAAGAAATTGGCTGGATAGATGGATTACAATTACCAGTGGCAAATGATGAAAATAGAAAACTGCAAAATGAAGTAAGAAGTCATGTTACATATTATTTTTATAAATAATAAGATTATGTTTTTATTCTCATTTCTAGAATTTAATTAATAACTGAAACTTTAAATTGTTATTTAAAACCAGTAAGTGTGAAGTTAGCTTAATGGACACCACTACTTTTAATGGACAGGTTTTTTCTTTCACAAAATTGCTTTATTTAATGCTTATAAATAACAATCAGAAAACCGAAAAAAAGAAAAAGCTACCTGCATAACCTAACCAATACTATTGTGTAAACATTACTAATGTTTTGAACGTGGTAATTTCCCAGAAAAAATTGCATAAAATTGTAACTTTTGATAGGAAATTAAATGTTTCATGGATTGATATTACTTAATTTAATAATAAAAATAGGTAATAGAACAAAAATATGCTTTAATATCATTAAAATAAGCTGCCTCCATTAATTACACAAATACTCCCTATGTGTAATACTTCATAGTTTTTACTTCTTAATAATAGATACCAACGATATAATATATTTTTTTCCCAAGAACAGATTAAACTATACTTGGCAGAATAATAATAACCAATTTTGTACAGTAATAATAAAATAAGGTATATAAATAAATTATGAAATAGAATAGAATGTTATATTATTAATACTGTCATATCAGTAAACACAAATTTAAAATTTCCTTTCCTATGATTTAATTTTTGTGAAATTTTTGTTTGTTATTTTAAGTGCTTATGGTGTCTATAAATTGGCATGGGTTTTTGTTTTAAGCCATAACTAACATTTTCTTCCATTTTATGAGAATACCATAATTACTTTTTCAAATGTTTCCAATAATTGTTTACTTTTAGGCCTAACTATAATTTTATAGTTGAAGCCTACTTCTATGATTTTATTTTATTCAGAGTTAAAGGTAAATTAACTCAGTGTGACTCATAACTTCTGTTTAAAAAAAAACTTATAAATAATCTTAAGAAAATGTGCTGGTGGTATTGACATTTTTAAAAAAAAAAAAAATTGCATCACAGTCACAGATTCAATAGTAAAACATTTTTGGTCAAAGTAAAACAATAGTATTAAAAAACAAAAAAAGAACCAGTAGGTAACTAACTTATTTTTAGGAAGCAGTATAACTCAATTTGCACTTGTAAAGTAGCCTACACATTATTGCACATTATTAAAATACCTACTGTTTTATTCCACGCTAATTTTTTTTAATAACTGTAGGATGTGTTAGAAATTTTGTTACGTCATTCTTTTAAATATACTTGGATATGCTAAAACTATACATAAAAGCTACAATTAGATTAAAGTCTATAATGTTTATTACTTTGTATTTTGATAACAAGTTTGTATTTTTTACAGATTGAAGAAATGTTGCGTCGTAAAGCAGACTTAATTGTTCAATTGGATACAGCCAATGAAAATTTTAATTCTTTGAATAAGAATGTAAAAGACATCAAAAATGAAATGCACCTAAACCAGGTAGATTGAGCATATGTAACATTTTAATACTGAATATAGCCTGATTTTAATTTTGATTATAATGATGTTAAACTTATCATTTTATCAGTTTTCATTTTTTTTAAAGTATCCTATGCTCTATAACTGGTAGAATGAAAAAAAACATGGGTTTTAATTTTGAAAATTATGGTTTAAAAATAGTTTGACAACCAATTCTGTAAATTGATTTTTTCATTGAAAATATAAATATTGATTTCCCTATTTTTTTCTTCTTAACATTAATACTTTATGCCAGTTAGACCAATGAGGACTAGGGATCAGCATTAAATGTAATGGTAAAGCAGTGGAAGTAACTGCAGCTCAAACTAAGAACCTTAAAGTGCGCAGTTGAGAGACTCAGCAGACTAACTTGAATTGCAACATTGACCACCATGTTGACCAACATGTTCTTAAATATAATGGTTAAAAGATTTTTAAGCTCACTCAAAATTGTATGCTTTTTTAAAAACTGATTTTCTTTATAATTATGTAACTTAAGCATAAAGAAACTTTGATTACATTTATTTTTCTGTACTTTATTTTCTTTTAACTAAACATTTTAAACCTTATTTTCATTTCAAGGTGTGTTGTCATTGGTTTATAACAGCTTATCTATCATTGGTTCATGACAGCTTATCTACCAATAACAGCTTGTCATTGGTTCATTACAAAATTTGCTTATCTATCTTAAACTCGAATTATGGTAGGCATACTATATTTGTAAACAAATAAAAAGACTGAAATGGTTTCCAATTCACAAAAAACCTTGGTTTAACAAATCTGACTGGAATGTAAATGTATTTGTATTATTTGTGCAGCTAGTATTTAAAGTAAATTTTATTTGAAATAAATATATTATTTCACAACAACAAAACAATTTTCATTGTGCTTAAATCTATTACCACACAATAACAGATTTTCAAAAAATTGCTACCATATTCTGCCATTTTTTGAGATCACCAAGAAATTTTTCATTGTTATGCAGGCTACTTTTAAGAAATATTAACAAAAATATATCAGCGGTAATGCTATTTTAACCTAATAATACCAAAATTAATTTAACATTTATATATCTTTTTATGATTGTACAAGTTAATTAATTGTTATTTTGATACTTGATGTGATTGGAATTACTGTACAATATGAGCTACATATTATCTGTAGAATCTAGATCCATTTAGTCCCATAGACATAACACTTCCTCTTACAACAAGCAAAATCAGTTTTGTATAATGTATAATATTATATAATATTAATACATAATAACAGTAATATTTAAAATTTACTTCACAAAATATTAATTGACAAAAAAATGCACAATATAACAATAAATAAGCAAGAATTTGGTACTTAGATATCTAATCTATTTTTTTGTATTTAAGAAGAAACTCTTCCTGCTGAAATCAATAGTTTGGTTTTAATGAAATACCTTAATACATTCTACTTAAGTAATGTACTTAAAGGTGATAGTTTTTTTGAAAATCATGTCCTTATGTTCTTAAACAATGATATCCTTCTTTCTGCCCTCTTTTACCACAAACTTTCTCTTGGAGAATGGATTACAGAAGGCAGTATTTGCATTTGTTTCTCATATTTCCGAGATATTCAAGTTTTCTTTTCTTTATGGTGTTCATTACTTCTAGGCTTTTCTTCAGTCATTCCATCACTGCTATGTTGGTCACTCTATCTACCCATGAAATCCTGAACTCTCTCCTATAGTCACATATTCCAAATGCATCACGTTTACTTTGTGTTGCCTCAGTTAGTGTCCATGATTCCATTCCATAGAAACATATCGAAAAAATATAGCTCCAGAGGAATCTGATTTTGATATGGATGTTAAGGTTATGACTTTTGAACAGTTTAGCCATTTGATTGAAGGTGGACCTTGGTTTCTCTACTCTTATCTCCTGTGAATGGTCCCAATCCTCATTGATCATGGTTCACAGGTAGTTGAATCATCCCTTCTAACCTTTCTATTAATGTGTTTTTGACCATTAAGTCTTACCTTCCAACTACTTCTTTACTAATTACCATGAACTTGGTTTATTAATGTTAATTTACCAAGACATACTGACTTCTGACATCTCTTATTTTGTCCATCAGTTCTTGTAAGCTGTTCATGGTGTTGGCTAATATTACAGTATCATCTTTGTACCGAATATTGTTCAAGCACTCTCTATGCAACAGGATTCCCATGTCAGTATTCTCGAGTGCTTTCTTGAAGATTTCTTCAGAATAGAGATTGAATATAAATGGCAAAAGGATGCAGCCTTGCCTAACGCCTTGAAGAATGTTGTCTGCGTTGGTTTGCTTCTCCACACTGATCTATATAACAGCTGACTGATTCCAGTAGAGGTTCTTGATGATGTTAAGATCTTTATCATCCGTCCCCATGTCTTTCAAAACCTCCATCATCTTTTCATGCTGTATTTTGACGAACGCCTTCTAGTAGTTGATAAAACGGGTGAAAATATCACAGTTCACTTTCCAGCAGCGCTGGAACAACACTTACAACAGAACAGGACATTCCTTGTACCTACTTGAAATGTTTAATATATAAGAACTAATTCTTTTTATATTCTTCTTCTTTTCTGCTAGGATTATTATCACTATGTTCAGTATAATGATCTGCCTTCCCTAGCTTTGTCAATTCTACTTTCGTTGACACGTTTCTATACTCTATAGTGAGTATAGATATAGTTTTTGAAGATGGAGGTTCTCCGAAACGCTTCAACGAAAGTAGAATTGACGAAGCTAGGGAAGGCAGATCATTATACTGAACATAGTATAAGAATTAATATTACTGAGAAATGACCATTTTTTTAAAATGCTTAAGAGAAAGAAACCTTTCTGAAAGAAGTAAACTTCAAACAAAATTATTGCATAAGAGAATTAATAACAAGTTTTTTTTTAATTTTTGTTTAATGTCCATACATTATACCAGTTAGATTAATGGAGTATGAGGGTTGATAAAGCAACACAAGTAACATGGTTCGAACTAAGAACCTTTACGTTATTTATAAAAAATAATAAGCACTTAACAATCTTCATTTTTTTAGAACAAAGTATCTGTTAAGTATTTTTCAACATTATTAAATGTTATTCTCAGCTTTCATGTTAGGAAGAGTATTCGTGTGGATTGTGTTTAACAAAACAACTTTGTCAGTTATATGAATTTTGCAGGAATTATCAGTTGCCCATCAAAACCAGTTGGACACAGAATATGCAATGCTAAAGGACAGCGAGTTCCAACTAAATAAAACTCAGCAAGAAATTAGAACCATGAATAAGGACATCAATCACATTGAAGAAAAGAACAGAATGTTTCAGGTAAATTTACAATCTGGCACCCATAGTTTCATAACTTTTGTGGTTGTTAAGAAATCTCAAAATAGAACTATATAAATTTCTTACTTAATATTTATGTTAAGTTTCTAACTTCTGAAAAAACGCTACATTATTTTTCAGATATTTCAATTTGAATACTGAACGTGAGACAATTATACCAGTATTTATGAATACACCATGCGATTTCTAATAATTGAGTGTGTAGGTCAATATATAAATTAAACTTTATTAGGATCTGTAAGCAAGGTCAAGGGCCCATACAAATTCATGCATATGTCCATCCATCAGTTTGTCTGTTGGTACCGAACACATTTCTTACTCGTAAATGATATCACTGGTAACTATAAAATTTAGTAAAATTGTCTTTATTGTAGCCCAAACAAAGGAAAAACGTAAGAGGTTAATAAGAATAAATAGGTTGTTGTATAATGGCTCTTGCTGGCTCATGCCACCTTTAATATTGGCTTTAGGAAGTACTAGCCAATATCGTTTATCATTTAGCACTATACAGGTGACATGTGACAAAAAATATTTAAGGGTAGTTAAGAGACAAAATCTTAAGGATTTGTATCTTAGATCTGAGATTATTTTTATTTATAAAGTTTGTTGTATCATTTAAAATAAAAGTGTACTGATTCCATATAAAATGTAGTTTTTGCATATAAGGCGTATACGTAGAGCCAGACTTTTTCAGAAGTTCAAGTTTTTTATGTTTCCCTCCATGTTAGGTCAGGATGTCGACAAATTTACAAACCTAGTTCGAATTAAACAAAGTACACATGGTATATGACCTGTTATGATTCACACTACAAAGGAGTATACATTAAAACCAAAAACTTCCACAAAGGAGTGAGAAATTTTGTTTTACTAAAAATTTTACAAATTTATTAGTTATAACTTAGAACAATATAAAATATAATTTATGTGCAAAATTGAGAAATTTTTTGTTACAATGTTTTTAGAAACAGAGATATAATGGAAGTCACACGTGAAGGCTATATATAATCTCATATATAACCATGGGAGCTATCACTTGTAGAAAACCTTATAGCTCCTTTTGCTTTTTTTCTGAAGTAACGTTACATTTACATACGTAGCATTGCCTTAGAAACTTTCTTTTACGTGAATCACTAGCAGGGAGAGGCCTCATAAAATGGCACCTTTGAAGGCATAGCACATCTCGATCACCAGATACACAAGGCACCATGTTTGTCTTATCACTAGCAATGAAATGACTCTCTAATAATTATTTAATTAGGTTTATTCTGAATTTCATTACGTGCAATTTGGCTTGTAGATTGTTTTTTATTTCATATTACTTGTACATGTAGAATGCATTCAATACACTGCCATCTACCAAATGAAAAAAGAGTTTTATATACCACTTTATAGTTTAATAGACAAACTATACAACAAACATGCCAATCAATCAAAAATTATCACCAACATAAAATATTCTTCTCACTTATCACTGTTAACTAGTAATAAAGCACACAGAGTACATTTAGGAGCCTTTATGTGATAAATACTGGAAACACATTTTTATTTTACATTACAGATGTCATTGGTCTCATTACCGGCAGCAGATATGTTATGATAAATAAACTTTTAGGGGATTGGTTTTGTTCAATATATCTCTTCTAGATGTCAGAGAGTGTTGATAAAATAAAGTAAGTTTGAAATACTGTTGAAAACAGCAATTGTCAGGCGTACTCTTTGTAGATCATTATGTTTATTCGTGTACAGACACATGACCATTTTATTATTGTTAGACGATTTAAAATAATTTTAATAGTATGGATATTGTTTTTAGGCTGAAATAGAACAAGCTAAAGAGAAGCTGAATCTTCTAAAGGAAACTTTGGAATGGGGAGAGGAAGCACGTTTAGCATGGGAAGAAGATTTGGCTCGAGGTGAAAGAGACAACAATCTACTTGCATCATACAAATTGGAAGATGATGCAAAATTTAAGGTAAGTGTTACAGTTTCGTTTTATTTATTTTATAGTCAGTTTACTTTCAATTAATTATATATGTTTTATAAACAGTGATCTGAAAATTAAGATTCTCAGTTTAAGGGTTGGCAATATGAGGTGTGGTAATTAAATAACCAAACTGTTGCAAACATCGAGGACGCCATGACAGGTTTGAACATATCTATGCTTGTTGATGCTTCCCACACACTGAGCTTGATGAGCTTAGTTGTATGTTGCTCAGTCTTACTGTAGCAACAGATTTGTTGTATAAATTATTCTGTACAGTTGTAAAGCAGAGTATGGTTCAATGTGGTGCAGTTGAGTAACAACTTTGACCTGTACAGATATTCGGGTCTAGTTACTAGACTCTATCTGTCGATTTATTCCATATGTTATAACAACATGTACACACCATCCACCAGTGTGTACATTAATCTAACTGCCATGGTGTAAAGACATTTAAAAAAACCTAAGATTTTGATTCAATGATTTATAAAATTTGTAATTATTTCGGTGTAACAATTGTTAAATTTGTTTAATTTATGTGGAAATTTTATTCTAAAACTAGTGGGTAAAGTTTCTTTATAACAATCATTTAACCAATTTTTAAAAAATTGATTATTTTACTTATTTTAAGGAATTGGAACTAAAACGACAAAGATTGAAAGCTGAAGTTAGGGAAAGAGACAACATACTGAGCAAAGAGATTAATGAAATCAGCAACATGGAAAATCAACTGGAACAGATTTCTGCACTTTTTAGGTAAACCATTTTTTTTTTTTTTTTTTTTAAGTTAATTACAATTCTGTAGCATGGATATACAGAACTGATGTGTATCTTCTCAGCTTTGGACTGAAGGCTTATTTTTATGAACTTTTTTCGACCAGTTTATCATGCAATTTGTTACAAACATTTTTAACATACAAAACCTATATTGCTATATTTCAACGTACATTACTTCGCATTTGGCTGGTGTGAACACCACAACAAACACATAAGGGTTTAGTGGTCCAGAAATGATTTGTCTAACAGATTGATTGTTCTAAGACCAATTTGCATGATCACAGGTTTCTGTAACAATATTACAGCTACAACAGTCAGTTGCTTCTTTCCGTCTGTTAATTTTTTTTTACCACAGTCCTCACTTTATTATGATTAAAATTCTGAGCCTAAATCAGATTCGAAAATTGGAAAAAAGAATATTTTTAATAGAGAATTATGAACTTAATTACTAACAAATCCCAGAAATTATCTTCTATAAAAAAAACAAAAGAATCAACACTTCAATCAGAATTACTTCTGAAGTAGAATTCAAGATACTGTATTTAAAACAATATTACAAGTAACAAAAAATTAGTGCAAACTGATTATTGTACAACAGTGTTTTTATCATCTATAATTATTCTAATTTACCAACACTCTGATCCAACTATTACTTACTTTTGAAACCTACAATTCTTCCCTATTAGCAGGTGTTTTCATTCATTCTGATAAAGCACTCAATAGTGTCACAAAATCAGATGAACCAATATTGAGAAATTATGTCAATTTTCTGGAGTTTTTTTCGACAGCTCAAAACTATAAACAAACGTTTACCAATTATTTGAGGGCTTCAAAATGATTTTTTTTGAAAAATTAAGAAATGTGTATATATATATATATATATATATATATATATATATATATATATACATATACATATACATATTCATATTCATATACATATACATATACATATACATATACATATACATATACATATACATATACATATACATATACATATACATATACATATACATATACATATACATATACATATACATATATATATATATATATATATACATACATATACATATACATATACATATACATATACATATACATATACATATACATATACATATACATATACATATACATATACATATACATATACATAT
The DNA here is from genome assembly GCA_022606455.1 of Callitettix versicolor. Classification (NCBI taxonomy): domain Eukaryota; kingdom Metazoa; phylum Arthropoda; class Insecta; order Hemiptera; family Cercopidae; genus Callitettix; species Callitettix versicolor. The sequence continues at coordinate 97,915,199 of CM040186.1, read as the reverse complement.
ACATATACATATACATATACATATACATATAAATATACATATACATATACATATACATATGTATAAGCAAATTATACCTAACTGTTACTTGACAAATTTTTAAACAAAAACTGACAATTATTTTAGTCTCTAATAACACACTCATACTAACAGACATCAAGTAAAAAAAGTGTAAACAAATAATGAATATTCATAAAAAAATATGTTTTATAATTAGTATTTTCTCTATATGTCACACTTTCTATAATGAGAAAGTAATAAGAAGACATTTTAACACTAAATAACAAATTTTATTGCTTAAGACGGAAATTTATGCTTTGCTGTTTATGATTTGAAAATTTATTGTTTTACTAATATTGCTTTACTACTCATTAAATCATACAGTATTCAAAAATTTGCTATGTTTACTTATTAATATTTTATGTTCTTTATTTCATTTGTGTTATATTCTTATTTATGTTATGTTCTTTATTTCATTTATATTAGTGTTTTATCTATAAGTTTGTAATTCTTTAGGCAGGTACATGCTGAAAGATCAAGCTTGATCCATCATTGGGATGAAGCAGTCATGATACTGAAACAGAGAGACACTAACATACAATCTACACTTACGGTGAGTTAGCTGAACAAATAAGATTACTAAGTATTTAATTATTCTATCTAACAACTAAAATCTTCAAGAGAATTTCAGCTATCATCAATTTTACTAAATAGTGAAAATGAAAACTATTTTTTAAGTAAACAGTTATAGTTGTTTTTATATTTGAGAAAAGTTAATAAAAAGAATAATTTAGAAATATGGATAATATTTAGGTGAAATTTTAACAATATTATTTTTGCTTAGGATATTGAAAAAATTCGCAACAAAGCCAGAAAAATGTATTTAGAACTGAATGATCACCAAAAGCTTTATGAAACTCAGGTTTCAAACAATGAAGAGGTAAAAAAACAAGTGGATGAAGCAAATCATAAGACAGTGCTCCAGCGGCAAGCCAACGTAGATATACTAAAAATGACTGATGAAATTCGTAATGAGGTATAGTATGATTTTTAAACAAGGTCCTTTCTTTCAAACAGCCTAGGCTTATGCTTGGCTGCTAAGTGATGGATTGGAAAAAAAATGGTTCACAAAAATTGATTCTTTGTTTCTTTGACAACATTCAACAAGAAATCACCTTCACTCTTGGCTCTATGGTGCAGTTAACCCATTTGTCTCGTAAAATTCAATAAACACTTAACCTACTTCAGTAACTACATTTTTAACAAATATTTTTTTTTCAAGAAAATGGTTATTCTGGTTCTGTTAGGCTACCTACATACCACCTCGACTTGAATACGATTAAAATTATTATCAATTTTGTTTACATTAAAAACATTTCAGATATACATTCTGCATTTTAAATCTAATAGAATTTGTTTTTTTTTTCATTTTTTTATTTTTGAAAATGTTTTACCTTTAGTTAAATTTGTATTTGAGAATTCTATTGTAGCTGCCAAACAGTAAATATGATTACTATACATCTAAATTCTTTCTTGTAGTCTGTCCTAATAAAATGCAAAGTGTATCACAGTACAGCCAGTTTAATAGCCCTGCCTTTAGCTAGTGTTTTATATATATATATATATATATATATATATATATATATATATATATATATATATATAACACATATATATATATATATATATATATATATATATATATATATATATATAGAGAGAGAGAGAGAGAGAGAGAGAGAGAGAGAGAGAGAGAGAGAGAGAGAGAAAGAGAGAGAGAGAAAGATTTCACTTAATCTGTTTACTTTCTAAATTAGATATATTACACAAAATTATAATAGATTCATTTACATTTTTATTTGTTACTTTCTTGTTTACAAAGATTACTTGACTAAGTAAAAACAAAACTTTCTTGCTTTCTAGTTTGAATATATTCTAATGTTATGAAAAAACAATATTCATTAAAAACAGACTAAAAAATGTTATAAAATTAAATCAAAACCCATAAAAAATTTAATACGAGGTTTGTCCAATAAATACGCGAACTAAGGTCATAAAAACTTTATTTTACAAAATTTCATCTACAATGATTTTGTCCCCTTCAAAATACTCTCCATTCACTGCTATGCACTTATCCCATCTTCTTTTCCACTCTTCAAAGCACCCTTGGAAGTCCTCGGAAGTCAGGCTTTTCAGTCTCCTCGTCGTTTCTTGTTTTATTGTGTCCACATCTTCCCAATGCTGTCCCCTCATCACATTTTTGCATTTAGGGAATAGAAAAAAGTCGCAGGGGCGAGGTCCGGTGAATAAGAGGGATGATCAAGGATAGTGATTGAATTTTTAGCCAGAAACTGGCGAACAATCAAAGCCGAATGTGCGGGTGCATTGTCTTGATGAAGAATCCATCCATCGTTTTGAGTCAAATGTGGTCGCACACGACGCACTCGATCTCTCAAACGCTTGAGAACGTTAAGGTAGAACTCAGAATTTACCGTTTTTTCCTCAGGAAGGAATTCATGATGAACAACACCTTTGATATCAAAGAAAACCAGGAGCATGACTTTGATTTTTGATCGGCTTTTCCTTGATTTTTTTTGTTCGAGCTTCACCTGTTGCTTTCCATTCTATGCTTTGCAATTTCGATTCGGGGTCATACTCGAAAAACCACGATTCATCACCAGTGATAACCCTATTTAAGAATCCTACATCATTTTCCATGGAATTTTTCCAGTCAGTAACACATTCGACTCTTCTCAACTTTTGATGCGGAGTCAGCAGTTTTGGCACGATTTTCGCACAAACCTTTCTTAAGCCTAAATGCTCGGTTAAGATTGTGTGCACTGTTGATTTTCCTAAATTTAGTTCTTCAGCTATCATTCGGACAGTTTTTCGGTGATCAGTAAGGACAAGACGCCGCACACGATCAATGTTTTCATGCACACAAGAGGTTGAAGGTCGTCCAATTCTTGCATCATCCGTGGCGTCTTCTCGACCTTCTTTAAAGCGCTTAATCCACTTGAAAATGGCTGTTTTCTTCATAGCATTATCACCATAAACAACTCTCAACATTTCAGCAATTTCTTGGTAATTTTTACCAAGCTTTACCAAAAACTTGATGTTAATTCGTTGTTCAGTGAATTGGTCAATTTCCATATCGACGAACAAAAAAATAATGCAAAACTAAAAATAACTCTACTCGCAAGATCCGCACAGCGTAACGTTCTGCCAAGCACTGACGGCTCATTGGGTCCCAGACAACACGTGAGGCCAGTGAGCGTGGCTTAACTCTCCGTAATGGCCACCATATTCGACCAGTTTGCGTATTTATTGGACAAACCTCGTAACTTTTAAATTTATGTATAGAAATAAATTATGTGATGCTATAAATCACAGAAATAAAGAAAAAAGTCAAGAATTTAAGAAAAGATTGCTTATAAGACTGTGAGTTATTGAGAGAAATATTAATTGTTTGTTGATATTTGTTTGTTGATATATTTATGGATTAATTGTTCTATTTTGTTAATAATGTAGAAAGTTATTCAGCTTAATAATTAATGAAGTTACATGTTTTCATTATACTGGTAAAGCATTTATTATCTTGTATAATATCTCTAAATAAAAATTTGTTTTTTAGTTTTTTCATATTTTTAACAAATTTTTGGAATATTGTGGTAATATATATTCTAACATATCTAATAATAATAACTACCAGTAAAACTAACAATTAATAAATTGTTAAAAAAATCAAATTTTTCAAAAGAATATTTGTTATAGCTGACAGCAATGCGAGGCACACTCTCGGAAATGGGCAGTTCATTAAACACTCAGCGAAGTCGTAACAAACAAATAACTGTTGAAGTTAAAAAGAAAACTAATCAATATAACTGCATTGTGCACGAAGTCGATGAGTTAAAACAGAAGTTGGAACAATTGAGTTGTCAAGAAATGAATGCAACTCAGCATGCTAGAGAAGTTGAAAGAATACTGCAAGTGAGTAACACTTAACCTGTGTTTGTAATAAAATTTAACTAAATAGCTACAACTTTAGTCCATATATCAAAAACTGTGAATACTTCAAAATTTCCGTGTACGGTACTGTGAAAACTGTTTTCTTTCTGCAGATCCACAATGGGAATTTTTCTAATAATTAGAATTGATAATTGTAGCAAATTTCAGTTAGAAAATTAACCACTGGAACTAATTTATTGAAACGCCATGACTTGGTACTTGGTGAAATGCTACGATATCAAGCACTAACATAGTTCCTTTTCCAGTGTAAAGTGAAATGAAACTTCACTTTACGGAACTATAGTAGTGTTCTAATTTTTCTTGAGCTGTTGGGACAGCAATCATGGTAAGTTTCACATTCATTACCATAAAATGAGCACTAAACCTGATCCACTAGGTACATTTTGAGGAGGTTTTTTTTGTACATCTTATGATTCATAATTTTTCTCCAACGTTATTCAAACTTGGCACAAAAATTGTTTTTTTTTTAATAGTGTGGACAAATTTGATACTCTACAAAATCCGTTCATCTACTTCAGATAGCAGTCATTCAAAATCTTTAAAAAAATCATAACATTTTATCTTACACTGTTTTGAAAATATGACTGCAACATTGTAATAAACATTAAAAAGCCGCCTCTGTGGCCTAGTGGATAGCGTACTAGGCTTTCACCCCGAGGACCCGGGTGTCAGGGCTTGGCATTTTCATACGCTATAAATCATCCCATCGTCTGCATTAGCCCAATAGCCCAAGTGTGCACAATAGTCAGACGTTAAACACCAAAAAAAAAAAACATTAAAATATGTATAAATTAGCGTTTTAACTTTTAATGAAAGTTTCCATCACAAGTCAGTTGTGTAACATGTATATTTTAATTTTAATTAAATTTAAATCAAATATTATCAAAATAAATATTTTTTAAATCACACAAATTTAATTTTTCAAAGAATATGATTATCTTCCTTGAAGAAAAAGATGTATTATTTACTACATCAAATAATAAGTTCAAAACTTAATAAAATTCTTTTGTAATGCTTTCAGAAAAATTTTGTGGTTACCATGTTGCCAGGATTGTTATTTTGTCTTCACAGAACAGTAATTATTAATTGATTTTGGCCAAGGGCTGTTTGTTAGTTATGTTAACTTTGAAGTTATATTTATTACCATTGTTCCAGGGTTATATAGCAACAGGAATTTATAGACGAGAACCTATCAAACAGTCTGCATAAGTCAAAAGCTCAGACTTAGAATAGTGTGTAATCAGGGTTGGCAACAAGGCTGTTTTTAATCTATTCAAAAAAGAGTACATGTTTTTAAAAGTACCGATACATTTAACAGCATACTCTGTTGCAATTTTATTTCAGGCCACGGAACGTAACAAATCACTAATGCTAATGAAACTGGAAAAGCTGCAGTTTCTAGTGTTTGAGAAAAAACAAGAGCTGCAGTCATTGAAAGGGACTGTAGCTATTCAAGAACAAGCATTACAGACATGTGTTTCTAACAAACAAGCGTTCATCAGAAAAGCAGCCAGTATTGATAAGCAAAGTATACAGAAAGAACAAATCCTGTACGAATTGGTAAGTAAATATTTAGTAACTGTTATATGGTTATCTAAATTGAGCTAATTACTGATAATTTATTAAAATCAATTTTCACTCACTAAATTATGATCAATATGAGGTTCTAAATAAATTTAGAAGTTGGGTATTGATGTTGAATTTTGTTTGGTTTTGTAGTTTTGTAAGTTGGGGTTGAAGTTGGGTCTTTGTAGTAATAAGAAATTAACCTTATAATTGCTTTTTTCCAAGCAAGTTGGTATAGAGTTTGAAGAAGTGTTGGCTTGATTATTATTACAAGTTCTTGTGTTTATCATGTCTTAATGTTCTGCCGAACAATTGTTCCTATTCTAAGAAATGGTGTGCTAACATCAAGTTGTAACATCAAGATATGCAGTCTATTATTATTGTATTTGTTTATGAATTTAAAAATTCTAAAAATAAACTTTAATTTGAATGTTCTCTTCATTTGTTTCACCCAACTTTGAGGTACACTAAATCAATCACTTTTTAATGTTCTGTGCCTTCCTCGTAGCCCAGTATTGCTTCATTCGTTGTGATCTTGCTTTTCTTTCTTCGTCAGAGATTTGGATCGTTTGCTTGGATTTGACTTTGCCTTGGAACCGTTGCTTCTTGTCCTTGGTTATTGTTTAGGCTGTTCTGTCCATGAGCATAGTGTCAGTGATCTGCAGTTCTGTTATGTCTTTCTCCGTTTCTCTAAACCAAAATGGTTTGGCTCTTCTACTGCGAAAGTAGTCAAATATTTTTTTGGTTAGTCTATTTTTGTCCATTCGGAGCATGTGCCCATAAAAATCAATTATCCTTTTTCTTATTGTGTCTGATAGTGTTTCAGTTTTTTGGTAAAGAGTTTCATTACTGATGTGGAGTAATTGGTTGTTATGGAATTTGGGGCCTAAGATGTTTCATAATATCTTTCTTTCTTTGATCTCCAGCCTTTCAAGTGGGCCCTGGGTTGTGAGAGATAATGTTTTAGCTGCATATAAGGCTTCTGGTTTAATTACCGTGTGATAATACCTTATCTTTGTAATCCAGGAGAGAGACTTCTTGTTGTATGTGTCTTTGGTAAGTTGGAAGGCTAATTCAACTTTATTTCTCCTAGATTCCATAGTTTTTTTCTCTAGGACGTTCCAGCTGATCCATTCCCCAAGATATTTGAATTCTTTGACTATCTCAATGTATTGTTCTCCCACTTGAAGCTTTTTTGGTGGTTTTTGTATGTTTGTCAATATTTTAGTCTTTTCAAATGAAACTTTAAGACCCATTTTTAATGCTTGCTTCTGGAGTTAATTTGAATGTTATTACAGCATAAATAAATATTTGGTCAACCAGGAAAACGTCATGTTAAATTAATACACAGACCAAAAGAATAATGCCAAATCAGATAAGTTCAATTACACACTGTAAATAAATATAACTTTTTATAACAAATGTTTTTTTTTGTACATTTTGTACATTTTCTATAATTTACACTACTGCAATCACTGTAGTTAGGTAAAGAATTTCATACATTGACAAAACTGGCTTTATCAACTATTCTCTCTTCCTGTCCTTATCCCTCTCCTCTCTAATAAATACATGTTTATTATTTATTTAGTATTTATTTATTTATTATTTAGTATTACTTTAATTTACTGCAAGATAAGATTTTAATTTAAAGCCTTATCATTTTTATTTAATAAAATTAACGTTACGTTAAATTTGTTCATATATATTTTTTAAAGCAATAATCGAAATTTTAAAGATTTTTTAAAAAAATAATTACATTTTCATTATTTATTTGGGTTACTTACAACTTACAGTATTTGTTTTCCATCAGTTTATTGAGAAAGTAACAATAAGCTATAATTAGCAAGTTATCATTTTGACTTGCTTTTTGTCATCTAACAATTAAAAGCAAACCAACTAAAGTACCAGTTAACTGAAAACAAGCTGTGGAATCAACTAATAATTTACATTAATAATCTACAAACCTCTTAATGATTAATATGATTAGTTATGCGTTGTCAACTCCTAAAAGTAAAATAATAATATACCACCAACCAATTCATCACAGAAACAATTATCATCACTACTGCAAACGGATGGTGGCTTTACGTAACAATTTGTATTTGTTTCAGAATGACTCAGTTGTCAAGTTAGAGTTATTGACAACAGTACAACTCTTGTTCTGTACAGGACTTAGTTCTGCTCTGTTACCTATTAGTAGTTACCTGTAATGGTGTAGATTAGTTGTTGAATTAATCAAATGATTTTTTCTATTCAAACAATTTTATTAGTACTGTTCATAGTCATGCATCACTACTATAAGTATGGTTTTTAAAATTTAACATAAACCTATTGTAAAAGCAGTGAAAGAATGCACCAGTCAGAGTGAACCTAGCTTTTAAAAGAGATTAAGTTAATGTACTGGGAGAAGTGTGAAAGTATACTTCACTCTGCCTAGACATTGTATGGTAGACTTGAAACTTTCAAAGAAAGGTGCATTTATATGCATTGCAAACCAACCAGAAGCAAGTATTGGTTATGGAAAGTTTAGTGAATTGATTCAGGAATCCCAAGAACACTAGGTTGATGACAGTGTTTAGGCAATGACGGTGTTGTGTAATTCAAAAAATGTCAAACATTCTTCTAACAAGTCTCTACTATCACATGAAACATAAAATGTCTTGTGTTTTAATACAAAAGCACAACAACAGTACATCCGCTTAACTCAAAACTCCTTAACTTAACTGTGAGTAAATCTAAACTCACAGTAACACATATAGATTTTATGTAACAGCACTAATGAGACATCATCAAAGCAGTAAATATTTTCGAAATTTTTATTACAATAACTTTAATAAAAAATTTGTTGAAAATTATTTATGGTTTGTTTTGTCCATAAATTTCCATTTTGTCATACTCTGAAAAGTCCCTGTTTAAGGAGATCCAAAAATTTGTAACATTAATTAAATAATTTACCTGAGGAAAACACACTACGAAAAAAATGTTGTAGATAAGAAATTGTTTACAGATTATTTCTGACTTTTATATTGTTGTTTTATTTGTTCTCTTGCAGGAAATGCAGTTAGTACAGATGGAAGGAAAGTTAGCGCATCTGCAAGGTGTGAAGATCGGAGCTGACAAAGATGCATTGATGCATAAGATCAATGAGCTGGAAGAGGAACAGAAGAAAACACATGATGTGTACAACATGTTAACCTCGCAATATGATAGTGCAAAGGTATGCAATTAGGCAATTAGGTATTACACCCAGTGGTCTGTCGATTGTGAAATTTGTTTAAACATATTCATATATATTTAATGTTCAAATAAATTCACTTTTACAAATTACATAACAAAGTATAACTGCATATAAAATATTAAAATTCAATAAAACCAAACTCAATTAATATTTAATAACATACATGTGGCTGTCAGACTATATTCTTCCATATAATTTTCCCTCTTGTAGATGTTTGATTTTGTAGAAGATAATTTTAAGATTCATCCAGGTCTAGGTTTTAAAATATCACTAAACATAATATTTAATTATAAACAATTAATAATGTAGGCTCCAATAATTCCATTATCATACACATAAGGTTCTTAAAATTTTAAGAGCTTGTGATGTTAGAATGAATCATACAGTTACCTAACTCCAAGCAAACCAACATTCAATCAACAACATACTTAAATTAATTATTGTGCACAATATCAAAATTAAAAATAAAATGATGATACAGCTCATGGGCATACCCACTAAGGGGCAGGGTGCAACTGCCCCTTAGACGATGATTTTTTAATGATAAACTTAGTTTAGAGACAAAGAAATGAGAATTTACTATTGATACTTCTTTATAGCAATGATGGTAGTACTAAGTCTACTTAGACTCCATAACAACATCACTGTTGATTCTCAATTGATCAGCTTTGATTCTCAATAGAAACACGCCAGCCTTCACCCTAACAAAATTCCTTCCATAAACGATTTTGATAAAATTATGCATAAATGTAGTCTAGGTAATTAAAAATATAAAAGATGTCATCCAAAAAAAAAAAAAAAAAAAATCAGTTTTGGAGCATTCAACCAAAAACTAGAAAAATGTCTTAATTTCTCAAAACTGTTTATCAGAATTGTTCATAAGTCCAGTCAATAGTTAATTTGAAAAAATAAATTGACAATTAGGGAGTAAAAAAAAAAAATGAAAATAATCCTGACCACTATCAAGATTCTTTTCTCGACATACTCTCGGATAGTAAATGTTATTTATTTCAAAGATTTTGGGGGGAAATAGTGAATGGTGAGAAAGTGTTTCAAATTGAATATACAATAAGATAATAACAACTATTCTTAATGAAATATATAAATTTAAACTTTTAATTAATAAAATAAAATGATTTTTACACAATACATTGCAGAAAGAACATGCACGTCTGAAAAATATTTTGGAAACCGATGCGGGTACACTTAAAATACTGACTGAAAACCGCCAATCAAAAATCTACCTGGTTGAAGGCGCCAACAAAGAATTGAATACATTAATACAGAAAAACAAACAGTTGCAAGTTCAACACAACATGCTGAAGCTGCGATTGGAACAAGTTCAGAAAGTGTTAGCTACAGAGGATTCCTCGGTTATATCCTTGGAACGCCAAAAACTGGAGTTGGAAACGGTAAACGTTAGAAATAACTCTGTTCAAAGTAATTTATTTGAGAACACAATCAAATGTTCAAAATGTACACAAATTCTATATAATATGTATTAAACTGTAATATTTACATTTTGTTTTGTTTAACTTATTGTAATATAAACTTTAAAAATTGTAAAAATGCAAAATTTTTGACCAAATGTAATATGGTGTGGCACGGAATTCTTAAATTTTAAATCATTCATGACTTTGTAATAAATAATTCCAGAAATTTTACTTTATCACATTCACCAAATATGCCAGTATAAAAAAAGGCAGGCCTAAAGCTGTACAGGATAGAAGGAAGAAGGGCATGTTTAGTATTGGTAATTTGCAGTCTGTCACCCACACTTTGAATTCAAAACATCTGCATTTGACTATACCTCACATCTGAAATCTGCAGTCGTGTCCATTGATAAAAAATATTTGATTTTTTTATCTTAAAGTACATCAAACATTTTAAACAAATATGACAACAAACAAAACATTTATTTACATTTTATGAAAAATTATAATTTTTTATAAGCATGTTTGTTATTACTGTATATTATTATAAGCTCATATAAACTTGTATTCAAAATGTATACTGTCTAGTTCAAATTTTCTGGAGATATTTAAATTTGAAGGAAATATGCAGGCAGACAGACAGACACAAAAGAAAGCATTTTTTAACAACTAAAATAAGACTTAAACAAAAACAGCACCATCTTATAAACAGATGGATGATGAGACCTAAACATAAATTTTAATATTAAAATTTTTACTTTTTAATTTACAACCACTTATATGGACAAAATTCTGTAATATTCTATTTGTTTTAAAGTAGGCCATGAAAGAGAGAAAGTTAGAAATAACTGCACAGAAAGAGATATTGTTAGCAAAAAAACGAAGACTTATGGAGGAAAAATCGGAAATAGTAAAAGCCATCGAGCAAGTTCAAATTCGCATTGGCCAGTTACAGAAAAGGTAAACTTTACTGAGTCAAAAGAAGCTTACATGATAGTTTGAATATATTCAGACTATCATGTATAAAGTATTTCATTTTATAAATGTTATAAATTTAATGTGAACTGTTATTGGAAATATCCATTTTGAGCTCTCTTGAATTAAAAATTAAGTAATTTGAAGAAAGTTTACACTTCATTGTCATTTGTTTATTGTTATTTTTTTTATTTGTAGTTTAAAATCTTTAAAATAATGAAGATGAGTCTAACTAACTCATGGAATAATGGTAGTAATTAGGCTAAAAGTATTTTATGGTGCAGGATTTTTTTATCCATTTTTTCTGTTATAATGTAAAGACCTTAAAAATATGTTTAGTTTCATACAAATAATTACAATATTTGGTTTTTTGACTGTTTAATTAGTAAAAAATAAACATATTAGCATCTTGTGCAGTGGCAGATCTAGAACTTACTTATAAAGGGGTTAACCAAGGGGGTTAACACCTGGGGGTCAAATTTACCCCATTAGCACACATTGTTGGCCCAATTTTGGGATTTTGTTGGCAAAGTTGGGCAATGGTTAATTAATACACCAACGAATTATCTACAATGGGTCAACAAGCTCTTTGTTTGCTAGGCCAACTGTTACATTCATGAAAACCTTTGCTGTTGGCCCAACATTAATTCTTAGTTGGCAGAAAATATAAGAAATATTTTGTTAAAATAAATATGTCGTAAATTAAATAGGGTATAATTATTCCAAAAGTTTAGAAATAGTGTCTTATTTGTTAGTATAATAGTATTATATCGATGTTGTAAAATTTACTGCAAAGTGCAAGGGCATGTGATGACACACAGAACTGCCAATAACAGAACACATTTTTTTAGCATAATTGTGAACAGAATAATATTATATCTTTAATTACTATAGTAACAATAGTGTTACATTGATTAAAAAATTTTTAAATTTCTTATTTTATTTCTACTTAACTCTAATCATTTATTATAGATGATTTTATAATGTATTTCAATATTTGAAATATTGCCAGCACTGTGGAAAAGTGAAAGTATGTCCATCAATCCTTTAGTTCTTTGTTGTCAGGCATCAGTCATATTTGCACAGTCCTATAGGTACAGTACAGATATAATCTTAATCTAGTGCTATAGTGCTTTTTTTGACTTTGCTTTTCACAATTATCATTTAAATAAATTTTGTTTGTGTGAATTTTGTCTCTTTTTATAAAATAACCTTGTTTCAGTAATGAAATATGCTATATTGGTTACTCAACTAACTTTCAATATTAGGCCTAACCCTACTAATTACCAATATATTTAAAATATTATATTTTATTTAATTGATTAGTGAACTTAGTAGTAATCATAAATTCTCTACATTCACGAACACATTTGAATATTTTTTCTTATGAAATTCAATATGTAATCTTACTCGAAATAGTATGTACATTAGAACATATAATTAAAAAGCTAAAGTAGGCTACATAATATATATTACTTTGAGTAAGAATATTCTACATTTGATAATAAAAGGTATTCAAATATGTTCACGAATGTAGAGAAGTTATGATTACTATTAAGTTCACTAATCAAATGAATAGAAATATAATACTTTAAACATGTTGGTAATTAGTAGGGTTACCATTGAAAGTTAGTTGGGTAACTGTTGGGAGTAAGTTGGGCCAACAATTTATTTGTTGGTTTTTGGTGATGTTTAATTGTTGGCCCTATGTTGGGATTTGGTTCGTTATTAATTGGTAGGCATTTGTGCCAATTTTAACTGTTGCCCAACCGTGTGTGAAAACAAAATACCAACAGCCAACAGAAAATGCTACTGGGGTAGCTAATTTAAAGACTCAAAACATAAATTCTATGCTTGTTTTGCACATGAAATATATTATAAAACATATTTTAAAATTATTTTATTGGAACATTTAAAGGTATGAAAATGCCATATTAATATGAATAACATTAATGGGTCACTATCAGGTATTACACAGAATTGTGGGGACAGTCACCAGTGTGAGCACTCAGTAGGTAATGTGTACTAATGTATTTGTCTGCCTGATCGTTCAACAACATTAATGCATAGTTGTGACTTGTATTGGTATATCAACTACAATAGAAATTCATGTTTGCTATTGACTAACATTTTAGATAGGCTACCTAGACAAGCTTAAAAAGCTCAAATTTCCCAAAAGTTACTGTCATAATAAATCAAAACAAAGGGCATAAAATATACACTACAATTGCTGCATTGCTAAATTTAAACTTAAAAAATAAGACAGTGGGGACTCAGATAGATACTTAAGTAAATATTTATTCAAATTTACTTCTGGTAAAAAACCATTTTATGGAACAAAAATTCTAACAATGATTACAGTTTTCATTAAGAACAAAATATATTATTATCATTTTTAGTTAGATTCACAAGCTTGTCTGGTGGTAATGCACTTCTTACTCATAACAATATGACTCATCACCATACAATTTTGTTGTAAATGGTCTTTGTAGCTGCCTAAATCAAGGGAAAATATTAGGGGTTGGCAACAAAAAAATATTCAGTGAAAGTTAAGGGGTAAACCAAAAATAGTGTTTTTATTTTATCTATTGCGGGTTATCTTTTGAAACTAGAAGTAATAGTGACTCCCAAAATATATAGTTTTTGCACATAAAGAGTTTACATAACCACCAGGACTATCTGTATCAAGTTCTATTAAAAATGTACATGTCTCTGTTCAGGTATGACATTATAATGGACAGTTTGGGAAACAAAGATAGCGGAGAAGACTTCTCGATTTCTCGTTTCAAGATTCAGGTGAATACTCAATCTACTTTAACAAAACTTTCTTCTTGACTCTTATTTTTTTCAACAATATTATAATCATAAAATAATCATTTTAATCTTATCACGCATACCTTAATCAGTTAAGGTATCTCAAGTCTTGCACTGGATTTTCTGCAGTTTTTAAATTAGGTCAAAACATGTTGTCATCATACAAAAGAAGCTATAATAAAAATGTGTGCCAATGAGCACTTTTTCGTTACATGACTTTGTAGCTGATAATGACAGCTGATGATAAACTTTCTCTTCCACAATATTGAGAGAACATGTTTTGTATCAAAACATGTTGAGTAATAACCATCAATATTTTTTTAGTGTGTCATTTTTGCATACAGTTTCTACAATGTAAAAAACTTGTTCATTTTGCATTTTATTATTATTGTTTCGATTTTCAGCTATCTTTTTTAAAATTATTTTACAAAAGAAATATCACTTTATGAACTTTATTGAAAATTATGTAGTTTTAATAAATTTAATTAAATTTCAGTAACTAACTACAGTAGTAAAAAAATCTTCTCTGTTGGTTAACATTATGATTACAAAAAAAAGTATAAAATTCCCTTTGTTTAAAATTCCTTCAAATAAGCAATGCACAATTTTTATAAGTCTCTCCAACCATTAAACAAAGTAAATTTTAAAAATTGCACTTTGTAGAATCTTAAAAACTTAAAATTTTGGATTTATTTAATTGGTGTATTACAAAAACAATATGATGTTGAATAAGGAAATGGGTATTTATTGCTTCAACTTCTTCTACTATCGTAATTATGAGGTGCTTCCATAAAGTAAGTACCATTTTGTTCTACCGCCACCGCAGTGCTGCTATCGACATTCTGCGTATACACACTAGGCTTCCTGATTTATTGCATCTTTACTAACACCATTATGATTGATTTGTGTAGTTTCCAATTTTCTGTGTGCATTTAAAATGTTTACGACAATTCATGAGCCCGCCAACTGTGAGATTTGTTCTGTTATTTGATTTTTGAATTCAAGGAATGTTAAACCAGCTGAAATTCATCATCAAATTCTAGATGTTTACAAAGCAATAAGATGCATGTAAATGTAATGCATGGTAAAAATGCAATGAGTGAAGAAATGATAAAAAAAATGAGTTTAAGAAGTTTAACTAAGTGCGTACCCATGTCTTTGAAGAGGCACAGAGTTACCAGACTTCTGTCATTAGGGATGAATGGTTGGTAAGGAAAGTTGATGAGAAAATTCAATAGAACAGGTGGCTCACAATGACAATCCTTTCTGATGAATTTTGCAAGTTTCTCAATCTTTTTTGCATACGATTGTTTCAGACTGTTTAGGTGCTGTTCAGACAAGCTATGTGTTTCTACTGGGTTCAAAAAGTGCTTAGTGATGTCCACAAATCCCATCGAATTGGCAGTGTTTTGACATTTTTACTTGGTACAGTGACAAGGGAGTGGACTTGTTAAACCAAATCATGACTGGTGACAAAACTTGGGTTCGTAATGTAATCCCGGAATCGAAACAGCAGTCAGTGGAGTTAATAGAGGCACACTCAGTCTTCAAAAAAACAAAAATCCAAAATGACAATATCAGCCCAAAAAATCATGTGTATTATCATGTTCTTGAACAGAGAAGGGGTTCTGCATGACGAATTTCTTCCCAGAGATCAAAAAATCAATGCGGTATGATATTGTGAGAAAACTTCAGCACACAGTTCAAAACAAAACAAGAAAGATACTTAGGCAAGGAATTGTATTATTTATGACATTGCTCGGCTCCATTCTGCTGGTGACACTTAACCTCTTATTCAACAGTTCCGTTGTGAGCAGTTTGAACACCCATCATACAGCCCAGACCTGGTGCCATTTGATTACCACTTGTTCTTGCACTTGAAGCGTGAGTGTAATGGTAAGCATTTTGAAAGTGAAAACAGTTAAGCTGTCATCATTTTCAGGATCATTCTGTGAAGAAGGACTAGATAAGTTGGTTGACCACTATGACAAGTGTCTGAACATTGGTGAAAACTATGTAGAAAAGTAGCTTTAGGTAACCACTTTTATGTGAATTTTTTTTTTAAGTTTTACCATTTTTTCAAAACAGTACTTGCTTTCTGGACTCATTTTGTAATTGTTTTGGTAGAGTTCTAGTTTTCATTGAAGGTGTACCATTAAATTTAAACAGTTGACTAACAACTAAATCTCTGCTGATCATTCCTGTGAGAAAATACAGGATGCACTGTGACGTCAGAATAAAGTAATTCCGGCCTCATATTAAGGAACAAATACTACCGTATTTTAAAATATCAGTTGCTTTAAAAGGTGTCTCATAATAATTTTTGGTTTGCATATTTGTTCTAAATGTTGTACTTACTTTTAAATAATTTACCCTTTGAAAGGCTAACATTTAAAGAATTTGAATTTTAAAATGGGGAAGGGGCTATTGGTGCATTACTGCAATATTTGTGTGGCCCTTAAACATAACCCACTAATACTTTATCTGTTTTCTAAGTGTAAATCTACTTATATGCTAAAAATTATGTACAGATGGCCCAGGAAAAGTACGAGTTGCAGGAGAAAGGAGATGAGTTGGACGCAAAGGTAAAGAAGTGCGAGCGAGAAATTTTGGCAATGGAGAATACTTTGAGAGTGATAAACACTTCAAACGACTGTTATAAACGTAACCTTGACTCAATTAACGCAAACAGTGAGTGGATATTATGTTGAGATGTTAAAACAATATGACATGACATACGGATAATATGACATATGGACAGGGGTTTAATGTTTTTGCATGTTACTGCAGTCACCCAAAGAATTTTATTTTTTTTATTAGTGAATTTTTAGTAGACAATAAGCTATTTTGGTGCCTATCAATGTAAAACCTGAATTATGAGCAAATATTTTGTTAGATTGTTACCAAATTGTATTCATTATATTATTCTGATTGTTTGGAACTTTTTAAGGTAGTTCCATCAGCTGTTTATAGTCATATTAAGAAAATAATTCAGTAACTTCAGTATACCTTGTTTTTTTATTATTTACTGAAAGTATCTGTGCTGAATGGATAATGTTAAAGTAGACTTTGAAAATTGGTTAAGAAGTGGTTAAACTGAACAAATTCTTATAGAAAATATTTTTTTTTTAATATTTCTTTTTCCCTCCAATTCTTTCAAAAGAAATATTTTTTCCTCCAATTCTTTCAAAAGAAATGATTTTGCTAACATGGAAAATACAAATCCAAGAATAATTGTTATTTGAAAATGAACCTTAATACTTTGGTAAATGTTTGCTGAACAGGTCCAGAAATGCAGGAGAAAACAAGCTTGGAAGCACAGTACAATGCCTTATTGATTACATTGCAGCAGAAACAGAGAGAGTTAATGGATGTAAATAACTGCATACAGGTAAACTGTTATTAGTGAGATATGGCGATTTTTTGGCTTGTGA
This sequence comes from Callitettix versicolor, assembly GCA_022606455.1. Classification (NCBI taxonomy): domain Eukaryota; kingdom Metazoa; phylum Arthropoda; class Insecta; order Hemiptera; family Cercopidae; genus Callitettix; species Callitettix versicolor. Next base: position 97,897,710 of record CM040186.1, on the reverse strand, counting down.
CAAGGTTTCCCATTTACATAATACCTTTGTTAATTTTAAATTGGTTTTTCTGTAATTACAAAATATCATTACAGTAGAGTCTCAATTAACCGTCATGCTTTTTTAACTGCCCATTTCTATTAACCGTCAGGTTAAAAAAAGTAACCTTGTAGACAAAACAAACCACTGTACATGACTTATTTATAGTATAGGCAAATACAGCTGATACTAATTGCTACTCTCAGCAAACACTGATAATCAAAAAGTAAAAAAAGATCCTATCACCTAGTGGAATGAGACAGAAAGACCTCTAATAGTTTTAACAAATTCCTGAAAAGTGCATGACTGTGTTATTGAAAGATAAACACTCTGGCACTATTTACAATAATACTATTCAGAGAATAATTTTGATCACATAACAGTCATGTGCATACTCTAAAAGTGTATGGTGCTCTTGCCATACACAGTATATTATGTGAATACAAATACAATGCATATATTTGTTATCATAATTTATTATTATAATCCTCTTTATTTCTGCTAGGGATGACATCATTGAGTACATTTTTCCTCTTCCCAATCTTTGTCAATTTTACATTTGTTGACACATTTTGGATTTTATACCTGTCATTCGTCTCAAACAATGGTCCGAGAGCACATGACAGTTAAACGAGACTATTTTGTAAAATATATCTGCTACTGAGCATACTTGTGAAACTCCTTTTATAGAAAATATTTTTATACCAAATTAAATTTAGTTTAGGTAATGAAGTATTCTAATTTTATGTTGAATAATTATTAATATGACATCTACATTGATATGGTCATGGGCTAACTACTCATAACATTGTTGTAGGCTTATTGTTATTGTTTTTGTGATAAGTTGGATAAAGAAACACAGAATTGTAATGAGTAAAAAAGACATGTATAATATAAAAATAGAAAATTTAACTTCAGTATATAATAACTAACAAATTATTGAAATGAATCCAACTAACATTTTATACATTTTAAATAAAAACATAACTTATAACAAGCATAATGACATATGAAATACTAATGAGATTTATGTAATTGAGATTTTCCACTGACAATAGTTTGTAGTTGTGGACTAATTTTATGTAAACCAATTATTAAAAGAGATTTAAGATGCTCATCAGTTAATTTAGATCTGTAAACATTTACAGTATGTGTACTTCATTTTGGAGAACATTTTTTTTTACACAAATAAGTAGTACCAAAAACAGAAAACAGCCCACGAGCAAATTTATGCAAATTATCAAATTGTGTCAGTGGAAATTACAGATAATGACAGGAAAATTAATAATATGCAGTGTTGCCGTTTTGCGGACTTTAGTCCAATTTGCAGCCTTTTTTAAATGTTGCGTCAAATTTGAGTGATTTTTTTCATCAGTGGACTATTTAGATTTGTTACCACCGGCAACAATGATAATATGGTTTTTTCCCTTGGAACATTACTGAGTACATTTTCAGTATGGCCCTATCTTTGTAAATTTTGAGACCCCATTTTGTACCTATACTATTGAAAGTTGTATTCTGAATTAGTTTAAGGAATTTGATAATTTGAATTAATAATTGATATTTGAATTTTCATAATTTGATATTTAAAAATTTGAATTTGATAATTGAAAATGTAGATAGTCTGAAGTGAGTAAACAAATGCAATATTGATAAAGGTGGAAAATGTACTCGATACAAATAAGTTATAATAAACTGATATTAAACTTATAATAAATAATATACTAAATTAATAGAAATAAAGTTATTTTATTCTAATTGATAATGTAAAACTTTATAACTTTTTTCTTTTTAAATTATTTTATTATTTATCAGTTAAAACATGCAGCAACATTGTCCGATGCCTAGATTCTACTTTTTTTTATCTTCCCATTGTCCGATTTGTAAATTTTGATCACTCATACTTTTACGGATTCCTTCCATTCAGCTCTCTTTTAATCTTCCTCTTGCCTTTTTTAAGGTCGGCACCCACTCCATTGCTTGTTTCGGCAGTCATGCTTAGCTCATCCATTAGACATGACTGTACCAAATTAACTGACTCCTCTCAATATACTTTATAATCGTGTCCTCTATTCCCATCAGTTGACAAATTACCTCATTTCTTATTATTTGGACTCTTAATATCCTAGCAGATCTTCTCAACGCATCCATTTCTACAGCCTCTATCCTTTTCTTGTTTTTTTCTTTTATTCTCCACGTCTCAGCTCTGTATATTAAAAAACTCTTAATAATCTTTCTAAATTATACAACTGTTATAAAGGAAGTATGCTACAGTTGTAATTTTGCTGCAATTATCTCCACATAATTTCAGCTCAATTGACCAGTGGAATTTCAATTAAGGAAATGAAAATTTAAAAAAAATATTTTCTGATGGATTTTTTTCAGAAAATTTGATTAAAAAATTGTTTTATTACAAAATAAAGTATTTAAAATTTTTGTGTTTTAATTATGTAATGTATTATTTAGTTAACTTTAATTCAGTGTATTATTTCAACATGATTTGTAAATGTGTTATTCAATTTTTCTTTCAACTGTTATGAAAAATATTTATTTCAGGAGATGGAAGACTCTTTGGCCGAATTAAATGATGCGGAGGAGCGAGTGAAAGCAGAGTGGCATGAGCGCGATGTAACTGCCCAACAATTGGATAAAGATCTGGTTGAACAACAGTGCAAACTGGTTAGAGCAGAGAGACTCCTGCGCAAACTGATGAAAGATGTGAAGAACATCAAAGTGCCGCACATTCCTATTCAACTGGCTGAGGTAAGTGGAAAACCCATAATGTAATTCTCCTTTAGCAATTAAAAGTCACGATTTGAAAGTGTCAGACAATTTAATGTTTAGGCAGTGCCAAATTTAACAGAGCAGGAAACAAATTTTGAAAAAGTAACAAAATTTTAATTACATGACATGATAAAATAAAAAACATTTTAACACACAAATATTTTCTCATTTTACAATAAAAATATAACACTTCCTAACATTCATTCAAAACTATTTTGTCTCACACTTGAAATTACAGTTTAGTAATTTTTTTAAATTTAAAAACTAGCATAGCACAAAGCAATATAAACACAAAATTGCTTATTCTGGCATCAATACTGCTGTGGGCACCAAGGTTGAGAATGAAGGTGGCTTTATCAGTATATATGTAACTGTTACATTCAAAGCATTTGTTTTAAGGTTGTACATACCTTGAAAGAGTGTTAGAGGTGTTGTGAAAATGATATAATTTTCAAAATATATGGAATGTAACTGTTTATTTTTTTAATTAAAAAAACAGGTTAGAGGAAAAGCAGTACTTGTATTCATTGTGAAGTATGGAATTTTTAAATCGTTTTATTGAGGAAGTACCACTTATGCTTCACATCATCATTCTGTTAATGTGACAGGAAAATGAGCCTGATGTGACTTGAGGCTTTTCTATTGGTTTCGTCAAACAATCATTTTTATATTTAGTCTGACTGGCGTACAGTGAAAGCGTAAAAATAACTGACATAGGTAATGAATGTTTTAGAAAGATATAGAGCTGAGGGAACTAACAGAGTTAAACCAAAGTGGATTGCAACAACTGGCAGAACTAGCTACAAGGTACATGGAGGCTGGGCCAGTGTTGAATAGATATTTGACTGAAAAGAAACTGGAGCTGCCAATGGTTCGTTGTGCTGGGTCAAATACATCTCGCACAAAAGTCTCTTGCTCCACCTTAAGTATTAATAAAAGGTTTGTTATGTTACTAGACTAATTATAAGACTGAATAAAAACAAAGTTCTGTTAGAAGGATCTTTCAGTACAAACAACCAGAGCATAAACTCTTTACAGCAGCTGTTTGTAACTTTTAATCTGTTATTTGGTATTCCCCGATGTTCATAAGGATTTATAATATTTTTTCAAACATAACCTCTACAGATTTATACACTATGGCATCTCCCAGGGTGTGCCCATCCCTCCCAGTCCCCTTAAACCAAAACACTACTTGACTTACCCACTGGCGTTCATTGGGGTATGGGATACTCCCTCGCAGTGGCAAGAGGCAACATTTATTTAAAATATAACATCCAAAATTTGCATTGTTATGCAATTCTAGCTCTTAAAATTATGGTATAAATTATAAAGTTTTATGAAACCTTTTGGTTTTATTTATGTTTTAGCCCAACAAATAGAAAAATTTTAATGACAAAAGTTTTTGCCTCTAAAGCTATTACTCTAATTGAAAATTCATACTTGTAATAGACAATATTAACATTTTAAAGCCAAGTTTTGAGCTTTAAGACTTAAAAAAATATTATTATATCACTGAAACTTTTTTGCATGTGGTAATACAATTTTTAAAATTACCACTGAGTTATTATAATCATACTATTTTAAAATAAAATTTCTATTCAAAATATCTATGAATTTTTCTTCATATTTAGTGACATTAATAACAACCTAACTTCACCACTCTGGCTAACATATTTTTGAAGTTCTAAAGAATTTTCAGTAAACTGCATTGTAAAATATTTTGTTTTTGAAAATCTCAAAAATTTCAAAATTGCTTAGAGTACAAAAAATATATCCCCCCAAAAATTCTCATTGTAAACTTGTGCTATGAACCCTGCTGTTGGGTACCATTTGCATCTCCTCTTTGAAGAAATTACTTTTGAGGAACAACGTTCTGTGATCTGATTTTGTTTTTAGTAGGTGTAAAACCCATCAGAAATCCTCCCACACGAAGGAAAAATATGACTATGCCAGTTTTTATGCCAGTGGTAAAAAAAAATTATAGATCGTGTGTGGAAGACACATGTCCTTCTGGAAGTCCAGTAGAAGTTTTAAATTAAAACACATGATTCAGTTATTCAAAATGACTGACAAGTCTTAGTGGAACACACTGTAAAAGAATATAATATGAGACCATTCTATTATTCATAGCAAGATTCTTCTTCTTCTTTATCAGTTTGACTCTAGCCCATTGTCATAACAAAAAGGTGTGTCCAACACTGTACTACATCAATGCTTTTCATCCTCATTAACGTACCTTGTCAGTTCCTGCATGAAAACTAAATGGAGTTTCTCTGCATGAATTTCTTGCTGAGAATTTTTAACAAAGGATACATTGTGGCTTTGCTATACTGTACCTGTATCTGGAGGACACATCCCGTCTGGATCTGCACCACAACAAAACACTGCCCAAGGCTCAGGGAGACCCTCCAACTGCAGGAAGTAAGGGGCTTTGTGCATTGATAGTCTATTGCAAGGACAAGGGTCATTTTTCACTCTTCTTTCTTACACCCTATCACCCTCCAGTGCACCACAGCTCCCCTCAGATTCTAGCCGTTTAACGCCTTCAGCAGATCCCTCACTAGCCTGTCATATGTCTTAAAGACAATTTTCATGGTTTAGTATGTTATTGTAATTTCTTACCCTAACATAATTGCTTGTCCTCAAAGTTTTAGCAAGAGTGATCTACTCTAACTATTTGTAAATAACTCTGTTATTAAAGACCATAAGCAGTGACCCTCTGGACCTGGAGTCCTGAACCACTTTACATTTCAAACAGCTCTTCATTCATCATATCCTGCAATGAGTCTGACTGCTCATCCATAAGTCCTCTTATGGAGATAGTTCCAAGATTATTTCCATCTAAATAGCTAAACAATAAAGCTGATCCTTGCTTCTCTAAATTATTGCATTCAAGCCTTTCCTTCTTTTATCTGTAACTTTTCTCCAATATTTCATTTCAGTTCCTTGTAATTTTTTTTGTTTAAATACAGTTAGACTCTGATCCGTATATAATTACTTTTTGCTGACTATATGAGATGCTGCCCAAAAGTTTGGGAAATTTTCCAATAAAAATGAAATTGCTTACCATAACTTCTAGCTTCCAGTGTCTCCCTTGGGCATGGATAGCAACCCAGCGTTTTCCCCCATGATTCCATGCATCTCTGGAAGTCTGCAAGTTTAAGTGTTCAAAGCACCTCTTGAAATGCGGCATGGATTTCCTCAAAATTGTGTTAAAAGGACAGCCTTTCAATTTCAACTTTATTTGGAGACAAAACAGTGGCATGAGGCAAGATCAGGCACTGTGGGTGGAGTATAACTACCATGTTTTTGAAGCCGAAAAATTCTGAACGAGCAACTAGCAATATGACTAGCAAATTCCTTGTCGATAATACCCTTGTTAAAAAAAAAACATGGATTTCATGTGCTGCAAACTTATGCTTTTTTAGGCCGTGATGAAGATGGAAGATTCCACTGTGATGACTGCTGTTTAGTTTCAGGGTCGTAACCATAAACCCATGCCTCATCACTGATTGACATTAGATATGAAGTTTGGGACATCTTTTGCTGCTGAATTTTCAGTTCAGTGCAGACAGATACATGATGTTTTGTCACTACTCAGCAGTCTCAGTACACATTTTGCAGCAATATGTCTCATGCCAAAATTGTCTCATAAGATGCACTGCTTGGACCTGTATGACAGTTTATGAACACACAAATATCATAGATTGTTCATTTACTATCTGCAACAATAACCTATAGCACATGTGTGCAATGTGTTGTGCTTGCTGGTGGTTATCCTGAACCCTCATCATCATTGGCAGATGTTCATTCATCCTTGAAGCTTTTCTACTGCAAGAAAGTTTTACATACAGCATTGTCACCAAATGCTTCTACAATCATGCGATGGGTTTTTGCAGCAGTATTTTTAAGATTGAAGGAAAATTTGATGCAGGTACTTTGCTCCTTAAAATCTGCCATTTACACATGTTTAAAAAATCGCTGCAAACTAAAACACGTTACACAAGCGTATGTCATCTACAAGCAACAATACAATCTAACCTGCAAATACACGATACTGGTCTACGTAAACAAATGTCAATTTTGGTTCTATTTGTACATCTCTTGTTTAACCATTGTAACCTCATCCTTTATTATCTTGAATAATAAAGGATAATGGTCAACCTGCTTTAGACCATTTCCCAAATAATTTAAATAATAACTCAAATAATTTAATTGAATGTGAGAAAGTATATGCATTACTATTAAGCACTAATTTATTTTTGTACTGTTTTTAAACACTTTCAAAAATATTTAGAAATCCATAGCAATTATATTTTGGTTATTCAGTAAATGTAGTTGTGTTTTATAATTTCAATAAAAAACTTAACTATTTGCCTCTTTAAAAGTCTGTGTTATATTTGTGTATGCGTTTAATTGGATAAATTGTTATGTTGTAGTATACATTCTGATGATGGGTTAAGCACACCCATGACGTGGAGCAGTGGGCCTCATAGTCAAGCGCCTAGTGTTATCAATCTTGATCCTTGCGCTATATTTGCTGGTATATATACTCATAAATTTTACATAATCAAAAAAAGTAAAATATTTACATTTCAATGAAATCTTTATAATATTAGATCAACAGAACACTGACAATTGAAACTAAAAAAAGAAATAATAATTTCTTGTCTACTTAATTAAATTAAACAAAACTAAACTTTTAATATAAAATTTAGGTTATTAACTACAAACAGTACAGTACATTGGACCAGCGTAACTTAGTTTGTACAACTCTGGCCTGTACACAGGTTTGAGTCTAGTTATTATTTATTGGCTTTTTCCATGTGTTACATCCATTCCTCATTTTCATTTCTGCACTCTTCCTGACTTGAAGACAATTAAAAACATTATTTTTAACATTAGTTATTATGTCATATCACTGCACACGCTTGTAAATAATTTACTTTACCTTTAGATGTAGTTTATAACTTTTTTTCTTTATAAACAAAATTATTCTAGCACTAGCATTTTATTCCACCTAAAAGACATACTTACATGCAATATTTTCACAAATTTACTATAATATATTGTCGATATTTTAAAACAAACTCAAAATTTAATATTGCACAACTTTGGGTTCACAATCATAAAAAAACAAGAACTCTTAACAAATTACATATTTTAAAAGATTGTATGAAATAGGGGTAAACAGTAGCAGTTATTATTACTAAACTGAAAAATGACAGATTATAAATCTCCACATACTAAAAACTTGTAAATTTTGCTAGGCATTAAGAACGTATTTTTTTAAATTGGAAATATATCAAATGTAGTATGATTACAAATATGTTATTCACTAAAATTTGTTTAATATTACATTTTCATGCAGATAACAAAAAAAAATCAGAAGTGAAGAAACCTTCAAAGATGAAGGTACACCGCCTGACAAAACCATAAACATACAAAGTGATTGGCTACCTATGAACCATGAACAACAAAGTGATTTATTGATCTGTTGCAGTCAACTTTTATTGTAAGGCAATTTTACTCTATTATTTTATTTCTAAATAGTAAGAGAAAATGTTCTTTGACATCAAATAATTTTTGTTTCTAGTCATTTTCATGTTGTTGTAGTACTGAAAAAGATCACTTATTTAATCTTATTATTTAATTATTGTTTGTTTAGTTATCATAACCTTAATACTATTTCCTTTTCCACTCATATACATATATATGTATGTTGTGGATACTATTTCATTTTCCACACACACACATATATATATACACAACATATATATGTTGCAGATGTAATAAGGCTGTTCAGTGCTCTATATACACCAGGTACCTGACGTAATTAAGCACTAAATGATTTTTTTTAACTGCATTTTATTGAAAAGGGCCTGTTAGGCTGCATACAAAGGGCCATTTCAATGTATGAGGGCTGTTCAAAAAATAAAATAAAAAAAATTCTCAATAAATGTACCAACTTTTTATTATATACAATTGACAGAGCATACCTTAACTATTTTTCAACGTAATTACGACCCACATTTAAGCACTTATACCTATGAACAAGCTTTTCAATACAATGAATATAATTCTGCCGCTTGTGCATATAGCCACTCGTTGATGGAATCCTTCAACTCGTCATCGTGCGCAAAGTGCTGAGACATAAGCCATGGGTATCAAGTGGAAATCACGTGGGGCTAAATCAAGGGCGAGTTGCCAAAAATATCCCACCAAAACTGTCCATGAGCTTATGAGTTTGTGCTGCATAGTGAGACCATGTATTTTCGTGAATCAAAAGAATGCTAGAAGTCAACATTCCTCCCCTTTTGCTCTGATTTATCTCCCCAGTTTCTTTAAAGTTTTAGTGTATATTGTAACATTGTTGTGCTCTGTTCCATGAACTCTACCAAAAGGATCCCTTTTTTATCCCAAAAAAACTATCCCCATTAGTTTTTTGTCAAAAAAGTTTGGCAGGCTTTGTTGCCATGTGATCATACTTCTATGTGATCAAGATGTTTATCACCTTCTTCATCATACCAACTATAGAATGTTTAGACAGATCACAATCTGTTTCTGAATCACAACTTCATAAAGGATAGTCTGCAATATCTGAGAGAAATACTCCAGTGAGCTCTGTAATATTGAACTTATGATTTCCCTTACCTTCAGTCAGTCACTTCTCTTTTCCTCATGAATATTAATGTGTCCTTCTCATAACAAACACCATTTTATTACTCATGATGTTTTCGTCATACACTGAACACAGTCCCTGATGGATATCTACAGGTTTCACTTTTTCACCCACATAAATTGAATTACAGCACAAACTCCACAGTCAGTGGGGCTGTCAATTGTGGCATTGGTACTACTGCTCGCAGCAGTCATTTTGATTTCAAGTATAGAGCACGCAAAATGGCGAACCACCCCATCACAGCGTCAAAGCCAGACGCATACTGAGTCAGGCTATTCCACGCCACCAAGAATGTGTCTACATCCCCACTCTTTCATGAATTATACTGTAATGGAACTTACTTTCTGAACAGCCCTTGTGGCATTAATAAACTCTAAATGGTGTTAACAATAATTCATTCTTATTTATGTTATGACAAGTATGGTTGTCCATAGTCAATTAAGTTGTTCTACAACACATGATATGATGTGATATAATTAAGTATTTCATAATCCATTCCCTGTTACTTGAGAGTGGGTGTAAATACAGATAAGGAACGTGTGCCTGGCACATTTTGACGTAACCTACCCTAGTACTATTTGACCCTATCTAGTAGGTTCATGAAAAAACTGAGTTAATGGTATTCTTAGTCATTAATTTTTTAAAAATAACCACACTTTATATATTTAGTTATCAGTTATTAAAAAATATAATTTAAAACATACAATATTAGAATGTATCACATAACCTTGGCATCTATCATATTGGTTCAAAGAATATTAGGTATGGCTCAAGCTAAATTTAAATGTCCTACAGTGAACGATTTGTTGACACATTATCATCATAATACTGAATACACTGTAATTAATATTTGCCTTATCTACGTTTGAAGCCAAATGATACGTGTTATAAAAGCAGGCACCAGGCCAAACCTGAAGCAAAATCATTTATACAATTACATTTTCATATCAATTTATGCAGATTTTAATGCTAATTATGGTGGAGAAATCAAATAAGTGTAAGTTAAAAGAAAATAATGTTATAATTTCACTCACATCACATCCGAGAGGCAGCTGTCCACAGCACTTTATTTGACTTTTATGAAAATGAACTTGTTTATAACCTAACTCATTTATAAAGCTATGACAGTAGTTATTATTATTATTTTTATAAAGAATTAAAATTATTTTTATTTCATAAAATATAAGGGAATTTTTCAACCGTTTAGACATAATGCACAATTTTACAAAAATATCTTTACCATAGGCCCCTTACACGTTTACTCACCATCTCTGACACTTGCAAACATGTTTGAGGAATAATTACTGTTATACAGATGTTCCTTTATGAAAAATATATAACCAGAGTGATCACACAGATGAATTTTTGAATCCACTGAGAAAATTTTTCACAGTTTCACGGTCAAAACATTTTCAAATTTCATGGTAGTAGTTATAGCCATTCACATATCTGACCAGGAAATTACAGAACCATTCAGATATTTTTTTTAGATTACTTTTGAATATCTGACATACATTAGTAGAACTAACTTTAAAATTCTAATTCTAACACCGCTTTATATAAAATATGTATGGTTTTATGTAACACGGCAGAAAAATTTAGCATGTCTGTATAAACAGCTTCATTACTCGCTATATGTGACACGTGTTCAGGGACAGGCTATTGGACACCATGAATGTGATTCATAAATAGGTCTCTAAAGTCTTTTCTTATTTATAATTAATATTTACCTTATCTTAAATAGGGTTTATTATTACAACTTGAACCCATAATCACCTAATTTGATCTAATTTCACCATCATGAAATTTAGGAAGGTAAATTTTACATAATAAACATTAAAAATTCGATTAAAATAGATAAGTGAAATAGCAAGTACTTAGTTTACGAAAATACTTAGATGGATAGAGCCTACAGTTGAGCTGATGCAATTTTGAAATAATGTAGCCCAATCGCCATATTTCTCAGTGGCTGATAGAAATTTAGTTGATTTATAATTTAGATTTTTGACAAAACACTGACCGAATGGAACCCATAATCAAGAGAATAACTGATATACTGGTCTAGTGTTTATAAGCAATAGTATACACAAAGTTATTAATCTCTCAAACACTTATAAACAAATAAGCATGCAACTGTAGAGCAAGAGTTAGAAACTCCCTTATTGTAATCAGACCTGTAGATCGAACATAGTTACCAAAGGCAAGAGGCAGAAAGCCTTACCTAATCAACAATATAAGGAATGTATAAATAAACTGTTGACTGACAGGTGCCAGTCTGACTGGATATTCAAAAGTGTAAATGAAATCATGTTTATTACAGGCTGCAGGTAATAAGAATTTATGTCCACACTACAGAGTAACACAGTAATGTAACTACCAAATCTTCAATCGAGCAGACCAAGTGATAAGCAATATCACTTCCCACCAAGCTTGAGTTGTGAAGAGTGCAAGTCATTAGCATCAGCTGTCAATCATCCGCACTTCTGCTTGTGATATCTTTTTATGGGATTGTCTTTTGAATTTGTAATAGTTCTAATCTAAATTCTGCCACTTAAAACTACTTTTAATTTTCTTCTGATAAGGGTTTCGTCACATTGAAAAAAATTTAGATTTTTAATATTTAACACGAAAATTCACGGCTTATTCCAGGTTTTTTTCTCAGTACCATGAAATTCACTGTTTTCACAGTTGAGTGGTCACCCTGTAAGAATATCTGTTAGAAGTTACAAATTTTCAGTAAAAATCTATACAATAGGTCTTATTACTCAACATTCGTTGTATTACAGGTTTTACAAGAACAAGTGTTAACATAAGTTTAGTATAACAAATTAGAAACAGGATTTAAAAAAACAAAGAAAACTACCTAACATGAAATAATTACTTTTATCATTGCTACACAATAGTAACACAAGACAATCTAAATAAAATGATTATTTGTTTATGTGCTTTACTATATATATACATACTACAATTTATCACTGCAATGATATACTATTACTACTTTATAGTAAGCTTACCATTAGTCAATAAAACATTTAACAGCCGGTTTGTAGAACAGTCAAGTGACTTATTTAACCCATTATTAAATTTAATCTTTAATTACATCATCAATTTAAAAATTAACTGCTAATCAAAGATTAAAAATTTATTAGTTTAATGTCCCAATATCATCCAATTAAATATTTTAATTCTAGATTAATAATAATTATTAGTCAATTTTACAAAATTATTAGTTGGACTTGACTTTTTTTGCTGTTCAAATTTATTTTATACTAATTCAATTTAACTACAGTTCAAAATTGTGTTTAGCTTAACATTGCATATATGGTTATACAGTATTTGAGGGTTTAAGTTTAAACAAAATATATTTAGCGTTCACAAATTTTTCGCCAAATTATTTATTAGCATCATAACATATAAATTAATTTTAGGTGTTATTTGCAATGAATTTATGAGTATCAAAAATTACAAGTGGTAGTTCAAATAAATAATTAACAGGTTATTAAGTAATAGAACTTTTAGAGATAAGTTTTCAAGATAAGATTTGGGTTCAGTAAGGAACTTTTTCATGTTTTAATTTCATATTATTTTTAGTGCTAGGAGTTTCCCCTTTCCCAAGGAATACATTTAAAATTGAATACAGTACTTAAAACAATTTATATGACCAAGTAAACAGTAACAATGTTGCTATGGTAACAAACATGTAAACAGTCAACATAACCCAAAATTTATAAGTTCCTCATATATTTGAAAACAGCATTTTTCTTCCAATTAATCTTTTTTTTAAATTAATAAGAGTTTAAATGGAAAGTATAATATTTAAATAAATATTTCCTACAAAAATAATACAAAATATAATTAGCCATAATGTTAATCTAGCATTTATGTATTGGAGCGTTTATTGAATGGTCTATAAACCAGCTGTAAAATTGTTAATATTTAATTTGTACATTTTATTAATTCGTACAAAAAAACAGAACTAAACAAAAAATTAAAACATAACAACTGTGTGTCAAATGCTATTTTAATTGGTCGAGTTACAATTAACGAACAAAATAAACAAGAAAATGGTTTCTTTTTAATTTTTATTTTGAAAAGAATACAACTGATCAATGCTGGAAAACATGTTAACAAGTTTTAGAATTAATAAAAATCTATTACTAATAATATATGAGATCTCTTATTTTAATTAACTTGTAACAAGGTAATTTTTTTTTTAAATACCCCTGTTTCGTACTTGTCAGATTTTTGAATCAGTTCTGGATTTTTGATAATTATGTCACTCAGCTGTCTCGTACATAAACAGTGCAGTCTGTGAAAATGAAACTTTGCACTAAAAATACTTTGGTAATAATTTGAACAAGTCTGCTATCCCGCAAAATATGTTCATCAATTGGAAAATGACTGCATAAAATCATTAAGAATTTCAAACTTTTACATTATACGTTTTTAAAATCTTACTTCACCACAAATTCTAATGTATGCATTTACACCAACTGCAGTGGTGAATTCAGGTTTTGTAAAATTCTGTGTAGTCAACATTTTTAAAGAAATATTTTGCCAAGTAATGAGCTTGTTCAAGCAGTTTACAAAAATCAATTTTTATGCAAAGTTTGAATTTAATCGGATCAATTTTATGAATCATAAAATGACACATCACACACTCACAAATATATATATTTGAAGGGAAATAACATGACGTTTCATTATTTCAATGACTATCTTACCCACAAATGCCATTCGTGTTATTTTAACCACAAATTAGTAGAAAGTGAGAACATTAGTTGAATATGTTCTCAGTATATTAAATGATTCAATATATTTTTGCACATGTGGCGTCTATCCAATGTGGTGTGAAAGAAGCAAGGCAGTGCAGTTAAACAGAAAACTTGTTATAGACACTTTTCAAAGTGCATACAGAAAATGAAACATGTAAGGTGTGTTGAGAAGGTATGTACTGAAACGTAATGAGGTTTACTATTAGTTCTTATAATATTAAAAATTTATTTACACATTACACCTTTGTAGTATTTTTGTAAATGTAGACCTAACACGATATAAAACAAAAAAACTCTCATTTATACTAAAGTATATCAGCACTGTACTTTTAGCATCTCAAAATATACTGCCTCTTTTCTTATGCTAGTTGTGTGCTATTCAATGGTCCAAATTAATTCGATTAATCGAGACTATTATATGTACATACACGTGCATGTGTGTGTGTGTGTATATATATATATATATATATATATATATATATATATATATATATTCAATCTATTTATATAAAATTTAATGTGACTAAAACATCTAGGATAGTTTCATGTTCCTGGGACTAGTCATTTTTCAATGGAAATTCAATATTTTTTTTTAATTTAAGGCTTTTAGTGAAAAGCACAAAAAGGCTATCACTGCCATCCAGCAAAACCTCTTACACGGAGGGTAAACTACATAGCTTCAATTTGTTTCTATGACATTAATATTGTTTCAATGATTATTAGCCTATTGTTATTAACTAGTATAATTAATTAAATTTACTGAAGAAAACTTCTGTTTGTTTCTTCAGCTGTTTCAATGGAGAAATGGCTCACATCTGTCACTCACTACAATCACTCTACAAACCCACTGTCTTTAATCCTTCAAATAAATTTTAAAATATAGGCTTCAAAATGTTCCCATGCAAGGCAGACTGACTAAGCCTACTTAAAAATTGACTAATACGCTATGAATTTTCTATTAGTTTCATAGAAAAAACATGGTTTTTGTGTAAACAAAATTTAAATGTTTAATGTCAAATTTAATGTATAGTACAAAAAAAAATTATAGATACGTAATTTATTTACCTGTTAGTATAAAAAAGTCATTCATAAAATCTACTGTTTAAACAGGGCATTTTTAAATTACCTGTAAGTCTAATTAAATCATTTTTAATCTAGAATACTACCAATTCGGTTACTGAGATCTTTGTAAACATAATACAGCTATAAAAAAATTTAAATGAAGGCACCTTTTTACACTGAAATTAAATATTTCTACTAAAAATAAACATGGGTTTCATATAATTATTATATAATGAAGATCATATATTTGATACTACTTTATATATTGAAATGTAGCCTAATTGCAGAGGAACTAAAAATACATTAATTTAACCCTTTCACTCCCACTCTGATTCTATTGTACAAAGTGCCAAATAAAAAGTCTCTATGCAGAAAAAATTAGCTTGAACCATATTTTAATAATTAAAAATGACACATAATTAAAAAATAATAAAAAATTCGTCATTAATTCCTCAAGAAACTATTATAATTTTAGTTTTTTTAAAATATACTGACAGGTGACTCCCATTGCTTGGGATCATTCTTGTAAACAAAATTTCTAACTTTAATAATTCTGAAAGTTATATCTAGTGTACATTGTAATATAACTCTAGAAAATAGCTTGCATATTATTGTTACCTTCTTTTATTAATTGTTTACTTATTAAAACATAATCAGCAATGAATATGTTAAATATAGATTGGGCACAATAATTTGAACAATTATTCAATAGAAAACTAAAGTACTATAAAGTGTGAAGGCTATATTTTTTCATCCTCCGAATTTACCATGAAAAGTTATGTCATTCATTTTTTCAAGTAGAAAGAAAATAATACAGCAGAAATTCATCTCAGAATGAGCCGAGTATAATAAAATCACTCAGAGCAAGAACCTGGCTGTACAACAGGTGATTGAAAATGTCTCATTAGAACTGCACAACAGATTTGGGTTAGGGCAGTAACATGTAGTTGTGCATTATATGATTCGAAACAACTCCAGAAGACAGCAAGACATCTTTTGTTCTGAACAACTCTCTGACTCAATATCTGACAGTGCGTATCTGCATTGATCCTAATCCCTCATTCCACAAATCTACCAGCAACATCCCTTTATGGTCCCAAAAAATAGTAGCCATGACCTTTCTGTTGTTAAAATTATTAAAATCATTTTGAGTTTGTTTGGTTTAAGATTTGTGTGCACCATTCTCACATAACACCATCACTCATGGAGTTTTCACCATGTGCTCATTCTGTTGTGTTATTCCCTTCCTGAAGAAAATGAATAACACTTTACATTTGGCTAAATAATCAACATACAAGACCATGTTTATAAGTCTGAATGGGGTTATGAAGTTGGAAATGGAAATTGTCGACTCAATTGTTATGTTACTTGATGGTCAATTGTCTCGATTATAAAAACATCGTGCAATCACGTAGAGCTACACATCACGGTTCATTCCGAGGTTAAAAAAAAAAATAGCCCACAAATTTATAATTTTTTAGATTCCGTAAAGCATGATTACTAACCATTTTCGTCAATGAAATTATACAAATATAGAAAATTGTAGATTTTTTTCACTACAGTTAGCTATAGCAATATATTATTTAAATAAGCAATAAAACACTTACATTTACAAAACTAAATAAATAGGCCTATATAATTTATTTTATAAACAACCTACATTAATTTTGTACATAGTTTACGAAGCTAACACACAAAGTTTGAAGAGACTGATGGCAGTTTTTTCTCAATTAACCCTCTAAGTGCCAAAAAAAAAAAAAAACATGGTCTGATAAAATGTTGCAAATTATGATGTGTAAGTCAACAAAAATCTGCACACAATGCTGCCATAAAGGTTACACAAAAAAACATAGCCAAAGTTTTATACTATACAAAATATGCTTTTCTAAACAAATACTAAAAGGATCATAAATAAATGTATAAAATACATTTTTTGTGCTTATTTTATTTGTTTAATATTTTTTGTACCTAGAAACATTCTACATAGGAAGCCATTTATTCCTATATAAGATTTCTAATTTTGAGTGTACATATAAAATGGTAAAATGTCATACCATTTAGTACAAAATATTCATTTTCTTTTGGTGTAACGCATGACTACTGTAGTGCGAACTACTAACCAACTGCCTCGTATATACCAGTATCTGGTATTTTTTGCATACAGTTTGACAAAAACACATCATTACTTAGTATTCAAAGGATTAAATAGAAAGTGAATGGAATACACTTTCTTCAAATAGAAAGAACGGTTTTACTTTCTTACGGAATACCCTAGACGTTAAATTTGTCTCTGGTTTAATAACCATCGTTTTAATTTTAAAAATTAAGTAAAAGTTAATTTTTTCACATACCACCCTCCTTTATACCAACTCCTTTTTATAATCCTTTATATCACCTCCTTTATAAAGCAGCATTTGGTTTCAATTCACACACACGTTTTTGCAATAAATTTTAACCACAAAATATGTATAGTTTTGCACATGAATTGCAAAATAAAAACCTAAGGTGATCAGCACTCTTCAGAACTTTGGCAGCTAACTTCAACGAACACATGATTACTATTGGATACAACATTAAACAATTTTTTACTGTGCCACACACTACACTTACAAAACACAAATTGTTCTTGATTTTCACAAAGAAAACTTACTAGATCCTACGTTTATTATAATCGTTTACTTTTAATGATAAACGAAAAAGGAAACTAAACAACCTATCATCTATGATCTTCGTGTGACTTTGGTCCTCTATTTGCTTAGCTGATACAAAAAGGGAATAGGTTTTATTTATACAAAAAAGAAACATCTTCTCTTACAAAATTATGTACAGAGATGAAAATAATATAAGAAGATAACATATAATAAAATTCACAGGTACAGATTTTGGTAATAATAATAATAATAAATCAACTTTAGCAGGTGCAGTTGAAAATGCAGAATCTCAGTTAATAGTTTCTTTTTCTTTTACACACCATAGAGGTTTATTAAGCAGTTTCATGACCAAAAAGAATGAATAATAAATTGAATTAACACTTCAAATTAGGTCAGTATTTTAAAAAATTTTAATAAAACCTTATTTTTCAATAAATAACATAATTTAATTAAATACATCTATATTTTTTTTATAAACTACAATTTATGAACTGTTGTTATAACCTGTCAAACTTGGTTATAATAGCCTCAGATTTAACATCACTTTTTCATAAGTTTGGCCAAACACCTATCTTAAACAAGAGATATAGCATGATCTTTCGGACCACGTTCATATATAAATGTTTATATTTCTTAGTACAACTCATCCCTCAATATCTTTCAAGTAAACTTGTACACCAAATAGAAACAGTAGACAAGTTGCCTCCTCGCTTCAGTTAGCATCTGAGTGTTGTGCTGCCCCTGTCTCAAGCTCGTGAGGCGCTTCTCATGTGAATTGTGTGCACCCTACAGTGTATCACTTTTTGTGCAATGTAATATTTTATAAACTTATATTTTCATTATAGTTTCATGTAAATATTATAAATATCATAGGCAGAAATAGAGAACAAGAAATTCAAAGACTTTTGGATAGCATTGAAGAAGAAATGACAAGAAAAGATGACAGGTGTTAAAATCGAGGATAACTTAAGTGCTATTTGTTCATCAATATACGTGCTGTTGTCAATTGATGAACTTGCATCGGGATGATGACATGGAGAGTCTGAAGAAGACTTACTTCAACAAGATGAGTATCAAGGACTTCTTAAAAGGAAAGGTCGAAACAATAAAATGGGTTGTCAATTGTACTCCATAAAATGTAAATGTGAGAACTGCTCAAAATTTAGTGAGAGTTTTACCTGGAGTGAGGAATAATAGATTGGATTCATCATCCGAAGCTTTGATAGTATTTATATCATATGACATTTTGGATGACACTGTGACACTTACACATTAACTTATTGAAAATGTGCGACCTAATTATGTAAAGAAAAGTGCCACCTGAGACACAAGCAGGAGTGAGATAGAAGCATTTATCGGACATCTCTACTTGGCTAGGCTGGGCATCTCATGTGAATATGTTAGATTTGTGGACCCACATGAACCTAAAGCAATTCATACTTTTAACCCTTTGCACTCCTATGTCAAGTATATTTAACACTGCATATTTGCTGTTCCATTCCAATGGTGACCTATATTTGAAACAACACAAACAAGCCTGTTTGTACTCCAACGTTGATATGTTTTTGACATATTTTGTTTCAGTTGTGAATACCAATACCTATTAGTTAATTTGTGAACTATTTCCTATCTATACTTCATAGTGTTTCTATGTTCTATTTGAAATAAATAATTATTCTCTGCCGAATTTAATGTAGCCACTATTTAATCGTATTATGTATACAGTGTTTATTTCAGCTGTTGTGTATCAGCTGCCAGTTGATAAAATGTTAAGTGTCAGCTCACTTGTCTTTGTTATTGATTGGATTTATACTAATTTCAGTGTATTTTGAATTTAAGTAAATGAAACAAACTTTCTTCATAATTTCTGTTCTGGAAACAAACTTCTAACAAATTTAACATTATGTTAATATAAGGTAATATTCGTAATTATTTTCCTAACTAAATTTAGCTAACTAATTAGGTTCTGAATAGATGAACATTTTTATACTTAATTATTCAAGTAATATTTTATGAAAGAAAATTCATTATTGTAACATAGCCACCATATATTAAAATGATTAGGATTATGACCTATTCTTCCAGTCAGTGGTCTATCCACTCACTTCATAAAGCTACTACGGTTTCAAAACTATCGTTTCATCTTCAGGCCGTTATAGAAAATGTTAAATCCCTCTGTCAAGGTCGTCACAAAGTCAAACAAAACATTAAAACATACATCACAAACACTGAGCACAATTACACATTTAAAATATTCATCATGAAATTCGGCTTGGCCAAGCTACACGCGCGACTCATACGTTGTTCCGGAAGTGCAGTCCGGAATATAACGACGTACGAGTCACGTGTGTTGCTTGGCCAAGCCAAATTTCATGATGAATATTTTAAACGTGTAATTGTGCTCAGTGTTTGTGATGTATGTTTTGTTTGACTTTGTGACGACCTTGACAGAGGGATTTAACATTTTGTATAATGGCCTGAAGATGAAACGATAGAATTTCGAAACCGTGGTAGCCTTTATGAGGTGAGTGGATAGACCACTGACAGGAAGAATAGGTCATAATCCTAATCAAAGAAAATTCATGTCAAAAGCTTAACGTTTAGAAGAACCTCAGATTGACCAAATTTGAAACCTGTGAATTTTACTACTGTTCTGCACATACAACAATAAACAAATACATACTGAAATTCCCTATATTCAAATTAAAAATAAGACACAAATAAAATATAAATGTTCTTAGAAGTAAAGTTTGAAATTATTAAAAATATATATATTTCGAAGGCTATATAATATAAAAAAATTCACTTCACACATTGTATTGTTTTTGTTGGAAATGAATTCGGTTTTATTTAGAGATTAGAATGTTTAACAACTGACTGTCCAAACAAAAACCGTTGTTAGCTTTAAATGATCTATTCCATGGTTGATCATAAGTGTAAAAAGAAATGATGTAACTGGTACATTTTAGTTGAAAACATTGCACTTATTCTGCTTCAAAGTTTTTTTTAGACTTGCATTTTTAAAATTGTTTCTAATCTGAAGTTTTACGACTCAACAAAATTTAAAATCCAGACTTGAAATGCACAAGAACCTTGCCAAAATTTCTTTGCTCATGCAAAGAACGTAAAGGATTGAATCAGTTGTTCAAACTGACTTGCTGTTTACTTGTTTATTTACATTTGAAATTTATGAATTAAAAGGCAGCCTTTATTCCAATAATATTTTATATTAAATTATATATAAAAGCATACATGTATGAAATTTTATTTTACGGAAGTTACACGTTATTTTCTATAACGTTTTTACTTTATGCCAGTTACTCTAATGAAGATGGGAATCAACCAAACATATGGAAAAACCAACTAGATTCGAACCTGCTTACAGGTCCAAGTTCCACAGAACTATACACTATTCTACAACTGAATGTTATATGTATGCTCTCCTTTACAAGTGTGTGTGTGTGTGTGTGTGTAGCCAAACCAATGGCATTTCACAGACAGAGACATGGAATTTTCAACAAAAGTGAACAGACAAAGATTGGACAATGCCTCAAATCCAGATTTTAAAATTTTTAATTAATTTTTTAAATTCAATATTTAGCTAAGAATTCAGTGAAAAATATTTTAATTTTAGGGGCAATGTTGTGCAGATACTGCTGGTGTTTCACAAACATAAAAGTTACAGGACTTGTTATAACCAGTAAATCTCAACAAATCCATTGTCAAAACTTTACTTTGTATCTTTCATGAAAGTGATTTGTAACTCTCATGAAAATGACAAAAAAAATTTTTTACGGTTAATTTTTAAATATTTTTAATCTAAACTTTTAGACATTCTGATACTTTAAGAGCTTTAGTTCTTAATCTGTACCAGAGAAAGTTAAAATATAAATGTAAATGGTTACCCAATTGTTTATAACATATTAGAAAATTTGATATAGCTTAGATTAGGGGTCTGTGAGCAGAGTTTTTTTAGAGTTTGGGTCAGGCTGGGTTTTTTTTGGCGCTCAGGCTTTTCGGGTCGGGTCGGGCCAAACGGTTAAATGGGATACCCATCACATTTCTAGCTAGGCCTAAGTAAAAAAAAAAAAAAAAAAAAAATTAAAATTTTCTTCATTTCATATTTAATCCTCTGACCGCCACGGGCCGATTATATCAGTGCACAAAAATTGTGTGAATACCACCAAAGGCCGATTATATCGGAGTGCAAAAGTTGTGTGAATACCGCCATGGGCCGATTATTATCGGCGCGCAAAAGATATGTGAATAACAAAACGAACCAATGTATTATGGGCTCATTGTGTTCAATATATTCATTTGATTTTTGTTTTTGAAAAAATACATCTTTTAATTTAGTGACAATCATGAAATGATATACATTCGGAAAAAGGATATCTGCAGATTCTCTGAACTGATAGGTCCCTTCTCACTGTAGCATCACAATAAATAAAACTACTAACCGATAATACTGCACCCACTGGCATGTCATAAATTGGTTTTGTCGAATAAAACAAATAGAATGATTATAAGTGGTTAGGCATTTGACCTTCGATGATTATTTAAACTGTTCTTTCTTTATACTATTTGTATATTACGAATTTTTGTAGTGAAAATATTTATGCATATTGCGTACACTATTGCCTAAAAATAAAAGTTAATATTTACTTGGCCCGACCCGTCTTTGATCCAAATTGTACACTTGGCCCGAACCGAAGTAAGGCTTTTCAAATTGACCAGACCCAACCCGTAAAATTCAGGGCCCCGCAGACCCCTAGCTTAGATAAACTTATTAATATGTCTTCTAATGTATATAGTAATGTCATGATTAAATGACATAGATAAATTTATGTTTTTAAATGTACATAACTGTGACCACTAAAATGAAATGTAAAATGATTGTTTTGAAAAGTTGGTAATAAGTTGAGCAACATATTAAAGTTAAATACAGAGGCGTCAATGAACACAATGTTTCAACCAATTAAGAGAAGAGAAAAGAAATAATTGTGGGAAAAAACCGGACAAAGGACTTGACATCTTCAGTCTTCGAGAAAGCCCCGTTTGTTGTCGAGAACGCACGGAAGTTGTCAAAAATATGTTATACCATAATGAAAAATTTTATCGAATTTTTATAAATGTGATTGTTCTATGTCAAACATTTTTTAAATCTTAATATAATAATTGTGAAGTGATTTAATGAACGAATTTTCAGTTTATAATAAAAATTATGTAATTTGTATGCAACACTTAAAGAAAGAATTGTGTCATTTAACGTACTCAACTACATTTTAAACTTTCTATATTAAGGCCTTTAAATTCTGCATACTGTTAAAAATATAAGTTTCTTTGTTAAACTGAATTTTTAAAGTAGTGTACTGAGAAACAAACCTTCGCCGCACAAAGTTGCGGGCTTTTAAAAACACGTGCAGTGTGGTAAGACTGTGATTATACACTGTGGAACAAACAAACCTCCAAGTATAGGTAAATTATAAATTTAAATACCTACCATAAATTTGTCTTTTTAAATAATAGTGGTCAGAGCAAATAATTTTGTTCTTTTTCTTAAAAGAATTCAAGGTTAATTTAGTTTGGCCTTTTTTTATAATTTAGTAATTGACAAATTTGAATTCATCTGCTACCTTTTTTAATTTTAATAATCTATAATTGTTTTGATTTAACTTTTTTAATAACAATTATTTTTGTGTGTAAACAATAAAAAACCAGTCACAATATTCAACAGCTTTAGTATCGATAATTTGCACCTTACAGCCAACCTACATGCTAAAGTACTTGAAATTGTTTACCCAAAATTTTTGTTTATAAATTTTTATTTGTGAGTTAAGTTACATGTTACATGAGATTTTGATTTTTAAAAAACAATATATTGCCTTTTCTGTCTCCATATTTGTTTTAACCAAATAGTTTATGTTCCCATTATACTGTTACAACAAAATGAGCAAGGAATAAACTTGAAGTACCCTTTAGTCAAATGTAGTCCTAATTATTTTCTTTTGTCACACCTAATTTTTACCCATTTTAAAACAAAACCATTAAAGCTAACAACAGTTTAATGCTTGGCATGATGTCAACGTTTCCGTCGGCAAACACGTTTGTGTTCCTTCTGCCAATGCAGCTGCTGGCACTCAATACTACAATAAGCAGTGTTCCAACAACAATGGTATATCGCTTCTTGTTCACAGTTGTAACACTGAAAATTAAAATTAAGTATTATTTTTGTTTTAAACAAGAAAGGCGAACAATTTTTAGGTAAATTCATCTATATTATGTTCCAGAAATAATATTCCAGCTAGTTATTTTGTAAACCCACTGTATTATCACATAGGGTAATACTTCTGTAACATTATAACAAAAATAACATTATTTACAATCTAAGATAATGGGTAAAAACACAAAAGAAAAACATTTTTGTCACAAATTTATTATCTTCGTCCAAACAATGTTAGCATGACCAGACTCTTACACCAGTCAGTGTTATTATTACAGAAGCTCTGTTATTGAGCCAAAAATAAAAATCATGTATCAGGTTTTCTCTTCCTCTTTTATTTTAATTATGATAATTTGTTCGAAAACACAACAAATCAACATACAGTCGTCTCGCTAATCCGACCTAGACCAGGCGTGGCCTGGTTCGAATTAACGGGAAAGTCAGATAACACGGAAAACATTTAAAAGTATTGAATTGGATTTATTACATTAAAAAACTTTGATTTACATGAATTATTACTAAATGTATTGTACTAAACCATAAAACAGAATCTCACCACAGTAATAAAGAGCAATACGTCAAATCATCAAACTTGATGGAAAAAATTTGTAATTGTTTTTTGTTTGACGTTTCCTCACCCCTACACCTCGCAATCTCATGAGAAGTAAAATATCTTTTACCTTTTAGAAAACAGCGAATAAAAAAAAATAATATGTGAAACGTTATGAAACACACACAAGCAGAATGCACTCTAAAGGTCAACTCTTCCACGAACCTGAATTGATACTAAAAGACAGAAATGAACAGAGCACTTGCTTATACTTATACTTGCTTATACTTATATATTTCATATTCTTATAAGGGTGGCTGAACCCCTTTCTTTTGAATAGAATGTAGGTCATTGGCTGAGCGGCTAAGTGACACATAGGCATAAAGGCCTGACACGAAAGTGGCGTGCAGGCATTGTAAATTCAGTTTCGCTACAAATCTTTTAAACTGCTTGAACTATTGTTTTTTGAGGCTAGATCGGATTAAACAAAAGGTCGGCGGAACTGTACTGTAAATGTGATTTAACAACATGTTTGATATTACATTGTGTAAGCGTAGACAAGTGTTATGAATTGGTAAATAATAAAAACTTCAAATGTAATGAAATAATTGCAAATATAAAAATTGTTTACTTAGAAGCCGCAAAGCAACCAGAAACCAAAGATTACAAAAGTACCAAGCCTGCTTGTACATTTATAATGATATAATTTCCCTTCACATACAATATTGGACGATTCATCGATAGCTTTTTTAAGTATCGATAGCTATCAAATAACAATAATATATTTAGAGCTAAGTATTCAAATATATAGTAAGGCAAGTGACATGAGCTATGCATAGTTGATACAAATTCTAAGAAACACATTATATCAACCTAATTAATGTATAAATTAAAAACTGTGCACCTTCACTTACCCACTGTTTCTTTTTGATGTCAGCTACAGCTGTTTTATGTTTCTCTTCCAACTCTGCAATCTGTTTATTGTGTTCAGTCTTTAGTCTTTCTATCTCCTGGTTCTTTTCCTCTTCCACTTCGCTTCGTATCTACGATTAAAAAAAAAATTACTACAGTCTGCAAGTAGAGTAAAACCCCATAAACTAGACGATTCAGCCCCCTCCCCAAAAAAAGGCTACTTTAAAACCAAATGTCACTGAAACAATTATTATTATCATAAGGTGAAAAACTGAACAATTTGATGATAAAATACTATTTGAAACTAAACAAATAAGTTTACAAAATATTTAAAGAATACAGAATTAATATTTACTTTGGCCAAAATTTCTATCTATAGACTCAAAATATAATCAGTCTTTAGAAGACAATCTAAACACATTAATGATTTCATGACAATCTAGTCCTAGTCAATTTGGTTATGTTCAACGAAGTTAATTCCTCTGCGATTTTGTTAAGAAAAACACATCAATTTCTTTACTGAGACTGAATCCAATAAATCTCTTTCTGAAGCTATAAGCATAAGGTTAGAAAGCCATGCATCACACATTGCAGATCTGAGCTGGTTTTTTATGATTTCGGCTCACAGCACTTTCAGCTGAACAACTGCTTATAGCCACAGACAGCAAAATTCCATAAACAACTTTCAGAACCTTGAAGCCCCAAAAAAAAATCTAATAATCTAAAAAATAATCTACAAGGTTTCACAAACCATTTACCCAGAACCTCATTATCTGTGAAGGTTCATTTTTTGTTTTACTTTCATCTTTGTATACATATTTTTTTTTTTTTTGCAAAGCCATTTGTCATGCCTAACAACAGTACTACACATTACTTCAAGACAGATAAAATTTTTATAATACTCAAGAATACTAATACAGTGATTACGAGTTATATCATGGAAGGATATTCTGCAGTATCAGGTGTATTACAGGTCTCTTGCGTCCCCCCTTCTTAACATGATATATCACATGTATATAAATAACTCAAAGGTCAAATTTTTTAATGACCAGTTCTTAGCAAAATATTGTTTCCAAAACAATACTACCACTGATAAGCAGATAACAGACAATGCCTCTCTCTGTCGTGTTCACGTAATATACAACACATAGTCTAATAAGTCTTTGTTACTAAACATAGTATGTAAACATGCCAGACTGCATATATTGCCTCATGGACCGAACTTCTATTGATCATTCCATATTACCATTTTAGAACACAGATAAACAAACATACTGTAGTAATGTGGCTATTGCCTCATGAACAGTACTCCTACTGATCATTCCACATTACCATTTTAGAACACAGATAAACAAATATACTGTAGTAGTGTGGCTATTGCCTCATGAACAGTACTCCTACTGATAATTCCATATTACCATTTGAGAACACAGATAAACAAATATACTGTAGTAGAGTGCGGCTATGCCTCATGGAGAGTACTTCTACTGATCATTTTTTTTTTTTTTTTTTTTTTTTTTTTTTAACGTCCGACTATTGTGCACACTTGGGCTAATGCAGACAATGGAATGATTTATAGCGTATGAAAATGCCAAGCCCTCACCGGGAATCGAACCCGGGTCCTCGGGGTGAAAGCCTAGTACGCTATTCCACTAGGCCACCGAGGCGGCAATGATCATTCCATATTACCATTTGAGAAGAGTACAGATAAACAAATATACTGTAGTAGTGTGGCTACTGCCTCATGAACTTTAATGGTTCATCATTCCATATTACCATTTGAGATGAGTACAGATAAACAAATATACTGTAGTAGAAGTGCGGCTATTGCCTCATGGAGAGTACTTCTACTGATCATTCCATATTACCATTTGAAAAAAATTAAAATAAACAAATGTACCATAGTAGAGTGTGGCTTTTGCCTTATGGACAGTACTTCTACTGATCACTCCATATTACCATTCCAGAAGAGCAGAGATGAACAAATATAACATCGTAGAGTGTGGTCAACGCAGTTTGGTTTATCCTACATGAAACACTATAAGCTTATCTACAGAATTTTCTTCCTTAATGTAATTTACCAGGATTAGCACTATAACGCATGTCTGCAAAAATGCATGTTATAACCAGAGACCACTGTATATGAGACCACATATAAGACGCAATGAAAACATGCAAACTACATTATACTGCTTATTAAATGTAAGCATTAAACTCTATACTTGGAATAATGAAAAGAGGGTGAAGTATAAGAGTAAGTCATGGATGAAGGGACTACCTATATGACAATAAAGTGAACATGACAAAACTGCTACAGCCCGTGAGATGCAAGATGAGCACTAAGAGACGCCACCACCATTACTGCCATGCATCAACGCGGTATCAAGTAATTTTGCAGATACCCTATGAATGAACTGGCTCAATGCATAGTTTTTTTCCAATATTGTAATGTATTTGTCTAACAATACGAATACTGTTAATGCATATCAACTGGATATTTTTTGGACAAAAAATTGAATATGACAAAACTGCTACTGCCCATGAGATGAAAGATGAGCACTAAGACTGCCACCACCATTAACTGCCATGCATCAACGCGGTATCAAGTAATTTTGCAGATATTCTATGAATGAACTCGCTCAATGCATAGTTTTTTTTCCAATAATGTAATGTATTTGTCTAACATAATACAAATACTGTTAATGCTTATCAACTGGACATTTTTTGGAGTAAGAGGTCAGTAAGCGCCATCGCTCTTGTGGACTCCTCGATGGACATCTCTGCTCTTTACATGAAGAAAATGTAACTTCTGACTATAACAATTAAGTAGAATTACACGGAAGACTTGTGAAATTTTAATAATTATTTATGCAATAATAATGAATAATTGTTCATATAAAACTTGTTCCCAGATAAAATAAGCGAGTGTTATATTGTTCAGCAAATTGTTTACTAACATTGTTTCTACAATGGAACTTGGTTACAACTAAACCATTAACTGTTTACATACCTTAACAACTTCCTTAGCAGATCTATCAGGTGATTTTTTTGGTTCATAAGGACGTGTCTGAACTCCAACTGTCTTAACCTGAGGTTCTTGACAAGAAGAACTGACCATTTCTTCTTCTTCTTTCTTTAAAATAAAACAGATATAATCATCTTATACATAATCATAATACAGTCAGTGTTGTCTGTAATTTCTGAAGAATCAGATTCATTCTCACTTTCTTCACTGCTGTTTTTTACAAGTATAACTAGTTCTTCAGTTTGAAAATCAATTATTCTGGTGCTCTCAAAATTTTTTTTTTTTTTTTTTTTGAATGGTTAAAACACTTTTTCCAATCTTCTACAGTTAATTCTGAAAAAAAGTTTTTTCCACTAATTGTTTAACTATACTAATATTATTACATGTATTAGAAGCTGCAACCCACTTATTGTGTTATCAAATCATACAAGACTTTTAACATTCGTAGTGTGAACATAAATTTCGTTTGAAAAAATTACTGTTCATCCTTGAGTCTGGTGTTATTATTTTTTTTTTTAAATAATTAATTCTCTTAAATCTAATGTTTTTTTTCAACCAAAATACATCTGTTATCATCAGTTATCTCCAGCGAAAACCAATATCCCTTAAAATTTTGTGTAAGGGTTCAGTCGTAAAATTGAAGTCAAGTTCTGAATGTTCTGTTTTTAAAACTGTCAGTATTGATTTTTTTATATTTGTTTGTTATATTTTAAGTGAAATGTATGGACTATACGTTTCACAATGCACTTTTCTGAAAATTATCAATATTAATTTTTTTTATTTATCATCTTCGAGTTTTTCCATGTGTGTTCCATTTTGCCCATGGTGGATTTTCTTCTACAATCTTTTAAAAACATTAACAATAATGCATTTGCTTTAGCTTTACAATACCTCTCCCAGACTTAGACGATGAATTGATCTGGGTTGAGGCATTATACACAAACCAAGTCTATTACAATGACCATATCATGCAACCAAAAACTACTGTACTGTTTTAAGTCAGAGAGATTCACAATTCAGGCATATGAGCACCATCACTGATAACGCTGATCACGTAGTCTTTCTTTCTATATCACCGTATCACTTGTCCGTTGCCCTACTTCAACAGTCTTAAATTTACCTCCCAGCATATACTTAAATTTGTCTTCTGCGCACTTTAATGTTATTTAAAAGTTAATTTTGTCATACTATACATCCAAAGACTTATCAGAAAAAAATCTATGTATTTCTTCATTAAAAAAAAATGGTTTATTGAATTATACCTGATTGAACTACTGACTAACATTCTTAATAAGGTTTTAAACTTTTATGTTAGCACTGACTTATAATAATTCATACTTTGTGCAATAGTCCACCGAAACCTTAACACTAGCTGTTATTGCATTACAGTCCTTACCTTCTCGAGTAAATTAGGAACACTGGTTGATGAGATTTCCTCCTTCTCTTCCGTTAGTCTTTTCTCCAATAATTCTTGTCTTTCTATTCTCTGCTTTTCCTCGTCTTTGTCATCTTCCACTT
This sequence comes from Callitettix versicolor, assembly GCA_022606455.1. Lineage (NCBI taxonomy): Eukaryota > Metazoa > Arthropoda > Insecta > Hemiptera > Cercopidae > Callitettix > Callitettix versicolor. The sequence continues at coordinate 97,867,507 of CM040186.1, read as the reverse complement.
CATTCTTCAATAATGATAATTTTTCTTTCTCGATTGTGCTTTTATTTTTAGCACCAGGAGGTCTTCCTCGACCTCTTCCTGTCTTGGAACTTGATGATTTGGATTTTACTGAAGTCTTTGGCGTAGTTACAGGTGCGACAGGACCTTCACAAAAAAAAAAATATATATGTATTATTATAGCAATCTATAGAGAAGTATGAATTAAAAATAAATGTGCAGCTTATTTACTTTGTATAGTTTTAAATGTAGCAGTATAAGCGTTTTTTTTTTTTTTTTTTTTTTTTTTAAGGCAAAAAGCACATTGAGGCTATTATCGCCTCCCTAAATGTAATGTGAGTGTAAGTGTGAGGGATGTCTAAAACCTCTCAATAGGTGCAGCTAGTCTGCACACCCCCCCATGCGGAGAGTAGTGCAGTGATCCATTACAGATTTAATTACAAATTAAATTAACTATACCTACCCTATTATTTGAGTGTTTTACTATTTTATTAGGCTTCTCTGTTTTAAGATATTTTGTATGATAAAAGAGCTTTTTGTTATTTTAACAGGAATATATAAGTCTTGTTTTTTCGACAAAAGTGGGCCAGTTGAACGCCCGATTAGCAAAAATGTCAGATAATAAACAAGGTTCACAAAAACTGAATAATTGATAAATATTTTTAAACACACATCACTGTATAGCAACAAAATAAATTTAAACTAAAGACTGTGTTGTTCAGATCTTCTCTGCTCAATCTTCTAATCTTCTAATAGCCTACAATTTTTCTTCCATTGTAGTGACAACTTTCTTCCTCTTAATATCGTTAATAAACAAGTTAAACAAAAACTTAATTATTGCAACATAGCCACCGGACCACATATTTAAGTAATTACAATATGACCTATTCTTCCCATCAATGGTCTATCCATTCACCTCGTAAAGGCTACCGTGGTTTTGAAACTCTATCGTTTCATCTTCAGGCCATGATACAAAATGTTAAATCCCCCTGTCAAGGTCATCACAAAAACAAAAATAAAAAAATCGTTCCTGATAAACAAACGTACATCTCTACGAAATATGATTCAACTTTAAACCACACCCTAAAAAAAGAATTAGCCAAAGAAAATATAAATGTCTCTTTCAGAACAACTAATAAGTTATCAACATTATTAAAGAAGCCAGTTGCAAATACAAGTGGAGATAACTTTGAAAAAACTGGCATATACAAAATAAAATGTAGTGATTGCTTAGACTTCTATATCAGTCACACATCTCGCGCTTTTAAAGAAAGATTTAAAGAACACATACCCAGAAGTGCATTATCAACAAACTTGGCTTTCACAGAAAATCTTATGGACAAAAACCATAAATTCAAAGACATCCATAACAACATGGAAATATTACATTTATGTCATAAAAGCAGTTATATGGATGCGATTTAAGAGTTTGAGATTTACAAGAGCAAAAAATCAGACCCCCACAACAACCTTAATGAAAAACTTTCATTTAAATCAAATTTAATATATGACATGGCTCTAAGGATAAGTGATTTGAATAAATAACATAAACCAACAGAAGCACCGTAACTGATAATAATGACGGGCGCGCTACTACTGATGAAGATTCCGCAGTCCGGAATGTAACGACGTACGAGTCGCGCATGCCGTTTGGCCAAGCCAAATTTCATTGTACATATTTTAATCATGTAATTGTGCTCAGTGTTTGTGATATATGTTTTTAATGTTTTGTTTGACTTTGTGATGACCTCATCAGAGGGATTTAACATTTTGTATCAAGGCCTGAAAATGATAGAGTTTCAAAAACGCAGTAACCTTTACGAGATGAGTTGATAGACCACTGATGGGAAGAATAGGTTATGACCTAATTACTTAATTAGGTTATTATCCTAATTACTTAAAAACTTAATAGTTAAAACAGTAATACAAAAACAATAAAAACAAAACTAAACTCAACTTAAACAGACAACTTACAGTAATAAAATAAACCAAAACACAGATATGGAAACAAAGCAGTGAAACGTTCAACATATAGAAGCCACTCGGGCAAAAACTGCACTGACCATTGACGTTTCATTATGTCTGTGACCTACGAGTTTTTTATCTAGTTTTGAATCTGATTATGACCTAATTATTATAAGTGATAACTGATGCAGTCAAGTACTATAATAACACATGACCATTATAGTTGAATGCACTTCAGGCTTTAGAACATATAACTTGCCTAAATATTTCATAACTTTTGCCAATTCCTGTACAACTTGCATCCAGTTCACCTGTGTGTGGGAATGGAGAGCTAAGTCTACCAATAAGAAATAATAAACAGTTCAGGTGAATTCTTTGTAATTTAAACGACCAATTTTTTTTTACTTTTGTCTTGTTGCTATGTCCAGTTCAAAATATTATTATTTTTTAAATATCCATTAAATATAAAATAAGTCTAACAGTAAAAAATATACTAATTTTCATACATTTAACAAAAATATGTGACTCTAAAAGGATTAATTGGCATATTCTGTACAATAAATAATGAATTTTAAATGTATACTCATTAATTCAATTTTCAAGAGCTAGGAACTCCTGGAACTAGTCAATGAAATGTTATTAAAAGAACATATAATATTTTAACCTTTTTTTCCTTCAAAATACTCTCCTCCTGCATGTATACAATTCTTCCACTATTCATACGAGTTGGAAACACTCCTGAAAGCCATTTTTGGACATTTTGTTTTAAAAGTAACCAAAGTGCTTTTACTGGTCCAAAGGTTAAATGAGGTGAATAAACTGGTTATATTAATAACATTAGGAACAACAAAACCTTTAAAACTTACTTTTATCCTTGTTCGAAGGGGGACGGCCTCGTTTTTTCTTTACAGCACGCCCTGTCTTTCCCTTTGCAGTGGTTTCAGACAGTGGTGTAAAAGCTTTGAACTTCTTTTCTTTTTCCACTTTCTTGTAATTTTCAGTCTCGTCAATGAAATCATATTCATCTTCGACATCGTCATCCTCTTCTTCATCATCCGTTCTCGGATGTATTCGTGGCCGGCCTCGCTTCTTGCCTGTACTTGGCCGGGTGGGTTTCTTCTTGACCACTGGAGAAGGAGGTGGTGTAACAAGTCTTTCTTTTTCAATGTGTTTTATTTTAAGGCTTGATTCATCCTCTTCATCCTCTTCCTCTTCATCACTCTCATCAATCCTTTCTCTTTCTTTTGCTGCTTCATCAGCCTCTTCTTCTTCCTACAAAAAAAAAAACTTTGATTGTTAGCACTTACCAATAATATATAAAATATATAAATTAATGGTATAGTCCTAGATAAATGAAATTAAAAATATAAGTGTAGAGAAAACATGGTATTACTGTATCTGTTAAATACAATTTAAGTTATGAGAAAAGACTTTTGCTAGAATAGAACATATAAGAAATAATATTGACATAAACTATCAACTTAGGAAGATCCGAATTTTCTAATTTTTATTTTCATCCCATATGTGTGTGTGTGTGTGTATATATATATATATATATATATATATATATATATATATATACATATCTGTATATATATATATATATATACAGATACTTCATTATAAAGACTAACATTAGGCACATGTAATACATAAAAATAACCTGAAAGTTAACATGTCAACACTTTGAAGAAGCTTTGTCTCAATCACACAGCTACAACCAACACAGCATTTTAGTGTTGTGTATATATATACAGGGTAGGGTAGAATTGATTTTGTGATTTAAAACTGGCACCAGAAATATACTGGGTAGATGGGGCAGTGTTTGTATCACTGACCTGAACAGCAATTCAAAGTTCAAAGCCGTTAGTCACCATGTAGCGTTCGCTGGCCTTGAATCGTTTGTGTTTTTTTTAACTGATGATTTAGCTATTGTAACAAAGTGAGTTTACGCGTTAACATAGGATGAAAGAGAAAAGTCCCAACAACCCAAACAATTTTAAAATGGGTTGAAAATTTTAAACTGACTCCTTCTGCATTACTGAAGATTTCTGGTCATCCACAAACAGTTCACACCCTAAATGAGAATTGCTCTAATGCAAAGTCTGCATCATTTTGCCAGAGCACTATACATGTTAGATAGGATTGTGTTAGATGTTATATAAGGATTTGCATTTTCATCAGTTTGAAATGCAAGTAGTTCTATAATTATTGTTTCAAAATTTAAACCATCAAATGGAATTTTGTACAAACCTCTTCTTAGAAATGACTGAAGCATAACCATAATTTTTTATTCAGTTTAATTATGTCAGTTGAAGATTCCATTTAAGCGGTTACGTAAATCAGTAAAAATTGTATAAATCAAGTTCAGGAAAACCCTCGTTTACTACATTAACACCATTAGCGATAGTGAAAAAGTAACAATTTGGTGTGGAGTGAATTTAATTGGGATTTTTAAGGCATATTTTTTTCAAGACAACAATGGAAGAACAGTAAAGGTAACACCTGAGCGTCATGTGGCATGTTGAACAATTTGCTGTCACCAATGCTAAGACAACGCTAACTTACACTTAACCACAAACAGTTTGATGAGTGTTTCCAGAAAAGTGATATCTTATTGCTGACATAACTGGGTTTTCATGCTCAACTGAGTTATCAGCATGCGCTAACTTTACGGAAGTATTTAGAACAAAGTCTACGATAACTGACCTCGAAGATTTAAAAGAATCAATCACAATGACCATTCAGTAGATTACATTAGAAATGCTGCAATATTTTAACCTATTTCGAGTGATATAAGTCTGAAAAGAGACTTGTGTTCAGAACAATGGAGGCCATCTTGATATTATTTTTAAAGAAATAGTGCTTACATACATGTTTTGTTATTGACTGATTTTTTTTTTTTTTTTTTTTTTTAACGTCCGACTATTGTTCACACTTGGGCAAATGCAGACGATGGAATGATTTACAGCGTATGAAAATGCCAAGCCCTCACCGGGAATCGAACCCGGGTCCTCGGGTTGAAAGCCTAGTACGTTATCCACTAGGCCACCGAGGCGGCAATCTGATTAAGTAAGTAACATTACCCCATTAAACTAAAAAATAAATTACTTACTTTAACATTTTAAACCGTCTTATAAATTCTGTTGCACCTGTATAAGTTTGTAGCTTGCTATTTTATATGTTTGACACAATAAAAGTTACCTGAACAGACTCAGCTTCACTTTCACTAGAGCTATCTGGTGGCGGACAAGTGAAGTCTTTAGTTGCTACTCGCATCTTTTCCAACAAATTTTGGTGTCTCTTCAGTTCTTCGCATGCTTTATTCCAAGAAGATGTTCTTTTCACCTAAGTTGTGTAAACAAACAAAGAAAATGTTACTAAAACCAGAAAGAAAAAGTAATATAAATATTATTTGTTTTGAAATTTTTTTACAAATTAATCGAGGGAGTTGCATTTTGAAAATTAGAATTTTAGCAGAATATGAGATGTATTAGTGTGTAATTACATAGTTATTCAGAGCAATGTACAATTCCAATATGTATTAACACTTCAATACCTGCAAAGTGTGAATGTTGACAGATATGGGACGTATGTAAGACTTGTCGATGACTGCTCGTTGATGCAAACCTCCAAAGAATCTGACATCGTAATGTTCACCATTCATTTTGATCACCTAAAGGAAAGTAAATAATTCAATATTTTTTTTACACTTACAAGACCAAACAAAACATTTCAAATGATTACACAAAAGAAATTATCAAACATTTCAAATTAATTTACAAAAGTGATTATCGTGTTAAAATTGCCAAAGAATGTCAGGCTATCACAGTTATATTTCATAAGATTAGAAATATACGAGGGTTGATCAAATATAAACGAGACTGATTTTTTAAAAAATTTATTGCTTACTAACAAATTATTCTTGATACAACTTATTTTTCTACATAGTCTCCCGCACGAGTAACACATTTTTCCCACCGGATTGGAAGTTTTTCCATCTTCCATCTTCGTAAAAAGTTCTCGGGCGTTCATTGAGCCATTGGAGCACGAAGGTCTCCACCGCAGAATCATCTTTGAAACGCTGGCCTCTTTGAGTGGCCCAAACAGGTGATAGTCGCAGGGTGATAAGTCTGGACTGTATGGGGGATGTTCCATTGGTTCCCAGCCAATTTGATCGAGTTTAAGCCTCGTAGCGTTCGCCGAATGTGGTCGGGCATTATCGTGAAGAAGAATGACGTTTCTCGCCGGTTTAGATTTCCTTTTCCTACAAAAAGACTGTTTGGCGGCCTCTAAAACATCGCAATAATATTGTGCATTTATTGTGCGTCGTTGATGGAGGAAATCGACGTGAAAGGCGCCTTGATTGTCGAAAAATACAGTGGCCATTACCTTCCCGGCCGACGATCATGATTTGGCCTTCAGAGGCGCTCTCTCTCCCCTCTTCCGCCAATCCATACTTGCCTGTTTCGACTCGGGAGTGTAATGGTGAACCCATGTTTCGTCACAGGTGACAATCCGGTTTAATAATGCCTCACCATCTCGTTCAAATTGGGTCAATAGTCGCTGGCAAATCTCCAAACGATTCCGTTTGTGAATGTCGGTCAAAATTCGTGGAACCCACCTTGCAGATACTTTGCTGAGTTCCAGGTTTGATGTAACGATTTTTTGAAAGCTACCATAGCTCAACTAGAGTTCATCTGCAATAAATCGCAGCGATATACGTCTGTCTTCGTCCAGGAGCTTCCGAACAGCATCAATGTTTTCGTCCGTGACGGAAGTGGTCGGGCGACGATCATGGCTGAGGTTTTCTACTGCTTCCCGTCCTTCGGCGAATTCCTTGTGCCAAGCAAAAACGCGAGCTCTTGACAGGGTCCTGTCCCCGTATTGAGCCGTCAATCTACGAAAGATTTCAGTCGGATTGACCCCCTCCTTGGCCAAAAACTTAATAATAATTCTCTGCTCCACGGAAACGTGCACTTCACTCTCACTCATTGTATAGTTTTATACTGAAGGGTCCGAACGGAAATGTTGCCCGTCTACGCCCGTCCCAAACCTCCCAGGCTACCTGAAACCCCACCCTTACAGTTCAATGTCCAACGGAAAAGTTTTTAGAAAGTCAGTCTCGTTTATATTTGATCAACCCTCGTAATGTAGATAAATGGTTAGGCAAACTGCACTTTCCTGCATGAAAACCACGAAGGAATATGGCATTCATAACACTGTAGTTTGGGGATTTAATACTGAATATCTAAAAGACCCAATTTTCCAAAATCTGTTTATATTAACTTAGACATACCACGTAAAAACAAGTTAAAGTTGACATAAATCAGAAAAACCCCAAATGAACTTAATGAATTAAATTCAATTAGATAGCAACAACTTATATTTATTTAGGCCCTTAAGGAACTCAAACGTTTTTACACTGACTCAAAATTTGGGCCAAATTAGATCGTAACTGTTAAAACCATTTTAAAAACAATTTCTAGTATTGTTTGCTTTCTTGTGGCTGCCTTAATGATTGGCTACGCAGTTAATTCCAAAAACTCCTCGAGGAAAAATAGAGCAAATTCTAGTTCTTTGATAAAGTTTGAACCAAACTGGAGCAGCAGATTTTTTTTCTCTACAGCAAATAAACAGAAAAACCATTCATAAAATCAATTATTTTACTTCACAAAATGGGAAAATCTAAAAAAATTAAATTTAACAAATCAAATTTTCAAAATCTTTGCAACACTTTCTGTCTGTAGAAAATTGTAAAAAAATGTGTGTTGAAAAACGTTACCGTGATCTTACCTTAGCAGGCCAGTACGGAAAACCTTTTTGTTTAGCGTACACCAATACATGAGGCGGTCGGCAAGGTTTACAAAACCAATGTTTATTCGTCTTTTCGTTTGACACTCTGTAACAATCTTTACACTGTCGTATTTCTTGAATGTCATAGATACAGTCTCGTAACATCAAACGTGCGTGATCAGCTACATTGCTATGAACTGTAAAAACCAAAATCCAATGTTAAACCAAAACACGATTTGTTCGCTTAAAACTTAAAGATCTTTGTCAGCGATTGATATACCAACCTCCATGAAAGATGACAACATTATGTACAATCGTTTGTGCATCAGCTTTGAACTCTTCCAAGTGCTCGTACTTGCCAGCATCAGCTTTTGCTTCCATTGTTTGAAGATCCATATACCTGTAACATACACACTGAATAAATGAACAATTATGGATTACAAAAACACTGAGGCCTTCATAGATCTATTGTGCCCCTTCCTATACTCCTGAGACTCTCAGTTACAGTATCTTCTCCAGACCTAACCTCTTCATGAAGTCCAGGATTTTAAGAGAATTCAAGGTAAATAGATCCCTTACTACTCATTGTTAACTTCCCAAAATACAAGTTCATCTTGTAGTAATCGCCTCAGAGTCCACCAGCAGGTGATAGGGAGTTTCATCTTCCCTTTTGCAGTAACTGCAAGTAGGGTCTTCTTCTAATCCAAGGTTCCTAAGACATTTCTTAAAGGGTGTCATGCTTGGTAAGGAAACCTGTCAGTACAGCTAAGATTTACTATAGTTCTTCGCTCTACACTTGTCAAAGTTCTTGAGGAGCTCCTTGGCCTGCCTTAAATCTCGCTTATCTTTCTAGAACTCTGTTACACCTCTGATATAAGTGCAAAAAACACAAGAAGAGGTTCCTCTTTACTTATAAATGTATGGGTATACATTGAACAGTTATGTTCAATAAATCTTTTCGTGTGTCCGCTTGTCGTTTGTAGAACTCATTTCCTAAAGCAATTATGGCTGATGGGCGCATCCAGTTTTGAAACTTTTTAAGTCAAATTACATGTTAAATAATACATTTCAGCTTTGAGGGGTGATTGAATGCATTACTATATAAATACAAGCGTTATTGTATTTCTGCTTCTGTAACAATTTTTTTAATTATATTTTGTATTAGGTTTACTTTAAGATGCTTTTTATTGTTATTTATTATTACTTTTATTATTATTTTAATGAAATACCTATATTATTTGTTAATAATTACTGTGCATTTATTTTATTCGTATATTGTATTTTGTTCTAATGGCATTACTAAGTGGAAGAGAGGACCTGATGGTCCTAACTTTGCCCCTTAATAAAGACAATAAATCAACCAATCTCTCTGTCTGGCTTTTAACTATATAATAAGCGCTCTGCCATACAGTTATGCAAGAGCATAGTGGAAATATGTGATTCGATAGCCTGAAAAAAAAATGGACACTTTTCTACAAGCACTACTCATAGCAATTTCTACCTATACGTGTTCTTACCAGTAAGAAACAATGATCGTAACTTTTTTTTCTTAAACGTTAAATAATATAATAAAAAAACTCCTTTCAAGGTCATATTTTTCTTATTCTAGTTCATGGATCTATGTAAGTTCAAAAGTTTGTAAGTCGATTATTCATAAGTAGAAGATTTACTGTACTTAAATAGAATGAAGAACCACAGAATTAGTAAAATACAAAATGATTATTTGCAACAAACACTTTTCTGTTTTAACTGCACCTATAAATTCTTTTTAAAAAATTACGTAGACAACATGTATCATTATCAGGTCATAAAAATCATATTATTACAAACACAACAAACATTATAGTGTTACAAAATAACTTTACAAAGTTAAGCTCAATCACGACAATACTGTTTTAAATTACTGTCACTTTAGTTGTTTTTTTAATTAGTTTTAATTATTAATAATAATAATAATGACTAATTATTATGACCAATTCCATCAAAAATTTTGAAAATTGTTTTAGTATTTATTTATTTTATAATTTGTTTACAGTAAAAATTATAAAATGCTTTAAAAAAGTTATGTTATAAATTACTGTCACATAAATAGTGTTAAAAATTAGCAAATGATTTACTGCTAACAAGTACCTGTAAATAAGATAGTCCTGTCTCCAGGTCTCTTTTTCATCTAACATCCACTTCAAATTATTTAACACCTCCGCGCTGGGTCGTCTCACAGCGAGAGATCTATCTGACACATAAGTAGTGTTACATGGAGCTTGGCGTTCCATTAGAGACCCGGGAAGCTAAGAAATAAATAAAAATGCATTTTAAATATATTTACAATAAATTAATTTGTTAGTAAGTGCCAACATCCAGTTTTACCGAACGTCTGTTTTATATAAATCTAATCCCAACATTCCTTAACTCTCACAATGTTTTTTTTACATAAATAAAAAATAATATCAAGCAGTAAACAATACACTGTTTAACATAACCCATCGATAATAATACAATAAACAACGACTTAGGAGACTTGCTAAATGAAACAATTTCAGACTGGTCAAGCAGCCAAGCTGTCTAATCCCAGGCAAATATAGTGTGTTACACATGAGTGGGTTTGATCCTCTCATTGGCCATTGATTTTTCTGTGCAACTTAATTTGCTGACAGGGACCCGGTGAAGTATTTGTAAGTTGTACAGCTGACCAAGAGTTTTGCTATTTTTTTTTTTACTACATACTGTAAGTATCCACCGAAAATAAAATTTTGTATATGTTCATTTAGCTTAAAGTATACCCAAAATTAAAGAAATATTAAATTTTTATCTATAACACTGAAAGGGTTAACATATAAAATATTATTATTTGACTAACAGATTGATTAACGCACACACTGATTATTTACAATAGCTAAAACTAATAGCTATCGATAATCAATAGCTAACACTACTAGAACTTTGATGTATTTTATAATGTAGGTAGAGGTGTACTAAGAGATTTTTTTTTTAAGTATTCCGAAGAATTCATAATATTTACTTTCATAAAAACTGTTGAATAAAAAAAATTATAAATAGTAATTAAGTTCTCATAATGGTTTCTATGGTAACAAAAATTAATTTGATACAAAAGCTGTTGAATGAAAAAGTATCACCAAAAGACATTTTCGTATTAGAATATAAAATATAATAATTAAGTTCTAATACTCGTTTCTACAGAAGCAAAAGTATAATTTTTTTAACGCTGTTTTGAAAAAAATCAAAATGTCACAACAAACAATACTTTTTTATTAGAATACAAAACATAATAATTAAGTTCTAATATTGGTTTCTACGGTAACAAAAGTATAATTTTCATAAAAACTGTTGAATAAAAACAAAACAGCACAACTGTAATTTTGTATCAGAAAATAAAATATAATAATTAAATTCTAATATTAGTTTCTATAACAAAACTATAATTTTCATAAAAGCTGTTGAATAAAAACAAAACAGCACTAACTGTAATTTTGTATCAGAAAATAAAATATAATAATTAAATTCTAATATTAGTTTCTATAACAAAAGTATAATTTTCATAAAAGCTGTTGAATAAAAACAAAACAGCACTAACTGTAATTTTGTATCAGAAAATAAAATATAATTATTAAATTCTAATATTGGTTTCTATGATAACAAAAGTATAATTTTCATAAAAGCTGTTGAATAAAAAACAAATACCACAAATAATACTTTTGTATTAGGATATAAAATATAATAAGTTTTAATAATGGTTTACAGAGTAACACTTTAAATAATTAAGTATTTCAATTGACATACATAACATATTGTGGGCTTGGCCCATGAAATGGGCGGAGATTCCCTTAATACATACACCCTATGAATTAAATTTCTTGTTCAATTCCTCAAATCTCACAAATTCCAATAAATTTGATTTTCAATGATAATCATCTCAGCCTTTTAATCTCAAATCTTAAAACATCATTTCATTGTATGTTATGTCTGGTAATAAATATGCATTGTATATTAATTTTAAATTTTTTGAGTTTTTTTTTAAATCAGTGAATTTATGTTGCAAGCAAAACTATACTTTTTGTCAAGTTCATAATCTGGAAACAATAACAGTATATCTTATATTGTACCAATACTACACAGACTGTAACTTCACCTACAGATCAAATTAAATAACACTCGAAATCAAGATATTATTTCTTTAAGAGCATGTAAACTTTACTTAGTAACTATTACTAATGATTTCTGCTTTTTAATTGAAATTCTATTCACAAAATCTTTATTATTAGATCACTATATTGACTGTTTACAGCAATCTTTTTGATGGTATTTAATTCAGAATTAAAGTTAGGAGTTAAAGTGGAAAGTCTGTTGATCATACTATGAAAGGCGGCATGATTATAGAAAAAAGGCTAGAATTATCTAAAAAAGGCTCATTGTCTAGAATGAGCTGTGTATGTAGAAATTTGGTAAATTTTGAAAGAATGTATGTGAATGCTTATATCTACATTTAAATCTAAAAAAATATTTTTATTCGTTAATAATTATTATAATTATTAGTCCTTCTCTTTATCTCCTCCCTCCAGTTTTTAACATCAACTGTGTTAGGATATATACTTCATAATTTTTAGTATTACTATGTCTGAAGGTGCCTCACAGCGAAACTTATATCAATAAATAAAAGAATCTTGGAAAACTGTATTAGTGGTCTAATTTTCCTTAATATCATAGAGTTTCATCACGTACCGACAGTGTGTTCAATAAATAAGTTGTGATTTTTTGCAGTATTTATTTCAAATGTTTTTGGTATTTAAGTTACTGCATAAACAAATTTTGTGTACAAACTTTGATTTTCCACGTTGTTGAAAATGCTCATTTATGATGTTATTCAATATTATTAGGGTTTAGAAATTTGTTTCTTGTGATTACTTATAATCAAAAATGGGTAAACACTCACCCTTGACTTTAACCTGGTGCAGGTAAACACAAGCAGCCTGTTCAACTGACTCTTCTTTATATCTAATTCTTCTTTGGTATCGCACATCTGTAACAAATACCAAAACTGTACAAACTTTTAACTTCATCACAAACTTATCATTTAACATCTTTTTCTGTTATTAAAGCACATACGAGGTGCTACTCAAAAGTTTGGGGAATTTTTCCATAAAAATAAAACTGCTTACCATATCTCCTAGTTACCACCATCTCATTCAAAATCTCTTGGCCATGGATAGAGCGAGCCCAGCATTTTCTCCATGATTCCATGCATTTCTGGAAGTCTGCAAATGCAACTGTTTGAAGTATGCCTTGCAATTCTGCATGGAACTCCTCAATTGTGTTAAAACAATGGTCTTTCAATTTCAGAACAGACCTTCAATTTTGGCCTTTCAATTGGCAGACTTTATTTTGGGGAACAGAAAAAACTTGCATGGGCGAGTTCAGGTGAATAGTGTGGGTTAAGATTTACTACTGTGTTTTTGGAAGCCAAAAATTCTGAATGACTAGCAAAGTGTGAGCAATCGCATTATAGTGGTGGAGAATCTACATCTTCTTCTCCCACTGCTCTGAACATTTTTCGCCTAATGCTCTCACGTAGCCAGTTCAAAATATCACAATAAAAAACTTCACTTCACATTGACAGTTTGTCCAGGGGGGACAAATTCCTTGTGGATAATGCCTTTGATGTCAACAAAAAAACATTGACTTCACACTGATCTGCACTAATGATTTTTTTTTTGGTTGCAGTGAAGATGGCGACTTCCACTGCTTAGTTTCAGGGTCGTAACTCATCAAAAGTTACAACAATGGATAGAGTTGGGGGCCATCTCTTGTGACAGTTTTAAATTCAGTGCAGACAGCTAGGCAATGATCTTTTTGGTTGCTTCTTAGCAGTCTCAGTACAAATTTTATAGTAATGCACCTTATGTTTAAACTGTCTGATAAAATATGTTTCACAGACCCGTACGATACTCCTACTACTACACAAATATGACGGGTTGTTCACCTATGATCTGTAACAATAGCCTCTCACATTTTCAAATTTTTCCTACTATTGTGTTTGTCGATGGTCATCCTGAATGCTCACCGTCATCAGCAGATTTCATTTATCCTTGAAGCATTTCTACCACAAAAATGATTTTCTTTGACTCATAGTCATCAAATGCTTCCACAAGCATGTAATAGGTTTCTGAAGCAGTTTTTTTGAAGTTTGAAGCAAAATTTGATGCAGGTTCTTTGCTCCTTAAAATCTGCCACTTACATAAGTTTTAAAAAAATCGCTGCAGCACTAAAACAAATGAAACTCAAGAATTCAGCCTCTCACCATCACAGCGTTGGCACACTAATTCATAATGAGTACTGTTTGCCCAATACATCGACAGCAGGTCAATACCACAAACGGTTCACCTGTGGTATTCAAATTGCCCTAACTTTTTAATAGCACCTTGTAATCAACAAATATTAAAATAACAAGGTATGGTAACATATACAAGGTGTGTTCAGAAAGTAATGAGAATTTTAATTTTTTGAACAAAATATTTATTTATTCTTCTACATTGATGTTGTTGCCTTCAAAATAGTCCCCAGAGATTATGCACTTGTGCCAGCGCTTCTTCCGATCTTCGAAAAACACCTCAAACTCGATCTTTGAGATAGCCTTTAGTTCTTTCAGCGATGCGCTTTTAATGTCATCTACGGCTGTAAAATGACGGCCCTTTAAGGTTCTCTTTATTTTCAGAAATAGGAAAAAGTCACATGGAGCCATGTCTGGCGAATATGGAAGCTGGGGCATCGTTAAAGTACTGTTTTTGGGCAAAAATTCATGAACAAGCAATGAAGTGTGAGCTGGTGCATTATCGTAGTGCAAAAGTCATGAATCGTTTTTCCACAGATCCGGACATTTTTTTGGATTGCTTCACACAAACAGCATTGAACTTGTAGGTAGTACTCCTTATTGACTGTTTCACCTGGTGGCAGGAATTCATGATGCACTATGCCATTAATATGGAAGAACACAATGAGTATTGAACACGTATAACCTTAGTGGCTGTCAGAGACAAAGTCAACAATGAAAACACTTGAAAGTTTTGTCACACTTCAAGGGCATGTATACCACCAACATAATAAAAAAAATGTTTGACAATCAGACTCTCCAAGCCCGCGAAATTTAAAAATTCTCACTACTTTCTGAACACACCTCGTATATGACCATAATGATTTAAACAAATTAGTCAGGTGTTAGTTTTCAAGATAAATTAGAGCTATATCCTGGCACATTCATCCTCGAGCATAGATTCAAAGCTACTTGAAATAAATATAACCTTATTTCAAGCATAAAACAGCTTGAGACACTTGCACGTCACATATTCAAGCTCAACCTTGGAAACTGCATAAAACGAACAAACCAGAGATTACTCATTTGGAACCTTAGAAGTAAAATTTCTTACAGGAAAAAGCACATCTTATTTCATTATCTTGACCAATGTGGAATATCTGTAAATGAAACAATGGATACCATTTAAAAAAGCCACTTAAATAGTCTCGTGTAACTCCAAAAATATTTGTTGAAAGGATGCAGAAGAACAGTATCTCAATCACTGTGAGGAGAACAAACTAAATGCTGGAAAACAGAAAATATATACAACTCTGCCAGATATAGTCATCTCCAATGGAATACTCACTTTAACAAGATTTCTGGAGAGCCATAACCCTTGCTACAAGAATCAGAGTCGACTGTAATGTGCCAGAATAATTCTTGCATCTTTTTCACCTTAACTCAGGAACTTGCTAAACATTTCAAACCAATATGGAGATGCTGGATAACATTCTTAATGGGATACTGTTAAAAACTCTTTAAAAATACAGGTTGATGAACAAGACAAAACACTGTTGTGCACTCA
The DNA here is from genome assembly GCA_022606455.1 of Callitettix versicolor. NCBI lineage: Eukaryota > Metazoa > Arthropoda > Insecta > Hemiptera > Cercopidae > Callitettix > Callitettix versicolor. Next base: position 97,851,860 of record CM040186.1, on the reverse strand, counting down.
TGGAGATAGTATTGGACACTGAGCCATTAGCATCAACCTGACTGAAGAAGAAATAAACATATTACGAAGTGCTATTTTACATTAACTACGTATTTTTGTTTTCAGCACTTGATGTAATGTTTTTTCACAAGCTTATATGAGTAATGCTTTTCCCACACACTTAACTATTTATTGAAATGAAACTTTCTGCAATAAATACACTTTTATATGGTTTGGTTTCATAGTGATGTATTTATAAGTAAGTCCACATAAACATATATTCAAAATATACAACCTTACCTTGCATACATTACAGATGAACTTGTGTTTGACATCTGTTTCTGGAAGTTCATCCTTGGCAATACAAGCCAGATGGTACACCCTGTGACAAGTGTTACAGGAGATGACATCGCCTCCCCTATGACACTCGAAGCAATACCAGTCATGGCTGTCTTTTACAACCTATCACAAAATAGTTTTATAAGCATATGAACTATTTATTTACATTATAAAGTCATACAAGATATAGCCACATATATATTATTCAAATATGCTTCAGTAAGAACTCTGATATTAGGAAAGTGTTTGGATGCTACTTTATACTTTCAACCAATAATTTCACGCCACACAAGAGTGATCAATGTTTTTAAAGTAGACAGTAAAATCTTGCCTAAAAGTGAATTTTTCTTATTAAAGCTGGTATTAAGTTTTAAAACTATTTACAAAATTTTAACTTTGTACAAAATTTAGGATTATTTTATGTATATAAAAAAAATAAGACGAATTTTATGATTATAATTAATATTTTTAAAATATTCTTAACTAACAGTCAACATTCAAGATATCATGGAGATCAATTTTTTAAAATAAAAATTTCACAAACTCTTAAAGATTGAATAATGTTTTTATTTCATATTTTAGAATGCATGTATGTAAATAAAATTAATATTTCAAATTCAACAAGATTAATCAAATTCTAATAAATTTATATAAATATGTCAATCCTAAACAGAGGGATAAAGTATTCAGAACAATATAATTCCTCAAAAAATAATAAGTAGATCTTGTGCTTTTTAATGTTTAGGCACTTATTTGTGGTAGTTCATTTATCATATTAAGTTTTCATAAATTTTGTAAATTATTTCATTAATATAAGCTGTTGTACAATATCCTATACTATTAACAAGCAATACATTTACTTAAATATGGACTATTAAAGATTTTCTCGAAAACAAAATGGCTTACACAAATGTTGGTATTTAGGAATTTTTTTAAGAATCCCACCCAGATATGGATTTAAAGCAGTTATAATAATGTTTATTGCAAAAACTGAAGATTAATCGGCTCGGTTCATTTGGCTCGTTCATTGAATCCTTATACTAAAATTTACTCTTTACATATTAACTGATCCTGGTATCAAGAAATATATCCATGTTTTTTGTTAAATACAAAACACTGCCTATTGAAACGGGTTATTAGCAAACAAGCAAGGCAAAAAATAACAAACAAAATTTGGTTCCCTAGTTCTAACCAAATACAACAAAACCTGTGATGTTATCTATTAATTAGTTTGACGTAAGTAGGCATAAAGATGTGCCTACTTTATTTCAAATTATTAATTATATTAAGGTTTTGGCTATAATTATAATTATAAGGTTTTGGCTATAAGGTTTTTACTAGCTGCAATATAACGTTTTGTACTGTAGCCAATAAAAAAGTAATTTTGTTTTACAAATACTTAATTCTCATATTTTAATTTAGAGAAGTACATATAATGTTGTTGTACCTAGTAGGTAAAAATATTTGTTGTCTAGTGACAAAATTATCTACAAATTATATAATTAAACTTGTATAAATTATAATTATGCAGAACCTAGAACTATACACTTGAAATGGTAGTTCGTTAAGACAAAATCATAATTTATGATATTCTGAGTTAACTCTTCCTTGAAACTAAATTTCAATATAAAGCACTTGACAAAGGTCAAGGAATTTTTACGAATATGAAATTGTTCCATGTTTTCCTTGAAATTCAAGCGTTCCTTAGCTAAATGATTGCTTCAAGTCAACGTAGTTCAAGGAATACGAGGTGTGGCTATTAAATAACGAGACACACAGCAGCGGAACAAGTGCGCATGCGCAAACCACCATTGATTAACAGCTGCTTAGTGTGAAGCTTTCTCTTCAGAATGCAGTTAGTCTCGTTTGTGTAACCAACACCGTTTAGTCATAGCCTTCATTTCCGTTAGTGTTATTTTGTTTTGCCAGAAAAAATGGTTAGTGTAATAACAGAGCAACGAATTGTTGTTAAATTTCACTTCAAACTTGGAAAAACCGCTACTGAAACTTATAATTTACTGAAAGAAGTGTATGGCAGTGAATATTTATCACGGGCATGTGTTTTTGAATGGTTTAAGAGTTTTCAAGATGGCCAACAAAACCTGAAGATGATTTGCAGCCAGGTCGCCCTTCAACATAAAAAACGGATGACAATGTCGAAAAAGTTGCTAATTTGATTCAGTCTGACCGTCGATTAAGTATTTGTGCAATTGGTGAAACTGTAGGCATTGATAAAGAATGTGCACGGCAAATATTACATGACAATTTGAACATGCGAAAAGTGTGTGCAAAATGGTGCCAAAAATTCTCACGTTTGAAAAACAAGCAGCTCGCAAAAATGTTTGTACTGACACTTTGGATGCCATTGAAAATTACCCAAATTTATTGGAAAGGATTTCATAAATGAGTCCCAATTAGTAACATGCGATGAATCTTGGTTTTTACGTATGATCCGGAAACAAAGCGCCAATCCATGCATTGGAAGACCCCAACTTCACCGAGAGCCAAAAAAGCAAGAATCAGCAAGTCAAAATTCAAAGCAATGATGATTGTTTTTTTCGATATTCATAGGATTGTGTACCTTCACTGGGTTCCTGAAGGTCAAAAAATTAATCAATATTACTACCTTAAGGTACTTGTTAAACTACGTGAAAGAGTAAGGAAAAACAACCCGAAATGTGGAAGGACAAATCATGGGTTTTCCACCAAGACAATGCGCCAGCTCATTCCGCGTTATCTGTCAAGAGGTTCCTGGCCAAGTACAGCATCCCAGTGTTAGAACAGCCACCTTACTCACCAGACCTTACACAATGTGACTTCTATCTGTTCCCTAAGGTGAAATCTGCATTAAAAGGGATGAGATTTGAGTCTGTGGAAGCTGTAAAAGTGAAAGCGGCAAAAGTCCTGAAGGAGTTGGCAGAAGATGACTTCCAGCACTATTTCCAACAATGGAAAATTTGCATGGAGTGTTTAGAGAAGGGGTGTACATTGAAGGTGATAATAAGTAATTATGTATAAAATGAAAATAATTTTTTTTTACGTCAGTCTCATTATTTAATAGCCACACCTTATATTTTATAGAGGCATTAGGGTCAGTACCTAATTTGCAATAACTCTGTATACAATCCTATTCTTCTGGAATCCTAATACAGTTTACGTTATTTTTTTTTAGTATAATATTAGAGAATTTATAAACACTGATAACGTTATTTTTTTTTATTAGTTTTCCTATCAGCACACTTGCCTTATCTTGGTGAGGTAGCTTGTAGCTTTCCTGCTCCACTCCAATCTTGGCACCTTTGATGCCAACTCTCTTTGTAAGCAAAACCAATCCATCTCTGACACAGTAATTAAGTTGTCTTGTGACTTCCTCTGAAACAAGAATTTAACATTTAAAGAACACACAATATTACTGCAGGCTGTAACAATAAATTGTCTGACATTCAAAAATATCTATCTTATAAAAAACTAATATACAACCTGGAAACAAGTCTGTACACAACATGCATGATCATCGTTTGGATTACATATTGTTTGACTTTATGAGACAATGAGCTAGTTTTGTCATTAGTAATTCTTTCCCACAACTGTTTCTCCCTAACTCAGAACACGTTATAAAGTTAAAATTTCTCACTTAGTTACCAACATAAATAATGATGATCTGATATTCTTTTATTCTTTTATCATAAGTACAACAATTTTTTTGCTTATTTTCAAACGCTTATATTTTTAGTAATGGTGCTTTGTAAGCAACAATTTTCTTTAAGGCCAAATTACAATATGTTAAACCGATCAGAAACTTTCGTCAATCTTTTTGTCTAATAACAGGTAGTAACACTAAAAAAATCAATTCAGAGCTTTCTGATCAAAATTTTAAAATTATTTTTAATTGCTTAAAAAAGGCACAATAAATTCTCACAAACTTAGTATTTCATAAACCTGGATCACTTGACAATCTCTACAGGAAATTTTGTGTATTTTAAGCTTTCCTTAAGAAAAAAAAATACATTTACAGTATTACACTCTTTGTTCTAGAAATAAATCCTTTTTACAAACGAAAATATTTAAAGTGTACAACCCACAATATATATAATTTAAGATTGCAGAAAGCACAAAGAATAATAAAAACATTCATAAACTGGAATGAAATTTGCCAGCCAGCATATAATGCTTTGAAATTACTAAGTACTGCTTAATCAATAAAGACACAATTCAGCTGTAACATAACTGCCATTCTACTACTAAAAAAATTACTACATTGTTATATATTTTTAAAAATTTTTAAAGTCTGTAGGGCCTAATGAATATTGTATTTAAGCCCTAATTCCAAATAACTCAGCCGCATTTCAAACCTATTAGTCTGAGTGTGTGATACTCTATTACGTGATTATCATATTTAAATTTTAAAAATGATAAAACAATAAATAGAAAATAATATTTTCAAAGTTTGAAGGTCTTCATTTTTCCTAAAAATATAAATTTTGCCAAATGGGTCTCTGCACAATTAAATTCTGTTTTAATGCTGCCTCTCTAAATTGTCTCATTTATACAAAAAATATTTAAAAATCTGTAAATGTATTTGTAAACAACATACAAACGACTGAATCAAAGCAGTCTACGTACCTTGACTGACATTATGAATCCTACTCATGTAACGTGTGATCCTGTCCAGATCAGAGACTTGCCGTTGGTAACGTATAGTTTTAATAGCATCCCACAATTGTTGAGTTACTTGTGGACAAGAAACTCTTCTACGGGACATAGCGTAAAACAACCTACAAACGAAAAAAAACATTACTTTAAATCAGATGTGATTAAAACATATCACTCTTGTATTATGGTTTTATAAAGTTTTTTAATTAAATTTACAAGTTCTAGGAAATGGTTACAGGGTGGTTTTGGTGCTATTGAAGAACAGGTGGGTACATCCCATATTTATTTTGTAATGGGGACTGATAGAGAACCATAACGATTACAGCTGCAAACCTTCAAGCAAAATAATTGTATGACTTAATTCATCTGTTGTTTACAATATGATTGTTGCATTCACAGATACAAATGTAAATTCACAATCACAAATAAATGTCATTTGTTACGTTGAAGTACAAGAACAAACCAATTACCTAGGCTTAGTTTATAGAGAAATCCATCAGGATCATTTTATTGTCAAAATCTAGCTGTAGACTGGACAATTTGTTTCTGTTCATAATCACTATAATAAGAGTTTTTTAGTGAATTTTCTTTAGAAAATGAGTCTTTAGAGCATTCCATTATGGTTAACTACCACAGTTATTGAAGGGTCATTCAAAATGTGTGTGTAAAACTTGGCCTGAAATTGATCATGGTAATAACTTGGGCGAGTTTACTGGCAATTCATAAAACTATTTCAAAATTGCCACTTCAACAATCTTAAAAAAATGAATATAACTTTCTTAAATTATCCTTTTTTAAAAATATGAATACTCCATAATCAAAGTTCAAATCTACATTAATTAGTATTTTTAATTTTGCATTATGAAATTTCATTGAGTTTGTAAAATTGAAAATTTCACTGGGTAATATGTGAATGAAATGGTGTCGGGGGGTTAGTTTCGTGTTTTCAATGTATAATAATTTTCATAACTTAGAAAACTAATTATGCATATTTTAAGTGTGTGTGTGTGTGTGTGTGTGTGTGTGTGTGTGTGTGTGTGTGTGTGTGTGTGTGTGTGTGTGTGTTGATTACAATTAAATCAGACAAATTTTCAAAAAAAGTTGAAAGCAATCAGTTTTATTTCAGAAATTTTAATTGTGAAATTACAAAAGCATCCATACATTAAAAAGTTCATTTGTGTGACGTAAAATTCTGCTGTTTTGTATAATTCGTTTCCATTACTCAGCAAGATGAATGCAGTGATTATTTAAATTTATCGAAAAATCCTCTATATTAAAAGATGTTCAAGAAACAAGTAATGCATTAATGCCAGAATAGATTAATGTTGTTGAATGAATTTTTAGATCAAACAATCTAATTTAACATTTTTGTCAAAGTATTTTTTGTTACATGAAGTAGTTCATACAATCTCAGAGACTGGTGTTAGAAAACAATACATTAATTCAAATACTACATGTTTAAGAACCACCAAAACACTGACTTCTGTTATTTAAAAGCTATGTCCGTTCCTGAAATACCAAAAACTACTTTAGGTTCCACATAATGCCATTCACAATTTTAAAAAAAGCTCTTTACAAGATATATGTACATAATTTTTATGCTAAATTTCAAAATCTATTTATATATTGAGAACAAATAACCTAATTATTTTTGAAAACTTTTTGTGGCCTAGTATTAATGTAGTAAAAATTTGGTTCACAATCCAAGGTAGCAGCCAATAAAACTGTCAAAATTAAGTATTGACTATCCAACAATGATCAATGGTGGTGCATAAACAATACTGAGAGGAATGTTCTAAAAGTACAGCACAGATCATTGCAATTACATTGTATAAAACTTCATTTAACAGATATTTCTATACAGCAGAAGAGAATTTTATATTCCCTAGACGAAGCTATTCTAGGCTTAGAATAAGTTCTTAACAGGGGACAAAAACAGACAATTGACATTAAATCAGTCCATGAGCTCATTAGAACTTATTACCAAACACAAGAACATAATAGGTCAACTTTCTTCTTGGATACTGTTGATATATGGAAGCAAACAAAACTGTACTGTTCTGTGTTTGACCACATCCTGGATGACAGGTTGGGAAAGAATACATGTAGCACAAGAAGAAGAGTGAAAATGATGTTATGGTGCATTTAGTGAGTGGCAAAGAAGTGGAATATCTGTTTTTTTTTTTTTTTTTTTGACAGTATCAGCAGAAAAAGAACAAAACTGCATTTGTCTTGCTTTACGGCAAGCATAAATGCTTCTAGGACTCTACAAAACTAGTTTTTCGTGTACTTTCAGCATAATTCACCCACAGGCTCCATCAGTAGAGAAACAGATGGAGTGCTTTGTTGACCAAAGTAAGGTGACAACATGAAACATAATTTGGTCTGATTGTTAGCAGTCACAAATCTAGAGTTAAAAAAAACACATTTATTTTATGTGTTTAAACTATTTATTTTCCCAGGACTGACTAGATATGGTAATCGACAAATGCACAGTATTGAAGTTGAACACTATGTCCATTGATATCAGGTCAGTTAAGAGTTCTACTAAATTTTAATTGGAAAATTTGTTTATTCATTACTATAATATTGTACGATGTTTCATTAAATTCAAAATTCTTTTGTCTTAAAAACTGTGTTCTTACCTAATATTATGAAAAGGAAACCAGTATAAGTTTTGAAGGCTTATTGTCTTAAAAAATATATCGCAACGCCCTTTCACCAGTCTCCCGTAAGTAAACAGCTAGCCTACATACTGTATAGCCCCTAACTGTATTTCTCCAAATAGCGGACACTACTCAATAACAAACAATTTTTATAGTCTGAGCAACGTTCATTGTTGGGTGGTTTCATTTTACTTAAAAACAAATTTATTTGAGTTTAAAAATGGCAAATTGTTCTATAAAATATAGCACACTGAACTTTTAATAACACAGAATAAAATAAAACACAAAATGATCTAAACAAACAAAGAAGCCAATATCCACAGAATTATTTAAACTTTTCAATTTTTTGTAATGTTTTTTTCCTAAAATATTTCTTAGTTTCTAAATTTGCTTTGGTCATTTAGTGTCATAGTAACTAACACACAAAGATCTCATTCTCTTAAAACATTTAATGGGGAAAATATGAGCATTCATTATTAAATAATCAGTTAAAATAGGTTTAAATTACAGTATATGGTTGCTTCTCTTTATAAGTACTAAAAATTTTAAATAATAATTACTAAAAAATTTAGTCTAATTAAAATTTAATTTGGAAATACTAAATTACTTGGCAATTACTTGATTGTATACTCTATAAATAACTATACAGCAAAACTGAAACTTAAACCTATAAATTTTTGCGCTTATTTGGAAGTAAACCAGGTCTTTCAGAAATTAAGTTTAAACTTTTAATAATTACCATTTATTTGTTTTGTTTTTTTTAATATTGGCCACAATGAAGTAAGCTATGTAAACTCCTTTAAAATTTAACAAGATTTGATAGGAAAAAACTTAAAATTATGCAAAATCTTTACTTATGATTGTTACCTGTGTGTTAAAAATCCAACAGTTTGTGGTCTTGTACATTTCTGATTGCCTTCTAAATAAGAATATGCCATGTTATTGCACTGACATTACAACTATCTGGAGCCTACATTCTGTGTATTCAGTGTTATTGGACAAAATATTTTTTTCTTTTCTAATTTAAGACTTCTGTAATAATTTCATCTCTTACAATTGAAAACCTTCGTGTCTTCAACCTAATGGTTTCAAACTTATTAACAAGTTTTTTATACGCAATTGCATTCTTTGGTCCAGTGGCAAGTACAAAATTTTCTTAACCCTGATAATAAACCTCAATTAACATTATCAGTAAAGCGTGTTTGTAAAGTTAAACTTTATGGAACAAAAAAATACAATTAATTAATTAATTTTACAATTGGAGTCTGCCAATGGAACTGGATGATTTTAGGCGGCCTTGAGACAAAGTTGGCAGGTAGTGGGGGGGATGGTTATTGGCGTGCGCCTGCATAATCTACCATTTAGTTGCAATGGATCATTGGATGGGTGAACAACTAAATAATAGGCTACGCGGTATTATCAAAATGGTGGAAAGTTTTGTGCAAACTCGACGTCATTTTAACATACCATGTAACCAACCTGTTCTGTCAGATAATGACATTCGAACACGTATAAACAACCTCAAGCAAACAGGATCAACGTCTAAAAAGAGACGGGAGTGTAAAAACTCTTTGAACATCTAAAACCATTCAATTCTCAAACAACGAATTGTGGACAAGATTACTGCAATACCTGTCAAAATGCTGCAAGAGGTCATGCAAATCTTCCAAAACAGGCTCCAGGACTGCAATGGAGGACATTTGGTAGACATAGTGTTCAGAAAATAATATTTTTTATGTTGTACCCATAATGGCTATTGATTTACTTTCAATTATTTACTAAGAAAATATTTTAATTTTTTTTTCAACAACCAATTACTTTATTTAAATCATCCCGTTTCATTGGCAGACCCTGTAGTATAGCACTTTTTTATATGGTACTTACAAGTTTTATCATCTCATAAGTTCGCATATTTGCAATTGGACAATAATGAGAAAAACTTGTTGCTACGTTAACAAATATTTAGCAATAATAATAACAGCTGATATTTAAATAAATTTCAATTAAATCAGTGTAAAATGAGGTTTTTCTCGGAGTTCAGACAACAAATAAAAACCACAAGCAATTAAAGTTTTCGCATATTTTTGAAAGACCTGATATTTTATAAGAAACATCTACTTTATTGCCCCTGCAATGCAATATGCAATGTAATTAACAAATAATTATAACAGACTATTACAATTACATCTACTGTATTGTTCACAACTATTTCCACCATGCACATGCAGTAAAATATTTAATATTTATTAAAAACTGTAACAAATTTTATTTATAAAATGCCATAGAATAACACTGAACCACACACATTCAACACTCTGATAAATTGCTGAACATTGATAAACAAAGACAAAATAAGTACAGTCTCTGCCACTATTCTCACACACACAGGAACAGGCCTTGTCACATTGCTGGAGTTTCAATAAATGTTTAATTTACTTGGGGGGGGGGCAAACTAAAGAATTATGTGTGTACTGATAAGAGCATATTATAAAAACAATATGTATACTATTTATAAAAAAAATATTAAATGAAAGACAGCACCTCTGGCCTGAAAAGCTAAGATACGTAATTATTCTGCACAAACAGAAATGTCCGATGCTACAAACAAAATGGAAACAAAACCAACTCAATGAACTTCAAAATTATACCAATATATATGTGCCATAATTTTTACTTAAAATTGTATTTCAAAAAATAAGAGCAACAAATGAATGTGCCCTCTGCGTGTAATGTCCTAAGCATTCCAACTGAACCGAAAGAAACCTTTAATCACAATTTAGGTAGAATTATTAAAATCAAGTTTACATTAATTTTATGATTTGCACTGCCTTGAACTGCTGCCATTCCTCGATTTGTTCCTACAATTCTATTAAATTATTAAACATGTGTAGCCTTTGTTTTCAGAACTTAGGCTTACTCAAGTTAAACATTTTTTGTGTTACAGTTCTGAAGATAGTCTACCTGAAATGCATTAATATTAAAGGAAAGTTTATTAACAATTAGTAACAGTCACAATTCAACTAAGATCAATGATTTTTTTAAATTTAATTTTTGTTTCATTTCCTAAACTGTCCTAATGAATTTCCTAAATTCATTTTTGCAAATGTCATTTAGAAAAAGTGATATTGAAACTAGTTTAGGAAATGAAACAAAAATTAATTTTGTTTAAATATACATGTATACATATATATTTCTATCATGTTCTTAATACATAGGCCTAATGTAGTATTTTTTTTCTAAACTAGTCTTTGAAATGATATTACAAGTCCTTCATAAAGATGTTTAATTTTGCCCTTACCTAAAATAGTCAGTAAAAATTTAGTATATTTTTCTACACAATTCTTGTTTAAATTAATAAAAAAAATATAAAATAATGAAAAAATATAGTAAGTGCACTTTTCTTAACTAGTCTTTCGTAGTAAAAATATTGTCTCATTTTCTAAAGAAATCATTCTCAATGAAAACATACTCCTTTTCTAATCATAGTAAAAATATAGTAACTTTTTTTTTAAAGCAATTTTCATAAAAATATAATCTCCTTTCAAAAACTAGTTTTAAAAGTAAATCTTTAGTTTCTTTTTATCAATTAATCTTCCTAAAAATATAATCTCCTGTTCTAAACTAGTCTTGGAAAAGATCAAAGCATTTTTTTGTTACGCTAAAAAAACAACGTATGTTTTACCTTATCTACAAGTGTCAAATGAAGGTATTGATTTTTAATAAATGGGCAGTGCAGTTTGTAAATAATCATTACACGCAGATGTCTCGCTGATGTGGAAGCAAATTTCAAACTGTTTTTTTTTATTCTAACTTTTTTTGAAATTATTATTCTACCATCATAATTAGCAATTAAATCTGCATATATTAACATTTTAAATTTTAAAATTACACTGGAAAAACAAAAAAAAGAACACTGACCACCACCAAAGCATTTCTTAATTTAAGCGGGTTTTGAAATGCATAATGTTAATTTACACAATTTTTACACAGATTACAACGGTGAAATCAGGTGAAAAATTTAAGATAAAAACTTTATGAATCTCTAAATATTTGAAATGACCACCTATTTTGAAACAAACTAATTTTGCTGGTTAACCAAACCAAATTGGTTACAGTCCAAGCGATTACCATAATCGATTTTTCGGATTGTTCTTCAAGTGAATAGAACAAATCTACTTCTATCCAACTAAAAAGAATTTTTCAGTTCAAAAATCTCAACTGTTAAACGAATTTTAATAATAAATTTCCGTTACTATTGCAATCTGTAAATACTGAATCAGCTATCATGATAAGACCCAGTCTCTCTACCATGAAGTTAACACTGATTAGAACACATTTTGAAAGGTTGTTAAAATTTTGTATGTATGTATGTCAACACTTAGTGTTCACAATTTTAATCCTATGGTTCAAACTCGGTACAAAAGTGATTTTGGCGATAGTTTGAACAAGTTTGTTAACCCTGTTAAATCTATTCATTTTAAAACAATGTTCACTGAAAATCTTAAAACAAATTCATTTTCATTCAAAATCTTGACTTCACTGTTATAATCAGCATTAAAATCTACAAAAAACTGTATTTCGAATTTTCAAACTTTAGTGAAAATACAAACAGAACACAACTGTGGCCAGGATTCATTTTCATATTTTCAATCAAATTTGAAAATTTTAAATGTCAGTTTATACAGATATTACTGCTGATTGACAATAATATCAGATTTTGATAAAAATTATAAAGTTTTAAAGATTTTTAATGCCACTTTTTTAAACAGATGAACATATTTCGCCGGGTCATTTTTCTTGCTACGTTTGATATTCAGGTATCAAAATTTTGTACAGCAAGCCCCGGCATTGATACATTCAATGGAATCTGGATTAAATGTTAGTTAAGCAGAAAATTTTAAGCAATATTTATTATTAACTTATCTTACATACAACATTAACACACAAAATGCACTAAACATAAAAATAATTAAAAACAAATGGACACCAACTTGAATGAGACAACAATGGATAATGGAGGTCTTATTGTTCACCAACTCACAACAAACTGCACATAAATTGTTACCTTATTCTCAGGACTTCTCTTTCTGTTTGCGTGGTTTAAACAACACTTGATCATTTTCAAGTCATCTATCTCAGTATGATTCTACTAGCACTACATACAAATTTATATATATATATATATATATATATATATATATATATATATAAAAAAGCATAAATATATGTATAGTTCTGCAATTTGCATTCTGTCACCCTTGTAAATTTGTAAATACATCCTAAAATACAGTCTATAAATTAGTAGTGCACACAGACATGTTTTTTAAATTTAAATTTTGTAAGTATAGCGAGACTTGGAAATGACTGTGTAGTAGAAACCACAGTTGTCATGACAACAAGATAGAAGTCACTTAACAACAAAGATAAGTCACAAATGTAAGATAACTACTTACTACCACATTATTTCTTATAATGCGGTACATTTAACAGAATTATCGATGATCATCTTGCCCAACACGTGAGGCATAAAGGGATAAGATCGCAAGACACCCATTCATTTTAGCCTAAACCCCTAAAATTGACAGACTTTTTCACTGCTAAAGTAATGAATGAAATTTTGTAATTACACACCCAATTAAAGCAACGAACACTGAATATACTATTAAACGTAAACACACAACACAAAACCCTAACACGTACTTCCTCCAATTCTTACCCTTCTGGTTCCATCTTTACGCATAGCATGTGGGACTGCGATAAGCGTTGTTTGAATGTATGCCTCTCTGAACAAGTTATATTTAGAGACGCTCTTGATGTGTTGTCATTCCCAGCATACCGCCGTTCCTTATCCTTTTGCAACAATTACTATTTTATTCGGGCGTTCAGTGTGCATATTCCTTACTGCTCGATTTGCCATGAAAAATAACATTTTTGTAAAATAAAGAAAAAATTAAAACTGAAATAAATAAAACATAAATTATAATTTGAATTTTTTAAGGTGTGTGGTATTTTTTTTACAGTGCAGTGATTATTAAAGTTATTGTAAAATTTTTCTCACTTTACGATTCTGATATAGGAATACAATTTTTGTTTATTCAATCAAATTAAAGTTTTGCATGCATTATTAATCTAAACTAATTTTTCAGCTATATTTAGTAACTACACTAGATGTTTCCAGAAATCGTTCCAAAATGTCATGAGAAAAATATCATAAAATCAAAACTAATGAAAAATGCATTTAAGCACATGAAACAATGTTCCATATGCAATGAATCAATGCAATAAATAATATGGAGTTTTTGTGCTACTTAGTGTTATAAAAAATTAACTTGAGAAAATATCCAACTGATTTCTTTATACCATTTCAATATGGCAGCTATAAAACTGTTTTAACAAAGATTATCTTAAAACCATAATTTTTTAAAATATTTACAAAAACATTATTATCCTTTCTTTAACATTAAAAAACAGTTTTTTTATTCTTTCTGTAGTTTAAAGGACAAATATGTTATCAACAATGAAACAGTCAAGCACATGTTTTAAAAAACGCATGTACTGAGAGTCCATAGGCACCTTTTTTTAAGCTAAAAAACATTAACAAAAATACACAGCTGACCTTGATGTCTTCTATACTGCTGCAAAATGGACTGTACCCGCTTACACAAATGTACCCCTTGTAGCGTATGATTAAATAGCTCTTTTTGAAATATGTTCAATGTACAAACATAAAATTACTTTTTTAATGATTAGGATTATATACCTATTCTTCCCGTCAGTGGTCTATCAACTCACCTCATAAAAGCTACCGCGGTTTCGAAACTTTATAGTTTCATCTTCAGGCCATACAAAATGTTAAATTCCTCTGTCGAGGTCGTCACAAAGTCAAACAAAACATTAAAACGTACATCACAAACACTAAGCACAATTACACATTTAAAATATTCGTCATGAAATTCGGCTTGGCCAAGCTACACACGCGACTCGTACATCGTTACATTCCGGACTGCGGAGTCTCCATCATTAGTAGCGCGCCCGTCGTTGTTATCAGTTACGGTGCGTCTGTTGGTTTTTGTTACTCAAATCACTTATCCTTAGAGCCATGTCATATATTAAGTTTGATTTGAATGTAAGTTTTTCATTGAGGATGTTCTGTGGGTCTGATTTTTTGTTCTTGTAAATCTCAAACTCTTCAATCGCATCCATATAACTACTTTTATTACATAAATGTAATATTTCCATGTTGGTAAGGATGTCTTCAAATTTATGGTTTTTGTCCATAAGATGTTCTGCGAAAGCCAAATTTGTCGATAATGCACTTCTGGGGTCTACCTTTTATGAGTAGACGATGTGTTACAAACAGACATAAATACAAATTTATAAGGTCGAATAGCTACCAAATGTGGAGCGGAGTTGTGTTGAGCTGAGACGACCGGCAACCAGAAATGGAGTTCATTCAGTTTAAAAAATATGTTTGTATCTTTTAAATCTAAATACTTAGGCCTACTTTAACGGATTCTAAGAAACTACTACGTTTAAAAAACGTAACATAGCCAATGGTAACCTAAGTAATGAGAAATAATAAATTTGGAAGTGTGGTCAACGTGGGGGAGGAAGCGAAGTCAGTTTGAAAACAAAACCAAGGTAGTCAAAGGTGCACGGAGCGGACTTCACTCCACTTAGCTTTGTTATGCTTTCAGTGGCCGTACTTACATTAAAAACAATAGGTTAGGTTTTGAATGTGCAGTCTGCTACGCTCAGCACAACTCCATTCCGCATTTGGTGGCCATCTGGCCTAAGGGTCCTTTGCTTTGTCTTCAAACCCTACAGAAAAAATATTTTGGTGCTACAAAATCTTGGGCTCTAAGACAATTAAATTAGATTTAGAGTACAAAAATGGATAATACAACCCCAGGCACTGTGGTCACCAGATCTATTGTTCAACTAAACCGTTTGAGTTAGTTTAAGTTGAGTACTTGGACAATTACCAAGAATTAATACTTTAAATTTTTTTCTTTTTTAGTTCTTCTTCAAGCTATAGAAAGAATTAAAAAAATGTTGTTGGTAAAAGAAAAACGTTTTTCTCAAATTTGCTCGTTATTTTTGATGAAACTAATGTTGTGAATGAAAAAACTTGTGAAGTAATATCATGACAAATTTCACCTCCATATAATTTAATGTTAAAAAAGAATTTTTTTTACTAAAAGCACAAAATGACAATGACTAGGCAGAAAAAACTAAACATTACGGGCATATGAATATATTATCACTCAGGGCCATTAATATTATCATATGTTATTCATTATTTTAGGGCATAAATATTTCATTATTTTCATGAGCAATAAAAGTTCCTGAAGTTTTGGAATGACTTTTAGAAACAATGCATATATTAAAAAAAAACAACTACAAATTATTAATAAAATTAATATTTAATCAGAAAATTACACTGCAGTAAGATAGAAGTCCTTAGTATTGTCTAACAAAGCTTAAAATAGCAGTTCATGAGAAAGCTTCTATTTCACAATTTGCTCAACGTTCATAAAGCAAAGGTTAAAACAATGAATATTTTAGCTGTAGATTAAAGCTGTTAAAGGGTGGGATTATACAGCAAGAGAGAAGCATATCTAACTTCGCCCTTAAAATTAAAAAAACGACTATTATGAGTATAACTCTGAATTCTAAGTCAGTGGCAGCTCATAGCTAAAACTAGTGAGGTGCTGCTAAAGAAAATGTCTAACTTTGTTTTTTAAATTGTATAAGAAGAAACAAACATGTATAAATAAAACTATGATCTCTGGTTGACAACTTACTGGAATTTTCTCTACACTGAAAGCACTACATGCAATTTGGTCTTTATAAATTCATAGTGCTTCTTAGAAAAGTTTTTTTCCATTAAAAAAAATGAATCAAGTATAGTAGTTCAAAGAAGGATAAAAATTTAATTCTACACTTCCAATCAAGAATATGATTCATGGATTTAAGTACAGCACACGCAGAGTAAAAAAAATTTCAAAGCCAATTTTGAGAAAACCTGACATACGTTTTTTACCAAAATTTAAGCAAAAATTGAGAACCACTTCTTTGGACTGACGAAACCTAAACTGATCCATCAAAATCTTAAATTCGATTTCTTTCATGTAAGGAGTACATTCCTTTAATTTGTAGAGTCAGTAAGTAAAAAGAAAGTAGCTGCAGGCCTTTGATTTTCCTTTAGTTCCTTCAATTGGTATTACAAAGTCACAGCTACAATAATAACTGCTATAGTGCCTGTCAGTGGTCATTATTACTACCAGCATAATGGCAGCATGTCTGTCTAACAGCTGTTCCTTATCTACCCATAATTCAATAAACCATGTAAATTACAAAAAAAAAGTTGACCCATTTATTACAAACAAATACATTCTGTTCAAGTTTAGTCATGTTTCTAAAAGTATAAACTGTTTGTACAAACTTGGCTGCATATATATATATATATGGTCATTAAAAGATGGGCTTAGTGATGTTTACAAAGTTCACCATTAACAAAGGTATTTACAATACAATGAAGAGATATAATACAAAATATTATTTATTATTGTTAACCTAAAATCATACTGTATATATTGTAAATAAATAATAAAGCTTTGGGTATGATATTTTGAATTTTGGATCAGTTCAAGCTAATCTTCTTTTGCAGAAACGTTTAAATAAAATATGGTGAATCTAAAATTTAAAATTTCATTACCGTTTTCATTTTTCAGAACAGCGTACTGATTACATGCTTTATGGTGTACTTATTACATACTGTATCTTACGAAACGGTTTGAGATATCAATTTGCATATTTGACCACTGTGTTCCTTTTAAAATTTGCATTTCATTCAGTACCACATGACCACCATGCTATTTTTTAAAAAGTTACATTTAAGATGATGGATCAAATTATTTACCTCATTCTAAAATTGTATTTTGTAATCGAGTAGGTTCCACATGTGCATCTCTCTTCAAAAATCATTTGCATTAAAAAAATATCATTTTCAGAATTTTTACTTAGTCGTATAGTTATAAAATCAAATAATTTATATATTTATTTTATAACCTTAATTTGTCAACAATTTTAACAAATAATGTGCATTTTAAATAAATTTTATAAATATATTACTGTTTTACAATTAATCTATTTTAATACTGGTGCAAATAATGAAAAGTGTTTTGATTTTTTTTTTTTTTTTTGAGTTTTGGACAACATTGATAGTTTTATGAAACTAATTTGTAAACTGACAACTATCCAACTATCCTGCACTATTAATTAGGGGGCCACAAGCAAATAGACAAACTCGTGTGTGTGTTTTACATTCTCATGTTCGCAATTTCAGTTCAATATGATTCAAATTTAGAACAAAAATCAATTCTGGTAATAGCTTGGTCATGCTCATTAGCCAGTAAAATTCGTTTAACAATTTCAAAATGGCAGCTATTTTAAATCTTTAAAAATTCTAACTTTTTTGTCTAAATATTTTTGAAAACCTGATTTCGCTATCGTAATCAACGTTGAAAACTACAAAAATCAACATTTTGAATTTTCAAAATCCGATGAAGTTAAAAATTTTTATTCAACATCAGTCAGGGTTCGATAGCGTATTTACAGTGCAATTTGAAATTAATTTATGATGTTGAAGTTAGCATTTCAAAAAGAGGACAACATAAATAATTACTTTGGGAAATAGACTTCCATCACATCAACTAAACAGCTGTGTGCCACGATTATATAATTTTCAGTTTATTTTTAAATGTATATTTTATTTCAAATTTATATACAGTTCATTTGAGTACGTTAATATATTATATACCTAATCTTCACTGTACCTTTTTGTCGCATTACTATTGGAAAGTGACCTGAAAGAGGCCATCATGACAATATCCAGACCCAAGTTGTTATGTGTACTTACCAGGAATTTTAAAATTCAGGAAAACTGTCAAGAAATAACGTCAGTAAGGTTCCAAAAAATATATAAATTTCTGGGAATTTATTTTCAGTCTGCTGAAAAATATTTTTGGTCAAAAAAAAAAGTGATCAACGTGAAGTCTAAGATATTGTGAGGTTTTTGAGAGCAAGAAGAGTCATGCATTACATCGATAGAATGGCAGAAAATAGAATGGCAGAAAAAATCGACTAATAAAAAAATACTACAAACTAACAAACCACATGACATGATCGAAAGGTTGACCACCTAAAAAATGTACATCTAGTTTCAGGAATAAGAACAAGACAAACGTTTAGCACAACAGGATGAAGTCCTGAAGAGAAGAATACAGACAAAAATGAAATAATAGTAATGAGTATAAACTACTGAAAATAGAAATAAATTTCTTAATTAAATGTTTAATATAGAAAATGAGTTAAATTAATAAATGTTGCCAAAAGAAAATTACATAAACTCACACACATTCAATTATTAGAAATCTGATTTAGAAACTAGAAAAAAACATAAAATCAACCAAATTTCTCAAAATTGCTGATTAGAACACAATATACAACATATATAAAGCATCATATAAATATCGGTTTTTCCAATTAGAAATTAAAAACTTTTCAGTTTATTTGACATTAACTTCCAAACTAGATTTTTTGTAAATACGGTAATTCATTGTGAGAAAGTTTGTATAATGTTTTTATATCATGAATTTAAACTTGGGTAACTAAAAGAATTTACTAACTCACATTAAACAGGAAAATGAACTGTGAGAATATTGTAAATATCTACAGCAATTTAAATACTTGGATTTTATTGTAATTTCGCATGACATGAGCACATTCGTCACAAGACCTTTACTGGAAAAAAAGGTGGCCGATCTATAAAATGTAGGTCTTTTCAAAAGAGGAAAAGAGAGATTTCTCCCTTTGCAGTGGTCAAAGCGGAATTTCTCTCCTTTCAATAAATACATATTCATTGTCCCGACACTACGAGGTGTAAGTACACAAACAAAGTTTTTTCAACTCATTAAAAAACAAAATTATTACAAAGAATAAATTATCAAGAATATTGATATAAATTCCTATTTTTTAAAAACTCATAAGGACCCTGGAAATACGAAATATGTTCAAAAAAAGACCAAACTTTAGTAATAAAATCTTTACTACAAAAACTAACAACTTTACACATGCTTATCTCTTTCAAAGTACTCCTTCTTGTTTGCTAGGCACCAGTCCCAGCATTTTTCCACTGTTCATACACTCTCTGGAATTCGTTTGGTGTATGTCTTTTAGCTGTGCTAGCGATTTCGTTTGAATTTCTTTTACATTTTGAAAACAGCTTCCTTTTAACGTGGCCTTTAGTTTTGGAAATAGGAAAAAATCTGCTGTAGCCATATCTGGCAAGTACAGACAATGGAAAAGAATGACTGTTCCATTATTGACCAACAAGCGCAAATGAGTGACTTGGCGCGTTGTTGTGGTGCAAACATATATATCCAGGTTCCATCACCTGTGATGATACCTTTTCATAAAGTTTTCGTCGCTATTAGCATGATAAAGTAATTCTTCACTCATGTTGATATGGTTTTTCTTGGTACAGTTGTGAGCATTTGTGGCACAATTTTCGCAGGGACGCGATGCGTGTAAAGTGTTTGTTAAAATTTCATGGCAAACCAATGTTGACACCGACTTTTCTGCAACCTCCTGCACAGTTACGCAACAATTTCCACGAATCACAGATCAAACAACACCAATTTTTTCATCATTTGTTAAGGTTGAGGGTTATCCTAATATTGGACTTTCGTCGGTCGATGTTCTGCCAGATTTGAAACACATATACCAATCATATCATTGTGTATAGCTCATACGATCATCCTTATTGGCCTTCTGAAGCAATACCCGCATTTCAGAAAAATATTTATCACTGTTAAAGCAAAATTTTACATTACGTTGTTCTTGAAGGTCCTTCATTTTCACTACGTAGCAGACAGCTGACTGCACATGTTCACTAAACCAGTTCTGTTCGCTAACTGATCAATTGCCGCAATGAGTCACAAGGCACATGCCTTGTTTTGTTTCTAAAGAATGCCACTAGGTGCAGCATAGCACATGAATTCAAACTGTACAAGATTTGCTCACAATTTCAAAAGTTTGGTCTTTTTTTGAACAGATCTCGTATTTTAATTTATAAATTTACTTCTCACTGGGAATATTCCTAGCTCACATCAATAGACCCTTGACATGAGATCCTGACTGCAGGACACTTTTCGAAAGATAGTTTAAACTTTTACATATATTTGTAAAAGGATATTGTGGTATTGATATGTTTAATAAATTTGCTTCTATTATGTCTGCAAGACAATTGCGTGCCACATTTTCCCTTTTTTCATAATAATAGCTCTCAACTAGAATTTTTAAGAAGATAGTAACTGGTTTAACTATTTGATAAAAGGCATAAAAGCATTTGAATTGAGATTTATTTAAAATCTTTAACTTTGTTTTTTTTTAATAAAATATCTTTACCATGATCTTTGTGAGACTGTCTTTTACATAAATCTTTGTTTCTTGCCTTAATTTTTGCTATTAAAAAAATAGGCTACACTACAAACAAAATATTTCAAAAATTTTAACTATAAAGGCAAATACACATAGGCAATTATTATAACCCTAAAAGTTACTGTTGTGCCAATCTCGAGTATGGTACCACAAAATGGATATATACGTGCTAATTACAATAAAAGTATCAGTTATCACTAAATACAAAAAGTTTCTGTAACTGTATACAGTCAAAGCTAAAAAAAATTAATTTACTTCATTTTAGTATCAAATAGGCCAGTCCGTTACAATGCAATTATAAGGGTGATATCAGACCCACATGTTGCAACCGAATGATTACAATTGCAGTCACTCTGTATTCATCAGTTCATACTTTATTCATATTGAAAACATCTACACAGAGTTGTGCTACAGAAGTGGTTGAAAGTGTGTTCTATTCAGTGCTTGTATTTGGTACAAGGAAAAAACAACTACATTGTAAACAACAATGTGCAAGTGTTTAAACGAAAGAATATTTTAGTGCTATAGTTCAATACAGAAATAATCGTTTTTTAATTAGAGAAAAACACTTTTCTACGCATACAAACTTATAACTGTAGTCTATGCTATGTATAATACATTAACAATCGTTTTATAAAAATAAACTTATTTTCACCAAAATAACTACAATTATTAAGAAGTGGACTGAGACTGAGAACAATACTTCTAGGCTATATCAATGACTAACACATTTTAAAACCTACTATACAAACTCCCATTTATATTAAAATAAAACTAAGTCTTTATGATTACAATCATGTTCAACAACTTATTTACACTTGTTCTTGGCTGTTTCTTATTACTAATCGGCTTCATTTCCTTAGGCTTACTAATATATTTCCATATTAATTCAAAACTTAATGAATTCACATATATCACGATATCTGATTCTATTGCAACAATTCTAACAGGTGTATTCTTCATTTTAAATTACTTACACACTTTTAAAGTAACTGATATATGTGATATAAATTCAATAATAATGAAATTCGGTATGACGATGGTCCCTTTGATCAACGGATTTCTATCAACTTTTGCTTTAAACTACGAATGCTCAAATTATGCGAAAAGAACATGTAAAGCTGAAATCAAACCGAAACTTACGAAAACCCTAAGTATTTTACCACAATGGTTGATCCCTGTTGTTTCAATTTTGTATCTAGCCACACTACAACTTGAACAAGTTCCTCGGCAATCTACTGATTCCTTCAGATGTTTACCAAATCCAGTTTTCTCAACAACACATAAAACCCATTGTTGGAACAAAGCAATAAATCAATCTCAATTCACTAACAAGTATGCGATAATGCCAATAGCATCATTTAATACATTAATTACTGAAAATTTCAAGTACAACATACCACCAAGTTCAAAAAATATAAATATTCAAAATAAAACTAACGAAATTGTCAAAAATGTTTACAATTTAATGTCTACATTTCAAAATAAAACTGTACCCAACAAAAGATCTGACCCAATTATAGCCCATCCAATACCATATAGTCAGAATTTGACACAATATATTGATTTTTTAACATCTGCTTTAAAAATAGCACATCAAAGACCACTGAAACAAAACGTAAGTCTGATCAAACAAAACGACACATCAACTAATACAAATAACTTTAATCAATACCTTCAAATGACAGCTCACAATGACAACAAATCAACAACTGAAAATGAGTTTTACGAAATGAGAAATGCAACAAAAACAATGATGAATATAAATAATAACTTAACAAATAATATTAATATTCTACTGGGAGATAGTGAACTGACATATTACAGCTCACAAAATAATTTTTCAAATATTTTCAAAATTAATAATGCAACCACAGAAGACTTAACATTAAATAACACAGACTGTTTGATGGAATGCACAGTGCCGAACGATTCACTAAAACGCCACCTCTTTATACTTTTGTTTATCGCCTATTTTATACCAATTTGTTTAACAATTTTTGTTTATAAAAATATAAAATGGGATATGAAAGAAGTTGAAGAACAAAACGTTGACAGCAAATTAAGGAAGAATGCAAAAGTACTGACAAAATCACGACAGATGACAGTGGCATCGTTTCTAATTCTGTCACCAAGTTTCCTTGATATTTTACTGCAGACACTAATATGTTTACAGATCCCTGAATGGATGTCTACACTGTTTTTACTTGTGATACAGGTAATTTACAATGTTAAGCTTAAACATAATTCAAGCAGCCAAACTACATTATTTGCTCTATAATGCATACAATTTTATATCAAAATTTTTAGGCAGGTGAACTTTTAAGAACTGTACATAGAGAACCAGGCAGGTGATTTATCATCACTAATATATTTTAAGCAAGGCATTGCCTTCCAAAATTTCAAATAATTTTTGTTACAATAAGTCATAACGGAACAATTTTAAAGCCAAAAAATTGTCTTAAACGATACTCTATAGTCTGTCCTTAGTTCCCATGTACTAACCACATATAACTTAGTTCAGACAGTAGGCAAGGTATTTCATGGAATTGAGGTTTTACCAAAATTACTTTCATTTTCTGATCATACAAAGCAGAAAGTATTTGATTGTGGAAAGAATCAATCAGAGATGTTTATCTCTTTTCAGGTTCCCTTCATCCAAAAAAGTGTTTTTTTGCTTGATCTGTCTGCATCTATGTATATCACTGGAATTTAAATTAATACAAATCTCACTCACTTTTTATTTTTTTTAAATGTAGTTTAAAGTCGTTTTTGGTCAAAAATAATTAAAAAAAATTTTTTTTTAATCAATTAATAAAATTGTTGTTAAATTATGTTTGAATTCAGTGTTCAAGAATAATGCATAACATGTAACAAAATGTCCCCAAATAAAAAAAGGTATGGGTACCTATAAAAAAAGGTGTTTCTCAAAATCATTCATGAATTTGCTGAAAGTTTCGTTATAGATTCATAACTGGTCAGAATACCAAATTAGAAATTTAAACAACTAAACATCAAAAATTAAATAAACACTGGACAACATCAAGGTTAATTTTGGTTTTTTACGTAATGATTACGCTTGAACCATATTTTTAAAATTTAAAGTACAATACAGTGGCATGAAGTATGAATCTTTCTGTATGACCAACATTTTAGCCATATATAATACCTGAAAACAGACAGGTTACATTGATAAAATCATATTCACATTCATTGTATAGTGAGACAGTAAAAACACAACAGTGTTCATAATATCACTGTTTGTTTGGTTGACAATTAACGTTTAACTGGATTGTACATTCCCTATATTTACAATTTTATTGTATTATTGTAATTTTTTTTAATAACTGTGTAAACAAGGCATAAACACAAAAACAATGATAAATTACCTGAATTTAAATCTGACACTTTGACAAATTTTAAAGTTAAATATCGCCTTTAGTTAAAACTTATGTCATACTATCAAGGTGTTATTCCAAAAACTCATTGATCTTAATAAGTTCGTGAGTAGACAGATCAGCCTACTTAACATCAGAATTTAAAACTGTCTTATTTGAAAAACACAATGTATAATATATTTACAGTGCTGGTTAAATCAAAACAAGAACTTCAATAATTCATGACCCCCTTTTATTGATATTAAAAATATTTAAACTTTTACAGATTTTTTTTAACTCTAAACCCCCATTTTTCTTACAAATAAATTTTTAAAAAAATTTACAGTACGAAAATTTTAAAAAACTTACAATATGGAACGCAAACAAAATACAATATGAAATACCAAAGCACATCTACAATATTAAATTTCCAAAACAAAACTTGTTAATTTTTAAATTTCTACTGCTTACTGGAACAACCATGGTTCTGCACAGCGCAAAACTCATCTGAATTAGTTGGTCATCTTATATGTAAAACCTGATTTTGTGAAATTTGTTATTAGTATTCAAAGTAAAATAGATATGTAAATTTCCTAATGACAGATAAGGAAGTTAACTTTAATTTAATCATCCTTGTTGATTTATTAACCAAAGCATAACATAGCACCACCCAATTTAATTTATCTTAAAAATAATAACATTTACATATATTAGTACTCTTAATTACTTTTGCTGACTTGTCGAACTACACTGCACTAATAGAAATGGCTCCACTTGTTTCATAATAAAACAGAAATAACATGTTTAGGCCAGCTTATTCAGTAAAGAACTGATTGAATTGACAAATAAAACAATTTGTTTTTAAACTTGTCAGCCGAGGAAAACAATTATTTACTATGGGGCAGAAAATATTAATTTTGGACTTTATACTTTTAAAATTTTTATAAATTGACCTTTACTTATAAAATCTGAGTAATACTTATGGTACCTCTTGAACACAGCCAGTCAGTACTCACTGCCATGGCCGGATTCAGACACGGTTCCCCAAACACGGGACAGCAAATTTTAGAGGACGGCAATTTAAGGTAAAAATTTGAACTTTTTCAAAAGAAAAATTGTACAGATATTTATTGGTGATAAATAATATATGAGAACTATGCTTTTCGAAGTTGTCTAATGCACAATAATGTGGTAGATCAGTTGTAGAATGATAACGTCTTTTGACAGCCAGTATGTGAAGTCAGTAAGCTGATTATATACTTGGCAATTTTCGCCACGGTTTCATAATTACCGCAGTTCTCATTCCAGCAATAATATAAAGAAGTACACTACTCCGCCTGGGAAAAAACATATAAATCCAGCCCTGCTTATTATGGCAGTCTAACTTTGGAACAAAAATTTGTTTCAGCCAACCACCCATTTCTTTAACCACATGACTTCTTTGAAACCACATGCAACATTCTATCAGCACACTTCTACAGCATTCATCGCTTCCCACACCAAAAATGGAATAAAATTAACTGGTTAACTTTTTCACTTTTAAGATTAGTTCCTCTCTTCCTTTTGTTGTGAGTGGTATATGACTACAATCTTATGTGTTTAATATTGTACTTAATTAATACAGATTATAATTTTCCAAAATGACTACAAAAATGAAAATATCATTAACATATTTATTTTAGAATAGAAACTAAACACAACAGAAAGACTGGATAGTGGTGAACCAGTAAAAGTCATGAGCAATGAGCTCAGTGTCATGATGAAAAAAGGCCATAAATTCGATAGACATCAAAATAAGAAAGTAATTCAAGACTAATGCACACAAATTTAATCCAAAAATATACAACACAAAATTTTAGTTTTTTTACTGATAAATATTATAAAGCCTAGTTTCTTTACCTAGGCTAAACATTGTAACAATGTTACAATTAATAAAACAGTAGAGCTTTTACAATGTTATTTATGCTATTTTCTGCTAAACCAACATTTTCATTATTTAAACAGGAATATGGTCCTGGCAGCTCAGCTATTTTGTCTATAAATTATGGTAATAACCCATAATGTTTTCTCTGAACTAAAAACTGAGAAACTACGATGAATAGATTCTACCCCCTTTCAACCAAAATTGACTAATTATTTCTTCATTCTATACAAAAAAGTACAAAACCACACCAGAATTGAACTAATGAAATTAATGACAAAAGATCATTGTTGCAAATTTTTTTAAACAAAAAGAAATTTCATTTATAAAATAATTTTCCATTCAAACATTCTGTATCGCTTAATACAAAAATTTCTTCAAATTTCCATTTTTTTATATATTTTACAGGTTCATAATGCAGTTCGAAACATTTTTAACCTGTCAATGGTAAAACTTTGTATGGAGAATAAAGGAAACTGTGCTCAAGTCAGCCCAACATCAGAAGAAAACCAAACAACCAACAACGAAAGCAAAAGCAAAATGTTTGAAAAAACTACTGAAAAAAAAGTTTCTCTTCAAAAAACAACTAGAACTGTTATGCTTGAAAACAATGAAAATTATGAGAATGATGATGTGATCCTCGTAAAATCTAAAGACTGAGTAAAACAACTCTAAACATCCTATACTGGTTTACATATGCATGGAAAACAAATATGGCAGGGTAAAGCTTTTATTGACAAGCTCTGAATAATAAGACTCTGAGTAACTACAGATAGCCTACATTACAAATTTTATATATAAGCCTACTATTTAAGAGGGGTATCTCAAAAGATAATTTTTTTTTTTAATTCGCACGGTAGGCAGGAAAAGTCCGGAAGTCACAGTATAGCTACAGCACTCAAAATGTTCTATACATCTACCTTCACCGCTCGAATAGTCACGTGCCAGCAGCAAACACATGCTCAAGCTCTGCTTTTGGTTATCCACCTTATTCTCCTGACCTAGTGCCGAGTGACTTCAAAATTGAATGTCAATAGCAGCATGTGGGCAAGCATTATTGTGGAACAAAAAAAAATGTTTTACTCAACTTTCCTCATCTTTTGTTTTGTTTTGTTCACCATGTAACATTGTCTCCCTTTAATGAATGATGTGATGCCAATGAAAAGCCACTGACCTTGACATAACATCTTCACCATATGATCAGCAATAGGAGCAAGTGGAGTATCCATGGTTGTTGGCTGATGACTATCCAAGTGTGAAGGTGAAGAACATTTTGAGTGCTGTCACTACACCCACACAAAAGTTTCCTGTGATTCCCAAACTTTACCTGCCTACCATGCAGTTTTTAAAAAATAGTGTAACTTACTTTTGTGGCACCCTTGTATTAACCAACAAAGTGATGCACTAAAAAGTCTGTAGTGTAACACAGCATTTGTTTTTTACACGATAATAATCTAGAATTAGCCAAATATACAAATAATATAAAAGTATTGAAACATATATTTTTATCAACACATAATAATGAAAATATATTAAATACTAGAATGAAAGTATTATTTCAATTTGTACTCATCTAAGAGGAAAGTTTTTTTTTTTAATTATTATAACTTTGTAGAGGCCTATTTTACAAAATATTTTTTTAATGAACTCAGCATCTTCTGTAAAATTTCATTATTGTATAAAACTTATTGAAAATTTTTAATATGGAAAGTTGTCCAAAAATATGAAAACAGAATGAACTCATAAAATATTTACATGTGTTCCATACAAATACCTAGACTAAATACAACGTCAACAGTAACAATGTACACAACTAACAAAAAATATACAAATTAACGAAACAATTAAATAACTACTCAAAAAGTTAAAATATTGAATATTTATTTCTAACACAATGACTACAAATGATGAAACACAAGCAATTCAAAACTCACTGAATACAAAAGCCAGTTATGTAAACAGTATCAAAATTTGCTTACATATAAACAACTAATATACAGGTTGTTTAAAAAACCATCAACGCAATCTCAGGATATAATTATACATTCAAAAATGATTAAAAGTCCTTGTCAAGATATATCCTAAAAGTGCTCCATTTTTTGTCTAACTGCCATTTGGGTTTTTTTACAAAATTATTAATATTTCAAGAAGAGATACAGGTACTGAAATAAATTTTGTATGGATTTACCACTGGTTAGACCCATAATTGTACAGAAAAATAAAAATTATATTTCATACTATTTCAAATTAGCAATCACGTAAAATTTTACAAGCACAAATCGGCTCTTTTTGTACATTCTGTTAAAAATCTAACAATACCTATTTCAAAAAAAAAATCTAATAAAAAACAATGGGTGTACACCAAACATGATCACACATTTGATAACTATAGCAAAATAATGTATTCTTGTTATGCATTTGCACTGCTAGTTAAGGTATCAAATGTGTAATGACTTTTTTTGAAACAGGTAATCTGTTGCATTAACCCATTGGTAACGAAAGACGTATATTGCCCGTCCTTCTCTCTCAATGGCTTAAGTACTAAAGACGGGCAATGTCCGTCCTCTACTTCCCTGATCTCTTTGCCGTATGTTTCTAGCCTAAAATTCGAATATAGAAACATAAATCTATTTTCAATCTATGAGATATTTTTCCTTCGTTTATTTCCGTTGTTACTCCTTAATTTCCGCTAGTTTCTTTGTGAAGTTGTGTACAAATTTGACAGTTGTAGAAACATGGCTTCTCGTGAGGAATTGTTTTATTTCTTCTAGTGCATTTAGTGTGTTTGTTGAGGATATTTTACACGAAAGTGGTTGTGAGATTAGTGATAATGAAGAGCAAGAAGATATTGTTGAAAATTACAGTAGTGATAGTGATAACAGTGATGATGAGATCTGTGAAAATAGGCCTGACTTACAGACAAATACTACACATAACCTACAAGTAAATGATTTACAGTGGACTTCTAATCCAAATATAACTAAAATTCTGGGGACATTTTATAGGGAAAATCCCCCCAACAAGCAAAGCAAGGTCATTTAGAAAGTGTAGAGTATGTACTGCAAAAGGAAAACGGTCTGAAATAATTTACCAGTGCAAAAAATGTAGTGTTCCTTTGCATTTGGAAAATTGTTTTGAAATTTATCATAGATAATTTTTTGAAAAGGAAACAAAATGTACATAGCGTAAATATAAAAACATAAAAAAATGTCAATATAGTGTTAAAAGTGTTGGCTAAATATGTGTTAACAATTACAACAACATTATAGAGGATAAAATTGGTAGGTTACGTGCTTTTATTATTGCACATAATCTTAGTGTAAACTACTGAAAAAATTCAGTACTGAAGGCTAATAACATGTTAGTAAAATCCAGTTTCCAATGGGTTAATGTATAAAGAAATTATTTTTCTTAATCATTTTGTGTAAACTCAGCCATTTTCGTACTATTTCAGTTGTTACATTTCACATGGCTGCCATTTAGAAAAGGTTTGAAGTAAAGTGTTTAATTTTTGTACAATTATGGGTCTAGCCAATGGTAACTATAATACAAAATTTTATTTCAATACATTTATCTGTTCTTGAAATATTAATAACCAACTTTTGTAAAAAAAAAAAATTGGCAGCTAGATGGAAAATGGAGCATTTCAGGACTTAACTTGAGAATTTTCGTAATTATTTTTGTAATATATAATCATATTCTAGAGTCCTTAGTGCTTTTTTTTAAACAACCTGTACAACTTGAAAAAAATCAAAATAAATACAGGACCTAAATCAAAAATACCAAATTATAGCCATTAATATGTGTTTTAGTCAACAATTTTCATAGTAGTTAAAATTTTCAATGACATCACCACACAAAAGGAAAAAAAGTTTGAAAATATAAAATGAATGTTTCAAACACTTATTATAATTCATAACGTTATAATGTGTGTGTTTATTCCAGGATTTTAAAAACTATTACAATTTATGAAACAGGGATATTTCATTATTGCTGTTAACTTTTTTTTTAATATTTTTATAAGATACCATCGCAAAACAGTGTTTCCCCAAAATGTTTTCAAATAATACATGTTTCCACTATTTGTTGTTTCCGCTCCTATTACTGGAGTAAAATCAACAGGTTAATAAACTCAGGTCAGATCAATATTTTTTGTTTGTCCCAATAAATTATAATTTCAAGAACCGAAACTTTGTTAAAATTTCGTTACTAAATTTACTGGCAATAAAGTACTGTACAACTAGACACAGAACCTACATTTCAGTAAAATAACCTACATGACAAGATTATTATAAGTAACACATATAGGAAGCAGACATTTCCTATTAGGAAATTTAGGAAATTTTAGGAAAAATTAGGAAATTTAGGTTTTCCTAAATTTACTATTAGAAAAACCATGTAGAGGCCTAATATTGAATGTTCTAAAAACGTCATTTAACACAAGAACTGACTTTGCAAAATTAAATGAATAAAAGAAGTACCCAATACAATTATAAAATTAAAGATAACTTTCCTTTATAACTTTTAAGTTGCATATAATTTTAACTCCATACATACAAAAATTAATATTACTAAAATTAATATTTAGAAATGAATCTTTATGTTAAAAGTCTGAATGAAATAAAAAAACAAAATAAACTGAAAATATGGGTTTTTTTAATTAAACTAATTATTTGTTTAGACACTTGCACCATTTTTTTTATAAGAAACTAATCTACAATAGCTTAAGAGTTTCAACTACGTAGTTCAACTCTTATTATAGTACTATTACCAAACCAATCCAATCCAAGAAAATTATTAAAAATAATAACAAGAGTCAGCCATCATTATTTGATAAAAAAAAGAATAATCGATATTACTCACTTTTTGTTCATGCTGGCGTTGTGATGTAAAATCTGTTGCTGTATTACGTAATCCCTCCTATAAAAACGTCAAATATGCATTAGCTTAAACAGTAATATATAGAGTGCTCGGGTTTTAGAAAGATGTACCGGAACTGTAACCTACCACAGTGTGTATGTGGGGGGTGTATACACCCCATTATTATAACAAAAATCTTTGGTTACACAAAACTTTGAACATTTCATTTAATTAAAAATTGTATTTTGCGAAAGAAGTAAAAAAAGTTGTAATAAAATAATATATATATATATATATATATATATATATATATATATATATATATATATATTCATGATTGTTTAAGTTGTTTGCTCATTGTACCAACTGTCTATAACTTCAAGAAGTGTTGTCTACTGGCAGCTAATGCTGGTACGGTATCCAGATACCAGCCGAGTCAACTTACTTAGCTGGATTACAGTCCACTGATCTTTACAAATAACAGACCAGAAACTGTTGCAATAATCACTGATGATCTCAATAGTGTAATAATGACTTTAACCTGTGAGAAATCTCTTTTACATTCACTAGACATAATGGCTATCGAATTGATTGTATCAATGTATTGAGACTTTCCCGGAATACTTTGGAGTAGAGATACTGTCAGATTCCTGTAATTTCATAAAAACCTTTAATAACTGCCTTTCATTGAGCCTTATTTCATTTTCCCTAAACGTTATTTTTTTTTTTTGTAGCTTTTTTCATATTACTTTGATGGTGTCAGCAAGCTCAAAGTCTTTTCCACTTATCAGTCTTGTTTCAATAGACATTTAAGTCTTTTTGGACATATTTAGTAGGAGAAGGTAAGGTAGCGATATTAGGAGAATTGAGGATGAGTCAGACTACTACCCCATCAGTCAGTGAAGATCAAGCCACACTACCAACTGCTACTCTGAAATAGTCGCAGTGACAGTACTTGAATAACGCACAACAAACTACCCTAGTCTCACATTATAATCGATTGTTACGACCTGCAAATAGTTCTTTTAAACAAAGTATTTAATAAGAAGTAATTGCCAGGCCCACTCACTAACAACAGAGTAGTATGTGACAAAAAAATGATTTGAACTAATAAATGATTTTAATCTTATTTTTTTTTAATAAATTAAATAAATTATCTTAATCCTAATCATATTTTTTTTCCTAAAGAAAGGTACCAGAACGCTGTTCTGGCACGTTCTGCCTCAAATCGAGCTTTGTATATAAATATATATATATATATATATATATATATACACTCATATATACATATATATTCTAAAATGTAGAACTACTTTTTCAATATTCAAGTTAAACTATAAGGCAAATTTTTTTTATTTCTGTTTCATAACAACTCACATCAACATTTCTCCAAACTTTCTCCAAAATATTACTGCTACCCTAACACAAATCAAACTGATAACATTTAATGATAACACAGGCTGTAATAGATCAAGAGATTCAAGGAATCTTATTCAAATAAGCTCTTAAATATTCTTTTACCTTCATCACAATGTCGCTAGAACAAATCCAAGAAAACATTACTGATTGTCCATACTCTTTTGAGGAATATGAAATAGAGAGAAATAAATTACTGCGGATGTCTTGCTAAAAGATGATTCATCAATAATCAAGGCAACCTTGGCATTGTACTAGATTATTTCATTGACTAAAAGTTTCCTCATATGATTAGCCTACTAATGTGGCTAAAAATATTAGCACATGCTACATTAGAATGTAGTATGTACTCTATATTAAACCCATTCAGTAGCAAAAGAAAATCTAATCTATTTCAAAATTATGAAACTATTGGTTTTTTTGCAACTTTGAATGCAAAAAAATCTTTTCTGAAGTTTTCCTACACTTCTTTGTTTCAACACTACATATTCTGGAATTTTTTTTTTTGTCTTTAAAAAAGTGTAGTTCTAAAACTGGAACTGTCTTTATGACCAAACATTTTCTTCAATAGAGAAGTTTGCTGTTTTTCAATATTTTCCCCTTAACACGCACATGCATACACAGTCATATATACCTTCTCTCATATTACTTCTCTCAAAAATTTCAATAATTATTGTGACAAAATCTGTACATCTTGTTTGATTTTTCATAAGAAGAAATTTTAGAAAATCATAATCATATTTTATACCGTACAATATCTAACAAAAACTAAACATTGTGACGTTGATGAAATGTCAGTACTACAAATAAAAACTAAGCTAAAGAACTTGCAATTTTTCAAATCATTAATTATGTGACCAGCAATGTGTTTTGCAATATCTTCAAAAAGCCTAACGAAGTTGAATCTGATAGCTACATTTGCTCCATTAATATTATCCGAGTTTTATTGGTAAATTTATCAACTAAAATATTTGAAATATTCTTTATTTATAATCTCAGTCAGTAGGCCTACAAGGTTTCATGTGCTTACCCGCTAGGTAACGAACTTCACACAATACTCTTCTTACCACAGAATCTTGTGTCATCACTAAACATAACACAACATTTTTCTTCTTGCAACGACATTTTGAAGAATGTTGCCATGTCAGTGAATAAATCAACTGCTGTTCCTTCTTCATAAATTTGACACTTGGTCTATTTCGCATTACTAGTGCACTGTTCTTCATACAACTGCCTAGTTTTAGCTACAGTGTCAATTGTTTCATATAGGAAAGGGTTATTGCCATACTTAATATATCACTAACCTAAACATTCAAGACCAATGCATTATTTTTAACAACTTATTCACCTAGCCTATATGCCTGATTATTGAAACATCACTGTGCCGAAATTATCAAAGAAAACAGAAAGAAGGTCTAGCCTATCTACTATTGAAAAACTTCATTATTATTTTACAAGACTATAGAACCCTACTCAATAGGCTACATATTATTATAAACCAAATTAACACTAACTCTTAAAATGTGACTTTCAAAATTTATAATTTTCAAAAAATTGTTTCAAATTTCATCTAAAATTGGCAATAATAAATGATTGTCCACCCAACTTAAAACCTCCTACATCAAATCTTAGTAGGCCCTCTAGTTGGCTAAATTTAGATGAAGGAAATAAATTTCTTCAATGACTAACAAAAAATTTAATATTAGTGATTTTTTGCCAACATTAATAGTATCTAAAACATTCAAAATTTAATTTAATTTGACAAGATCACGAAGTGAAACTGATATCTGTTTATAATTCGTTTATTTATAAACAACTGTAACAGGGTTAAAAACAATGGCAGCGAAGCCTAGCCTAAACAAAATATAGTTTCATACTAAAAGAGACACTCACGTATTGTATACTTACTCTTTGTTTCACTCAACTATTGAGTAAATATAATATCTTTGACAGCGCATACAATCTTTACTCTCAATTATAAACATTTCTAACTTCTAATTCAAAAATAAATCGAAAATTTATCACTTAATCACTTTCCCTCGAAGATAGATGTTTTGTTTTGCCAGTTTGCCAGTGCCTGGTGCGATGGTGGTGTGCCAGGCTAAGGCCAAACAGTAAAAACAACTAATACTGGATACGAACATAAGATTAGAAAAAGAAATATACCAGCGGCAGGAATAACTAAGTTACATAATTTTATAGATAAACTACTAGGTTAATTTATTATAACATTAAACCATTATATTGATGAAGTTACAAATTCGTTAAAATTATTAGGTATGTTATCATATAAAAATATACATTTAATAATTACAATCTAGCAATTATTATATGTAACAAATTTTTGTATATATTCATTACATACTATACTTTACTCTCTTTGTTAACATGAAACTCTCTTTCTCAATTTCTCTCTCTGTCTCTCTCTCTCCCTATATAATATATATGTGTGTGTGTGTGTGTGTATATATATATATATATATATATATATATATATATATATATATATATATATATGTGTGTGTGTGTGTGTGTGTGTGTGTGTGTGTGTATGTATGTATGTATGTATGTATGTATGAATGT
Source organism: Callitettix versicolor (assembly GCA_022606455.1). Taxonomy (NCBI): domain Eukaryota; kingdom Metazoa; phylum Arthropoda; class Insecta; order Hemiptera; family Cercopidae; genus Callitettix; species Callitettix versicolor. The sequence goes on along the minus strand of CM040186.1, from coordinate 97,816,560 downwards.
ATAGTTATTGTTTTTTTCATAGATAATCTTCAAAAATAGCTCTGTATTTATCTTACAAACTCCATTGTCAGTTAATTTTTTCGAAGAGAAACCACTGATTCGGTTTATCAATAGAAAAACCATCCAATATTATATTACGAATTGTACAAGTATAATTGCTACATTGATGCTATCATGTACCATTGACTTACTATGGTACAATTTGCACTATTACAATTTTATAAAACAATTCAAAATTTTACCAGCACAATATTATTACATAAATAATAAAATATTGTAAAAAAAATTTTGTATGTAGCCGCATCACTAACCTACTCTGTTGACAGTCAACCAATAACAGGAGAGTTCTTGAGTTGTCATATAACCATGGCATAAGAGGTGTGGCTATAAAATAAGCGGACTGAATTTTTAAAGCTTTATTGAACATCGTTTACATTGTAAACTTTATCACCCCTACTCGATCCCTACAACGCTCCACACAAATTTTCCATTATTGGAAGCAGTGTTGCACATCATCTTCTGATATGGTCATCATCATGTCCATCGCTTTTTTCTTCATTGCATCTACAGACTCAAAACATATTCCTTTGAATACGCTCTTGTCCTTAGGAAACTAAAAAAAGTCACATGGAACAAGTTTAGGTGATTAGGGTGGATGCTCCAACACCCTTTGTCAAAAACATCTTGATCGACAGTGCTCTGTGTGCTGGTGCATTGTCTTGAAGTCATTTCAGGTCTTTTTCTTCCTGTGCATTCACGAAGAGTGGTAAAAACCTCTTTGTAGTAAATTTGATTAATAGTATGGCCTTCAGGCACCCGTTCAATATAAACGATCCCTTGGGTGTTAAAAAAACAGTCATTATGACTTTGAATTTCAACTTGCTCAGCCATGCATTTTTTGCCTTAGTGAGCTAGAGCTTTTCCAGTGCATGGATTGGCACTTGGTTTCAGGGTCCTATGTGAAAAACCATGATTCATCACATGTTATTACTTTCTCTAAAAAGGAGTGTCAGCTTCAATGTTTTTCTAGAATGTCAGCATAGATGGTTATTCAAGTTTCCTTTTGATCAGCAGTGAGGTTTTTCGGTACCAACTTTGATCACACTTTTTTCATGTTGAAATTGTCATGTAAAATTTGCCAAACAGTTTTTTTGTCAATGTTTGTTAACTCACTAACTGCTCTTATATTCAAACGACGATTTTCTTGAATAATCTTACCAATGTTTTCAACAGTTCTTGCTGTTCAAGAGGGGTCCTCTCCCCTCTTTAAATATTTAAACCCACTCAGATACTTAAGTTCATGATAAAAACTCGTCACCATACACTTTTTGCAATAAATTTATTATTTTTAAAAAAGATTTCCCAAGTTAAAAAGAAATTTCACACATAAACACGTTGCTTCACACTAGCACTAAGCATTTTTCTGACACAGGGCAAATACAGGGTACTGTTCAAATGACAGCTGTGATTAAACTAGATATTGCACAATCACCAATGGCAGTGTAGCTAGAGAGAGCATTTAAGGTCAACACTCATCTAACATTGTTAACCATGCGGAATAAATATAGTAGGCATATGAAAATCAGTCCGGTTATTTTCTAGCTACACCTCATATCAGTAGTTTTGAATAGCAACTTTTTATTTTATACAAATACTATATTTCGATTAACAGATATTTAATTTATATTAAAGAAGTAATCTTGCAATACAGAGCTTTGTCCATATGATTGTATCAAGGTCACAATGGCTACAAGCCCGTCCCACAAAGAACGAAACTCTTGGTTCTCAGTTCTGGGTGTACTGTAATCACAACCCAATATAGAACAGATTCAACAAAGACTGCTTGATTAAAAAAGATCATAGATTTAAGATGTGGCCTTGAATACCAGGCAACCTCCAGTTGTAATCTAGCTTTTTTTTGTTATTTTAAGGCGAAAAGCACATTGAGGCTATTATCGCCTCCCTAAATGTAAGTGTGAGTGTAAAAAGTTAAAGTCGTAAGTGTAGTGTTGTAAGTGTAAATGAGTGTTAGACACGGGTACCGCGAGGGACTTCTAAACCCTCTCAATAGGTGCAGATAGTCCGCACCCCCCCGTGGGTAAATAATCTAGCTCCTGATCTAGGCCAATGATTATTTTATATCCCTGGACATTTTGTGACTTTATTAGCCAAGAAAAAACTATAAAAGTAGTGAAAACACAATTTTCATACACATCAGGCACCAAGAAATAAATAAGGGAAAAGGGATATATCAATTAAATATACAAAGTAGGCTGTTTTCATTTTCCACACAAGCCAAGGGATCCACAGATGGGCGGAGCCTATATACATGTTATTGTGTTGCATAGCAACCAGATTTGGTGGCTTTCATACAGAAGTCGAATGAATGCTCATAAACAGAATGAATTTCAAAACTAGAATGAGTCCTGTAATCCCCTCCTACTAGTCTATATATTGACTCAATTCGGCTTCACCTTCCCAGTGTAGCCAACATGATTGTTTTGTAATATTTCTGGCAACATGCAATACTTCTGGTACTTTAAAACTAAAGCCTATGCAATTAGAAAGTCTAAAAACCTAAGGCCCTTCAAGAATATCAATTTTCTTCTCACACTTCTATTAGTTACGTTATCGTTGTTCAAAATTTATGCAAATCTCTGTAATTTCATTTCACTTTAAAATGTATGCAATGCAGATTACCCCTTAAAAAGAATAAAAGACGGTAGCTGGAACTTTCCAGCGTGATTTGGTCTCAATGGCAGATATTTCTCTCTTTCTCTCCTGGAGTAACGTGGTAACTTGGTGAGACTTGTATATATTAGTAGGTCGTTCCGGGAATCTCCTTTGGATGTACTAGTCCTTGTGATCCTACTGCGACTGAGTTTCGGAATGAAGTCTTGGTGGCTGACCAATTCGAATGCTGCTTTTCAGCACACATGGCTAGTTTATTTTAATTTACAATTTCTATGCTTTTTTCCACATAAAATCGATCTTTAAATTATTTTTGGTAAACTCTTAATTTGGAATACCTTTTTTTTAAGTATATTTCTAATTAATTCATTTATTTATTGCAATTATTGCATTACTTTTGCTTTTCATGCAGAAACTAACAGGCCACGACACGGATTTTGTAGCTTCTCCCGGTAGCTACCTCAAACTTTACAAACACGAGTAACACGTCCGATGCTTCTAATTTCCAAAACTGCAGTGAGGATTTCTCCATCCGAATGGAGGTTCCTCAATTTCTAGTGCTTGAAAATTTCCCTATTTTGGTACTTTTCTCTTTTCACTGAAACTCAGTTGCTTTTTCCCTCCAAAGGTGTCGAGTGCTAGTCCGTCACCTTTTTCTAGATCATCTATGACTGTCTATCCATCCTAGGTAAACAGCTTTTGTCTCATTTACAATGATTTGCTTTAATTAATTTATTATTTCTGATACAAGTATTTAGGTTGGCATAACCCTTCCATGCTATAATCTCTGACGTCAACCTGACCATACCCCTCCTCTGCGGCCAGTCAATCTTTTTCGTAGATATTTTCTTAACAACTGTAAATTTTCCTTCAATGGGCCGATTTCCTTAATTGACCAGTCAAAATCTTTGTTATTTTTTTCTGCTCCTTTGGAAACTTGTTTGGAAGTTGTATCTCTATTAGTTTCCAAGTTATTCAAGTTTTTCAAGTTTTCAAGAAATTAGACCTATTTAAAAAAGAACATTCACCAAGAAAACATTCACAAGCAATGGTGAGGAAGTACTGCTAGTGTACAATAATTTTTAGAAAACTATAAATTGAATAATTCTAAATACTACTAAATCTTAGGATAAATACAGCACTCCCTTTTCTTAAGAAATTAAAATGATGATTTCCATGGGAGAACCAAAGTTATTTAAAGTTTGAAACTAAAAGTGCTAATTCTGAAATTCTCAAAGACTGTCCAAACATAATATAAACATGGACTAAATTGCAAAATTTAATGCAAACATAAGTTTAAAAAGCTAATTTATGTAGATTTTAATGTTTATAAGAATGGCATTGTTTTCTAAAAAGTGTAAATTAAAAAAATTAATTTTGAAATATGTAGTTACTTTAGAAACTTGGTTTTCATAACATGAACAATATAGCTGAGCAAGCCAAAATTATTATCATACTTAATAGTTATAGTAAAACAATTTAAAAAATAGAGCAATAAAAAGTATAGATATTATGTCAATGTTGTGTCAGAAAAAAAGTATCATGTCACTTAAACTTAACACTATTTTAAAATTTTGCAATATTGTTTATAACAATATACCAAGTAGCATTGCCATTCTTTATGCCTTATTAATACTTTAAGCAGATTATGTAAATTCATTTTAATAACAAGTGAATAATTTAATTAGTTTATTTGCAAGTCAGTGACAGTCTGGACACAGACATACTTAGTAACATTTTACGTAGCATACTACTTTAAAATGATACTTAAATATTTAACTTGGCTCTTAGCGCTAGGTGCAACTGTGAACAGGTATTTGCTTTTACTACTATTACTAATAACAATAATATATATTTTTTCAATAATAATAGGAATTTAGGCGACATATTTACAAATGTGTTAATAAAAATTCATTTTTATTTTTTAGCTTTCTTAATAATTTCCTCAATAACTAAATTAACAAATACAGTAATAATAAAATTAAAATAGAGTATATAAAACAAAAAAAATCTCTAAAAAAAAGTAGGAAATACTAGGATGTTATCTGTTTTGGGTTCTTGAACACAAAAAAAAGTAATAAGCAGAAACAAAAGTGTCTTTAAGAGTGCCACAAAATGTTCAATATACAAAAGTTTAATTTAAAAAAAAACGTGGTTCCCAAAATCACCATTTACTTTATCACTATACAGAGTAGTTAGAAATTAGCTTGCAAAAACACACACACACACACACACACACACACACACACACACACACACACACACACACACACACACACACACACACACACACACACACACACACACACACACACACACACACACACACACACACACACACACACACACACACACACACACACACACACATACATATATATATATATATATATATATATATATATATATATATATATATATATATATATATAATATCTTTATATAATAATATGAATTTTTTATATAAATCAGTAGACACTAATGAACTTGATTGCTAGAAGGGCTGCATTGCTTACAATAGGACATTTTATTTCTTCTTAATTGAAGTCAGTTTTGGTTACATTTTTCACTTAATGTAACTGCAATATTTACCCTCTCAAGCATAATTATTTCTATTATGTCTTTTAAATGTGTGGAAGATTTTTTTGTCTTTCTTCATTTTATCAGTGAACTGTTCTCTCCACATACCAATTTTTGTCAAAGAAATATAAACACCAAGTGCAAAAAGCAAGAAACAAAATAGACATTTTTCTTATCAAATCCACATTGCCATTCATAATTATCATAAATTAATTTATTAAAATTTCTCACACATAATTTTTGCTTGTTGAGGCTAGTCAAATTTGAATTTTGGAGTGTACATTGTTTTAAATTACAATTAAAAATTTAAATCTTTTTGTCTAAACTAAGTTTATTGAAATTCTTACTTCGAAAATTAGCAACAAAATTTATATCTATAATGTTTCTATTTTAAAAGTTATAATAACAAATTCTTTTTATATTCTTCTTCTTTTCTGCTAGGATTGTTATCACTATGTTCAGTATAATTATCTGCCTTCCCTAGCTTCATCAATTCTACTTTCGTTGATGCATTTCGGAGAACCTCCATCTTCAAAAACTATATCTATACTGGTCACCAATATTATGGCCCGTCCTATTTAAAATTTTCTATCTCCACCTCATACCCATCCTCTATTCAACACGTGTACATTAAACCTGACGTGCTCGCTTCTGATTGGCTCTTGAAATCATACGTTTTTGCTCACTTCTGAATGGCTCCTTTCAAACTTTCTCTTCAACGGTCGTCCCTCCTGTTAATTTTTGAAAATTTTTAGATTTTAAACTTAATATCTGCTTGCAACAATATATGTTCATTTAATATTAGTGACCAGTATAAATGTAGTTTTTGAAGATGGAGGTTCTCTGAAATGAGTCAATGAAAGTAGAATTGACAAAGCTAGGGAAGGCAGATCATTATACTGAACATAGTTATAATAACAATTTTAAAAAACTATAGTATTTGTGAAATTAGAAAAAAATAAAATAATTTTAACTTAACAAATATTTGATAAATAAATCTTTCACACAAAATATTTTTTTTAACTTTCACTTTAAATTAAACTATTATTGTTATTAATAACTATTTTTATTATTGTTATTATCAATTATTCATAAATTGTTATTGACTATTCAAAATTATTGACAAAGTTTACTAGAATTGATATCTCTTAAAGTTACACACATAGAAAACAATAACAAAACAACAATATATAGAATTAACAACTTGCTTTAATTTGATAAAATCATTTGAGTTAATGTGTCCCTATCAACTGGATAACCTTAATTTCTATCTTCTGAATCAATTATATTTAACTGATATTGGCACATAACAGATAATAAGTACAGACAAAGACATAGATATTTAAATACTATGGCTAAATTTATTGAAATTTAATCAGGGATCAAAATTGATTTTATGGTCTTCATCAATTAAGCTTTTTTCAGGTTAAATTTAAAATAAATTAAATCAAGTAAAACAAACAAATAATCAAGAACCATCCCTTCAGCTACTCTGGGGGATAATATGTCACTAAATCCTTAATCCTTGAAACAACCTTGAACCAAATATTAATCAAAACACATGAAATTATATATATATATATATATATATATATATATATATATATATATATATATATATATTTAATCCAGTACATTACATTACACATATATAAATAAAATTTACAAAGGTAAGTAACCCACAGAGATTGCTGAGCTGGTACAAAAAAAAAAAATATACAAAAACTAATACAGAATTAAGAACAATTTCACAAAAGAAAGTATGCATCATCCTATAACAAAAGCGAATTCATAATACAAGCATTTAAATTGTAGGATAAATAGAAAAATTTCTAGTAACACAACCCTTAGCTGACCACACACATGAAAATAATTTTTTTCAAATACATTTCCTATGAAATCTCTTAATTATACCTTGAATTAATAGAAAATATAATAATTTACAAAGTTTTAAAAAAAGGTGTGGTTGTACAGCCCTGGTACTTTTGAGTACCATTGATCTGTCATAAGGCTTTAATGATGTATATAGACTTTACCATTAGTTTAGTATAGCAATATAACCTATAACAATCTATGAATTTTCAAAAATCCATTTTTTCAGTTTTGAATTAATCACAAATTTATTATTCAAGGTTTTTAATTCATTTGGAAGTTCGTTAAACAAACCAATGGCCTTAACAATACTATTTTTACTACTTATTGCCTTAGATCTTATTGGCAGTTGAATACTCTTACATCTGGTTTTACTTGTTGAGTTAATGAACAATGAAATTTCAGAGCCTCTAGCAAAAAAAGCCGTATATATATATTAAATTAACCAATTTTAATTGTCCACAGGTCCATCACACCTTAAATTTTATTTAATTCTATCACATTTTTTTTTTTGTGTGTTTAACATCAGACTATTGTGCACACTTGGGCTAATGCAGATGATCGCACTTATAAGTTCACAATACAAAGATTTAATCTTTTTCAATGTCTTTTAGATTTAATAATCTTGGGGGGATTTACAAAAACTCTATTATTGATTTTAAAATTTCACAGTCCAATATTGATAATGTTTACTATATGTGTTGTTTATTAAAATTTTGTATTATCTAAGTTTTCTTGAATGAATAATAAAGTCACAACTGTATTAATGATATTTAAAATGTATTGTCTCAGGCAGATTTAAAAAAAAAATTAAAATCAAAATTCAAAATCCACTTTGAAAATAATTAAGTCAGATCTCACCCAATTTGTTTCCAAAAAATTGTTGAAATTTATCTTAAATCACATTCACTATCACTTGAAATATACTATATTATCCGATACTGTAACTATATTATCTGATTCTTAATAAATTATCACTTTGAATCAGAATTTCAACACTTCGTTAGCCACTGACAAAACACATGTCCATCTCCTTTCTCTGGGGTCCCATGCCACTGACTCCTTCTTATACTCTATAGTGATGGGTTGCTATTTATCAATCTGATATTTTTATCTGCTAAATGGTTTTAGCATTAGCAGACTGCTAAACACACTTAAAAATAATTCATATAATAAACTTGAACTGCATACTGCTTCCAACTAGCTATGATGCTAACCGCTAACCTCTACTGCCAACTCTTGAGCCTGTTAGATGTTGAAGCTGTTAATCTCATATCACACTGTTTAAAAGCTTTAAAAGATAGGCCTATAGGTATGTAATATAATATTCTTTTAATAATAGTTTAAATCACATGTTGGGTACCATAAAAAAGAGAATTACAAGTACTATAAAATACTGCATTCCATATTATTTAACAGTGTATCCAAACAAACCAAACACAATTAATTGGATCTTTAAAATTAACCTGATAATGGTATTTTTTCATTATCATCAGAGGTTCGTTAAGAAATCTTATAGATTAATAATGCTGGTACCAGCATAGGCTACAACAAAACGTGCCAACTGCAGACTCAAATTAAGCGTTTTCACTTAAAAATTAAATTCAAATTAAATAATAAAGAAATTCAATTTCTCATTCAATCAATGTATTTTTTTATCTTAGCTGTCAAGATAAGGAATGAAAAATACAGTAGTGCAACAATATTAGTAAATTGTGTTTTCCTACTTGTCCCGCTAAAAGCATGATGTTAGCAGTCTAGAAAATTAGCATTTTGCAGTTGTATCTCTTATTTTCAACTGCTAATTCTAATTAACATTAACAGAAAGCAGCTGCTAAATAAAATTAGCGCTTTTGCCCATCACTACTAGATGGGCTTCCTTTCCAGGTTCTAGAAAAATCGTTTCCCACTTTTTCTTACAAGTATCGTTTTTTTAGGCCTCGTATGTTGTGTTATTGAAAATCGACACAAGGCTATTCCGGATGTTCTGAGCATTGTATTTTTGTAAATGATGTGATTTTGGACTAAGTTTTGTTGACGCTGATTTATTTAATTAATTTATGCTTTTTAAAAACTTGATTTTTCACTTGTTTTCATAATTTAAATTTTCATTATATTTTCACTCCAAGATTGGTTAACGTAGTTCTGCGTTCTATGTATACGATAGGATTTCCTCTTGGTAATAATGGTGGCCAAATATGTCTACCTTTTTCTATTAATTTACAGCATATCTAATCTTAGCTTTATAACTGGACAAAGATGCTTATGAAAATGTTGTTTTTTTACCATAATGTGTTGGTTTGGTAATATAATTTAACTGTCCCCATCAATTAAGTGAATATTTTAATAATGTGAAACATGCTTAAGCTAGACTTAGTGCTATGTCATCATCGCCTATGAATGTTTATGTTAATAACCTAGATTGATGCATTGTTTATAATCAAGATGTTAGGCTTCCTACTATTTGAATTATGAACTCTTACATATTAATAATCAAAATTTGAATTATATCATCAAACGAATAAATTAGAAACTTACAACACAAAAAAAACAAAATAGGCCTGATTGCTTATATTCTAGACAAAATGAACAAAGAATTACAAAGCTGTCTCAATAATAGTATTAAACAAAAGCTATGATTTTTAATAAATTTAGAAAATAAAATACGTATTTCTTAAAATAAGGAGAACTGCAGCCAGCAGCTCTTATTGAAAGGTTGACACTAATAATATATATATATATATAGAAGAACCTTAACGCAAATAGCACATTATATTAATATGAATAATTAATATTAATTAAATGAAAAACCACATGAACCAATTTTTAAATATTAGATTGATTTTTTTCTTACTAATAACTCTCAAACTGGAATATTTAGGCAAATGACATGGTGTTAAACATGGATTATAACAATCAATATGTTTTGGAATATATTAAATCAAAATCATTAAAGCTTATTTTGAAATACTGCCATTTTTGTTAGTTTATTATGTTTTTTTACCAGAAAAATTCTGGAAAATAAATATTTTTAACTACATATTTTAATGTTCCATAATGTTTTTTTCATAATCACAGACATTTCTATCTGTTTTGCATAGAGAGAATATTTAAATATCATGTGTGTAGTACTTTCAATTCTAAAGGTGTTGAGAAAGTTTACTCAGTTGTTACTTAAGGAGTAACAAACACATGTCATTTTTAAGCCATATGATTAGGTTTCCTTTTATAAACTAGCTGAAAAAAACTAACATATTTAAACATACATACTAAACTACATTGCACAAATATCACTTCTGTAGTGACTCTAGATATTGTTTTGGAATAATGATATCTAGAGGCAGTAATTAAATTTAGACTATTACAATCTCATATGACTTTGTCAGGAGTGTAGCCTACTTGATTTAAGGGAAAACTGTAAATTGTTGAGAACAAAAATACCAATTATTATTATGATTTCTGGTTTATTTATGTTAAAAAGAAATAAATTTCTTACTGAACAATGCATTTTTATAATTTTTATTTTATTTTATTTGTTTTAGTTTCAGCCAATGTGTTTCCAACTACACAGATTTTGGCCCCACATTGGTGCGACAACTGTATGACGAAATAAATCAGGCTGAATGTCAATTAGCATCTAATTTAAATTATCTAAACTATGAACCAGAAGATTTTGAAATATTTGACTTTATTATAATAGGAGCAGGAAGTGCAGGTTCTGTCTTAGCTAACAGACTTTCAGAAAACAAAAACTGGAAGGTTTTGGTTTTAGAAGCTGGTGGAGATCCAACATTCACCTCAGAAACTCCAGCATTTCTGATGTTGAGTTGGGGTACTGAACTGGATTGGACATTTAAGACGGAACCAGAAAACAACATATTCCTTGGCTATGAAAACAGAAGAAATATATGGCCAAGAGGAAAAGTACTGGGAGGATCAAGTGTTCTGAACTTCATGGTATATTTACGAGGACATCCTAAAGATTATGACCACTGGGCAGCTTTAGGTAACAAAGGGTGGTCTTACAATGATCTTCTTCCTTTGTTTAAAAAGTCTGAGGACATGAGAGATCCAGAAATTCATTCAAATCCTAACTTTGATAAATACCACAGAAAAGGCGGGCTTTTGTCAATAGAACCTTTTAATTACATTGATGAAACTGGTTTAATAAATATTTTAAAAAAAGGTATGAAACAACTTGGCTACGAGTATTACTCAGATGTCAACGCCGACAAACAAACAGGTTTATTTAAAATTCATGGAACTCTTAGAAACAGCAAGAGGTGTAGTGCAGCCAAAGCATTTTTATTGTCCGCACAAAACAGGCCTAATTTAAAGATCTCCAAATACTCTGAGGTCAGTAAAATATTAATAGAGAACAATTTAGCTCATGGTGTTTTTTTTACAAACAAAAAGGGTCAAATAAAGTATGTAAGAACTAGAAGAGAAGTTATTCTTTCTGCAGGCTCTATAAATTCTCCAAAGATTCTGATGCTCTCTGGTGTTGGACCAAAAGATCACTTACATGAAATGAAAATAAAAAATATTAAAAATCTAAAAGTAGGAGAAAACTTTCAAGATCATGTGTTCTTTCCTTTTCTATTTGTTACTCATAATATATCGACTGTACCAAACAGTCCAATTGATCAGATGTATGAGTTTTTGATCAAATCTTCAGGACCATTATCTGGTTTAGGACCATCAAGTTATTCAGCATTTATTAACACATCATCTGAAAATTACCCAGATATTCAGTTACTTACTTTGAGTATTGGCCTGAACGAAACTGGACTAATAAGAACATTTTGGGGCAGCATGGGCCTATCTGAAAATAATATAAGAAAAATAGAAAAAATAAACTCAAAATCTCCACTTCTAACAATGATTGTTGTCCTTTTAAGGCCAAAAAGTAGAGGTAGAATTTTATTGAAAAGCTCGAATTATAAAACCAATCCAAAAGTATTTAGTGGCTTTTTATCACAAAATGATGATTCTGAGGTAATTTTAAAGGGCATTGAGTTTGTATCAAACTTAATCAGAACTGATGCTATGAAAACAATTGATGCAAAGCTCAATGAGATACCGATGGAAGAATGCCAAGGGTTTCCAAGCAGAGAGTATTGGATTTGTCTTCTTCGACACTTTGTCACAAGTGGTTACCATCATAGTGGAACTTGTAAAATGGGGCCATCAACAGATCCACATGCTGTAGTAGACTCTCGACTTCGAGTTAATGGTATAAATAACCTCCGTGTAGTTGATTTATCAGTAGTTCCTCAAATTGTAGGTACTAATACACAAGCAGCAGCAATGGTGATTGGAGAGAAGGGTGCTGAAATAATAAAAGAAGATTCAGTTTAGAAAAGAGAAGAAAATGTTAGTGAAGATATATTATAAAAATAATAAATATTAGTGATTGAGTATAACTTTTGTTTGTTTATTACTTCTTATACCATTAAAACTCATAAGAATCATATTTATTTAATGAATCACAAAGATTTATGCCTTTTGTTCGTTTTGAATTAATTAATGCTAAGCCACAATAGACATTACATTTAATGATTCAAAAATAAAAGAAGGCTATATTTTTGTCTTTACCTTAAAGTTCTAATTATTTAAACATAGTCTACTAGAGGT
>CM040186.1:97433780-97798780 GCA_022606455.1 Callitettix versicolor | reverse complement strand
ACAAATATTTTTTAATTTGAAAGCTTTAAACAAGTAGTTGTCAAAAATATTTTGTTTAGTCATAATTACGTTAGTAACTACCATTTTAGAAAAGGCTGAAAACTGAATATTTCTTCATGCTACAGTATTTATTTGTTCTACAAGAATTATATTTAGTGTTGATTTTGTGAAAAATCGTTTAACTAGAAAACAAAAGAACTTTTCAAGAGTTTCTTAACAGTACTCTTCACTTACTTCTGCAAGTTGTTTTGCAAACTGTCTTGTAATATCTTAACAAACAAAAACATGGCAAAGGAATACAAGTTATTTTTCAGCCAACTTATATAAATCAGATAGTTCTATTTGGACGAACACTATTTTTCATATGCTGTAGAGATAACATTTTTTAAACATAAAACATTGCACTAGTCAAACACCCCCCCATATTATATTAGGGATGATATAACAGTATATTCAGTAATAATTAATGGGTATGATAATATGACATGTAAGAAGAACACAAATAGTATTACTGCTACTATTTGCTTGGGAAACTTATTCACAGAAATTTAGTCTTATTGTAGTATATTAACTCTTTTAAGTACTATCATTCTTTTACTGGCATGCTATTCATTCGATTTACCCATATTTGAAGTACAATATATAAATATGGGTAATTCACTTCATAGTGAATAGAAAAATATAGTTTTTTCAGATTTTATTGCAGATTTTATTTAAGTATAAAGCAATATCCGTTCAAGCTTTTCAAATATTAATGCACATCAATTACATTTTTCAATGAGCTACAACAAGATTTGGGACCACATAAAACAAAGCTGAGAACAATATTTCAAAATTGCAGAAGGCTCATCTTCAGCATCTTTCTTTAACAGAATAAGATATGTGCTCTAAAAAATTTGTTTTTGTTATTAAAACATTTGATCAATGACTTCAACAATAAAAAATGTTTTATTACTGTAAACAAAGTAACTAAAAGCACAAAAATTAGAAATATGTTGATATCCATTTGCAGAGTGCAAGATTTTTTTTTAATATACTTATTTGAAGTGAGAACAAAAAATTTAAATGTGACACAAATAGGGAACAGACCGATTAGCTAGCTAATATGATTTTTTCAGGATAATATTTTTTCCATAAAAGTAATCCAAACTCATTTATTTTATTGTAAAAATACATAAAAATGAAAAAAAAATTTTAATATATTTTCTTTGTGTGTCAATTCTCAAAACACAGATGTAGTTTGTACACACTGTTCAACGCTATACTGTGAATATTCAAAGGAAGTGTTTTTTCTTTCTGTTCATTCGTTTTCATGCTGTAACAAATATAACACTTCTTTTGAATTTTTCTATTCCATTCACTACTTGTTTGTAAAGGTTGGATGAAATTATGTTTTGTGAATCGCAACGGGTTTCTATTGGTACTCAGGTGTGAACTGTGTCAAAAAACCTGATCTTTAGGCATGTAATGTATCTTTTACAATTTGCCTAATCAGGTTAAGGCGACAATCCATTAGCGATTTTTTACCAGTTTATAAACTGAACATATGGAATGCATTTAACACAACAATATCAAGTAAATGTAATTTGTAACAAAATGCAATAATAACAAACCTACAAAAAAAACAACTAGATATATAATAAATAATTAAAGCTAAAAAAAATTAACTAATACAATATTTAAATAAGCTCTCTTACTAACACACATCTTACTCCTAATACTGCTAAAAGGATAACTACCGTCAAGCCGCCAATATTTCACATATCAAACTATACTGACCCTGCAAGACCATCCCATTTTCCAGAAATACCCCATTGTCATCCACCAATGAGTGTATTACTTCTATTATATTTAGTGAGAAAAAGTACCAATGTGAGACAGGTTTATAAAATAACTTCATATTATCTTCTTTTATTCCGTTTACACAATAATTGCAGCATGTAAATATAAAAAAAATAATAAAGATGTCATATGATGTCCATACTCATTCATGTTAAATATGTGAATGATGTCTTATGATGTGTTTACTCATTGTTGTATTTTTAGTATACTCTTCAAAGGGTTAATTTTCAAACAGAAAGAATAATACCTTTTAAATTCGAGAATATCTAGTATGAATTTTTTTTTTAATATTGAAATGGTTAAAGAGCAATTATGCAATTGTTAAAAACCATATTAAGCATTTATAACAACTGTTAAAAATGTCCACTTTCACTATTAACACAGTAATCTGCTCACCTTAAAATTCCTCTTGGCTCTTTTTACAGTATCTGGATTATTTCTTAGAATTTCAAATGCACTGACAATTCTTGCCATCAATTCATTTTTTGTAGATACCTTTTTAGTGTATACTATTGATTTCATATATCCCATTTGTAATCCATTTATAGCAATTAATTTGTGTCAGATCAGGTGATCTAGGAGGCCAATTAATTGGTCTGTTTCATCCAGTTATTCCCAAATGTTGAATTCAAATAATAATAATAAAATGTGTAGGAGCTCCATCTTGCTGAAAAATCATTTCATGTCACGTTATTAGTGGAATATTTCCTAAATCCTGTAGGTGGTTATTTTCTAAAAAAAATTAAATATTCATTTTCTATAAGGTGACCTTCGAAAATAAATGGTCATATCATACGGTTATCAATAATTCCACACCAAACATTAATAGAAAAAATGTGTTGAAAATTACTTTCTACTGTGGCATGTGGATTTTCAAAATCTCAATTATGTTTATTTATCATGTTATTAACTACATCTCTTGTAACTGTTTTTTCATCAGTACACAAATTAAAACTTACTTTGATAGTTTTCTTGAAGCCAGTGACAAAAATTTAGGCGCAATGCAGAAACATCAGACAGTAAATTTTGAACCTTCTGATAATGAAATGGGTAGACATTTTCTTTGGTTAGTAATCACCATACTGTACTGTGTGGCAATCCAATGTGAATTGGAGATTCGCCTCGTAATTAGCCCCAGGCTATGTATTATGTACTCCTCATGAGCGACACGACGTTCTTGTCTTTAAACAGAATAAGACTATGTTGGAAAAAAAATCAGTTGAGCGTAAAGAATGTTAAACTGAATCAAAGGTTTTGTGATTTGGAATCCTTTTATTAAGAAATCTTTTCTGATATTCCATTTTACAGCTAACAAGTTGCCATTGCAAAAAACATAAATAAAAATTATGTGAGCATATTTCTTTCTCATTTGAAATATGAAATTGCTTTTTTTAGAATACAGAATACAAACTCTTCAACTTCACACACACTGCACTTGACTACATCTTTTGAAAATGTGCAAAACAATTCAAAATCTGAATACAGATTATGGTGATTGCTGATTATCTGTTAATACCGCAATATAAGGAATTAAAAAAAGGACCATTTCATTGCACTGTTGTTTCTTTTTTTCAACAAATTGTTGTCAATTACATATTGAACTGGTGTTTTAAGTGAATTATGTTGTTTTATTTTTTATACAGTGTTTTATTTTTATTATTTAATTATTTTTTTAAAAGTCATACTAGATATCCTCAAAATTAAAAGGTTGAAAATTGTTTTATATTTAAAAAAAATGTTCTTTCTGGTTGAAAATAATGTCTTTTTCCCGCTATGATTTAAATATTTTGATGTTAATAAAATTTCATTTTTTTAAATTACTTTTGTTTGTAGTTGACTTTATTTACATAATTTTGTTCAGAATTAAATTTTTTACAAGGTTTATTTAAAAATTGTATTTGTTTGTTGAGAAAATAAAAAATGGTATTGTAGGCCAAATGTACAAAAATGTTGTTTAGGCTTTGATTTTTGTGTTTTACAACGGTTTTCTCAAAAACTACTTGATCTACAGCTACGGAACCAGTTTTATTCAATTTTTCAATTCAAAAACAATAAGAAACCATGAAGATTATCTCTTAATGTAGGTTTCTAGAATTTCAATTTGACTTATTTTCCCGTTTTTACCAAGAATCATGGCAAAATTTTTCGCCAGCTGTAAATTGCTAACACAGTGTTACCAGACCCATGCTTGTATAAAGCTTTTTCATCATTTTCAATGGTAGAACGTGCCCTGCAATTCATTTTGTTTCTTCCTGAAACACCTATATAATATGTATATCATTATTTAATATTGTTACTTTGAAAACAAAATGAATTAAATAGTTAAACAATAATAAAATATACATTTTTCACTACTTTTCTTAAGAAAATGGTATATTCAAATTTGAAAATGTTGTTTCTATATTTGAAAATTCATAAAAGAAATAACACTTGTATTAATTATTCAGACATTATATTAATTTGACTTGTGAATCTTAATTTTTAAGCCATTAATCTTAAAAACCTGATAACGAATTTTTAAAATTAGATTTTTTTTTGCTGATAACTCTCAAAGTGAAATATTTGGGGAGATAATGTGATGACAAATAGATAATAGTAACTTATATTTTTTGGAATACATTTAATGAAAACCATTATAGCTGATTTTGAGAAATTTTCATTTTTGTTAATTTATTATTGGTTTTTATTTTAAAAAATTCTCAAAATAAATATTTTTAAATAGATAAAAAGTCCTGAAAGTTTTTAATTGATCATGGAAATTTGTATTTGCATTACATAATGAAAATATTTAAATATTTAAAATAAGTTTGTTGTTTATTTCCCATTCCAGAGTTACCCGAGACAGGTTTCACTATTTTGTATATATAATTTTTTTACCGGATAATGCATTTGTATAATTTTTATTATATTTTTTTTCAGTTTAAGCCAATGTGTTTCCAACTACACAGATTTTGGCCCCACACTGATGCGACAACTGTATGACAAAATAAATCAATCTGAATGTCAATTAGCCTCTAATGTCAACTATCTAAATTACGAACCAGAAAATTTTGAATTATTCGACTTCATTGTAATAGGAGCAGGAAGTGCAGGTTCTGTCATAGCCAATAGACTTTCGGAAAACAAAAACTGGAAGGTTTTGGTTTTAGAAGCAGGTGGAGATCCAACAATCACCTCAGAAATTCCAGCATTTCTGATGTTGAGTTGGGGTACTGAACTTGATTGGACAATTAAGACAGAACCAGAATCCAACATATTCCTTGGCTATGAAAACAGAAGAAATATATGGCCAAGAGGAAAAGTACTGGGAGGATCAAGTGTTCTGAACTTCATGCAATATCTACGAGGAAATCCTAAGGATTACGACCACTGGGCAGCTTTAGGTAACAAAGAGTGGTCTTACAATGATCTTCTTCCTTTGTTTAAAAAGTCTGAAGACATGAGAGATCCAGAAATTCTTTCAAGTCCTAACTTTGATAAATACCACAGTAAAGGCGGGCTTTTGTCAATAGAATCTTTTAATTACATTGATGAAACTGGTTTAATAAATATTTTAAAAAAAGGTATGAAACAACTCGGCTACGAGTATTACTCAGATGTCAACGCCGACAAACAAACAGGTTTATTTAAAATTCATGGAACTCTTAGAAACAGCAATAGGTGTAGTGCAGCCAAAGCATTTTTATTGTCCGCACAAAACAGGCCTAATTTAAAGATCTCCAAATACTCTGAGGTCAGTAAAATATTAATAGAGAACAATTTAGCTCATGGTGTGCTTTTTACAAATAAAAAGGGTCAAATAAAGTATGTAAGAACTAGAAGAGAAGTTATTCTTTCTGCAGGCTCTATAAATTCTCCAAAGATTCTGATGCTCTCTGGTGTTGGACCAAAAGATCACTTACATGAAATGAAAATAAAAAATATTAAAAATCTAAAAGTGGGAGAAAACTTTCAAGATCATGTGTTCTTTCCTTTTCTATTTGTTACTCATAATATATCGACTGTACCAAACAGTCCAATTGATCAGATGTATGACTTTTTGGTCAAATCTTCAGGACCATTATCTAATATTGGACCTACAAGTTATTCAGCATTTATTAACACATCATCTGAAGATTACCCAGATATTCAGTTAATTACTTTGAATTTTGGCCTGAATGAAACTGGACCCATAAGAACATTTTGGGGCAACATGGGTCTATCCGAAAATAACATAAGAAAAATAGAAAAAATGAACTCAAAATCTCCACTTCTAGCAATAATTGTTGTCCTATTAAGACCAAAAAGTAGAGGTAGAGTTTTATTGAAAAGCTCTAATTATAAAACCAATCCAAAAGTATTTAGTGGCTTTTTATCACAAAATGATGATTCTGAGGTAATTTTAAAGGGTATTGAGTTTGTATCAAACTTAATCAGAACTGATGCTATGAAATCAATTGATGCAAGGCTCAATGAGATACCGATGGAAGAATGCCAAGGGTTTCCAAGCAGAGAGTATTGGATTTGTCTTCTTCGACACTTTGTCACAAGTGGTTACCATCAAAGTGGCACTTGTAAAATGGGGCCATCAACAGATCCGGATGCTGTAGTAGACTCTCGACTTCGAGTTAATGGTATAAATAACCTCCGTGTAGTTGATTTATCAATAGTTCCTCGAATTGTAAGTACTAATACACAAGCAGCAGCAATGGTGATTGGAGAGAAGGGTGCTGAAATGATAAAAGAAGATTCAGTTTAGAAAGTAGAAGAAAAGTTTAGTGAAGATGTATTATAAAAATAATAAATATTAGTGAATTAGTATAATTTTTCTGTGTTTATTTCTTCTTACACCATTAAAACTCATAAGAATCAAAGTATATTTATTTAATTAATCACAAAGATTAATTAATGGTAAGCTACAACATACATTACAGTTATTGTTTCAAAAATAAAATAAGCTTATAATTTTATCGTAACCTTATCAAATTGTAATTATTTAAACATAAAAACTGGAGGTAGATATTTTGGCCAATGTCAGAGATGAGAATGTTTTTAGTATTTCATTTAGAAATGTAGTATACTCGTAGTTTATTCTGTTTTAAAAATTGTTATTTAATGTAGAAATATTTTTGTTATTATTCCTGTTAAATCAGACATTTTACAATAATTTGTGTTTTTCTTAGACACAAAAGATAGTAAAAATGTAGTAATAACGGGACAGTATTGCTTAGTTTGTATTTCTATGAACACCAAAATATTGACAAAAACTCAGTTCAAATTTACTACAGTATTATTTATTAAAACACTTTCTCTTCTACTGTTTACTGTTTTCAAAGTATTTAGTTTCATTATAAGAATTAATTAAATAAAATTAAAATAACTGAATTTGTAGATTTATGTAACTAAATAAGATTACAATTACCCATTTAATATGACTTCAACTCATTGATTTTAATTTCACTTAAAAAGTAATATTTAAGACATATATTTTTTTAACAAACAAGAAATAAATATTTATAATTATTATTATTATTATTATTATCAATACCATTATGAGTTTTTGCTCAGCATGGAATATCAACTTTATTTGGATAATTAATGAAGACTTTTCAACAAAGTGATCATTCTTTTTACTTTTTAAAAATTTCCTTCCATGACATAACCACAACTGTTATGTACTTTAATTATTATCTTTTTTTTAATTTAAATCACAGCACACAACAGTCTCGTTGGCATGAAAGAAGTGAATTTCCAAAAGTTTTTTTCTTTATATTACTGTTTTTTTAAATTTTGATTTCACAGTCAAGATCAACATTAACATCTGCTTATACTGTATTAACATACTAGAATTTAAAATTACATTAAACATATGCAAATGAACTGCGACAAACTTCAAAAAATTTCTTTATTTCAACAAAATTTGAAAATTCAATAAAAATAATTACAATAAAAGACATGGATGCTAAAATACAAAATACAAAAAAATATTCACAAAAATTATATACTTCATAATTAAAAGAAATGAAAATCTGAAATACAATTGATTTAAAAAGATGAAAAAAAGGTTTAGAATAAATGCTGAAGAATATTTTCCAAGTATTTAGTTTAATGAATTAAGAATTTACATGTTAAGTTCATACAATAAATGCAGTCAGGGGTTGTCTAGTGCAAATATATTGAGATGCAGCCCGACTGCATTTATTATATGAACTTAACATGTAATTTCTTAATTTATTAAACTAAATACTTGGAAAATATTCTTCAGAATTTATTCTAATACCTTGTTTTTATTTTTTTAAATCAATTGTATTTCAGATTTCCATTTCTTTTAATTATGAAATATATAATTTTTCTGTATATTTTTTTGTATTTCAGCAGTCATGTTTTTTTAAGTAATTATTTTTATTTAGTCATTCTTAGTGACTAAGCCACTAAAAAAATACCCTTTTTAGCTTTTTTCCCCATATTTTGCGATTTTAAAAAAGAACAAAACTGTAAAGTGGGCACTGGTGCTGATCTGTGTTCCCTCTTATGATCTTGTCCCCATGTACAGCATACCCCGACTGGAGTTAGCATGTATGGGATTGAAAAATTTGTATTTCAATTTAAATAAAATATTTGTGATTTTTAATTTTCGAATTATTTAATTGTTGTCATGTTAACAATTGAGCGTTGTTCACTATTTACTTTAATTTGAAAGGCCTGTGTCATCTCCAAGCCTGACTTTTGGACAAAGGTTGTTTCTAGGTTATCTACCATTCCTTCTGATTTTCATAACACCGATTTGTGTTCAGGGTGTCATTTTTTCCCAGCTCAATGCCCTGAATAAGTTGAAACTTAAGTGGTAGTTCTAGGCTTATTGGTTCCAAAATGAGTGTTTTTCTATTGCTTTCTGTGGTTCAATCTGAGTGATTCCTATTGTATAGTCTCCAATAATTATGTTTTACACTTGTACATCAGCTATTTAAGAATGTATGAGTACATTAGTTATTTAAGAATTTATGATTTCATCCTAGCAACTTATTTATCCTATCTGAAATTACTTATAATTTTATTCTATCTATTTCACACCAATTTTACCCCATTGGGGTGGTTTGGGTGAAAGTTATGTGAAGCCTATGACACTCCTGGTGAAGTGAGGAATCCAACGAGCTAAGGTAGATCAAAATTGGACGAGCCATTAAGAAATTATGAAGGAACAAACATACATAGATACATACCTACCCACATACTAAAAATATAACACTTTTTTTTGGCAGGCATGGAAAAAGTTAATTTATATCGTTTTTAACGCTGATTATGACAGTAATTAGATTTTTAACAATTTTTAAGAAGAAAAAGTTATTAATTTTTTAAGATTTGAAAAATCTGCCATTTTGAAACTTTTGAACAAATTTTCTGGTTAATTCTTCAAATAGCTGGGTTCAAGCTATTACCAAGGCTCCTTAAAAATCTCTTGACTCAGAGTCCGATCCATAGGCTCATCAAGGTATCAGCCACCCGGTGATGGATAAAGTCCAATATTGCCTGGAAAAACTAAGAGGAGGGATGCCCTTAGCCAAGGTGTTGTGTGATCTTTGCCGAAGGCTGAATGACACTGGTGACATGTTTAGTGTCTTCAACAGAACCTTTTGGGCATTAAAAATAATTCAGTAGTATTTACTCCTTAATACTTTAATCACGTCACTGAAGGAATTGACTATTAGATACCCAGTTCTGATAGAAATTATATGGCCAAGTTGTACAAAACCCAAGAAAAAAAAAATCAAGGGGAGTATGGGCCCGAGGCTGAAAGTGTTCCACTGGAGTGCAGGTCTGAGATTAAATGCATTCCTCTTGACAAACTAAGCATGGACGATCTGTCACCAATGGAGGAGGACATTCTGCTAAATCCGAAAGATGATAACACGTGACAGGACAGTAGTGGACGAGAAGCTGTGCTAAAAGTATGACTTTCCCATGGTCAGCTACCATGGGGGGAAAGGATAGAAAAAGCCCGAGACAATAAAGTTCTATCCCAAAGGGAAGACGTCTGGCTTGAAAGATTAGCACCGTGCCAAGGTTGGTTATCCAAATAAAGCTGGACCCCTTTGGGGTCCAGGAAGATTTGATGTTGAATCGGTTTGGTGGACCCTCTCAGAACAAGCAGGCTACTTCTGGCAGCTCATCAGAAACTGGTGTTAAAAAGGTGCAAATGCAGCTTGCACAAGAGGATGTTGGTGTTGCAAAAAAATAAGGTGAAATCTGCCAATGATTTTATAGTAACTGAAGAGACGGCTGCTGAATCATTTGCAGATAAGGTGTCTGTAGAAAAGCTGGCCATTGTGTGGCTTGATAATCCGGACACATGGCTAACAGCATCAGCAGTGCACTAAAGGGCAAAAACGTCTCAATTACCAGTTGCCATCTGGAATGCAGAGCCATGGTTGTTGGCTGCAGTAACACCATCACCAAGGAGTGGGTGGAAAACAATTTAAGGAGCTGATTCCCTTTCATGGGGTTCAGCTCAGACTTGGTCCTGGCCGAAGCCTGGTGAAGGTACCTTTGTACCAAAAACCACTGAGGCAGAGAATAAGAAGGATATGATGCTTGGCGTCAAGCATTAGAGTAGTTTAAATACTGACCAATAGGTGGTCATTGAAGGAAAATCAAATCCCAATGGTTAATTCCTTTTTTGTATCATTGATGCGGACAACCTTCACTAAAAAGGGTGAAGGCACTCCATATGCGTCTGCAAAAGCATAACCTTCAAGCGGCAGATTGGAAAAAGAACCTCAGTATATCATGACTATAGTGCTACAGATCAATCTGCATCACAGCAGTACACACAAAACACTACAACAATACACTACAAAATAATATTGTCCGAACACATAGCTCTTACATAAAAACCATGGATTGTCAAGGGCAGTGTGATGGGACTGGGCACTGCCAAAGGTTAGCTAATTTATAAAAGCTAACTGCGACAAGCATAGCGCACTTGTGTGTTTATGAGTGGCTGTGTGTGTGTGTGTGTGTGTGTGTGTGTGAGAGAGAGAGAGAGAGAGAGAGAGAGAGCAATCTACAACCAAATATTTATGTGAAACTACTAATGTAGGTGCACAGAAGAATGTTAGACAACTCAAAGCTGGATTTCAAAATTTTTAATTAGATTCTTTAAATTAAAAATTTAGTTGGAAATTAGTCCTATTTTTCTAAGAACATTGACTGTGAAAACATTCACAGGCAATGGCAAGCAAGTACTGCTAGTATACAACAATTTTTAGAAAAATTATACATTAAAGTAATTCTAAATACTGCTACTGTATGTCACTCATAAATGTGAATCTGAGAGTGGGGTGACATTATCGCTGTGATTACTGAGTCATCATAACAAAGTTCAACTGTGTGGTGATATATTACTCACCCTGAAAAAGTTACACTGTCATGTATAAATCAGAGACTAGTTAGTAAAATACTGTTCTGAGATTCAACCTGAAATGACTCGCAAGTGATTGTGAAGTGTTTCTTTTTATTTTTTAAACAATGATCAGTTTTTAACTTTTATTTTATGTTTATTATTGAAATTTAGGTGTATTTAATTTTTTACTTATATATATTTCATAATTATATATGCAAGTCATATGTTTACATAATGGCTGAAAATACCCGTAAGAAAAATAAAGTTGTACACCCAGAGAATTAATCAGTATAATTATTAAAAAATGTGTTAGTGAAGCAGAATTAAAAACATTATCATTTCCTTTAAAACAAGCAATGAAATGAGCTGCAAATTACTGCGGAAAGTCAATGAGATTTTTTTTTATTAAAATTCATTACGAAATAAAAAACACTGCAGACAATTTAGATGAAAAATTATCTACTCCGAAGAATAAACGTAAAGTACAAAGTGGAGAAAAAAGTGTAGTGTCAATTGATGACTTCAACAAAAATATAATACTACATATAATTCAAGACTTTTATATCAACAAGAAAACTCTGCTATCCATCCCAAAATTGTTACCCATTGTAAAACAAAATATACATTTCCCGTAGGGTGAAGATTCCTTGTTAAGAAAAGTCACTAAAATGGGTTTTACTTGGCATAAATGTAAAAGTAAAAGAGAGTTTTTAGTTGAAAGGCTTCCCAATATTTATTTACGTTATAAATATTTAGTTAAAATAAGAGCATTGAGAAATTTGGGGGAAAAATATTTTATCTTGATGAGACAAGTTGACATTAATTTCACTTTTAAGAAATGCTGGCAATCAGATGACGTATTTGGGGTACCAGATGACTGGAGTGCAGCCCACCATTTAATTGTATTACATTCAGGAAGTTCAGAGGGATTTCTTAGGGGTGCAATGCCTCTCTATACATCAGGGACTACTATGGTGATTATCAATTTGTGATTATCACAAATGAATCAAAGGCATTTGAAAAAAACAAATATTCCACGGGGATATAATATTCCATGTTCTGTAATAGTTATGGATAATGCCCTGTATGGGAAGGTGTAATAGCTTAGAGATATATT
The DNA here is from genome assembly GCA_022606455.1 of Callitettix versicolor. Lineage (NCBI taxonomy): Eukaryota > Metazoa > Arthropoda > Insecta > Hemiptera > Cercopidae > Callitettix > Callitettix versicolor. Next base: position 97,786,442 of record CM040186.1, on the reverse strand, counting down.
AACTTAGAGATTCATTTTCCCTTCGACGGTACCGTGTTATAAGTTAGAGATCGACCTGTGTAATAAGATAGAGGTTCCTACTGTGTATTAACTTAGAGACTACAGTTCCGTCAAGTGTGTTGCACCGTGTGTATATGTTGACGACGCCACTGCTTGCAGGCGCTTCAGTATCATTTATCTAACAAGTAGAATTCGCTTAGTTAAAGAAAGATATATTATTAAATTATAAAGTTGATTTGGATAGGTTTTGTTCTGAAAGGCTTATGTGCAATGCTGTAAATATATACTAATTTACATATGTAGTAGTAATAATAATATAAAAATATTGTTTAAAGGCTGCTTTATTCAAACCATATCCAAATTGAATTAAGAAAACAATCCTAAATTAAAGAATTAATTATGAATTCATATAAACGTACGTTGTTTTTTTTTTTGATAAAACACCAATATTTCTATTTTTCTATACAGATAATTGTCAAAAATAAATATTTAGATATGTTTTTGACCATAGTACTGACAATATATTCAACTGTAAACTAAAAGAAAATAGTGATGATTAGGCTGGTATACTTGTTAGATAAAAGATACAGCGGCGTCAGCAACATATACACACGGTGCAACACACTTGATGGAACTGTAGTCTCTATGTTAATACACAGTATGGAACCTCTATCTTATTACACAGATCGATCTCTAACTTATAACACGGTACTGTAGAAGTAAAACGATTCTCTAAGTTAATAAATCTCTAAGCTATTACACATCCCCGCCCTGTATCACTCTGTTTTAGTGGTAAAAATACCAATGACAAGCTCTATCAAGGCAGATATAGTAAATTGGTTGGTAAAAAAGGTATTCAGTGTGATATGACAATGAGAAAGGATTAACTTATTAATTTGTTAAATATACATAAACATAGGAAATAATTATAAAATAAATTTGTACCTAAATAGCTTAGGCCACGAAGTTGTTAGGATCCCTCCGTACTTATGCAATCTAAATCCTATCAAGTTAGCTTGGGCCAAAATCAAAAGATTTATAAGAGACAACAATTGTGGTGACCTGAACATTAACAATCTATTTTAACTTACTGCATGTGGAATCGCTACAGTGACACAAAGTGATTAGGAAGGCTATCATGTAACCATGTCAACAAATTAGAAAAAGAATACTGGGTAAAAAATGGAATTGTATCACATGTGATGGATGATCTAATTATTTCTCTTAGCGAATTTGATAAATCTTCTACCGATTCATAGTGGATCAAAATGAGACCAACAATGATGATATTCTAGCCACAGAAATTCCATGAGGTAAAAAAAATTATGTAACATACTGTAAAATTACACTGTCTTACAAATTAATTACATAAATTAGAAATTAAGTAGTGCCCTATACAAAATTTCATGTTTCTATATTAATTGTTGTACCTGCTATGGGGTAAAAAGTAATGTTTTTAGTTACATTAGTAGTGTTAGTTCTTAGAAATTTAAAGCTCTGTGCTCAACATCAAATTCCTTACAGACGCACAGTTAGTAGTGGTGGACAGTATATCTTACAGTAAATATAGAACTTCCTTTGGTTTAAGAGTGAAAAATGATAATTTCTATGAGAGAATTAAAGTTATTTAACAGGTTATACTAAAACTGTTAATTCTCAAATTCTCAAAGACTATCCAATTTTTTTAAAAATGGACAAAATTGTCCAAATAAAAGGTTTGGTGATTATTGGCTTAGTCTACCTGACTCCAAAGACATCTTTTAATATGGACCTACAAAATAATTTGCTTATAAATTTAAAAGGCTATTTTTACACAGATTTTAATGTTGATTGGAATGGTAAAATCATATTTCAAAAAAGTGTAAGTTAAAAATAATTAATTATGAAATACTAGTTACTTTTGGAAATTAGGTTCCATAACATGAACAAGAGATCATAGCAAGCCACAATTACTATCATATTTAATTGTTTTAGAAAAACAACTATAAAAAACAATTAAATAGAGCAATAAAAAGTAAATATCACTTCACTTAGACTTTTACAACCATATTTTTAAATTTTACAATATTGTTCATAACAACATCTCAAATAACATTGTATTGTTTACATAATCTTAATACTTTAAACAGATTATATGAATTAATTTTAATAGCAGGTAGATAATTAATTAGTTTCTTTGTAAGTCTTGCATTGGCAGTCTAGATACAGAAGTACTTAGTAACATTTTAAGTGGTATTACTACTTTAAAATGATACTTAAATATATAATTTGGCTCTTATTGCTAACTGCAACAGTGAACAGGTACTTGCTTTTACTACTACCAATAAAACAATTACATTTTTTTCATCATTAATAACAATTTAGGCAACATATTTACATATTTTAATAATAATATATTCTTATTTTTTACATTTAGGTAATTTCCTAAATACCTAAATTAACAAATGGGTACAAAACAGTATTCCCCAAAAGGTTCAACATCATTTGGGGTGAGGGAGATGAAACTGCTCTAAAGCACTGTTTGATAAATCATGCCACTGTTTTAAGGTCTTACAAAAAGGTATGAATAAAGAAATGATATAAAGATTTATCCATTATGTTGATTTTTTTATAATTTTGTTACTGCAGTGTGAAAATTAGATTATACAAATATTTGATTTGAAAAATAATGTTTTTATCCAATATTTTATCTAGACAAATATTTTAAAATATATTCAAATTTGAAAGTTTTAAACAAGTAGTCTTCAAAAGTATTGGTTTAGTCACAACTATGTTTGTAACTATCATTTTACAGTAAGTTTCTTAATAGTGCAATTCACTTACTTCTGCAAATTTTTTTGCAAACTGTTGTAATATCTTTAAAAAAAAAACATTACAAAGGAATACAAGTTATTTTCCAACCAATCTATTTAAATCAGGTAGTTCTATTATTTTTAATATTTAAAAATCTTTTTCATCTTAACTAAGTTTGTTAAAATTAATACTTTGCACATCAGCGATACAATTTATCTCAATAATGTTTCCTTTTTAAAAGTATAACAATAATTTTCAAAAAACTATAACAATAATAACAAAAATTTGAGTTATCAAAAATTCGACTAAATAAAAACTGTAGGCCTAAACAAACTATCCAAACCAATAAATTAGTATCACACTTAAAATACAAAATGTAAAAAAAAATATACCTAATGGTTTATAATACAAAGTATTACAAAGCTGTCTCAATAGTATCAAATAAAAGTTTTGGTTTTTATTAAATTTAGAAAATAAAATATATATCTCTTTAATAAGGAGATCTGCATACATATTTCTTGCACTAAGGAGGGCTGCAGCCCAGCCTCTCTTATTAACAGGTCATGCTAATATACATATGCATTAGAGGTAATCATGACGGTTTCTTGTGGCTTTTGATCAAAAAAATTGAATAAAATAACTGATCCCAGAACTGTAATTTAAGTTGGTTTTGAGAAAACAGGTGTAAAAATTAAAAATCAGAGCCAAAACACATTTTTTAAACATTTGGCCTACAAAATTATGTAAATAAATACAACTAAAAAAAATTACAAAAAAATAACTTTTATTACATCAAAATATTCATAACATAGTAGGAAAAAGATATTAATTTTAAAACAGAAAGAATAAAATGTTTTACATTAAAGAATATCTAGTATGATTTTCTTTAATAATTAAATAGTAAAAAAACAAATAATTAAATTGTTAAAAACCATATTAAGCATTTATGACAACTGTTAAAAAATGTCCAACTTCATTTATTATCATAGTAATTTTCTTGTCCTAAAATTCCTTGGGTATTTTTAAGGTATCTATCTATTTAAGGGTATCTTTTTAGTATCTAGATTATTTCCTAGGATTTTTAAAAACACTGAATATTCTTCCCATCAATTTATCTTTTGTAGTTATATTTTCAACGTTTAATATCGATTAGTGTCAGATCAGTCCATTGGTGTCAGATCAGATGATCTAGACGAACAAATAATTGGTCTGTCTCACCCAATGCAGTTGTTCACAAGTGTTGTATTCAAATAATTTCTAACTTCTTGAGCAAAAGATATAGGAACCCCATGTTGCTGAAAAATTAGCAAAATGTTTTCTAAAAGCTGTCGTAAGTTATTTTCTTAAAAAATTAAATATTCATTTCCCATTACACAATCTTCAAAAATAAATGGCCCTATCATATGGTTATCAATAATGCCACACCAAAAATTAATAGAAAACCGATGCTGAAAATTACCCAATGATTTATTTCATTGGTTTATTTCACAAGTTAAACTCCATCTCTTGTAAATGTTGCTTTATCAGTAAACAGAATAAAACTTACTTTAACAGTTTTCTTGAAGCCAGTGACAAAAATTTAGACGCAATGTAGAGTCACCAGGCAGTGAAATGAGTAGACATTTTCTTTGGTTAGTATTCGCCATACAATACTGTGTGGCAATCCAATACCAACTGAAAATTGGTCTTGTAATAAGCCCAAGGCTATGTTGAACTTACTGTATTATGTTCTCCTCGTGAGTGATACAATGTTCTTAACGTTCAACTGAATAAGACTGTGTTGGGGGAAAAACAGTTGTGCATAAAGAATGGAAAACTGAAGTAAAAGTTTTGTGATTTGTAATCCTTCTATTAGGAAATTTTTCCTGCTATTTCATTTTTGCAGCTAACAAGTTGCCATTGCAATAACCATAAATAAAAACTATGTCAGCATATTCCTCATTTGAAATATGAAATTGCTTTTTTTAGAACACAGAACACAAACTTCACACATACACTGCACTTGACTACAACTTTTAAAAATGTACAAAACTATTGCAATTTTGTACACAGATTACTGTGATTGTTGATCAATCAATACTGATCAATCAATGATAAGTTGATCAACAATACTGCCAATTTAAGGAATAAAAAAAAATCCATTACACTATTATTTCTTTTTTTTCAACAAATTGGGAATGAACTGGTGTTTTAAGTGACTTCTGTTGATTTTATTTTGTTTTACTTTTATTCTGTATTTTATTTTTGTTATTTACTTACTTTAAAAAAATGCATACTAGATATTCTCGAATGTAAAAGATATTACTCTTTCTGTTTGAAATTGCCTAAATATTTTGTTATTCATAAAAACTCATTTCTTGTAATTTTTTCTTGTAGTTGACTCTATTTAAATAATGTTGTTTAGAATTACATTTTCTACAAGGTTTATTTAAAAATTGGCATTTTCATACCCTATAAATCATTCCATCATCTGCATTAGCCCAAGTGTGCATAATAGTCAGACATTAAACACAAAAAAAAAAATTAAAAATTTTATCTGTTTATTGGAACAAAAACTACTTGACTGACTACAAAAACTACTTTGTTGTTTTTTCAAAAACTTCTTGAATTACAGCTTTGGGAACAGTTTTATTCAATCTTTCAAGTAAAAAATTATAAGAAAAAAAGTCAAGATTATGACTTGAATTAGGTTCCTAGAATTTCAGTATGGCTTAATTTCCCTCTTTTTCCAGGAATCATGGCGAAATTTTTCCACCTATAACTTGCTAACAAAACACATCCAGACCAATTTTTATATAAAGTTTTTTCATAATTTTCACTGGTAGAACACACCCTACAAGTCATTCCGTTTCCTCGTGACACACTCTATATAATATGTATATGATTATTTAATATTGTTACTTCGAAAATGAATTTATCATGTCAGTAAAGTTTATTTAATGAAATCCGAGAAACAAAATTTATTAAATAGTTAAAGAATAATAAAATAATAGATTTTACAATACTATTCTGAAAAAAATGGTATATTAAAACTTGAAAAAGTTTGTTTCTATATATAACTAAAATAACACATTATAATAATCACTCAGACATAATATTAATATGATTATAAACCTTAATTTTTTAGCAAAACCTGATTAATCAATTTTTAATCAAACTTTAAAATTAAACTTTTTTTGCTGATAACTCTCTAACTGGAATATTTGGGGAGATGATATAATGACAAATAGATGAAAGCAACCTATTTGATGAATAAATTTGATGAAAATTATTAGAACTGATTTTGAGACAATTTCATTTTTGTTTTTTTATTATTGGTTTTTACCAAAAAAAGTGCTAACTTTAAACATGTATGATGTTTAATCATACATGCTAAACTTAGTGAACAAATATCACTTCTGTAGTGAAACTGAAACATTGTGGGATAACAATGTCCAGAGTCAGTAATTAAATTTAGGCTATTTAGGCAATCTTGCATGACTTTGTCAGTAGATGTTTGTGTATACCTAATGTTTGTGTATACTATTGAAAAAAATTCTTACCAATAATTACTACATTTTCTGTTTAATTATATTAAAAAGAAATACACTTCTTACTGGACAATGTATTTTTAAATTTTATTTCATTTTATTTGTTTCAGTTTAAGCCAATGTGTTTCCAACTACACAGATTTTGGCCCCACACTGATGCGACAACTGTATGACGAAATAAATCAGGCTGAATGTCAATTAGCATCTAATGTCAACTTTCTAAACTATGAACCAGAAAATTTTGAATTATTTGACTTTATTATAATAGGAGCAGGAACTGCAGGTTCTGTCTTAGCTAACAGACTTTCAGAAAACAAAAACTGGAATGTTTTGGTTTTAGAAGCAGGTGGCGATCCAACAATCACCTCAGAAATTCCAGCATTTCTCATGTTGAGTTGGGGTACTGAACTGGATTGGTCAGTTAAGACAGAACCAGAATCCAACATATTCCTTGGCTATGAAAACAGAAGAAATATAATGCCAAGAGGAAAAGTACTGGGAGGATCAAGTGTTCTGAACTTCATGATACATTTACGAGGAAATCCTAAGGATTACGATCACTGGGCGGCTTTAGGTAACAAAGGGTGGTCTTACGATGATCTTCTTCCATTGTTTAAAAAGTCTGAAGACATGAGAGATCCAGAAATACTTTCAAGTCCTAACTTTGATAAATACCACAGTAAAGGTGGCCTTATGTCAATAGAATCTTTTAATTACATTGATGAAACTGGTTTAATAAATATTTTAAAAAAAGGTATGAAACAACTCGGCTACGAGTACTACTCAGATGTCAATGCCGACAAACAAACAGGTTTATTTAAAATTCATGGAACTCTTAGAAACAGCAAGAGGTGTAGTGCAGCCAAAGCATTTTTATTGTCCGCACAAAACAGGCCTAATTTAAAGATCTCCAAATACTCTGAGGTCAGTAAAATATTAATAGAGAACAATTTAGCTCATGGTGTGTTTTTTACAAACAAAAAGGGTCAAATAAAGTATGTAAGAACTAGAAGAGAAGTTATTCTTTCTGCAGGCTCTATAAATTCTCCAAAGATTCTGATGCTCTCTGGTGTTGGACCAAAAGATCATTTACATGAAATGAAAATAAAAAATATTAAAAATTTAAAAGTGGGAGAAAACTTTCAAGATCATGTGTTCTTTCCTTTTCTATTTGTTACTTATAATATATCGACTGTACCAAACAGTCCAATTGATCAGATGTATGAGTTTTTGATCAAATCTTCAGGACCATTATCTGGTTTAGGACCATCAAGTTATTCAGCATTTATTAACACATCATCCGAAGATTACCCAGATATTCAGTTAATTACTTTGAACATTGGCCTGAACGAAACTGGACCAATAAGAACATTTTGGGGCAGCATGGGCCTATCTGAAAATAATATAAGAAAAATAGAAAAAATAAACTCAAAATCTCCACTTCTAGCAATAATTGTTGTCCTTTTAAGGCCAAAAAGTAGAGGTAGAATTTTATTGAAAAGTTCTAATTATAAAACCAATCCAAAAGTATTTAGTGGTTTTTTATCAGAAAATGATGATTCTGAGGTAATTTTAAAGGGCATTGAGTTTGTATCAAACTTAATCAGAACTGATGCTATGAAAACAATTGATGCAAAGCTCAATGAGATACCGATGGAAGAATGCCAAGGGTTTCCAAGCAGAGAGTATTGGATTTGTATTCTTCGACACTTTGTCACAAGTGGTTACCATCAAAGTGGCACTTGTAAAATGGGGCCATCAACAGATCCAGATGCTGTAGTAGACTCTCGACTTCGAGTTAATGGTATAAATAACCTCCGTGTAGTTGATTTATCAATAGTTCCTCGAATTGTAAGTAGTAATACTCATGCAGCAGCAATGGTGATTGGAGAGAAGGGTGCTGAAATGATAAAAGAAGATTCAGTTTAGAAACAAGAAAAAAGTTTAGTGGATATATTATAAAAAATAATAAATATTAGTGAATGATTATAATTTTTTTGTATTTTTTTACTTCTTGTACCATTAAAACTCATAAGAATCAAGGTATAATTATTTATGAATCACAAAGATTTATGTCTTTTGTTTGTTTTGAATTAATTAATGCTAAGGCACAACATACATTACATTTATTGTTTCAAAAATAAAATAGGCTTGTATTATTGTCCTTACCTTATCAAGTTGTAAATATCTAAACACAGTCTACAGGAAGTAGACGTAGTGGTCAGAGCCAGAAATTTGAATGTTTTTGGTATATGTTCTGGTATAAATGAGAATTTAGAAATGCATTATGGTTTATTCTGGTTTTAAAATTGTTACTTAAAGTATTTTTCTTTCTATTATGAAAAATTATATTACATCAGTAATTAAAATATAACTAGTGATTATAAGTCAATGTAACTGTCAAATAAATGTAGGACATGTTAAAGTGCAAATTTAAAATTTGTTGAGAAAAGGATACGATAAATCATAAACAATAACTAGATTTTGTCAAATATGTAATTCAAATAAAACAGGCAGGCAGGCAGAGCAATGTACAACCAAATATTTATGTGAAATTTTTAATGTAGATGTGCAGGAAAATGACAGACAATTCATAAATGGATTTTAAAATTTTTAATTAGATATTTTTAAATTAAACATTTAGTTGGAAATGACACCCATTTACAAAGAGCACTGTGAATGTGTTCACATGCAATGCCAAGCTATTATAAATTTTTTTCTAATACAAAAGTAATTCTAAATACTTCTATATCTTACAGTAAATATAGAACATCCTTTGGTTTAAGAGTGAAAAATAATTTTTATGAGAGAATTAAAGTTATTTAAAGTTTGATAATAAAACTGGTATTTTTGAAATTCTCAAATGCTATCCAAATATTAAAAAAACATGGACTAAGTTGTCCAAATAAAAGGTTTGGTGCTAATTGGCTTAGTCTACCTGACTCCAAAGACATCTTTTAACATTGGCCTACACAATCATTTGCTTAGAATTTTAAAACGCTACTTGTGCAGATTTTAATGTTGATTAGAATGATAGAAAATATTTTCAATAAAGTATAAATTAAAAAAGTTAATTGTGAAATACATAGTTTCTTTTCGAACTTTGTTTGCTTCCATAACGCACACACACACACATCAGACTTTTACACCTATATTTTTAAAATTTTACAATATTGTTCATAACAACACACAATACAAAGCAACATTGTATTACTCATGCATTCTTAATACTTTAAGCAGGTTATGTAAATTAATTTTAATAACAGGTAGCTAATTAATTAGTTTATTTGCAAGTCATTGGCAGTCTGGATACAGAAGTATCTAATAATATTTTAAGTAGTATTATGGCCTACCATTTTAAAATGTTACTTAAATATATAATTTGGCTCTTAATGCTAACTTCAACGGTGAACAGGTATTTTCATTTACTAATAATAATAATTATAATAGTATTTGTTTCGATGATAATAACAATAATAATAATAATAACTTAGGCAATATATTTGCATGTTTTAATAAATAATACATACATTCTTTTAATAATAATACTTACATTCTTATTTTTTATATCTGCTAGTATTTTCCTTAATACCTAAATTAATAAATGGCTGCCAAACAGAATGGTACAACACCAATTAGTGTGAGGGGAGGTGAAACTGCTCTATAGTCCAGTCAAGGATTGTATTTCGCTCCAAAATCCTTAGGACTAAATGGATTGGTATAAAAATTTGACAGAAAATGAACGTAGGTGTAAGAAACAAAATTATATTGCCATTCTATGCTTCAACCCCAGTGGATTGTACCACCCCTTCTCGGGAGTGAGAATTATAATATGCAAAATAACTATAGAAATCGATAGAGAAACACATTCTTAGCAAAAAATGTTCTATAAGCTTTTTTTGATAAGTTAAAACTAAAGTTATTATCAATCAAAAATGCTTGTTTTTCATCAAAAATATGGTTGATTTTAAACGACTTTTGACAAATAACTCGAAAACTGTAAGTTTTATCGGAAAAAAGGTTATGAATAAAATTGAATCTTGTTACAAAATAAAGAGATTGACGTTTTTTTTAATTTTTATTGTGCATTAGAAATTTAGATATTGCTAGTTAAAGAAAACCTTTTTTTAAAAAAAAATTGAAATTGAATTGTTTAACCTCAAATAATGGGAAAACAAAGCATTTTTGGGGAAAAACTCAATGAAACGTTTTTGAAGAACTTACAAAATCCTTTAAAATGAGCAGTTGTAAAAGGTTTTTTCATGAATATTTACAGAGTTATGGTCAACATAATGATTGTTTACTTCATCAGCAAAAAAAATCAGTATTAAGATTTGTACCATACCAACCAGGAATAAAAATAAATGTAATCGATGAACCAATTTATCAGTTTGAGTCTTAATAATATGTTCCTAATGTTTCATGACTTTAGGATTTGTAGTTTTGAAAAAAAACACTCGAATTTAATACACAAAAAAATTAAGTTTAAAAATAATATTATTCTTTTCAAAATAACTGGAAAACTAAAGAAGATAAGTAAAAAGTGCTAGAATATAAAAATATAGCTTCTTTTTTACTATTTTTTTTATTTTTTTTATTTATCTCTGTAGAGTGGGAATTAACTGAGGTATGACTATTTAAAGTCCATATTTTAGTTCGAGGATTGCCTTGACCATGCCCTTTGACCTTGAAAATTTCAAAACTAATGGGGTTCAACTTTGTTTAACACCTAGCCCTAACAAATACCTATTAAATAGTTTTTAGATCTCTTTAATATCTCAAAAATTAAGGAGTTATTGGTGAAAAACCAAATGCACTGATTTACTGAATTTTTAGAAGAACACACATTTTTCATTTTCAAACATTTTGGAGCATTTAAAATATATTAGAATTCATATGTTGGCTTAAATTTAAAAAAAAATACATCTATACACATTTATATATATATATATATATATATATATATATATATATATGTTATATAAACAATAATTGTATAATTTGCTAAATTTAGTGTTGACAATGTAGTTTTTAGCATAGTAAGCATTTTCATTGTATGTGGAGATGGAGGATCATATTCTCAGTGTTGTCGAGGTTTCACTCAGTTCACATCTCAATGCATATGAGAAGAACTTAAATAACTATTTAAATTAATTTTATTAATTAATTAACAAACAAAATAATTAAATATCAATGATCAATTTGTTAATTGGTTTATTTTTAAAGATAAACCAAACATAGGTTATCATAAATAATCGGTAGCATTATTTTATACATATTATATTTTATTATTTGATTTTTAACTTTAATTTGATTTGTTTTTGTGTGTAATAATAACTAAATATTACAATGTTTATCCCAACGCTGAAGAAAGAATACCTGGACATGATTCCAGAGTTTAGCAGAGAACCAACCATGCTTAATAGATTCATCACAATATGTGATAAAATGGTCAATAAATTCTTTGTAGCTGATAATTTAGAAGATTTCCAAAAAGAATATTGGTTTTTGTCCATATTACCAAAATTAAAGGGGCAAGCTCTTGAAATGGTAGTTAATTCTAATCCTTATGCTTGGGCAGATGTAAAAAGGATTTTGTTGACTAGTTATTTAGATAAGAGGGATTGTTTTACTTTGAATCTTGAAATGGTCAAATTAAAGCAATAAAACGGGAAATCACCTTTCAAATTTTATGAAAAGATTCAAAAGCTATTAAATTTACAGATAGCATTTTTTTAAACAGAGAACCATCCGCTAGGGATGTTCTATGCAAGTATGTACAAAAATTAGCATTACATGTTCTGTTAAGGGGACTTCAAGAACCGCTAGGGTCCCTCATGAGAACTAACAACCCTACCTCACTTGAAGAAACACTCAGTATGCTTGCAAACAATTTCCAGTTTAAAAACAACAAATTATTCCAAACTACTGTTTCAAAATTCCACCAAAAAACCAGTACATGCTAATCCGTAAACCAATACTTAACCATCAGTTTCAACAAAACCCTTACAAACAATTGCATCAACCAGCACAACCAAATTCTAACTATGGACACAGACAACCTTACTGTCAGCCACAAAAACATTTTGTAACTAATAATATTCCAAAAACAGATCAAAGTTATCGACCCACGCCAGTGAGCATTACGACTAGTCAAACGGGCATCGCGATTAGACAAAATAAATTATACCAGATGACCAGCAAGCAGGTTGACCATGCGATGTATGAACTGATGAGGCAAATGCCTAATGTTTCCTTATCAGTCCAAGATGTGACAGACTTTGAAGAAACCCAATTCGATAACGAAAATTACCAAAATAATAGCAATTTTGATACCGAGGAAACCAACAAAGTTGACAACGCATGTAGTTTAGAACAGAATCATTTTTTAGGACTTACTGTAATGAAGAGCGATTTTCCATAATGAACATCGACACAAATGAATTACCCTATATCTATGACCCAAAAAGCAACCTAAAAATTTTGATAGCATTTTTAAACAGAGAACCATCCGCTAGGGATGTTCTATGCAAGTATGTACAAAAATTAGCATTACATGTTCTGTTAAGGGGACTTCAAGAACCGCTAGGGTCCCTCATGAGAACTAACAACCCTACCTCACTTGAAGAAACACTCAGTATGCTTGCAAACAATTTCCAGTTTAAAAACAACAAATTATTCCAAACTACTGTTTCAAAATTCCACCAAAAAACCAGTACATGCTAATCCAGTAAACCAATACTTAACCATCAGTTTCAACAAAACCCTTACAAACAATTGCATCAACCAGCACAACCAAATTCTAACTATGGACACAGACAACCTTACTGTCAGCCACAAAAACATTTTGTAACTAATAATATTCCAAAAACAGATCAAAGTTATCGACCCACGCCAGTGAGCATTACGACTAGTCAAACGGGCATCGCGATTAGACAAAATAAATTATACCAGATGACCAGCAAGCAGGTTGACCATGCGATGTATGAACTGATGAGGCAAATGCCTAATGTTTCCTTATCAGTCCAAGATGTGACAGACTTTGAAGAAACCCAATTCGATAACGAAAATTACCAAAATAATAGCAATTTTGATACCGAGGAAACCAACAAAGTTGACAACGCATGTAGTTTAGAACAGAATCATTTTTTAGGACTTACTGTAATGAAGAGCGATTTTCCATAATGAACATCGACACAAATGAATTACCCTATATCTATGACCCAAAAAGCAACCTAAAAATTTTGATAGACACAGGAGCACCAGGGTCATTCATTAACAAACCAATAGCGTTTCGCTTGTTCAGAAATACACTAAAACAGGAGCCGTTTGAAGTTTCCACAACACACGGTGTCTCAAAAGAAAAATTTAGTTGTAAATTGCCTTTATTGGGGAAGAAAATAACAAAATTCTATCTATTTAATTTTCATAAAAATTTCGATCTACTACCAGGACTTGACAATATGAAGGAACAAAAAATTAATTTAGACTCTGTACATAATCAGCTAATATTTTGCAGAAAAAAATTCCTATACATTATTTCAATACGGAAAAGGAAAACAACAACAACAATAATAATAATAATAACAAAGATACACCTCCAAAAAAGATCGCATGCCATCTCATTAAAACTAGATCTAAACAAGTAAGAAAAATTTAAATTGGTAATTTATATAATGGAGAAGGGATACTATCATACAAAGAAAGTGATGGGTTGGAAATACCACAATGTTTAGTGCAAGTTATAGAAGGGAAAGCACTTTGTCCTATTATAAGTATCAAAACAGACGATAGATGTTTAATAGTTGAACCCTTAAAAGTTCAACCATTAATTAACTTCGAAATCTGTAAAATAAACAAACAAGAAATATATAATTGATTCCTGTTTATTCTATCCAGAAATCTATCACAAGGAAGTGGGCAAACAAATACAGGATGTGTTAGAACAAAAAATAATATAACCGTCTCACTCACCTTAGAACTCACCTATTTGGATAGTACCCAAGAAAGCAGATGCATCTAATAAGCAGAAATTTAGACTGGTAATTGATTTCAGAGGTTTGAACGCTGAGACAATCGATGACAAATTCCCTTTACCTAATATAACGGACATTTTAGATAACCTTGGGAGGTCTCAATACTTTAGCACCCTAGACCTCGCATCTGGTTTCCACCAAGTAGAGATGCACCCCGATAGTGTCAGTAAAACAGTCTTTTCGACGGAAACTGGGCACGTTGAATTTTTAAGAATGCCGTTCAGTCTCAAACATAGCCCACCGACTTTCCAAAGAGTAATAAACAACATTTTACGTGGGATTCAAAATGAATCATGCTTGACCTACCTCGACAATATAATAATATATTCTACCAGTTTAAAAGAACACATAAATAGGTTAAGAGAAGTTTTCAACAGATTAAGAGAAGCCATTTTAAAATTCAACCCGATGAAACAGAATTTTTGAGGAAAGAGGTCATTTATTTAGGGCATGTAGTGACACCAGAAGGAGTTAAACCTAACCCAGACAAAATCAGAGCTACAAAAAACTATCCAATTCTGAAAACGCCAAAAGAAATCAAAGGATACTACAGAAAATTTATTAAGGATTTCACAAAAATAACAAAACACCCCCACCAAATACCCACTGTTTAAAGAAAGAATCAAAATTGATATTAATAAACCTGAATATATAAACTGTTTTGAAACTTGCAAAAATATCTTGTGTAATGAACCTTTATTACAATACCCAGACTTTGAAAAAAAATTTATTCTGACAACTGACGCAAGCAATTATGCGGTAGGAGTAATTTTATCACAAATCAAAAATGGAGCAGACCTACCAATAGCATACGCCAGCAGAACTCTTAATAAAGCGAAACCCAATATCCTGCCATTGAGAAAGAACTCTTTGCAATCATTTTTGGAACTAAATACTTCAGACCTTACCAATATGGCAGGAAATTTAAAATTTACACAGATTATAAACCCTTACAGTGGTTGTTTTCTGTTAAACAACCAAATTCCAGGTTACTCAGGTAGAGATTAAAATTAGAGGAGTACGATTATGAAATTAGGTACAAAAAAGGAAAATTAAACTGAAATGCCAATGCCTTGTCAAGGATACAGCTAAATATCACTGAGCATAATGCGAACAATCAGCATACTATGGATGAAGAACTACACAAAACAATAGCCGAGTGGACTAGTTTCTACTTTCCTGATGGACAATAATGAATCAATAATCACAAAATTTTGACGCAGAAGAAGAGACTCCTGCCGCATATCAAGAAGAAATCAACGCAGAAAGCGACCAAACCATCCATTCTAATTTTGAAGGGAACACGCAAGTAGAAATACCCATCTCAGATGAGCCGGTAAATTTTGGAAAAAACCAAATTTTGCTAAGTCTTGTGAAATATCAACCTAAGGACGTAAACAAACTGAAGCTATTTCGAACCAGTAAAATAAGATTAATAGTTTAAATATCTGAAAATAACTTAAATAATTACATTGTTAAGTTTGTGAAGGAATATTTGTTACCCAATTTTAAATATAATATTTATTTTAAAAACGACTTTTATGAAAAATGTGTGACATGTATAACTAAAAATTTCAAAAATTCCAAACTTTGGTTAGTTAAATGTAACATTAAGTTGTTAGATGTGACTAGAGAAGATGAAATTCAAGAAATAATATAAAATTACCACTTAAGCAAAACTAATCATCGTGGTATCCAAGAGACTTATGAACAAATTAAGTGAAAATTCTGTTAGCCCAATATTAAAACATACATCCAAAATTTTATTAATAACTGTGAAATTTGTTTATCTGTAAAATCCGAGCGCATACCATTAAAACTTGAAATGAACCTTACACCCACACCATCAAAACTGCTACAGCTAAAGGTGCATGTAGATAGCATTTCAGTAGAGAAGAACAAATTTCTGAGTGTCATTGACGGTTTCTCCTGTTACGCACAAGTGTACCGCATAGGAGCGCCCACACGCTTGAAACAGCTGACAAACTGCTAGATTACTCTCACACTATGGTGTCCCTGAAGTTATCATTTCAGACAATGGGACTGAGTTTAACAACAAAGTGATAAAAGAAATTATGGAATTACACAAAATCAAAGTTCACTCAAAAAGCACGAATGAGCAAGTCGAAATTCGAAGTCATGATGATTATGTTTTTTGACATCCGAGGGATTGTTTACATTAAATAAGTGCCTGAAGGTCAAACTATTAACCAAATTAATTTAATTGAAAGAGGTTTTGACCACTCGCCATGAATGCGTGCGAAGTAAGCGACCTGACATGTGAAAAAATCATTCATGGATCCTTCATCAAGATAATACACTGGCACACAAAGCACAGTCGATCAAGACGTTTTTGGCAAAGCATGAAATTCCTGTGTTGGAGCATCCATCCTATTCACCTGACCTTGCTCCATGTGACGTTTTTTGTTTCCTAAAGTCAAGAGGGCGTTGAAAGGAACATGTTTTGAGTTTGTAGATTCGGTGAAGAAAAACATTGGACATGATGATGGCCATATCAGAAGACGATATGCAACATTGCTTCCAACAATGAAAAATTCATGTGGAGTGGCGTAGGAATTGAGGAGGGGTATAAATTGAAGAAGATAAGGTTTCCAATATAAACAATGTTAAATAAAATGTTAAAAAAATTCAGTCCAATTAATTTCTAGCCATACCACGTATATTCCAATTTTCCAAAATTTTGAACTTATATATAAAGATTCAAAACTGAAATAAAACATTATATTCATTACTCAGATATCATATTAAAATGGATTTTAGTTTTTCAGCAAAACCTATAATTAACCAGTTTTTAAAAATTAGATTTTTTTTTAGTGATAACTTTTTAACTGGAATATTTGGGGAAATGATGTGAAGACAATCAGATGATAACAGCCTATATATTTTGGAATACATTTGATGAAAATCATTAGAGCTGATTTTGATAAAAAAATCCATTTTTGTAAATTTATTTATAATTATTTATGTTTTTTACCAAAAAAAAGTGCTTGAAAATAAATATATTTTAATAGTTAAAAATGACCTGTGAAGTTTTTAATGATCATAAATTTACACATGCTTTGCATAGTGAGAATATTTAAATACCATAATTTTTTATTTTCAATTCCCGAGACAGTTTCACTCGATTCTCACATCCGGCATTTTGTTTTTGTTGAAAAGAGCAATACATATATGAAAGGAAAAAATTTTTAAGTCTTTAAGGTCAGGCTTCCATTTATAAACTGAATTCAATATCACTGGCTTATTTAAACATACTAAACTAAACAATGAGCAAACATAATGAAACTGAATAATATTCCGGGATAATGATGTCCACAGTCAGTAATTAAATTTAGACTATTACAATCTAACATGTTGTTCTCACTAGATGAGTAGCCTACTTGATTGAAGATACAACTGTATATTTTGAAAAAAATTCTTACCAATAATTAATTTGTTTTCTGGTTTACTAATATTTTTAAAAAATATATATTTTTTTTACTGTATAATGCATTTGTATAATTTTTATTTTATTTGTTTCAGTTTAAACCAATGTATTTCCAACAAAACAGATTTTGGCCCCACACTAGTACAACAACTGTATGACAAAATAAATCAGGCTGAATGTCAATTAGCATCTAATGTAAACTTTCTAAATTATCACCCAGAAAACTTTGAAATATTCGATTTCATTGTAATAGGAGCAGGAAGTGCAGGTTCTGTCATAGCCAATAGACTTTCGGAAAACAAAAACTGGAAGGTTTTGGTTTTAGAAGCAGGTGGAGATCCAACAATCACCTCGGAAATTCCTGCATTTATGATGTTGAGTTATGGTACTGAACTGGATTGGACAGTTAAGACGGAACCAGAAACCAACATATTCCTTGGCTATGAAAACAGAATAAATATATGGCCAAGAGGAAAAGTACTGGGAGGATCAAGTGTTCTAAACTTCATGGCATATTTACGAGGAAATCCTAAAGATTACGATCACTGGGCGGCTTTAGGTAACAAAGGGTGGTCTTACGATGACCTCCTACCTTTTTTTAAAAAGTCTGAGGACATGAGAGATCCAGAAATTCTTTCAAGTCCTAACTTTGATAAATACCACAGTAAAGGTGGCCTTATGTCAATAGAATCTTTTAATTACAATGATGAAACTAGTTTAATAAATATTTTAAAAAAAGGTATGAAACAACTCGGCTACGAGTACTACTCAGATGTCAATGCCGACAAACAAACAGGTTTATTTAAAATTCATGGAACTCTTAGAAACAGCAAGAGGTGTAGTGCAGCCAAAGCATTTTTATTGTCCGCACAAAACAGGCCTAATTTAAAGATTTCCAAATACTCTGAGGTCAGTAAAATATTAATAGAGAACAATTTAGCTCATGGTGTTTTTTTTACAAACAAAAAGGGTCAAATAAAGTATGTAAGAACTAGAAGAGAAGTTATTCTTTCTGCAGGCTCTATAAATTCTCCAAAGATTCTGATGCTCTCTGGTGTTGGACCAAAAGATCATTTACATGAAATGAAAATAAAAAATATTAAAAATCTAAAAGTGGGAGAAAACTTTCAAGATCATGTGTTCTTTCCTTTTCTATTTGTTACTTATAATATATCGACTGTACCAAACAGTCCAATTGATCAGATGTATGACTTTTTGATCAAATCTTCAGGACCATTATCTAATATTGGACCAACAAGTTATTCAGCATTTATTAACACATCATCTGAAGATTACCCGGATATTCAGTTACTTACTTTGAATTTTGGCCTGAACGAAACTGGACCAATAAGAACATTTTGGGGCAGCACTGGACTATCTGAAAAAAACATAAGAAAAATAGAAAAAATAAACTCAAAATCTCCACTTCTAACTATGATTGTTGTCCTTTTAAGGCCAAAAAGTAGAGGTAGAATTTTATTACAAAGCTCTAATTATAAAACCAATCCAAAAGTATTTAGTGGCTTTTTATCACAAAATGATGATTCTGATGTCATTTTAAAGGGTATTGAGTTTGTATCAAACTTAATCAGAACTGATGCTATGAAAACAATTGATGCAAAGCTCAATGAGATACCGATGGAAGAATGCCAAGCGTTTCCAAGCAGAGAGTATTGGATTTGTCTTCTTCGACACTTTGTCACAAGTGGTTACCATCACAGTGGCACTTGTAAAATGGGGCCATCAACTTGAAATGAACCTTACACCCACACCATCAAAACTGCTACAGCTAAAGGTGCATGTAGATAGCATTTCAGTAGAGAAGAACAAATTTCTGAGTGTCATTGACAGTTTCTCCTGTTACGCACAAGTGTACCGCATAGGAGCGCCCACACGCTTGAAACAGCTGACAAACTGCTAGATTACTTCTCACATTATGGTGTCCCTGAAGTTATCATTTCAGACAATGGGACTGAGTTTAACAACAAAGTGATAAAAGAAATTATGGAATTACACAAAATCAAAGTTCACTCAAAAAGCACGAATGAGCAAGTCGAAATTCAAAGTCATGATGATTATGTTTTTTGACATCCGAGGGATTGTTTACATTAAATAAGTGCCTGAAGGTCAAACTATTAACCAAATTAATTTAATTGAAAGAGGTTTTGACCACTCGCCATGAATGCGTGCGAAGTAAGCGACCTGACATGTGAAAAAATCATTCATGGATCCTTCATCAAGATAATACACTGGCACACAAAGCACAGTCGATCAAGACGTTTTTGGCAAAGCATGAAATTCCTGTGTTGGAGCATCCATCCTATTCACCTGACCTTGCTCCATGTGACGTTTTTTGTTTCCTAAGGTCAAGAGGGCGTTGAAAGGAACATGTTTTGAGTTTGTAGATTCGGTGAAGAAAAACATTGGACATGATGATGGCCATATCAGAAGACGATATGCAACATTGCTTCCAACAATGAAAAATTCATGTGGAGTGGCGTAGGAATTGAGGAGGGGTATAAATTGAAGAAGATAAGGTTTCCAATATAAACAATGTTAAATAAAATGTTAAAAAAATTCAGTCCAATTAATTTCTAGCCATACCACGTATATTCCAATTTTCCAAAATTTTGAACTTATATATAAAGATTCAAAACTGAAATAAAACATTATATTCATTACTCAGATATCATATTAAAATGGATTTTAGTTTTTCAGCAAAACCTATAATTAACCAGTTTTTAAAAATTAGATTTTTTTTTAGTGATAACTTTTTAACTGGAATATTTGGGGAAATGATGTGAAGACAATCAGATGATAACAGCCTATATATTTTGGAATACATTTGATGAAAATCATTAGAGCTGATTTTGATAAAAAAATCCATTTTTGTAAATTTATTTATAATTATTTATGTTTTTTACCAAAAAAAAGTGCTTGAAAATAAATATATTTTAATAGTTAAAAATGACCTGTGAAGTTTTTTAATGATCAAGTAAATTTACACATGCTTTGCATAGTGAGAATATTTAAATACCATATTTTTTTATTTTCAATTCCCGAGACAGTTTCACTCGATTCTCACATCCGGCATTTTGTTTTTGTTGAAAAGAGCAATACATATATGAAAGGAAAAAATTTTTAAGTCTTTAAGGTCAGGCTTCCATTTATAAACTGAATTCAATATCACTGGCTTATTTAAACATACTAAACTAAACAATGAGCAAACATAATGAAACTGAATAATATTCCGGGATAATGATGTCCACAGTCAGTAATTAAATTTAGACTATTACAATCTAACATGTTGTTCTCACTAGATGAGTAGCCTACTTGATTGAAGATACAACTGTATATTTTGAAAAAAATTCTTACCAATAATTAATTTGTTTTCTGGTTTACTAATATTTTTTTTACTGTATAATGCATTTGTATAATTTTTATTTTATTTGTTTCAGTTTAAACCAATGTATTTCCAACAAAACAGATTATGGCCCCACACTAGTACAACAACTGTATGACAAAATAAATCAGGCTGAATGTCAATTAGCATCTAATGTAAACTTTCTAAATTATCACCCAGAAAACTTTGAAATATTCGATTTCATTGTAATAGGAGCAGGAAGTGCAGGTTCTGTCATAGCCAATAGACTTTCGGAAAACAAAAACTGGAAGGTTTTGGTTTTAGAAGCAGGTGGAGATCCAACAATCACCTCGGAAATTCCTGCATTTATGATGTTGAGTTATGGTACTGAACTGGATTGGACAGTTAAGACGGAACCAGAAACCAACATATTCCTTGGCTATGAAAACAGAATAAATATATGGCCAAGAGGAAAAGTACTGGGAGGATCAAGTGTTCTAAACTTCATGGCATATTTACGAGGAAATCCTAAAGATTACGATCACTGGGCGGCTTTAGGTAACAAAGGGTGGTCTTACGATGACCTCCTACCTTTTTTTAAAAAGTCTGAAGACATGAGAGATCCAGAAATTCTTTCAAGTCCTAACTTTGATAAATACCACAGTAAAGGTGGCCTTATGTCAATAGAATCTTTTAATTACATTGATGAAACTGGTTTAATAAATATTTTAAAAAAAGGTATGAAACAACTCGGCTACGAGTACTACTCAGATGTCAATGCCGACAAACAAACAGGTTTATTTAAAATTCATGGAACTCTTAGAAACAGCAAGAGGTGTAGTGCAGCCAAAGCATTTTTATTGTCCGCACAAAACAGGCCTAATTTAAAGATCTCCAAATACTCTGAGGTCAGTAAAATATTAATAGAGAACAATTTAGCTCATGGTGTTTTTTTTACAAACAAAAAGGGTCAAATAAAGTATGTAAGAACTAGAAGAGAAGTTATTCTTTCTGCAGGCTCTATAAATTCTCCAAAGATTCTGATGCTCTCTGGTGTTGGACCAAAAGATCACTTACATGAAATGAAAATAAAAAATATTAAAAA
The DNA here is from genome assembly GCA_022606455.1 of Callitettix versicolor. Taxonomy (NCBI): domain Eukaryota; kingdom Metazoa; phylum Arthropoda; class Insecta; order Hemiptera; family Cercopidae; genus Callitettix; species Callitettix versicolor. The sequence continues at coordinate 97,764,166 of CM040186.1, read as the reverse complement.
TCTAAAAGTGGGAGAAAACTTTCAAGATCATGTGTTCTTTCCTTTTCTATTTGTTACTTATAATATATCGACTGTACCAAACAGTCCAATTGATCAGATGTATGACTTTTTGATCAAATCTTCAGGACCATTATCTAATATTGGACCAACAAGTTATTCAGCATTTATTAACACATCATCTGAAGATTACCCAGATATTCAGTTAATTACTTTGAATTTTGGCCTGAATGAAACTGGACCAATAAGAACATTTTGGGGCAGCACTGGACTATCCGAAAGTAACATAAGAAAAATAGAAAAAATAAACTCAAAATCTCCACTTCTAACAATAATTGTTGTCCTTTTAAGGCCAAAAAGTAGAGGTAGAATTTTATTACAAAGCTCTAATTATAAAACCAATCCAAAAGTATTTAGTGGCTTTTTATCACAAAATGATGATTCTGAGGTCATTTTAAAGGGTATTGAGTTTGTATCAAACTTAATCAGAACTGATGCTATGAAAACAATTGATGCAAAGCTCAATGAGATACCGATGGAAGAATGCCAAGGGTTTCCAAGCAGAGAGTATTGGATTTGTCTTCTTCGACACTTTGTCACAAGTGGTTACCATCACAGTGGCACTTGTAAAATGGGGCCATCAACAGATCCGGATGCTGTAGTAGACTCTCGACTTCGAGTTAATGGTATAAATAACCTCCGTGTAGTTGATTTATCAATAGTTCCTCGAATTGTAAGTACTAATACACAAGCAGCAGCAATGGTGATTGGAGAAAGGGTGCTGAAATGATAAAAGAAGATTCAGTTTAGTAAATAGGACAAAATTTAGTGAAGATATATAATAAATATTAGTGAATGAGTATAATTTTCTTGTGTTTATTTTTTCTTACACCATTACAATTCATAATGTATATTAATTGGATAAATAACAAAGAAGTATGTTTTTTTGAATTATTTTTGTTTATATTTACTTTATTGTATATTACAATCTTTAGCAATACATTATATTAGATTAGTTTAGATGCTAGAGGAAGGGATAATTCAATCCCAGGCGATCAACTGTGCAATATTTATTGTGCAACTAAACCTCTTAAATGTCTAGTTCAGCAGATTGGTGCCCCTAATAAGTTCAGCAACTTATTACTGAACATTTTAAGTTTAATAAGTAATAAACTGAGCATTGAAGAAGTACTAACAACTTATAATAATTGAAATTAAATTTTTATTTCACTTCAACCTATATCTAGCAATAAACACATTGGCTAAGTGAGAAATTTTACAGTAAAATTCAATATATATATATATATATATATATATATATATATATATATATATATATATATATCTTAAATCAATAAATTATATCATCCACAGAGCTGCCTTGGTGGCCTAGTTAATAGCGTACTAGGCTTACACCCCGAGGACCCGGGTTCGTTTCCCGGCGAAGGCTTGGCATTTTAATATGCTGTAAATCATCCCATCATCTGCATTAGCACAAGTGTGCTCAATAGTCCGATGTTAAACACAAAAAAAAAAATAATAAATTATGTCATTATGTCATTCTAAAGGGTTTCTTTGCATTGTGGGTAATTTATTTTGCGAAATTAATGATGATAATAAGTTTATGTCTATTTTAGTCTTCCACAAAATATGATTTTACATAGAGTCTTCTTTTATGAAGCATAGTAAATGTTTTGATTGCAATTTTCACAAAATTTAAATTTAAGTCAGCATGTAAGTTATTACATTGGTAACACTTGGTATTTGTAATTGCTTCAATGATCATATTCTCATTATTGTAACATAGCCACCGGACCACATATTCAAATGATTAGGATTATATACCTATTCTTCCCATCAGTGGTCTATCAACTCACCTCATAAAGGCTACCGCGGTTTCAAAACTTTATAGTTTCATCTTCAGGCCATACAAAATGTTAAATCCCTCTGTCGAGGTCATCACAAAGTTAACAAAACATTAAAACGTACATCACTAACACTAAGCACAATTACACATTTAAAATATTCACTATGAAATTCGGCTTGGCCAAGCTACACACGCGACTCATACGTCGTTACATTCCGGACTGTCGTACGCTGCAGATGTAAAGAGATGTATATAATTTTTCAACTGGAAACATTCTACAGTTCAAATAACAAAACATATCTCATAATTAAAAAAAATATGAAGAAGAAGAAATGGTTGTATGGAAGGGCATTCTATTATTGACCTTCTGTAACATAATAAATAAATTTAATACAGAATGTTTATTCAAGGTAGCCACTGAATAACAAAATTGAATAAAACTTTTTAAAAAATTCATGAATTGAAAAGTTATAGTTGAAACCCTGAAATACTGATTAGATTGCAAAAAATCTCTAAATTAGCAATAACTAAAAACTGAAATCTCATATGGAGGTTCAGGTTAAATATTAAGTGCTCATTTAGAAATAATCTCAAAATACACCGATGTGTGGCAGGTTGAAACGATTTTCTTGACTTCAAAAAAAAATCAATAAAATCAGACTACACATTAATTATACAATTAATCGAGCTTATGAAATTTTGAACATTTTGATACACATGTCTGAAGTTAATAAACCTTGAAAGTCAACGAAAATGAAATAACATATTCAGGGATACATTTTTTCATATTAATTGTAAAATAATCATGAAGTTGATGAATTAGATGACAATGCTGATATTATAATATTTTTGTATAAATTATTTTGTGTATTATTGAAACAGTTTAAGTTTCTTAGCTAAAGCCACAATGGAGAATCCTAGTATAATAGTTTCAATAATTAATATAATAACTTATAGAAATAAAAAAAATAAAAAAATATTAATAATAAAATATAAATTATAATAATATAAATAAATATAATAATAAAATTATATATCATATAATATTTATATTTTTATAATCATTATTATAAAATATAATTATTTTATAATATTAATTATTATATTATAATTAATTTATTATATATATATACACACACACACACACACACACACACACACACACACACACACACACACACACACACACACACACACACACACACACACGAGGTGTGACTAGAAAATTACCAGAATGAATTTTTAAAACTTTTTATTTAACATTGTTTGCATTGGAAACCTTATCACCTTCAATATACACCCGTCCTCAATTTCTACATCATCTGGTGGTCTTGGAAAGAGTGTTGTTACATAAGTATAAAGTTAGCGTATAAATGAATGTAAGTGGGTCCGGTACCATTGCAGTGTGTGTGTGTGTGTGTGTGTATGTGTGTGATTACAAATTTTGAATACACCTCAAAACATGTTCTTTGAAGAAACCTCAAAGTTAGAATCAATGCTCATTTCATGTTCCCAGGTCTGGAATCTTTGAACACAGTTTATTTTTTAAAATTCAGCAATAAATCTGATTATAGATTACATACAAAATCTTCTTCTTCTTCTTCTTCCAATGGCTCCTTTTGGTTCACACCATTTTGGATCTTGCCTCCCAATACAATCCAGGAAAGTCCCTTCGTCCCTGCTTCCCTCTATCCAGGCCCTCGCAGATCAGTAAGTGATCCTTGTCCATAACATACACATCTTTTGAACAAATCTTGCACTTGTCAGAGGTTATTAGTCTCATCCTATGGAAATGCTTGGCAAGACAATCGTGACCAGTTTCCAAGCAGAAATTTGCTACAGCTATTTTGTGTGGAAGCATCTTATTGTCCTTAAAAAGATTAAACGGATCATAAGCTTTGTCTTGTAGGTTTTTCTTCATTTCACTAACAAATTTTTGTTGTGAGTCTGTTTTTAGTTTTCTTATAACTGCTTGTAATGACAGGGAGCCTGCTGGCTTTTGAATAATTTTTGTTCCTCTCTTCGCCAAATTATCCGCAGCTTCATTTCCCATCAATCCCACATGTGCAGGGACCCACTGCATTGTGATATTGCCAACATTATTTCTTACAATCTTGTAATTCTGTCTGATATTTTGTATTATTTTGCTTTTGGATTATCATTATTGGCTATTGCTTGCAGAGATGATTTGGAGTCAACTAAGACCACTATGTTTGTGTTCAGCCATGGTCTCACAATCAGCTGTTCAAGAGCCTCATTTACAGCTATCAATTCTGCCTCAAACACTGTAGAATTGCTGCTTAAAGCAATGTAGTGCGAGAAGTGGTCACAATATATTCCAGCTCATGTTTCTCCTTCCATTCTAGAGCCATCAGTATATACAAGGATCCAAGAGTCTGACGGGTATCGCACTTCCAAGGTTTCCAAAGCGATTTGAGATATTTTCACTGGAGCATCAGAGTTCTTGCTCACTGGTTCAAGCAGATCCAAGAAAATGTTAAAATCCATGAATTCCAATGGGTCCATGAGTTGAAGAGGTTGTTCCACATTTACTTTGTTTATCCTGTTAGAGATGATAAGTTGTTTAAAGCTGGTCTGAGTTTTTAGCGTTTGCTTTGAAAACTCAGACCAAATGTTGATTGTGGGGGGACAATGTTGATCGTGTCCGCAGCATACTTTAAGCTGTACATGTCCCCTGGGTAGTGCTAAATGATCAACAGCGCTGGCAAACGCCTCCCAAGAAGCAAATACAAAATCTTATATAACGTGTAATTAATTGTGTTGTATACCAAATCCACAATGGTGCTTTTAAAAATTACAGACATTAGATATGTAAAGTTACAAAAGAAAATTGTCAAAAATATTTGTTTAGTATAAAGATAAGAATGTCATTGTCTTACAACTTTCCGTTATAATTAATCCCTTCAAGATTTAAAACAAATTAACTACAGTTACCTAACAATGTAGTGCTTTGTATAAATTAAAATTAAACGATGATGATACACCTGAAACCTGAAAAATGTTGAAAAGTTGTTTAATTTTCTTTCTAACGTGGGCTTTTGGGAGCTGGTAAGTATTGTTTAAGAAGTACTGCACTAGTTTTTTTAATAAATAAAACTGCATATATTTATTGCAGTATTTGACTTTATTTCAATTTTTAAAATGAGTGTATCATAAGGCCATGTAGCCATCAAATAAAGAACAGAGTTCCTGTGAGCGGAGCGAACTATGCATTCAAACCCAAAGCTATTATTTCCACTGAACTTATTGTGTAGCCACTGAAAGCAAAACGGAGTTGAGTGGAGGCAAGCAGCATCACATGGCAATGAATGTTGAATGTATAGTTTGCTCCGCTCAGCTCAACTCCGCTCGGCATTTGGTGGCCAATCGGACTGTCAGTTAACTGAATATATAGTTTAGTTGTAACAAAGTTTGAAAATGCCACAACTAAAACTTTAAAATCATTGTATAATTTTAGTTAAGGCAAATTATAACTTATGTTACAGAAACTATTGGACTGGCCACTTTCATTGTCCATACATTTGTTGCATTTTTTAACCCTGGAATACTAACATTATTAGTAGTACTGCTATTAATAATATATGCAAAATTTACGTACATTTCTATTTTATTTTTATTTATTATAAAGAAAAAACTGTAAAGTTTTAAGTTCAATACATTAGTATATCATATTAATTTACTTTTAAAAACTTTGTATAATATTTTGCAAAAACATTTTATAAAAAAATACAAAATTCACAATTAATTTCCACTATAGTCCTATTCAATAATTACATGAAATAATAAATGTTACACATCTTTATGTAGGTAGCACGTTATAGGCTACACTTAACAAGTTGGGCAAATTTTGACGTGATGCTCACCACAGATTGGTTGATAACACTTTGTGCATTAGTTGGTTGTCATTATCTATTTTTTATAATGACAAAAGGAACAATAATTTCTTTGTCCAGACTATTGGGGACCACACACATCTTCTGGCATTCCCTCATTTACGGGGTTTCCCAGAGTTTTGTTGATAATATTTTTCAGCTGACCAGACATGCCAACTCCTGAACCTGTAATTCTCTCTTCCTGCCAAGGTGCAGCCAATTGTTTATGCAGTTATACCATAAACTCCATTCTCGATTTTTAAATGTTCTTTTTCTTTTTTGACAAATTGGTGTCTGTAAATGACATAACTATTTATTGTTGCCAAATTTAACATATTATTAAAAAACAGAGACCATCTTTTGGTTTTCCTCCCACAGTTCATGGACTAATGTATCTTCTCCGCTCTTTGTATTAAGTGTGTGTATTATTTTCGGTTTTTAAGATTCCTCTTGTACAGAAACGTCACCATGCATTGTTGAGATGAGGACAATAAATTTGTTATTTTTTCTTGGTTTGAATGAAACTGCCAGCACTTCTGAGGTTTCTGAGAAGAGAAATAAAGAGGTTACTGGTCCTCGGTTTTTGTATTTTGGATCCACATACTCAGGAGGTAATTCAGTTTTATTTTTTCAAATGGTTCCAACACAAGTCAGTTTGTAATCTGTCAGTAATAACTCAGCAAGAGAAATGGAAATAAACCAATTATCCATGGTAAGATTTCAGTTACTTCCTTTCATTGTTCCAATAATTTTCTTGACATAATAATCTGCAGCTGGTTCACCATTAGGTACAGATCCTTCAGCATTGACCATATGATCAGTGCTGCTGTCACATAACATAATAATTATAATCCCATACATGTGGGATATAAACTCCCATAGTATGGTATATAAAATCCCATACTGCTCATATAAACTCGAAATGATCACCGGCCACGAAAATCGACCAACTACTCATCAATAGTATAGTATGATCCTTGCTTGTAATTTTCTCTACAGTTATTGAGTAGCTTGTCCCATATTTCTTTAATTGGAGCTAATTTACTTTCTCTTTTCCTCACCTCTCTGGTTTCCCTCTCATCAGAAACAGTTTATAAGGAAGTTGAATCTTTCCCTAGACATTGTTGCCCTATATCTAAAACCACAAAGTGAGTCACCAAACATCATCAGCGTAGGAAGATGATTGTTTTCCATCGCACCAAAAAATAAAAGTATACCTATTAAAGCTTCTAACTCATTTATGCTAACTTAAGTTAGCTAAGGTAGTATTTAATTTAGAATATTTTAGTCTTTGAACTTCAATTTCTTAATTGGTTTGCTCTAAAATTACCATCATAATATCTTCACTAAAGAAAAGAATAACACATTCCAAGGGATCTGCATTTGTGTTTCTTGTTGGACCAGGCCAAATATGTATTACATTTTTACTTGACGTTTCTTCCCATAAAATTTTTCCTCTTCAATATTTACTACAAGATCATCACAAGGGAAATTGAAAAAATTTACTTTTCCTTTTCGACTAATCTGTGAAGCAGTGATATATTTAATGTTGACTGTTTACATATTCTTTTTCACTTTTTCTGCAGACTTTTAGAGGAAGCCAGTTCAGCATAACTTCTCTCCACATCTAGAATGTTATTCCTCTCCATTATCAGTTAACACAAAATCAATGTCATGTTTTGTATCATCGCCAAACAACGATTCTTGATTAGATACGACGTCAAGATTATCTTCTCCACTTTCGTTTTTTTCTAACTCTTCCAAAACTTCAAGGATTTCAGTACTTCAGTTTGACAAATTTTGTTCTGAAAGCCAACAGACTTAATTACTAAACACTTTATTATTTTCTTCAAATGTATGTAAATTTCATGTTTTTCCAACTGTTAGCTAAATTGGACAATTCTTCCTTAGTCTAACTCTTGACACTAACAATATTATTATTCATAATATAGAAAAAATATGTTCAAAGAAAGGAAAGTTACACCAATAACACTTAAAAACTAATGCTAATTAAAATACAAATTTTACTTACCAAATAAAAACAATAGTGTACTTCATTATTGCAGCATAGTCACCGGACCACATATTTAATTAATTAGGATTATGACCTATTCTTCCCGTCAGTGGTCTATCTACTGACCTCGTAAAGGCTACCGTGGTTTCAAAACTCTATTGTTTCATCTTCAGGCCGAGATACAAAGTGTTAAATCCCTCTGTCGAGGTCATCACAAAGTCAAAAAAAAACATTAAAAATATATGTTACAAACACTGAGCACAATTACACGATTAAAATATGTACGATGAAATTTGGTTTCCAATTCCAATAGTGTACTTCAATTCAGTACTTTATTAATAATATACATTAAAAATGCATCCACAAAAACATAACACTGCTAATATTAATAAGCCAAATTAACATACAACTTTTTTCTATAACTACTATTATATGTAAAATTTGCATGTAATTGTGTAAAAAACTGTGTAAAAATTTTGTAAATCAATTACGTAATCAGAATTGATATATAACAGGAAAATAATGAACACTTAACATCCACTTGACACGGCAGTCTAGACGACACTAATGGATGGGAGAACTCTTACAAAGAGACGGGTGTAGGCTTAAAAGGATTCAAGCCAGAACATTTTTTTTTTTTTATTTTAAGGCAAAAAGCACATTGAAGCTATTATCACCTCCCTAAATGTAAATGTTAAAGTCGTAAGTGTAATGTTGCAAGTGTAAGTGTGTGTTAGACTCAGGTACCATGAGGGACATCTAAATCCTCTCAATAGGTGCAGCAAGTCTGCACTCCCCTCCGGGGACACACACAATTGCAATGGCGGCACACTTCAAAAAGAAGTATATTAGTATTCCAAGGTTAATACTGATTTACACATTTTTTACATAATATTGTGGGACTTTCACAAAGCATTCAGTCTTCACCCTGAGCTTTTCTAGAGGTTGTCATACAGTTTCTACCTATAGACATTTTTATCAAGGCGGAAACACATAAACCTAGTGATACGCAATTGCAAGATGTTTTTACAATCGAAACAATCGACCATCATACAACAAAACAATCGAGTCAACCATCAAATCCCAATTGGGCTGAACAGTCAAGAAGTGTGACGATTGTTGACAATTGTTAGGGCGATGGTCCAGATCGGTGATTGCTGAGTTTGCTTTGAGAGCAATGTTTTCCTTTCCTTGGACTAGACGTCATTTTACTATTTGGTAAAGTTAAATAGTTTTATAAACTATTTTTGAGTCAATTATATTCTTATATAATACAACAAACTAATATTTTTATTGATATTATATTGTATTTTTTCATGACCTTTAATTTTTACTATTTATGTCTTACTAAATAATAATTTTAAATAGTGAAACAGTCCTATATTATGACCTAAAATATACACAACAAAACAAAAGTTTCTTAAAAAAAACTTATTAACTTTACAAAATAAACAAAAAATGAAAGAAAATTTTATTTCGTGTACTGCAAAATTGTAGACTTTTACTCATACAAATAAAAATAATATGAAATATTTATTTATATATAATAATAAGCCACTATAATAATTTAGTTCAGCTACTGTATAATTTTAACTATTTAAAAACAATTATATACTCATGCATATAAAACTGCCATGTTACATAATCAAATAATCGTGGCACAAAGCTGTCTAACTGACATGATAAAAGCAAATTTCCAAAAGTATTTTCTTTATCTTACTCTTTTTGAAATTCTGATTTTGCAATCATAGCCAGCATCTGCATATACCAGCAGTTTAACAAATTACATTGAAAATAAAAAAATGAACACTGACTGCAATAAAAAAAAATTTCAATTTCAATGGATTTTGAAAATTCAAAACTGTAATTTATGTAGTTTTTAACGCTGATTACAATGGTAAAATTAGATATACAAAAAAGTTTAAGACAAAAAAGTTATGCATTTTTAAACATTTGAAATGGCTACCATTTTTTAACTGTTGAATGAATTTCCTTGGTTAACAAACATATCCAAGTTATTGTCGGATGCAACACAAACTGGACCAAAATTGTAAATGTGAGAGTGAACACACACACACACACTCTTCAAAATTAATTTTTTCCACAATTACAATACTTTCTATAAAAACTGTACTTCTTATAATTAAAAGAAGTAATACAGCTGCAGATCTAAAGATATACATTAAATTATCGGTTGGATTAATAAATTAGTTTTAGTTCTGCTCTTTTAAATTTTATATAAGTTGTGTAAGCTTAGATTTTGTTTGTTTCAGTCAAAGCCTAAACTGTGTTACCAACTACTCAGACTTTGCAACAACATTAATACACAATTTATACAATGAAATAAACAAGGTCGAATGCCAGCTAAACGCAAATGTAAACTACCACAACTATGAACCAGAAAATAATGAAATGTTTGACTTTATCGTGATAGGAGCCGGAACTGCAGGTTCAGTCGTAGCAAACAGGCTTTCTGAAAATAGTAAATGGAAAGTTTTGGTTCTAGAAGCCGGTGGAAATCCGACAGTTACTTCAGAAATACCTGGATTTCTGATGATGAGTTGGGGAACTGAATTAGATTGGAATTTTAAAACAGGACCTGAAGAAAAGATATTCCTTGGCTTAAATAACAGGACAAATCTTTTGACAAGGGGTAAAGTAATAGGCGGTACAAGTGTTTTGAACCATATGGTATATCTAAGGGGAAACCCAAAGGATTATGACCACTGGGCAGCTTTAGGTAATAAGGGATGGTCTTACAATGATCTTCTTCCTTTGTTTAAAAAGTCAGAAGATATGAGAGATCCGGAAATACTTTCAAGTCCTAATTTTGATAAGTATCATGGTAAAGATGGGCTTTTGTCAATTGAATCTTATGATTATGTTGATGAATCTGGTTTCTTGAGCATTTTGAATAAAAGCATGAAAGAATTAGGCTATAACTACTTTTCAGATGCTAATGCCGATGAACACAGAGGACTTTTCAGAGTTCAAGGAACTCTTAGAGATAAGAAACGCTGCAGTTCAGGGAAAGCATTTCTATTATCTGCACAGAATAGACCCAATTTAAAGATCTCTAAATATTCTGAAGCCAGTAAAATAATAATTCAGAATAACAGAGCACGTGGTGTAGAATTCATTAATAAGGCTGGTCTTACTAAGTTTGTTAAAGTAAGAAAAGAAGTGATCGTATCAGCTGGGTCTTTTAATTCTCCAAAGATACTTATGCTCTCTGGAGTTGGCCCAACAAATCATCTAAATGCGATGAAAATTAATACTATTGCAAATCTCAAAGTAGGCGAAAATTACCAAGATCACTTGCTATTTCCTCTTATTTTCTTGACTCATAACGCTACAAGTAAACCAGGAAATTTAAATGATCAATTGTTTGACTACATGACAAAATCATCTGGACCTTTGGGAACTATCAGCACAGTCGCTTACCCATCATTAATTGATGTAACAGGTAACAACTATCCAGAAATTCAGATTTTTCATTTCACATTCGGCGTGAATGAAGCTGCAGGAATGAGCCAATTTTTTGAGCACTTTGGAATACGTGATGAAATTTTAAAGGTTTTTGAACAGATGAACTCAAAATCGCCATGTACTTTTTTCGTTGTGATTTTATTAAGACCAAAAAGTAGAGGTAAGATTCTTTTGGAAAACTCTGATCCTAAAACTAATCCAAAAATAATTAACGGCTACTTGACAGAACAGGAAGATTGGGAGACACTTTTGAAAGGCATAGATTTCATGTTAAACTTAACCGAAACTGATGCAATGAAATCAGTCAATGCTAAATTACACGAAGTACCAGTAGAAGAGTGCAAGGGGTTTCCGAGCAGAGAATATTGGACATGTGCTATTAAATACTTTTCAACCAGCGGTTACCATCAAACTGGTTCCTGTAAAATGGGGCCTGCAACAGATCCAAATGCAGTAGTAGACCCTCGACTTCGAGTTCATGGTATAAACAACATTCGTGTAGTGGATTTATCAATAACACCTACAATTGTAAGCGCTAATACACAAGCAACTGCCTTGGTAATTGGGGAAAAGGGTGCTGAATTAATAAAAGAAGACAATAAAGAAATCAATATACTACTGTAACAGTTATAAAACTAAAAATTATTCTAGAAATATGGCAAAATGTTATTTCATACTGATTATAAAAAGCTTCCAACCATGGCAAGTTTCTGAAAAAAATAATATTTATGTGCATTGTAAAACATTTGTGTAAACACGTACTTTGTTTATTAAAAATTGTCTTTTGAAAAAATATAAGTATTTCTTTTACCACTTCATTTTATGTAGACAAGGTATTTTCAGAATTGCTGCTGAATGATGTTAGTTTTGACAAAATGTACATCCAGGGCTTAAAAGCAAAAAATAATCTTATAATTTCCAAGTAGTCAGTAGCGCATATAGAGTAGTTGGTTAATCCGATCAACCACTTACTGATCAAATCACAAAGAACAGATTACATTTTTAAATTAAATTACTGTAGTGTTTATTATGATTATGATGATGATGATATGACAGGTTCCACTGCTCACTCCTTCAAAACATCATTAGGTATTTTATCTAAATGAGGCCTTTATATATCAGGATAAAAGAATTTTTGCATATACGTTATTATGGATTACATTTCCATGAAGGAAGCAAAAAAGATAAGACTGTGTATATATATATATATACACACACACAACTACATGTATATTCTCTTCTATTGTCCCCCCACAGCTTTCATTTCTATGTATTCACTTATACATGCCCACCCTCAGGATTTCTGTGTTCAAAATTTTTGGTTTCTTTAAACTGGTTACACCAATGAAGTAAAGAACCCATACTTATGAGGTCTTCCCCTTAATTATGCCAAAAATGACGCTGTATCACAACACACACTGCACTTTATATAAACAGTTTCACATCAAATAATGGCATCAGCATATATGCACTCTAACATCAGGTCAGTACAGTGACCAGTGTAAAAATTTCTACAACTGCATTCATTCTGTTCTACAATTTCATGTTGGTTTCGTAAAGACTGCTTGCATATTTCTCATGCAATGTATTTTTAAATCACAGACATCCTTTTCTTTTAGTTGAAACATTTCAAAGACAGTGTGTTGCTAGGAAATAGCAACACGTTCCCGCATGGCAATGTCGCTCAGCAGCTGTACTGCATCACATTCAGGTTGTTCCATCCAGTTTTAAGGCATTTTCAAAAAACATGTAAAAGCTTCTCCATGTGTAGACACATTTTCACCCTCCATTTCTTTCCTAGTTTCATCATTACCATTATTCTTACTATTCATCCACTACAATACCTACGTTCTCGTCATCTGTCATTATCTGGAACACTTCATCTGAACCACACTGCAAAAATCATCAACATCGCATTCTGAGCAACCTTAAATTCCCTTAACAATATTTACAATTTCACCCACAGACACTTCCTGTTCTAGTTCATCAACTTTCTTAGTTTTTCCAGGATCAGTTCTTTGGTCAATGTGCCCTTTATTCTGTACCAATTTCATTTTAATGTGAGGTTTTTAACCATATTACATGTATCTGCAGTCTTTCAAACTGTTTTTTTTATGAGTTCAGAACTCATTTTCATCAACCGATAGCAGTTTATGGAGCAATTGCTGTTGGTAGTATCGTTTGGTACACTAACACCGTGAGCCATAGGCTGTGACTACGCACACAAAATTTTCATTTTCTCTCTTAAGAAGCTCAAGGGAGTTGGCACATTATCAACAATTAGCAAAACCTTTCCCATTTTACCAATTTCTTCTTTGCTAACCTAATGTCCCATTGTTTTTCCTTTTGGAGCCAAAGTTTTCCTCGACAACGCTTTCCAGTTCAAACCAGTTTCCATGGAAGTATACAAAATTTCAGGATCAGTCTTTGGTTTCTGTTGTTAAAAGTTGCCAGAAAACTATTGGCAGAAAATTTTGCACACAAGAATGCAATTCTGGAGCCAACCCTATCCTGCCTTAATGTCAGTCACACAATTCAGTTTTTCACAAAACATCAGCACTTTTCACATTACTCGTAAATCGGTTGTCCAATAAAAAATTATTGCAGAAACTATGTGTAAACAGCGTCCTTAAGCTGTTAGTTTTTTGCCTTTTTCATCAGTTTTCTTCATTTTCCAATGCAGTTACAAAGCTTAAAATGTTTGCACCGTTGGTTTCAGTGTTACTAAATTGTAGCAGCCCACACGCAACATCTGCCAGTTACACCTTTTACTTATAATTCCCACTATTTTCACTCAATGAAAGAATTACATGTTTACATTTTGTACACAATACAGAACGACACGCAGAAGGAATTCTAGGCAAACTGACAGTACAGTGGTACAGCACAGGATGGAAGGGGGAAGCAGAAACAACAGCAGGTGCATTGCAATGCTGCCTGATGTTCACATTGCCTTAGTAACAGCACACACTAACTTCCTTGCACCTCTATGCCCCATCACTAAAACTGAATACATCAAGGTCATTTATATTTGTTTGCCCAAACTGATTTAGATAATTGGAATTCTACTGTACAGGTATTTTTATTTGACGGTGTATACATTATTGAACTGTTTTTAAATATAACTACAGTAATGCAATGCAGTATATAAAAAATACTGTATAGCATTTAAAAATAGCATCCGATATATTTTATAAATAAAGCCTATAAGCATATTAATGTTTTGCCCATTGGGATTGCACAATGTGACACTATCCCATACAAGGATCATGCAGTCTCCGTCATCACAATAACCTGCAACTACAGCATTGACTTTTTGTAGTTTAAAATCTGTATGCCAACTAAACTGATGAAAACAGGATTTGATGTAACACAAAAAACTAGATTTGAATGAACTGCGCTCTATCTTGCAGACTGAGCTACAAGTACTCAAAACAAAATAATGATATTTTATTAAAGCTGCATTTGAATGGTTCACTGGATACAGACACAGTTAGGGAAACACGACACATTAGACAAGTTTCATAAAATTAAAAAGCAATTCAAATTTATTGTGGATCTTACACACCTGTTCTTTCCAAACTGATCGCGGGAGCAATTCAGGTGGATGACTTAAAAATTTTTCTCGTCTTCTCACGACTCAAAAAAAATAAAAAACTGAACATATAAGAAATATGTTTTATAATCCCAGAAAAACTGCTTCACTACCATCTGTAAAGTTGCACACAAAACAGTTATGTTCAAGAAATGTGTTAATACCGCCACGGGGCGATTATATCGGCGTGCTGAAGTTGTGTGAAAACCACCATGGGCCAATGTATTACGGGCTCATTGTGTTCAATATTTTCATTTTTTTTTTGTCTGAAAAACAATATTTTCATTTTTTTTTGTCTTTGAAAAAATTAATCTTTTAATGATTTGGAAAAAGGACATCTGCAGATTCTCTGAACTGATTGTCAATCACAGACATATTTATTTGACAATATGACACTCCAATGTAATTCGGCCCCACAAGGAAACTATATTTGTAAACATGCACAATCCACTTGGTCTCTTCTCATTGTAGCATCACAATAAATAAAACTAACCAATAATACTGCCCCCACTGACAGGACAATAATTGGTTTTGTCCAGTAAAACAAATAGAATGATTATAACTGGTTAGACTGATTTGATCTTCGATGATTATTTAAATTGTTCTTTCTTTATATTATTATTTGTATATTAAGTATTTTGGTAGTGAAAATATTTATGCGTATTGTGTACACTATTGCCTAAAAATAAAAGTTAATATTTACTTGGCCCGACCCATCTTTGAACCGAATTGTACGCTTGGCCCAAACCGAAGTCGGGCTTTCAATTAACCCGACCCAACCCATAAAATCTGGGACCCCACAGACCCCATATCACACACACACACACACACACACACACACACACACACACACACACACACACACACACGCACACACACACGCACACGCACGCACGCACGCATGCACGGTGGGTCTGGAAAAAAATTGGGAACCACTGCTGTAGAGCATTTTTAACAGTTGTAAAACTGAATGCTACATTTACCCAAGAATACTTTAAACCGAATTGCCATACATAAGAAATTTAATAAAAACAAAAAACAGAAACATATGACAATCTGAAGCCTAGATTTGTAGAATTCTTCATATTTACATATTTTTACTGTATTCAAATAATTAAGGAATTAAGGAGTGGAAATGCACATGCAAAGAAAAATGACACATATTGTGTTTCAATCAACCATTTAATAAACATAACCTACAATAACAATGAGAACCGACAGGAGTTTGCGCACCTTTAATTTTCAAAATGGCTGTATTCATATTGTGCAGCACTTCTTTACAATCAATAAAACACAATCATCAGACATATTTTCTATTCGATTTAACTTAAAAAATCAAAAGAAAATATTATAAATTAATTACAACAAGTAAGTCAACTCATCGTTTTAGAGAACTGCTAAGATACACCTAATGTACTACCAGAACTAATAACATCAGGTCAAGAAAGTGTTCAGTTATAAGGAAGCCAATATATTATACCTAAATATTGGCTTCTTTAGGTAGCCATGATAAATTTTTAGTTTTCAATACATTTACTTTGTATATTTAGGTTACTTCATTTAGAAATAAAATACAATAAATAGCAAAACTTAAAAAAATGTATTTATTCAACATTTGGTTACATTATTATTTCTTGTGCAATTTTTCTACCTGTTATTTATGTATATGAATACTGCCCCGAAAATAACTAAACCATAAAGTTTTGATTAATTTTATATTTTTGCCCTATAACATACTGTAAAGCTATAAATTTATATATCAGGTCTAATTAACGATGAGCGATAAAACAAACTGACAAATAAATAAAATTATATATACAATCAGAAAAATCTCTCTTGTATTTTGGATAATGTTTATTTACAATGATTACTATACACAACAGCACTGCTCAAATGCTCAATCTGCTCAAGATTGGCACTAGCATTGAATTCTTCAAAGCACCCTTTTTTCGGAAAAACTTTACTTTTTAATTTATATTGTTTGTATACTTACACTATCTTAATCATACTTTCTAAAATATACTGACTTTGTAAAACAATAAGTTAAAAAGGAAATCACACACAAATATTGTGTTTATTAAAAAATAAAATACAAAAAAATTGTTTTTAAAGATTTTTAATATTAAAACTAAACTCCATTTGTTTGACATTTGTACTTTTATATTTTAAGTAAAAGAACAAATTGAATAGGCACTAAGCTTGTTTTTTTAAAAAAATACATCATTTGGAATAATTTATTACCGTTGTATTTACATCTAGTCCCGAATGCGACTTAAACCAATTTTGTAACACATCCAAAATATAATTAGCCCAGATAATTTCTCCTACATTTTCCCTTTTTTTATTTTATCCAAGTCAGTTTCTTTGCGTAAATACATCACTAACATTAACCAGTACAACTGCCTTTTAAAATTTGTTAAGTTAACGAATCCAAACAAGTAATAAATATGAGAACATAATTTACATACCTACAATGTTAAATTACAGGACCTAAAAACAAACCTAATTTTAACTAGTACCAACACAGCCTAGCTATGATATTAGCGCACATCTGGACAATGTTGCAAACAAATTTATTTATAAAGAAATAAAATTTTAGTATTTTTAAAATGCAGTGATCAAGAGTGGAATGTACTAAAAAGTTTAAATCTTTTACCAAATTTAACCAAAACAAATTCGTTAGACAACACTGTTGCTTTTTCTTCTAAATACAATTATGGTTGGAATGGTAAAATAATGGTTACTATTAAAAAATACTCTTGCTAATGATATCAATCATTCGGTGTAAAGTTTTAATATTCTAAACGTTTATATTGCAAAGCAACACTGTCCAGTGTGGATACGAGCATAAAGTGTCTATAGCAGACCGCCTTTTCTTCCAAACAACATTGAGCTTAATGTACCTAATGAGGTTGATGCTGTGGAAGAATCCTTTTTACCAGGAACTGTGCCCAGATCTGGCCTCAATCTCGGCTGTTTCGAACGTACACTTGAAATCTGTGACAAACGGGATTCTAAAGCTCCAGAACCAGGACGGCCTGGAACACCGAGAGCTGTTACAGGTTTGACGACAGACGCTGTTGGTAAAGGACTTGTTGTTGCTGCTGACGGGGTTGGCAAGAGGTTAGGTTGACTTAAAACGCCCTTGTCTATTGGAGGAGTAGGGGAAGGTGTAGTGGACATTATTCGTTCCAAGCCAATACGTTCTAATGTTTCCACCAATCGTATACCTGTTAGTCCAGCCTAAGATAAAGAAAAATATTTTGAAAAATATTATAAACAATATATTCTGAGTTAATATTGTTGTTTAGTTATTTGTATAATAAGAGTGAAATCATTTAATAATTAACAAAAATAAATGTTCCTTATTCAACCAACCTTCTGATAGAACAAGAAGATGGGCCAAATAATACAGACTTAATGTTTATTTCTTATAAAAGTAACTTGTAAGCCACTGCTGCACTCGAGCTGCATTATTATACAATAGCATTTAGCTGTACTTTATGATTACCTGTTTCTATCAATTACTCAACAAAATAACTTTATTAATGTTCATTAATGTTTTCAGTCCCTGATTTTTCTGTAAGTCTTCTTGGATTTCCATATTTTAACCCATTGCAAGGGTTAAACTCTTTATTATAATGAAAAAATAATTTCAGTTTGGTATTAGTATCATAATAAATGTTGATTGTAATTGAAAATTAATCTCTTATAACTAAACTTCTATAAATGTTGTAATTAAAATATCACAAAGATTTTGTCCACTTACCTTTTGGTTTTGCGGGACAAGTGCACTAGTCTCGGGTTTAGTTCTCCGCCTACTTCGATGCTGCACAGGTTTCTGTGTACTACCCACCAATGTTCTGCGTAATAATTCAGCACCACTGCTCATGAGGAAACCTACACAAGACAATCGAAATAATTAGTTTGTGGGCATTTATTAATTAGTAGTTAGAGCTGTTCAAGCTCTTAGTGTGTTATTTGAGCTTATATTTTTAACTTACCAGGAAGTCCAAGAGGCGAATACATGGCTGATGAGGGAGAAGGAGACGGTGACCTAGAACTTTCAGGACTAGAAGAAGGAGAGTGATCAGGACTGTTGGCAGGAGTCGCTGTTGGAGAAAACATTGGCGTTGGCAAAGTGGAAGGTGTGACTGCCTTAATGCCCCTCTCATTTAACATCTTAGCTAAACCGAGAGCAGTTGAGTATGTAGAGGTGGAATTACGTCTGGAACGGTGAACAGGTGTTGGAGCTGCTGTACTCATACGACTACTACTTGCTGTACACATCTGACTCCCTCGAAGGCTGCAAAAAAATATAACCTTTCATGAAAAATAAGAGGTCTTTAAACTATTAAATAATTAACAAATTTTTAGTTAATTATATGTGAGAAATTATTAAGTAGTAGTAATTTAACTCTGAGGAGCTTATACAAATTCAAGAATTTATAAGACAAAAAAATCAGTAATTTAAGCACTATAACATTTACAAAAAAAAGTGGAAGTGTTTTAAAATAAAAACATATCGAGTTACTCATGTCCATGGTATAACCTGTCATTTAAATAAATAACTACTCACAGGTTTATGTATTCATTTTTTAGTAAAAAAAATCTGAATAAATTAAAAAGAAAAGTTCTTGAAGAGAAAATGTAAATAGACTAGCAATTTGACCAAAAATTATAAGACGAAACATTCAAAAGAATATGAAAATACCTACTGCCTTAGTTTTTTTAGGTTCAGTTTTGTTATTATTTTTAAAACTAGTTTTGTGTGTGTGTGTGTGTGTGCGCGCGCACACGTGTGTATGCGTGGCACGCACGCTTAGCTCTAGCAAAACATACACACATATAATTTTGATATTTTTTTTATATAAAGAATATGCATGCAAGATTCTCTCTGTTGGTGCTCAATGGCAAGTAATTAAATTTAAATTTAAGACACAAATTCCTATAACATAAGCAAACAACTGTAATTGTAAAAAAAAATAAATATTATATTCTCCAGCTTTACCTGTGTGTTACACTGGTAGTGTCATCGGGATGCATGACTGTACTATTTGTATATGTATAGATGTGTCCTGTATCCTGAAAACTTTTGCCAGGGTGCACAACCTCGTCGTCTTCTTCCAAATCAGATAATGAGTACAACTCCAGTCCAAGATCTTCAAGTTCAGTGCCACCTCGCACTTTGACACCAGGTCTTTCCTCTAATAAGCCGCCTAATGAAGGAGTTGCCAACTCGCTCCAATGGTGTAATGTTACTGAACCTTCTATAGGTTTTACAATCTGAAAGATGTTTTGGTAATTAAAAACTACAAAATATATACATAATAGTCCAAATGTACTACAAAAATTACATTATTTGCAAATTGCCCATGTATCGTCATAGATACATCTAAATTATAAGGAACCTCATGAAAACTTGTATGTATAAATAGGTAAACATACACATATAGGTATATGTGTACATACATATGTGTATATGTGTGTATATATATATATATATATATATATATATATATATATATATAAACACAGGTATATACCTGCAGTTTGTCAGGCAATTTCCAAGACATTCCACCACTGAAAGCACCGCTACTTCCTGTAGACATGATTGAATCAGGAGTCCTACACTCAAAGTCGTGGTCACCTAGACCTGAGCCTAAGGCAGCTCTCCTTGCCGCTACAGCACCAGGTGTAAGTCTACGAAGAGCAGCTTCGAGATCAGATACAGCAGGTGCTTGTTCACCCCTTCCCCTGCTCCTGAAAGAGTAACAAAATAATTTAATTGTTTGAGGCGGGGCTTATCATAATGTATTGAATCAACAAATTCTTGCTGAAGAATTTCTGACAGTGTGTATCATACTTCTTGCAATATTAATATCTTTTAACTGTCCTTGAGATAAAACAGCATCACACAAAACTCTATAGCTCATTACAGACTTTTCAATTAAAAGAAGTTGTGCAATCTAGGCTTCATGTATCTCGATTAAGTACAGTGCGACCTTTAAACATTTCTTTATTTTTGGGGAAGTATTGTATTATTTAGTTTTAACTTGGGGAAGTGTATGTTTATGTATGTTGTTTAAACAGTTACAGCTTTTGTTTCATTGAGCACAGAAGTTGTGCGACCATAAACATTTGTTAAAAAAAAACAGCACATACATTTTTGTATTTTGTAATTGTACAATCTAATTATATAGTGTGATAATAAGCATGTTAAAGCCAAAGAACAATAAGTACCTGTAAGAATTCACTGAACACAATAACTGTATCATTCTAATATAACGCAACTGCCCACATTATTATTTTTACAGTAAGACTGATGGAAGGTTAAGGATCTCAGTTTTCTTAAGTATTATTTTAAAATATAATCATATTTATAAACAATTCATAGTTTTATAAAAGTGAATTTATCACGCAAGTAAAATATTAATTTATTCAAGGGAACAAAATACATGAGCGCAAGTTAAAAAAAAAACTGAATTGTATACATTCTAGAAACTAGATTGTATAGAAACAGAATATGTTAAGTTCATAAAGAACGAAACAATCAAAGCAAATCACGTAACTCAATCATGTAATGCGAAACAAAATCATGCAATAACCGGAAATCTCTGGAACTTTTAGTTACATTCACAACCATCACAATTATTATGTTCATGTTTAGAACTACTCGAGAATGTTTAGAAACTCATAAATTTGTTAAACGTTAGGTAAATGAGATATTATCTGTTTCATTAATTTTGTTAACAGTGGACAAAAAGTGGAAGGGTTTAGAATTTTAATTTTTTTTTCTTTTGGCCAGAGGTTCTGTT
Source organism: Callitettix versicolor (assembly GCA_022606455.1). Lineage (NCBI taxonomy): Eukaryota > Metazoa > Arthropoda > Insecta > Hemiptera > Cercopidae > Callitettix > Callitettix versicolor. The sequence continues at coordinate 97,742,493 of CM040186.1, read as the reverse complement.
GGTCACAAATTAATCACATACGAATCACACATTTTTTAAATAAATTTTGCATCAAGCATTTCGAATAAGAATCAAAAACACTTTACAAACACTCTTTAATATTTCAGGAAGCCTTATTTCCTCTTTAAGTAGACTCATCCCTCTTCAGATTTGAGTAGATGACCTTGAAACTACTTGGAGCCCAACTTACCTCCTGATTGGGTTTATCTAGTGGAGAAGTGTTGAAATTTGAAAAATTGATGACATAACGTTGTGAAAATTGTAGTCATTCACATTTCAAAATTAACTTATTTAGTGCCAACTTCTGTTTTTAAGGTCACCTTGTTTTATCTAAAATCTAATCCCAGGATTCTTTAGCAATGTTTTTACATAAATAAATTTTAAAAAAACATTAAGCAGTAAACATTTAGTAAGTAAACCAGTAAGTAGTTTAACTTATTCAAATATTAATAATACAATAAGCAATATTATTGTCCATGTCCATGCACTAAAACAGTTTAACATTGGTATAAAAATGACATCTTATTGATAACATAAATTAGCAAAATAAAGGAAGGAGTTTTTGTTATTAATCCCCTTTAGCTCTCACCACAACAATAAATATATGTAAATATGTGTAGCTGCCTCAGTGGCCTAGTTGATAGCGTACTGGGCTTTCACCCTGAAGACCTGGGTTCGATTCCCGGCCAGGGCTTGGCATTTTCATACGCTATAAATCATCCCATTGTCTGCATTAGCCCAAGAGTGCACAAAGTCGGACGTTAAACACAAAAAATGTAAATATGTATAGCAACAATAATAATAATAAAGCATATTTATCCTACTACGGTATCCTAAAATCAAAGTAATAAAATTAAAACCATTCTATGATACTATAAACCATGAATCATGGTTCACTTCAACCTACAAGTCATTTATATTCTATGAATAAAACCATAGAAACATTACTATAATCAAATATTTAAAAAAAGCTGAAAAATAATAAAGGGAAAAATCACAACAAACTAAAGTGACTGAGCAAAAATTATTCCCTTTGCAAGTTACTGGAGAAACAGTTATCAAGATATCACAAAGCCTCAAAAGAAAATGCATTCAACAGACATTTTTATATCATACACATGCACAGATCATTTACAACTCACAAGTAAGTGAAGTCCTCTGAACTTTCAGAATCGCTAGCACCTGCCGAATCTAAAGCTGTGTAGTTAGACCTGACCAGAGGTGGCCGTGACGTAGTATAGCTGCTGATACGAGGTCTCTGCGAGGAAGACACAGACAAGGGCATATTGTTGGACAAAGTAGGATAGTTATTGCCCACAGCATTGTACCTAGGCCCATGCCCGGGACTACTCCCAGCGCTGCTCCCACTACCCAAGGAACTAGTTCTGCTTGCACATCTTACAGTCTCAAACACCTTCTTATAATTTGGCCTGCAATATGAAATTACAAATAACCAAGAGGTACTGCTATTTGAAATCGAGCAAATATTCTACACTGTTAATTACAAAATCTCTTTTAAGCAATTAAACCTGAAACAACATTTGTTAGAAAAGTATTATATAAATTTTATTTTATTAGGCCAATTATATATACAATGTTATGTAAATTTTATTTTATTAGGCCAATTATATACAAAACAGAACAGCTGATTGGTTAATGTACAAATAGTAAATTTGAATATTAAAATTAGCTTAGCTGACTATTTTGATCACTGATCATTTATTCAAACATTTTTCTTAAAACAAATGGTTCTAGACCTTTTTCAGATTGTAGGCCTTGTTTTATTAACAGTAATTATGGTACAGTGTAAGGGGTTTACACATAAAACTCAGCTATTTTCAAAAAATGTTTTTTTTTAAGATTCTGTCAGTTAATATGGTTTAACCTCTATAACTGTATTATACAAGATACTTCAACAAAAATTAGAAATAATGCTTTAATATATTTTAAATGACAAGCATTATTTACTAAGAGAAACAAAAAATTTAAGTAATTAGGATTATGATCTATTCTTCCCGTCAGTGGTGTATCTACTCACCTCATAAAGGCTGCCACAGTTTCAAAACTCTATTGTTCCATCTTCAGGCCGTGATACAAAATATTAAATCCCTGTGTTGTCATCACAAAGTCAAACAAAACATTAAAAACATACGTCACAAACACTGAACACAATTGCAGTCCGAAATGTAACGACATACAAGTCATACGTATCATTTGGCCAAACCAAATTTCATTGCACGTATTTTAATCGTGTAATTGTGTTCAGTGTTTGTAACGCATGTTTTTAATATTTTGTTTGACTTTGTGACTACCTCGACAGAGGGATTTAACATTTTGTATTACGGCTTGAAGATGGAACAATAGTTTCAAAACCGTGGTAGCCTTGAACAGTGGTGAGTAGATAGACCACTGACGGGAAGAATAAGTCATAATCCTAATTACTTAAATATGTGGTCCAGTGGCTATGTTGCAATAATGAAACAAAATTTAAATTAGGCTTACTTTATAAGAAATTAATGAGAAAGTTAGGCTTGTTTTCCTAAACATAGCTGGTAAATGTTCGGCTCTATCTTTGTCAAATACGGTTGTATTAAAGTATTTCTAAAAACTTGCACTGAAGATGAAACCCTTTTTATATGGTTTTTTTTAAATGTATACAATTTTGAAAATTATAATACTAGCCCTTTAAAATACCTCACCTATAAAAAAGTATCCCTAATTAAATTTAAAAAATTATGTTTGACTATTAAATACAGTAGAACAATGGTTAATTGAATTTTCCAAAATATCCCAATTTTCACAAAAATAATGTAGAAGAATGGTTTCGAAATTATGCTCTAGTTTCCAAATGTTAAATTGCAAACAGATCATCTTAGTCAATTTTTTTTAACAGCCTACTGTATTTGTGCACAATAAAATGATGTTTAAATGTAATTAAATATTTATGTTATGAAAATCTGTTACCATCCTATGTCCTAGTTAGTAAATATAACTCATGTTCTATTGCACAAATTACTCAAAAAACTTAAACAATAAACACTTATTCATAGAACACAGAATTTACACCTAGTAATAATAGCTGTTCTCTCAAACTACAGACAATAAAAAATACAGAAATGGAATTGATCTTTGAAGGTTTAACTTTTCATGAGACATTTTATTCAGACTGGAAAAACAACATGAAATTAAATATAAAGCCCTAAGCTGTACTCAGGCTCTGGTCATTGGCGCTACCACTGAACTTATCTCTGGCTTGAACTGCAAATGTCTATTAAAAAAGCATAACTTTTTTTAAATGAAATAAAAGCTATAAACACATTTTCTACAGAATATAACATGAACTTTATTGCCTACTGCAAAATTTTGATATTAAAAAAAATTTATGACCTTAAAATTTTGGAGTTTATTTATAATTAACAATGGTAAGTGTATAAAAATATTGATAAAAAGTTCAAAATGGAAAAAAAATTATTAGCAGGAGAGTGTGACAGAAAACAAATTTAGTAGAAGAAAAACTGGTTTTTGTATCAATTTAATAAAAGTTTACCACCTATGTTGTTGGGTTAAATTTTGTACTAACTTCGACAAGTTAACTATTGTTCATAAAAAAATATATAAGTTCTGATTATTTACTTGTGTTAACAGGCTGATTTCACCAGTTAATTCACATTGGATTTACTTTTTATATTCAACACTTCACTACTTACACATTGGTAGAAGAGGCACCAATTCCTGAATCCAAACTCAGCTCTGAAAACAAAGAACATTCCAATTCTGTGGCTATCGAATCAGGATTATGCATAGGTAATGAGGTATGCAGTGAAGGGAAGAGAAGACCTCCACGAGCGTGTGGCTGCGATTTCTTACGTTGACGTCTCAAACCTTCCTGTGCTTCTTGAAGCATCGTCATAACCTCTGCATACTTCTCTTTCATGTCCGCTAATTCAGTAGCAAGTTCACACTGCGTTTCTCTGGCTATGTTTATCATTGACACTAGCTCATCATTTTCACTGGTCACCTAAACATTACAAATTTCAAATTATTAATCTTCTAGCAGTAAAAATGTAATCAAAACCTCATTTCAGTTTCATCCTTCACTGAGCTATTTTCAATGGGTTGTCAGCAAAACCAATTACAATACAGAGTGAACTTTATTAACCCGTTTTTATTTTCCAGATCTATCACCTAGCAGTGTCAAAAATCTTGCTAACAATCAAACAGATTCTGCTCTCCATATGGTTTTCAGATCAAATAAAACCCTCATTAGGACTAACCCTAATATATAAAGCATGCATACTGAGAATAGGGAACATTTTATAACAAAAAAATAGGGAAAATTGTATGTTTGGTACATAGAATATACTGTAACATCTGACTGGACAAAGTCATACAACTGTTTAAAGCTGAAATCAGGGACCAGCTGTGTTTGATTCCAAAACAAAATTACAATTACAGATTTAATAGTGTGGAGAAATATCTGATGTGTAACATCAATTAGAGGACGTCCAAAATATGGGGGATGTGGCCATGTGAGTTACTCCTATTTCTGTAAACAGTACTGTAGATTGATGTACATCATATTTTCACTGTGAAAATATTTATCAAAAACAATGATTCCATTGTATGTATGCATTTTAATGTCAGTGGTCAAGATCGAGTACATTCTCGTAACACAATTTTGCTGTGGATGCACAACTTCAGTGGAACTGCACAAACAACAAAACGAAAACAACAGAAATAACCAATATCTGTGATAACACCAGAAAATGTTGACATAATATGTCACACCAATAAAACTTACCCTCATCGTTCAGTTCATCAGCATTCCGCTGCTTGAACAGTTCATATCCAACCTGCCAACAAATCCTGCACTTAAGTTTGCATTACTGATCAATGTTTTGATGTTAAGAAACTTCAGACCTCTCATTCAAAGAGTGCAACTCTCACCACATGAGTTTATTTCATTTGAAGTATTGTAAAGAGTACAGCGTAAAGAGTAAACACTACTGACAAAGACTCACAAATATTATGGAAGTGCTGACATACTGCCTGTTGTGCTAAACAAGGCATGTAGGACAGCAGTTTCAATAAAAGCTTGAGGAAGAAGTAGGTCAGAGACAGTCAAGAGTTGGGAGGTCAGGGGGCTGTTTGGTAGCCAATTTCACTTAGGGAGGCAACTGGTGCTCCAGGAAGATGCGTCAGCCAGGTGGTACTGAAGAGCAACGTAAAGGCAGTTTGGGTAAGTAGTCCGTTTATGTGTACACTTCTTCCCCATTTCTTTGAATATCTTTGGGGCATACTTTTCAAGTAAGGGTTTTAGAACTTTTTCGGAAAACCATTAAGCTCTTGAGTTGTCACCAAACATAGAAGTCATGAAACAGATATAATAAACAGTAAAATATTATTAGGCGTTAAATAGATTTTAACCACCAACTGGCCGATTCACTCAGACACCCCAGTTAGGAGAGTCCCTAACAACACAACCTCATGGATATAGGCCATGACTAGCGCAGTTTCTTGATCTTTCAAAGTGTGACAATTTTGGAATTATCTTATATTGAAAGTTTTTATTGATAAACTACACACTTTAGAAAAAATAAAAAGTTGTTATCAAACGTAAAATGAAATTGGTAACAATAAACTTGCTTCATGATGCCATAGACAATTTCATAACAAAACTTCAGCAATGTGTGAATGAAAGTGGAGGACATTTGCAAGACGTTATTTTTCAATGACTTAAATTGCTGTAAATTTTTTCTCACAATATATAACAATGGCAAAATGTGGTGAATTTAATTATAAAGAGAAAAATTTTGTTTATAAAAAAAGCTAATTCACTTGCAAATATTTGCCACACATTTATGTTATCTGCAATTAATAACCTGGCATATGTAATGTTCTATTTATAAATTTTGTTAAACTTGTATAATGCAGTATTTTTAACTATATAATGAACTTTAGCAACCCTAGTGATTTTTCAGCTATCATAGTTACAATCCTAGCTAACTTTGATAAAGTGCACGCATCAGTTGAAGGAGTGTGTCTACTACTTTATCTTGCCTCTGTGGCTGAAGCCCGTCACCCAATGCTACCTCATGTACCAGTCACAATACACGCACATTAAATCATGTCAAAAAATAGCAAAAATGACTGAAACTGACAGTAAAAACCAGCTGTAATTGTTGAATGTACCTGACCACGTAGGTGAGCATGAAAGAGGAAGGGTTCGTGTGCACATGCTCTAATGGTATTTCATGATTCCTTAATTCACAGAAAAATATAGTTTCTTACTGAAATATAGAACAAAAAATAAACTGAATTTGCATATTATTAAAATTAACATAATCCATAATTTATTTTCCCCCTTTATATTTCTTCATATTTAATCAATATATATTACAGATATAAATATTCAGCCTAAACGCTCAACATGACTGTTTCACCATTCATTTTTCCCTATGTGTCACCACTGAGTCAAGGATGACCTGAGATCACCTCCTATAGTCCAGCCACTTAGTAAACAGTCTGCACAAGAATTTCTCTCACATATAGAGGAGAATTCATCTCAAACTCCTTCCACAGTTCAAGTTTACAAACTGTTACTACTCTGACTAGAAAGGAAAAGGATAAGAGCTGTGAGGATAGGACAAGAGTGAGGATTCGACCTCTCACTCACACATTTTTTCTCTCTGTCCAACTGTTGTTCTTTGCAGGTCGTTTTCTAAGCTTCTGACCCATATATGCAGAAAAAATCGCATAGTTGCATAGGCTAGTCATAGAAAACAAAACATTTATTATAAAATCACAAGCATAATTTTAACTTACCGTTGAAATTTTGATTTCCGCTGCAGATAATTTCTGTTGTAATGTCTCCGCAAGCGTTTTATTTTTCATCGCTTCCGTTCTCTGTTGGTCAGCATCCAGCGTGATTCCAGATAAGTCTGTCCTTGCAAGCGCTAGCTGATTGGCAAGATCTGCAACCAATTTTGCTTCCTGTAGCTCACAATCCTCAGTAGCGGCAGCCAGCTGAGACGCTTCATGCCGTAATGTTATGTTTTCCTCTTCCAAGCGACAAACCCGTCTTTGGAGCACCTCAAAATTAATTTGGCCCGTTGGTGTACCTAGGAATCAAAATATGAAGTTTAGATCAACATATTTATAAGAAAATATTCTAATAAGGCACATGCCTTCTGGCAGAGGCAGTTAAGGTGGCGGTGTTTGGCAATCCTCTAGCTCAGCTTACTCTCATTCATCTACTCAAGACACACAGACATTCTCTATGCTACATAACCTGGCTAATTCTAAAGTGTAAAACAACCCGTGCTGATGAAGTGAATGACACCGGCCTGATCGTATTCCATGGGATACCTGGCAACGTCCCAGTGGAATTTATAGCCATACCCATGCATGTGGCACTCTGTGTGGGTGGATATAATTTCCCTAGCTACTCATGGAAATGACACGAGTAAGGATGTAAATAGCGCTATTTCCAGACAAGTTTTTAGTAACAGGATTCCTTGGAAAGTTCAGAAAAATGTAAGATTTAAGGGTGCCAGGATTGTTAACTGAACAACTGATTGCATTATTTTTAATATTTATTAAATATTTGCTGCAAGTTAACTGTATCATAACCTCTTGGCACGGGGAAGAGGTATACCCGCCATACCTCTGGCTAAAAAATATTGTTATTGTTCCAGCAACATTAACTACGTATGAATTATGTAAATGGCTTTATTGTATTGACTTGTGAAATTAATTTTTTTTTTTTTTTTTTGAAGGGATGAACTGACAAAATAGTTTAAAATCAACAACAAAACTTGAAAATCAAAATAATATTTCAAAATTGATTATAAGGTTTTTCTCAAATTTTCAATGTTTTTGAAAAGCTGTTCTACTGAAATTTGTTGAGATCTAGGGAAACAGGCTGAGTTAATAGTTTTGAAATAACAAACCTAGTCTAAATACTAATCTTTGAAATTGGTCAATCAATAGTTTAATCTCAGTAACTCATTGCTTATTTAAATTTAAGTCAGTTGCAAATAAAATTTACAAATCAAAAATATGCCAGGTAAACATTTTTCAGTACCTCGGCAAGTAGTTCTACAATGTGCATATTGTTGATAAATAGGTTTTTAAACATTAGAACTGTATTACTCTTAATAAAAATCAAATCAAAGAATTGCACACCACTGATATAAAAAAACAAAACAAGTAAAGACAAAAAAAAATTCTTAATACTGAATTATAACAAAGACAAAGTTGTTAATATTGAACACTAACAATTTAAAAAGATAAGTAGTGGTTATAGTGGTTGATACTGGTTATTAATTGTGACCACTATCAATTAAAAAGACAAAATTATCAACATTTAAGAAGTATAATTTAATTTTATACTTCTATTGGTATGAATGTTTCCTTGATGTATAGTCACCCACAATCACACCACACCGCTTGATTCTTATACTTTAAAAGTCCATGATTTTTATAAGATGAAAGTTCTTTATTCAACTGCACTATGCTGAAACATTAGTTTCACAATGAAGTTTATACTTGTTTTTGTAGTATACAAGCTATGTTTTTTTAAAAATAATTTTAAAAAATAACAAGCAGTAAACAATAAATTGTTTAACATAACCAAACAGCAATAATAATACATTAACCAATGAGTAATTAGACCAGTTGAAGCGATTTCAGACTGGTCAAACAGCTGAGCGTTGTAAGGCGCTATATCTGGCCAGTATAATGTGGTTAGGTGTGAGTGGGTTCTAACCCTACATCAGCTGATGATTTCTGTGTGTGCAACACAAGAGTATGCCTGTCTGTTGTAGAGGCAGAGACGAGGCTCATCTTAAATAAATGGTGGACAATTTGGGTGGAAGCTGAAATGGACAGGTGAATTATTTGTAAGTTGCATAGTTGTTCAAGAGTTTTGCTACTTTTTTGTACTGTATACTGTGAGTATCCACTTAAAAAATAATTTTCAAAAAAATATGTTCATTTAGCTTAAAATATGTCCAAAAACAAAAAAAAACATTAAATTGTTGTCCATGTAAAACGTCCTTGACACTGAAAGTGTTAAATACATTACATCTCTGAAGACATGCACAGACGGATGATGTTCACATACCTGCTTCCGATCCTGAATCATCATAATCGTTTGTGAGTATCTGAATAAGTTCAGTTTTCTTTTGCAGCTCATGAGACAGCTGGGTTATCTTTTCATTGGCTGTGCGTAACTCTGTTTCTAAAGCTGTAACGTTTGCTTCGAGCTTCTGGTTGTGTGAGAGGAGTTCTTTGCCGATACGTGCTGTCAATTCAATGTCCTTTTCTTTCTGGAATATAAATTGAAAACTGTTGTTTCATTCACATTCAACGCTTTACAATAAAAAAAAAAAAAAAGATTTAAAAAATCGGGGAAAATGTTCATAAATTGCTTATAAAAAAAATATATTATTACAAATATCACAGCAGTTTGCAAATTAACAATTTTCGTAAAACCTTGACTTAACTTCCTGCAAAAAATGAATATTAAACATTAAATGTAGAAAAACAGATTGCTCTATTTGTTATGAAATAACTGTTTCAGAAAAACAAAATGAATTTTTCTCACATTCACTTATTTTTTTACTTTTTTTGGATTCTGTGTATCTGAAAACTAACAGTTAATCTAAAACCTCAAGACTGACTTTTTTATCATCAGCATACTTTCATCATTTTTATATGATTAGAAAAAGTAAAATTTCTGGTAAAATATTGTACAGTGTTTTGAAATTGAAATCAAGATTCTGTTCTTTATATTGCTTGCATGTATACTATTAAAAAATTATGAATAAACAACACACACAATTTCACAAACGTATTGAGTTGAGAAATTACAGACACAACAGTAGGACACCAACACACATTATCAATATCAGTTCAGCATAATTTTGTTAAAATTTTTAGACAGTGTATATGAAAATTCATAAACAAAAGTGTAACATAATGAAAAAATACTGTTCACAAGTAAAATTGAAATAACAAAACCAATTACAATTTGGGCATAATTTTTCATCCAACTTACGCTTGCATTTTTTGTTTTAATTCCGTACAGTAAGTTTGAACAAAATCTGATTGATTAATTTTGATGACGTTTTCCAGGATTTTCTACTGTTCCCCCAAATGGATTTTTTTTAGATATAACAAAATATTTGCATGTTTTGTTTGAGTACTTCTGGAGAACATTTGAGCAAAAATTTTATCAAAATCATTTAAAAATTACTTTTATCATCATTTAAAGATTGGTCTTGTGTAAAGCCCAAATGATATATGTCTAAAATTTTCCCCCATCAACTGTTTTGAAATTTGGTACAAAGATAATTGTATAAAGCCTAATGACGTACGTATAACAGTTGAGAGTATAAATACTGACTATTTCCTTTGATACTGGCTGAACAGCACAACCTATCATAATTTTGATCACTTCATGGATAATGAGCATAAAATTTTCAATGAAGCTGGTTCAGTAACAATTTACATAAATATTCCAGTTATCAGTTAAATTGGCAGAAAAAGTTACAAGTGCTGTAGTGGAGCACTGTGTATACTAATTAAGAATATACTGTGAGGTTACTGTTCATTGAACTACTACTAATAAATAAATTTTTCAATAATTTTTCTTTAGTAATATTACACTGGAAAACATTTATTATCCCTCCTATGGATCACATAAGAGTTCAGAATAGTTCAAAGGTGGTGGAATACTTGGAAATCTCAGGTAGTCATGGCTACCATTTGACAAAATCACCGCTCCTGTACAACTAACTGATCCTTGAAACCACGATTCCAATGTCACCATAAGATACAAGAAATCAAGAATGCAAGAGCAGGAACATCGTAGCAGAACTGTGTTAGCTGTCAGGATCGTATAATGAAGAAATTAACCATGTTGTATTGAATTTGCATTCAGATTTCAACTTCTGAGTTTAATCTTTCTTTTTTTTGCCTTTACATCGTAGGCTATTTTTTTTTAATTTGTAGTTTATTTCTAATAATTATGATTTTGAAATAAATTATTTCTTAAAATTATTGATGACTGTTGTATGGTATTAAAAACAATTTCTTTTAAAACTGTTTTGCAAGTTTCATTCGAAAAGCAAGGAAGCCTCTAACAGCTGAAGGGCTACCATTATTACCTCTGCTGTAGTGGAAGTGTTGTAGTTTACTGAAACTTTGCAACAAATAATCACGCCCATGAATTTTGTTACAGCAATTTAATAGGCACAGTCACTGGTCACGCAGGCGACTAATTCACTCTCTGCCATGTCTCACCTCTACAAACAATAGAGATGAGACTGTGAATGTTAGCACTGCTAATGAGAACACTGTTGTTGGCACTGAGCAGCTGTGGTTGCTCTTGAAAAGAGGTGAGACTGTGAATGCATCACTGCTACTGAGAACACTGTTCTTGGCATTGAGCAATGAGCAGTTGTGACTGCTCTTTAATAGAGGTGAAACTGTGAATGCTTCCCTGCTACTGAGAACACTGTTCTTAAGCACTGAGCAATGAGCAGTTATGATTGCTCTTCAATAGAGGTGAAACTGTGAATGCTTCCCTGCTACTGAGAATACTGTTCTTAAGCAATGAGCAGTTATGATTGCTCTTCAATAGAGGTGAGACTGTGAAAGCTTCCCTGCTACTGAGAGCACTGTTGTTATCACTGAACAGTGAGCATTTGTGATTGCTCTTTAACTATCCTTTAACTAACACTGCTCTCTGCCTGCTCACAACTCAACTGTTTGTCTGCTCTTTATTTTACAAAGGAATTTATGCATGCAAAGCGATAATAAAAGAATACTGAAAATTACATAAAATAAAAGTTAGCCTACTTTGACGTATATTAATTAATAATTTGTTTATTTTACTATAACTAATAATTAACATCTACTTGTTTTATTTTCTTTTAATTAAATATATGAAAGCGTATTTCTACTTTTACTAACTGGTCATAGTTTCGAGTGTTTAATTAATGATTAAAAAGAAATCATACAAATTATTACTGATATTTCTTATTTTACAGATTCGAAGATTTATATTTGTCAATTTTTTAAATTTATTTTTGCTTCGCACAAACTACTGTGAAAACATCTAAACGTTTTCTTTATTATTTTGATTACACTACAGTAGAACCTCGCGATACGATGGGTTCACGATACGATGTGTTCAAGATACGAAGAGGAATATCGCAAATATTCATGCTCGCGAAACGATACGTTTTTCGCGATACGATCCCAATATCTCTTGCCGCTTGAAATTGTTTTGAAGTTGGCGCGCTACGGGCAAACCTCACGCATCACTAAGCAAGCCTCAATACGTCACTATTCAAGCTTTTATACCTCACGAGGCTTTTATTTGTAGTGGGTTAATTGCTGCTTCGGACCTGCAGTGAAAAAATATTTAGAGGAGAATGGTCTTCCTCTAAAATGCCTCCTTGTGCTCGACAATGCCCCTGCTCATCCTCCTGGCCTTGAAGAACAGATACTTCCCGACTTCGACTTCATCAAAGTGCTCTATCTGTCACCGAACACCACTTCCATCCTCCAGTCTATGGACCAGCAAGTCATTGCTAATTTTAAGAAGCTTTACACAAAGCACCTTTTCAAACAATGCTTCGAAATGACAGAGAGCACGCAACTCACACTCCGTGAGTTTTGGAAGAGTCACTACGACATTGTCCATTGCTAAAAAATCATAGAAAAGGCATGGGGTGAGGTCTCAAGGCGCACCTTGAACTCAGCATGGAGGAAATCCTGGGCAGCTGTGGTTGCAGAACGAGACTTTGAGGGTTTCGAAATCCCTACTGAAGAAGAAACTGTGGATGATCCTGCTCCATTGGAGGAGTTTATTTCTCTGTCAAAGTCTTTGCGGCTTGTTGTCGATGAGGCTGACATTGACAACCTACTCGACAAGCACAAGGAGGAGCTCAACACTGACGACTTGAAGGCATTGGAGGCGATGCAAATCAGCAATCTTCAAGATACGATTTTTTTACGATACGATCCCGGTCCAGGAACGGATTAAGATCGTATCGCGAGGTACCACTGTATTACTTTTTATTAACTTTTTTTTAAATCATAGTAATATTTTATCTGAACAAAATCAATTCTAGTCTATTTATTTATTTTTTACCAATACATAATTATTATGTCAGGCACAGATATATAATTTTATATATACTTTTGCACCATAATAAATTCTCTGCACATATTTTATTAATTTGATAATATACCTCTATTTTTAGTTTAAAAATTTTTAATAATAAGTATTTTTCATAAGAAGTTTACAAGCTTAATAAACAGCAATGAGCAATGAGCAGTTAGGGGACAAGAGTTGTTTTATTAGTAAACTGTTCTCTAATCTATGATTAAATCACTGCTACTGTTCATTGCTCATAGCATTCACTGCTAACAGGAAACCGATCTTAGGCCCAGCACTACCCAATAGTGGTGGGGCAGAAAACACCAAACTGTTAAAAAAACTGCTTTTCTATAAACGAAAAACAAACTGCTTTTTCAAACGGAAACAAGCGGTTTGATTTGGACTGGTTTATGATATGTTAAACAAGGAGGACTGTTCTATTTGAATGTTGCCGCAAGGGCTAAAACTGTTTTCCTGCTTTTTGCCTGCTGCTTTTCTTCTACCTGCTTTTATGCTTTTCCCCTTTATTCCAAAGTTGCTTGTGCTTGTAGTGACATAAGAACTGTTTGGTCAATGTCAACGTTTATCTCTATTTTGTTGCGAGTTGTAGTAACAACCTTTGTAGGTACAGAGCCTAATTTTATTTAAACATATTTTTTATATTTATTATCAATCATCAATATTTTTTAATCAACTAAAAATATTCTAAATCATTTGTATTTTGGTAAATATGCAAAGGGCTATTTAATTTTTAAGTAAAAAAAAGAATGCTTCTATTAGAAATTCATTGCATTTTGTAAATATAAAATGGCATACATAATTATTACGTTTTGATAATGTAATTTAATTATTACTACACTTGTAAGGATTATTTTTATCCTTACTAAATGCTTCATACCCAAAAACAATTTAAGGATATGGTGGTAATGGGAATGAAAACGTAGTCTTAGAAAACTGAATGTATGTGCTTAATGTTTTAGCTGCTAATACAACTTCGAGTTTCAGTTTTCTAAACCTGTTCTTTTTCATCTGTTTTAAAAAGCAGCTTTTTTTCCTCAACAAATAGTTTGTTGACGTTTTGTAAAAATAGCAGAAAAGGACCCACCTCTACTACCCAACAAGTTCATTGTTTTCACAATGGTGAGGGGCCACAACTTTATGAATCATAGATTCTGATAAGATGTAATAACTCAAGCACCCTTTCTTCTAGCTGCACTCTTTCAACAAACTTTGGATAGCCTATTCAAATAATTATTGATACTCCTATATCAATGACTGAAGTTGGAATTTTACAATTATTATTTCAAGAAGATAAGTTGTCCTGCATTTTTAATCTAATGCTCTATGCAGGATAAGCAGGAAAAGACAGCTTAAATATGTTGTTGCAATGCTATATTTTTCATTCTTATCTTCACAGCTGAGATAAACAAATACAATGAGGGTGCAGTTGACACATTTTGTCCTGGCCTACCTTAATTAAATACCTGCATTATTAATCTGTTAGATTTCTTTAAAAAACCTCTGAGGATAAAAAAATACCATTTACAAGTTAATTTTAAAGATCCAATTAACTATGTTTGGTTTGTTTGGACACATTGTTAAGTAATATGGAATTGAAGTATTTTGTAATTCCCTTTTTTTATTGTACCATTATACGATTTTAATTTTAATTTTATTTTTATTTTTATTTTTATTTAATTATTTTTATTTATTCATGTTCATAATTAATTAAAATATTATTAAAAGGATATATTATATACCTATAGGCCTATCTTTTTTAGGCATTTATATTATTCATGTTTGTAATAATTGAAATGTTTCCTGTTAGTTATCTTACCAGTACTTTATTATATACTGTCATATTTCTGATATTTATTTTCATTATAGTAACATTTTATAAAACAATATTGTCATTTGTTATATATTACTTTACTGTAATTATAATTGTGTAAAATATAACTAAGTATTTGTATGTCAAATAGTTATATGTCTACGTTTCACTGCAACATATGTCTATGTTCAACATTCAAATATAATGTTTAAGCTTTTTTATTTGTACAATGTTAAAAGCAAAAATTTCAATTAAATTGTGTTACATTTATTTATAAAAAAAATTCACATTTAAATTAGTATTTAACAGAGTAAATATATGGGACAGTCTAAACCTCAAAATAGTAACCAACACTCAATGGAAATAAACACTGTCAATGTGTTCAGCAGTTAGACTAGCAGCTTCATCCTGTTAACAATTAGCAGTAGAGTTTAGCAGGTCGAAAACATTGCGCTATGAGATTAACAGGTTCAACAGTTAGCAGAAAGGGTTAGTAGCAAATCTAAAACAGTTTGTTATGACCCCGCTATTCAACAGCTATCAAGATTAAACCAGGTTTGTTTAACAGGTTCAACAGTTAGCAGAAAGGGTTAGTAGCAAATCTAAAACAGTTTGTTATGACCCCGCTATTCAACAGTTAGATTAGCAGCTTCAATGTTTAACAGGTTCAATAGTTGGCAGTAGAGGATGCCGAAGCAGCATGCTATTTAACAGTTTGCAGGTCAGTTTATTATCTGTTATTTTTAAGTGTGGTTAGCAGTCTGATAATGCTAAAACCATTTAGCAACTAAAAAATAACAAGACTGCTAAATAGCAACCCATCACTACAGTGTACTAAGAGCTTATTGTAAGTTTTTTTTATATTTACTTGTGAACAGAAAATTTCTTTTATTTCAACTTTCCAACACTCAATTAAGTTATGAGTTTTCACAAAAAGAAACTGACCAATACAGTCTTGATGTGTAGTTTCACCCACAAAAAAATTGTATAAATACTGCAAAACATTTTCAAGAAAAACAATAAACAAATGTGGAAACTTCATGATTGTTTTTATATCAATATTGTTTTTGCATGTTTTGGACTTTTTTTTAATAAATGCCTGTAATTCGTCAATTTTTAAGAAAATGAATAATTACTAAAAAAATATGCTAAAAGAGAAATACAACTAAATTATCTACATACTGAAAACATTATACAAAAACTAAATTTGTTTGAACAAAACAAAAATGTAAATTCAATAAATTTATGTACATCTGTGCAATTTATGAAAGATAAGTGCACCACATGGCTTTAAGATAAAATGTAAAATTACATCCTTAGTTATGGACCATAATTCTGTTACAATTACAATAACAATAACATGGTGTTCATTAAAAATTAGTGATAAAACTTAGCATATTACATTATTGGCACACCTTTTAGTTGCTGTTAAGCTTTACTAGACAGATATTTCGCATTTAATGTTTGTGCTTATACAAGCAAGAGGCCTACTTTACTGTAATTATAAGAGTTGTAATTAATTAATTAAATACGTTACCTCTTCTAGAAGCCTTGTAACTGCCTCTATGTCATTGTAGGTCTTTGTCATTTGGCTCACTCTGTTACTGCATAGAACTGCAACAAAACGTTTACATTAATCATGTGCCAATAAACAAACTATTCAACTTTTTAGTTAGTTCTAACATAAACGTTCAACATCGATTCCAGACCCAGACAGATTGGAGTGTTATACAGATGGAAGTTCCTCTAAATGTTAATGTAACAACAAACTTCTATTAAAGCAATCAATCATGAAATTACCTAGACTCGCACAAATGTAATGAGCATCAATCTTACCTTCTAGAACATATTTTCATAGTTATTAAAGAAAATGTGTCCAAGCGCTCTAGTTCAAACAATTCAAAAATGACCAAAAAAATGTATCTTCAAAAAAACTTTTACTTTAACACTTTTTTTAATATAATTTCACCATCATAATCAGTGTTAAAACCTGCATAGATTAGCTTTTAAATATAGAAAGGTACGAGATATTTTTTTAATGTAATAAAAGTTCTAATTTATGCAAATTTTAATTACGATTACGATAGTGAAAATCAGTTTTTTTTTTAAAGCCTGAGCTAAATTTTATTAATCACAAAGAGGTCCAGAAATTCGTTTTTGAGCCTTCACTATAGTACTTTTTTTGTATTTTAAGGCGAAAAGCACATTGAGGCTATTATCGCCTCCCTAAATGTAAGTGTGAGTGTAAAGTGTGTGTGTGTGTATATATATATATATATATATATATATATATATATATATATATATATATATATATGCACACACACACACACACACACACACACACACACACACACACGCCTTTTAAAACTTATTACAGTAGATGTAAATTTAACAAGATTTTTTGGTTTTTCAAATTTTAATAAAAGTTTGGTTTTTATGTAGTGCAACTCGTTTTTTTTCAAATAGTGATTTTTGAATATTTTTTCCTTGTATTACACACTTCATTATTCAATTAAAAGATATTCACCTTCGAAAAATGTTTTTGTTACGATTTCACGCTTATTTTTAGGGAACTACATTATGACGTCATTGCTGTTTACATACAACGCGAAGTGCGGCGTCAATTTCATGTTTCATGTGTCCTCGCAACCGGCGTGCCTACGTTTTACACGCACACAATCGTGAGTGACTGAGGTTATACGGGTCACTTTTTTATTTTCCATTTCTTTTCGAACTTCCGTAGTTTCCGCGCTTTCATACTTTTGGGCATTTAATCCGAAGCGTTTTGCTGAAAAAATTACACAAAAAAACGAAACAAGTTTACACTGCATATTTACTAATGGTTTTCCTGGTTCTAATTACTGTTTTGGACTGTCAATTTCGCGAACAATTAGTTTTTTCTTTCTTTCACCCTTTAGAAGGTGGGTACGGTGAGGGATCAGTCTGCAAGTTTTGAGAGTGGGATGTATGACTTAAGGGCATATTTAGCTTTCACACAATTTTTCTGAATTTGTGTCCCATTTAACCAGTTTTACGGCAGTAATTGATTTTTTTCTTTTATTACGTACTTTATTATAAAATCAAGTGATATTCACCCGCGGAAGATTAAATGCCTTATGATAACTTACGATTTTATGCTATTTTTAACGGAACTATATTGTGACGTCATTGCTGTTTACATTGCATGTAGACATGCAGGTACTACAAGTGTAGTCATTGCTTTTTGACACGCCGTAGTATTCATGCGCGTTCAGCTTTATCACAAAACACAACCGTATTAGGTTCTTTATACACAACCGTATTAGTTGCGTTCTTAGGCCTTTAAAAAAACATTTTTGTTTTTACTATTAATTACAGGCATTTATTTAATCATTTTTGTGATGACAAACACTTTACCTACTTTCGCAATTTAGTAATTTTTAGGTTATGCGGGTCACTAATATTTTCGATGTTTTCCCAACTTCCGGTAGTTTCCGAACTTTTACATTTTATGTTCTTATTATTGGGCATAAAATACAGCGTTTTGGCACAAAAATTTTGAGAACTGACAAAACTGGCTTTAACATTTACCATTATTTACTCTTAGACTAATAACAAAAAAAACGTTCCTCCATTTAAAAACAGCATTTTAAAATAAATGCAGCATAAATTTTCTCATTTTCAATACACACTATTAAAAAAAATCGACTACAATTTTAACTGTTAAAACACAAAATACGAGTCGCAATCATCAAAAATGTTGTAAAACAAACTGAAAAATCTCAAAAAAAACTTAATTTCTCAAAATCAGCCCAGCTGATTCTGTACAATCTTTTAAAATATAGAAACATTCATAATTCGAACATACCAATATTACAAATAACAGAAAATTACTATCAGTGACTGATCCAAAACAATTGCAATCCATAAACTATACTAACAACTTAAATTGCAATGTATGTTCCAATAATTAAAAAAGCACGTAAAAGTACAGTATAACAACAATCTTTTTTCACTAATTTGATTAGTTTCTTAAAATTTCTTTTGAAAATCAACTTAAGTTTATTCTAAATCAAATTCTACAGTTAGTTTAGGCCAAGAATAAGATCCAATATTTGGTAAATGTGCAGACAAATGCATAATTCTAAAAACTTTAAACACCGTACAGAAATGTTTAACAATAGTTGTTGAAATACAGAACTGCAATGATGCAGGCCTACATCCCATTGCACAAAAATCTTGGACAATAAATAACAAAATGATGCATTTTGCCACCAATTTGTTACAAATCCAAGATTTAAACAATTAACCCAACACAAAGTTCTCAGCACTCTATCAGGCCATTTAGTTTTTAAAAGAAAACTTACACCAACTTGTATGTAATGTTAAAGTTTCGAATGCATACAATCATTTGTTTATTGAACACTAATGCATATTTATAAATCATAGATACTTAACAATTCATACATTATAGGCCTAAATTTGATGCAATTCAAAAATGTAGACAAAAATCTCTCTTCGTACATATATCAAACTTCCGCACAAATTTGCTAAACGATTATGCAATATAACACTTCCAAATTCAAAAAATACAATACAAACTAGACATACCTTTCAAAAAATCTTGAGACCAAACAAACACTTGGCCTATACTAATCGAATATCACACGAGATGAAAGATGAGGCGCTTACATCATCTGTGCTTACCCTCACGAATCAACTTATCGATTGAAAACTGAAAGTAAAATCTGCTTTAGGGGTGTTATCTATCAGTTCCCGACATGCGCAATGCAGGCTTTACGTAGACAGCGCTCAGACGCGGGATGCATGTGAACTAAGTATTGCACAACAAATAGAAGGGGATGTTCCATCTCCTCCCCCACACAAAACTTGACAGCTGTATGGAAAAGATATACTGTATTTACATTAGCATTTTTCCTTGTCGAACAATTTGTGAATATAAACAATCTTCACCAACTGATAACAAGCTGTCACTGGACACAAAACTATCAAATGTAAACAGAACATTGTTACACATTTGATGATCAATATTTTAAAATAATTTATTAACAGTTTAAGATATCTTCGACTGTATATAATAAATAAGGTGACCTTTCTAATCCCTCATATCTTTTATTCAACATACCAATAACCAACTATTGTAAGAAATACTTTAAAATATCGGTAATTTTGTAGAATATATCTTGACTACCGTTATTAGAGAATTTATTATTTTTTTTTTTTTTTATTTTATTATTTTTTTTTTAACGTCCGACTATTGTGCACACTTGGGCTAATGCAGACGATGGGATGATTTATAGCGTATGAAAATGCCAAGCCCTGGCCGGGAATCGAACCTGGGTGCTCGAGGTGAAAGCCCAGTATGCTATCAAC
The DNA here is from genome assembly GCA_022606455.1 of Callitettix versicolor. Taxonomy (NCBI): domain Eukaryota; kingdom Metazoa; phylum Arthropoda; class Insecta; order Hemiptera; family Cercopidae; genus Callitettix; species Callitettix versicolor. The sequence continues at coordinate 97,722,109 of CM040186.1, read as the reverse complement.
CTAGGCAACTGAGGCGGCTTTTTTGTTATTATATAGGGACACGTTATTCTGAATATTATAGTGAAAAAATTTTCCTGGGGCTCAAAAATTATAGATTTCTTTAAAATTGTTATTTGTATGGAATAACAAGGATTTCGAAAATTGCTTTCTTTGCGTGAAATATTAAGATTTATATCAGATAAAACGTACGATTTGTCACTGATTAGAACAAATATTACGTAAACTAAACTTTTCTACTTATATTAACACATTTTGTAATTTCGTTAAATGAAATTTTTTTCACTAAAATTTGTAAAACCTATTTCAATTTGAGGTTATCTCAATTTGAAGTCATGTCATTTTGTTTCGCGACTCATTCATTGAGACGGCCAATCGGTTACTTTTTCATAATAAACTTTTTTTAAAATGGTTTAAGAACTTTACTAAAACGCTCAACTACATACTCATTAGTAATAACACAAAATATAAAAATACGGAAACGACATGGAGTTTGACAAAAATTCAAAACATAACCTCAAAATCAGTACGTAACGTTTGTTTTCCATCGCGAAAACGATTAATTAAATGCGTGTTATTAATAATGAAAAATGCTTTTTAAAAAAACTTAAGAACCTAAGTAACACAGTTGTCAGTGAAAAACCCAACACTATTTTATCTTTCTCTAAATAAAATCACATAAAAATTTGTTATACAATTGTTATACAAAAACATGATTTCCGGTTGCGCTTATGTGCTGCTTGTGGTGGCAAAAAGGCTAACTGCACTGCATTAAACTCAGTTTAGTGATGTGACAGGAATAAGAAAGGGAACAGTCCATTACATGTAAAAGAAATTTTTGGTTTAAAATATTTTTAAGAAATAATAATAAAATTATTATTAGTGTGTTACATATAAACAGCGATTGTATAAATGCTAAAGTATAGTTTATGTAATATTTCTACTACTCAATTATTTTTTTTTTTTTTTTTTATTTTTGAGCCCCCAAAAAATGTTTTTCATTATAAGCTTCAGAATAACGCAGGCTATATTTTCGAATATTAATAATATATTCTCGGATAACGGTGGTCATGCTATTCTCTACTACTACTAAAATGTTTATGTACAACACATAATTTAAATGATTTTGGCGTGAAATATACTAGCCTATATACTTTGTTTACAAAAACAGTTTGTCTTGTGACCACAAACCTTTTTACTAAAACATTTTTGTAACGCTGTAATTCATGTATTCAACTTATTAAACTATTCCTACAATAATTAACTATATTCATCATTTATTAGAAAATAATCCATGATGCATTGCACATGTTTAAACGCAATAATGCATAGTGTTTTATGAAGTTTTTTTCAAATTTATTTCATTTCATTTTGGTTAAAATGTTACTTTTATCTCTCAAACACAAAGATGCATCCAGAAGACCTAACAAATGAGTCCAAATTATTTCTGTATATTTTGTACGCTTCAAATATTTGACGAAAAAAAAAAAACAGTAAACAGTACGGCAGTAAAATTTCAAAATGAATGCACCTTTTATGACCTGCGTCGTCTTGCATAAATTAAAAAAAAAAACATTCAAGTATTCCCATTATTCAGGTTCAACTGCATCCGTAAAAAGGAAAGTCGTAATGGCTTCGACTTTTAAACCTGTCCATTTCCTGTGTACTTTTACCTCCGGCTAGCAGTGTCAGGTGGGGTCTTAAATCATAATATTACGTCTTTAGAAAAGTAGCTCTTTTCACCGTCAATAGCTGCAGCAGAGAAAGTCAACCGAATTATTTTTTTTTTTTTTTTTTTTGTTTTTTGTTTTATTAAACCTGTAACGCTTCTATAATCAAAGGTACTCGAGGAAAACTGAACAACGAGCAGAACGTAAAGAAAAATTAATGAAATTGTGAACATTTTTTAGTGTTCATGAAAAACCGTAAGTGCGTTTTTCATTTTGCACACACAAACTGAAAAGTATAACTGTATTGTGAAAGGAAACATTAAATACTTCCATATTATAGCCGGTTATTTTTAGATTTCGTTCCAAAAATGTTCTCGCTAAAGTACGTTAATGAAAAACTAATTTTTTTTTTTAAGTAAAAACCAAATAACTTCACACATTTTGTAGTGACTAACATTTCAATATGCAAACAATATTTTTTATTCAACAATAAAGATAAGAAAATAAACCCAGTCTTCGTAAAACTCTTAAATAGGATCCGTAACTTTATTAAAATTAATATTTTTGCGATTTTTGAAGAAAAATAAATACCTATATTCAGTTCAATATGTTCTAATTCTCTCCCTAATAATATAATGTACGAAGAAGACGAGAACATAAACGGAAGTACAACTTAACTTTAAGCCTACGGATGAGAGAAATGAGTGATGAAACTAAGAATCTTCAGAACTAAAATTTTTAAAATAAAAATGATCTTCCCTACATAACTTCTAATTAAAAACAATAAAAAAGTATCTTCCCCACATAACGTTTAATTAAAAACGATAAAAAATGATCTTCCCTACATAACTTTTAATTAAAAATAAAAAATTATCTTCCCTTCATGACTTTTAATTAAAAACAATAAAAAAGTATCTTCCCTGCATAACTTTTAATTAAAAACAATAAAAAATGATCTTCCCCACATAACTTTTAATTTAAAACAATAAATAATTATCTTCCTTACATAACTTTTAATTAAAAACAATAAACTTAACAAAAAGCAATAAACAATCCCTACATAATTTTTAATTAAAAGCAATAAAAAATGATCTTCCCTACATAACTTTGAATTAAAAACAATAAAAAATGATCTTCCCTACATAACTTTGAATTAAAAACAATTAAAAAATTATCTTCCCTACATAACTTTTAATTAAAAACAATAAAAAAAAACAATAAAAATGATGTTCTCTCACCTTTGGAGTTTAATCCACATAACTTTTTGGGATCAGGCTATTGAATGAGCTTCTTGGGATCCTTAATGAAGAAAATGAAGATTCTGAAGTCTTAAACACCCTTTGAAGACATTTACGTTTTACATATGCTCCAATTACTTCATGTGACGTAGAAAGAAGCTTCTTGTAATATATAGCTTTGTTTAAGAGATAATCGAAAAGGCTTTACTTTCGATCATTAAAAAAATATTTATATCCGTGTCAACAAATGATATTTAATATGAACTTAGTTTATTATTTGTATCATTTGTGGGGTTTTGTGTATTAAAAAAAATGTACTAAAAAAATTAGTATATACTCCGTTTTAATAATACTTTACCTTTTTTTAAATATTATACTTCAATATTTCCCATTTTTAAATGAATAAGTGAACAGGTCCTGCTCATAAACCTCTAACAATTAGTCTTAGCATTTGAATATATTAGCAGGTACTGTATTACGACTTTTGAATCTTCATATATGAGCAAAGTCTGGTGAAAATGTAAAATTCCGCGAATTATCTGCAATTTCCCGAAGTTTTTCATAGCTTTCGGGAAAAAAAAAACATCAAAAACCATTAAAAGCTCTATATCTCGGAAAATCCGTAATTTCTCAAAATCAGTTAATTTTGCTCAATTTCTGGTCATTCATAACTGAAATTAAAGACATTTACGGTCGAAAGAAAAACTAAAATAAATCCACCCGCTGTAGTGTTTGTTTTTTACGGTTAAGTACCTAATCGTACTTTTTTATTCTAAATTTGATACAATGTCATCAGATTCTGCTCATAATAACTGAAGATTTATTAACTTTAACATGTGTACGAGCAAAATCGTATAAGCTGATTTTCAGAAATTTTGTCTTTTTTTTGTCGTTGGCAAACACATATTTTGCAGAAATAATTGGATGTGAAAAAGTTATGTAATACTTTGCACCATTTGTTTGTACTGTACAGTACTTCGGTCGTTAAGAACAATATATTTAGAAACATTATCACAGGTAGATAAGATTACCTCTAAGAGGATATGCACTTTTACTGTTCTTTATATGTTTTATCTTTATTATGTTTTATCAGCTTCTAATCTGCTTTTATCAGCCTGTTTCACCAAACACGGTTAGCTGTTATAACCAGATCAGTTGTACTTTTTTCTGTTTAATCAACGCTGGTAGATAACCACAGTTAAATATGAATTAACTATTGTTATATCAAAAACCAAACAATCGTGGTTAAATTTTTACCCGTGCTTAAATGGTGTAGTAAAACTGAAATATTTGTGTACATTTTAATGTACGAGGTGTGTTCAGAAAGTAACGAGAATTTTTGAATTTCGCGGGCTTGGAGAGTCCGATTCTCAAAACATTTTTTTTTATTATGTTGGTATACATGCCCTTGAAATATGATAAAACTTTCAGCTGTTTTCATTGTTGACTTTGTGACAGACCCTCAGGTTAGACGTGTTTTTATAAGCTTGGCGATTTTCATTTGTTAAAAGAAATGGATCAAAGAATTTGTATCAAATTTTGCGTGAAAAAATGGAATAAAGTGTAACAAAGTGTGTGAAATGTTAACAAAGGCGTATGGTGAGTCTGCTATGAGTAAAGCAAAAGTTTACGAGTGGTATAAGCGTTTCCAAGAAGGCCGTGAAGACGTTGAAGATGACGAACGCTCTGGACGCCCCAGCACATCAACACTGATGAAAACGTGGAAAAAGTGAAAGAAATGGTTATGAACAATCGCCGAATCACAATTAGAGAAGTCGCTGATGATGTCGGCATATCGACTGGATCATGTCATGACATTGTTTCCAATGTTTTGTGTATGAAACGCGTGGCAGCAAAATTCGTTCCAAAACTGTTGAATGTTGAACAAAAACAGCGGCGAATGGAAGTTGCTCAGGAGTCACTAAATGAAGTCAACGACGATGCAGAATTACTGAAATGTATTATAGCATGTGACGAAACATGGGTTTACGGATATAACGTCGAAACTAAGGCTCAATCATCCCAGTGGAGGCATTCTGGCTCGCCAAGACCGAAAAAGGCTCGACAAGTGCGGTCGAATGTGTAGGTTATGCTCACTGTGTTCTTCGATATTAATGGCATAGTGCATCATGAATTCCTGCCACCAGGTGAAACGGTCAATAAGGAATACTACCTACAAGTTCAACGCCGTTTGCGTGAAGCAATCAAAAAAAAAAAAAAAAAAAAACAACGCCCGAATCTGTGGAAAAACAATTCATGACTTTGCACCACGATAATGCACCAGCTCACACTTCATTGTTTGTTCGTGAATTTTTGGCCAAAAACAGTACTGTAACGATGCCCCAGCCTCCACATTCGCCAGGCATGGCTTTGAGTGACTTTTTCGTATTTCCAAAAATAAAGAGAACCTTAAAGGGCCGTCGTTTTACAGCCGTAGATGACATTAAAAGCGCATCGCTGAAAGAACTAAAGGCTATCTGAAAGATCGATTTTGAGAAGTGTTTCGAGGATTAGAAGAAGCGCTGGCACAAATGCATAATCTTCAATGGGGACTATTTTGAAGGCAACATCAATGTAGAATAAATATTTTGTTCAAAAATTAAAAATGCTCGTTACTTTCTGAACACACCTCGAATAAGCAATTTTCTATTAACTAAAATGTGTAAATAATATTTATCAATTTAAAATTTTTTAAATAATTAGGATCATGACCAATTTTTTCCGTCTAGTGGTCCTATTTACTCACCTCTTAAAGGCTACCGCGGTTCGAAACCTTACTGTTTCATTTTCAGGCCGTAATACAAAATGTCAAATCCCTCTGTCGAAGTCGTCACGAAGTTAAACAAAACAATGAAAACACTACACACAATTACACGATTAAAACACACACGATAAAATTTGGTTTGGCCAAACGATACGTGCAACTCGTATGTCGTTACATTCCGGACTCTGATGAATTTAACGAATTCTGAGTCCGGAATTGTACACAATTGTTTTTTTAAATTATGTAAATGTTTACAGGACATTACAATACCTCGTTGTAAACGATATTTGATGTAAGAATGTATTCTTATATACTATATATGATGACGATTAAATCTTTTTTTGCCGGCAAAAACCGATGTGGTTATCATCGCCGATACTCAAAATAAAAATATAAAAGAACGAATAAAACAAAACAAAAATTTAACTTTAATAAGAAAACAAACAACAAACTATAATTGCAAAAACAAATAAATAAAACAAAACATAATAACAGTTATAGATAATATACGATTAAAACTAGTTAACAATAATATGTATCTAAAAACAACAACATACACACAAATTAATTGTAGGGCTGTAAATTGGCCCTACAACAATAACAAGACAAATAGAAGAAATATAAACGTACCTGAAACTAAATAACAAAGTAAAAACAACTTAAAAATTAAATTAATAAAACAGCAAATATAAACAATCTTCTCTGGGCTGTAAAAGGGCCCTACAACAAACAATAACAAAATTATAAATTAAATTTTATAATTTAATGGGAGGCACTGTCTCCCAACATCATCTGCAAACAATTGTCCAGACCACACATAACCCGCACATTTTGGAAACCATTACAATCGAGCAATATATGTTTTATTGTGATAATTTCCCTACAGAACTCGCAATCAGGTGGGTTCCCGCCTCCCATCAGAAATCCATGCGTTAGCAAGGAATAACCAATACGGAGACGAGTGATCACCACCTCTTCTCTACGACTAGCAAGTATTGACGACCTCCAAGGACGTAAAGTATTTTTAATTATCCTCAGTTTGTTGTTATCCGTAACTGTCCACTCATTCTCCCAATCCACGAGAAGTAAATGTTTTTACAGACTTTGAAAATCCGATAGAATAACACGTTGAGTGGCTGGCGGCAGCAGAGTTGCTTCCTTTGCCGCTATATCGGCTCTAGTGATCCCAACTATACCACAATGACCGGGTAACCAGCAAAATGATACTTTAACACCTCGTAGTTTAAGACGATGGATAGAATATAGAATATCCTGAACTAGAGGGTTTATCGAATACATATCCTGGATATCCTGAAGTGCACTTTTCGAATCGGAACACTCCAAATTTGTGTCTTTAATAACTGAATGAACATTTAATGATTAATGAATATTAATTACTTAAGTCCTTCTGTCCGACAACGTCTGTAAGCTTATCAGACGCTGTAAATCTTTGTTTAACAAAACCCCGTTGTTAATACCACGCTTGAGCTCACACTTAACTGCTGCAAGAATTTCAATGAAAATGAACTTGTCATCAATTTCCACCCTACTAAGTACTATTTGCTGAAACAGCTGATCGAACACACAGACAGACGGTTCGAAGCAACAACTCGTGTCGGCTTAATGACCGGTCACGGAGTCTGATCTCACGGCCTTCTTGAACTAACTTTGATGCCACACTTCAACAAACACTTGAAATAACCGTGGTACCAATTATCTCGACAACTATTTTCTCTCTGTTCTCTGTACGTTATCTTTGCAGCAGCATCCAAAAAATTTCTAACGCCCGTCACTTTAACAGAAGAAAGAATAGTAGTTGATGTTAATACGTGTTTTAAATTTTATAATTTCGAAATTGTAATGCAAATACGATACGACTGCACCTAAAGGTTGCGCAGGTTCAATTTTTTTTAAAAACCTCTGAACTACAGCAACATTATTAGTTACCTAATGAAACATTACGGTTGTCTGGATCTCGCGAAATTTAATAAAATTACTATTTACAAAGACATCTTAGTACATGGTCTTTACATGGTAGTACATGGTCTTAGACATGGTCTTTAATATATTACTGTACTTTGAAAACACAACCAAAGTTTACAATTACATACATTTATGTTAAATGCCATTATCGGTAAGTGCCATTTGATAATACAAAATTTACAAATTATTTTCCTATTCGTAATAGTATATACGGTAATTCTGAATTTTTAAATTCTTCATTGTAAGATCAAAACACAGGTCAGTCATCGCTTAAACAACATAGGAACTGAATTACGCGACTGGTTCTGCTTACTAACATCGAAAAGCATTCACGCTAAATTCCCAAACTTCTATCCCGGCTATTAAACAGCATACGCCTGCGAACCTACTTCAAAATTCTCTTATACACCAATATTCCCTTCCTGGCTGGTTCGCAGTGCTCGCATATCTCGGGTACACTAGATTATCAGATTTCTGCCCAGGCAATACTGCCGGCGCACCAACTCGCATCTCCCGTACACACTAGCTTCATCCTGATTGGTGCGTTCTTTCTCTCGTTTTAATTATGGATTTCTGAGACATTACTGTTTCCGCCATAATTTCGAGCATAAATACAGGTCGAAAATCGTTGTTCGGCAGAACATCGAGGAGGACCACTAACCACAGAAAAAAGTATACGACAGCCTAATAACACCCGGAATTATTCTACAAGATACCACAACTACCTCGGGAGGAAATAGAAGGAATCCAACCAACCACCATTCTGAACCGGAAGAGTTCCTCGCCAGCCCCCGGGCAACCTGGTAAACGCCCAGACTTGTACTATTTTCCCGGAAACAACAAGTTAACAAGACTAATATGAGTAGAAAGAAATGAAAATTCGTTCTTTCTAAAATATGCATAATACATATTTAGTGGAAATTCTTGGCATGATAAGGTTTTATAAATCTGTAAAAAATTCTGTTCCATATATATACACTATGTTAATGTTTCTAAAATTATGTCATGATCATTTTTAAGAACAAGGAGTTTTTTAAGTGAAATATTTATAAAAACTTAAAAAAATATACAATAACGTAAGGTTTTCAATGCTGAGAAGAGACGTCAAGGAAGCATGTTTTTTTCTAAATATTTAACATGTAAGAACAACATTCTTTTTATCTTTTTTATCAGTTTGTCTAAAAGGGAAAAGATCAAACTGGTATGTATCAAATCATTTTACAGTGATATCAACTATCCTCCTCCCTTATCTGCTTATCCTATATATTTCCTCCCAAGTGTCCCTTTTCGATATTCGACCTTTATTCTAATCAAACAGAAATAGATTTTAATACCTTGCTTGCCTTCCAAGTGGTGGCTACAGGGAATAAAAGAATTATTTATTTACTGGTCCGTTATTTTACCTTCAGAAAGGCTATTTTATGATTAGGACTACAAAAACCGATGTTTTGTGCGTGACTAGTACAACTTTTATCAGAGCAAGATCGGGCGCGTAGCTAAAAGCAGTCAACTGTACTAGAAGTACAGAAACCATTACAAAAAGCGTACTCGATACTAGCAGCCAAGACCCAAGTAATTGAACTATCTGCCGCTACGATCGTTACTAGATGCGAGGACAGGTGTGAAGACGTTTGCGAAAATAGACAGTACTATTATCTACTTAATAAGTAGTTGAACAAACTTCCGCAAGATGCCACCAGCAGTGAGCGCTCACATACATACATTAAACGTACATTCTAGTACGTTTAATTCAATGACTGTACCACATGCATAGAATCTTTAAACGTAACGTAAAAAAAACTGTTGGAAAAAATTCCTGAAATTCGCTTCATGTTACTCTGGTTTGGTCCTTATTAAGAAGAAGAAGGAAAGTGGTAAAATATATTTTATAGTAATCAAATAATGTCAGTTTATTTTATCTCAAAATAGTATTGCAACGTTTATTACGAATATAGGCGCTATTTTTGTGTACAGAACTGACATACGGCATAAATTCCGAAGTTTAACCTTGATGAGCATGACAGTCGCAGTTTGCATGTCAAGAATACGTTAAGAATACTGCGACAAACTTTGTCCTGTATTCCTACGACGCCATGTCTTTTGTTTTATAGCCTAAAATAATACAAATGTATAATTACTTATTTAAAATTTACGGCCAAAAAAATCTCTCTTCTCTCTCTCTCTCTCTCTCTCTCTCTCTCTCTCTCTCTCTCCTCCCTACCTTACTCACTCACTCCCTCTCAACTTTCTCTCCTCCCTCCCTCCATACATCCATCCATCTACCCATTTATCCATCTACCTATCTACCTATCTACCTAACTATGTATCTATCTATCTATCTATCTATCTATCCATCCATCCATCTATCCATCTATTTATATATCTATATCTATCTCTATCTGCGTGCGTATGCTGGTTTAAAAGTTTTAAAAACACCCAAATTAGACACTTTTACCATTAACTATAAGCGTACTACAATAATAACCCTTATAAGACGTATGTGAGGTACTTCTCTCCCAATGTTATAACCGCCAAAGCAGCGATCGCCCGCCTCGGCGTATCCGGCAGCCTCTTAATTTATAAAAATTAAAAAACACGACAATATTTATTGATAAAGGGGTAAAAACGCATAATAAATTTAAGCAGCACCAGTGAAATGGAGAAAGGAAGCCAGTAAGACAAAAAATTATTAACTATCTGATTCCTAATGTACAGTAAGCTAATATTGTTTTTAGTCAATTATTAAAGTGTTGGAAAAACTTAGAGGAGTTTGTTAAGCGCAGTATCTTCGAAACCTATTTCATTTTTAAGGTTTTAATATTAATCTTCAATTTCTTATGTAATTAGTACAGATAATTACCCTTAATTACTACTAATTAATATTGTAATTTGTAGTAATTACATTAAATAACTTGCCTGCGTGACAATTACAAATTTCACGTCATAGTACTTCTACTATACATAATAAAACAGCAGAGAGTGCGTTTCCATATTTTACTGTGACTATATATTGTTTGACGTAATATCCCTTTGCCAATATCAATATATACATATAAAGTCAGCCTCGACGAAATAACAAACATTTTAATAATAAAATATTTTATTTAATTAACTAAAAAATAGTTGATATAATGTAGAATTGATAATGTTCTACATGTAACTGATTAAGATGAATTTTGTGGTGTGTGTGTGTGTGTAAATTTATAATATACACACTACAGCTTATATCCATAAATGTGCTAGAGAATAATATTTTCATTATTGTAACATAGCCACCGGACCACATATTTAAGTAATTAGGATTATGACATATTCTTCCCGTCAGTGGTCTATCCACTCACCTCGTAAAGGCTACCGCGGTTTCGAAAATATCGTTTCATCTTCAGGCCGCGATACAAAATGTTAAATCCCTCTGTCGAGGTCGTCACAAAATCAAACAAAACATTAAAAACACACATCACAAACACTGAGCACAATTACACGATTAAAATATTTATGATGAAATTCGGCTTGGCCAAGCGACACGCGCGACTCGTACGTCGTTACATTCCGGACTCTTAACGGAGTAAGACGGTAACATCCGATTTTTCAAGAAAGTATAACGGCCCTTAAAAAGTGACCTTAATGTTCTGATCGGCGTTTATTTCAAGGCCCCAGGTTTGGATCTCAACATAATGGCCACGTCAATCCGTAATTTCCACCGGAAATTCGCTAACATTCCATTTTCGCGTATCGAACGTTATTCGTTTTTCGCGTTTACGCAGTCATTCAATGTTTTAAATTTTCAGTGAAAAAAATTCGTTTCCATCAAGTCAACGAAGCAGCTGTATGGCGCGATATTATGTATTTAACTTTGACCTCCGGAAAATACTCATCTAAGGCCGCGTTTCGACACGGGCATTGCGTAGCTAAAACATAAAGCAGTCTCCTTATCCGCTGATCCTTACTTCCTCGTGTCCGGTACTGCGAAGCCTCTACTTACCAAAGCTTACTGGATTTGTTTTTAGAAGCAGAATGTATTTAAACGACTTAACCCGTATATTTATCTGCCGTATAAATTTACAAAAATATAAATTTATTTATATTTTTTTAGACAAGTCTTGTCTAAAATTCTCTCGAGTTTTGCATTACGTCCATTGTGCAACAAAACACCTTATTTCACTGAAAACTATTTTTCTGATGAAGAAACTACTTAATTACTGAATACCGCCAACATAAAACGATTCAGACGGTTATCTCATACGGTGTCTCGGGAAATAAGAGACGCGTGTCGGTATGCCAGGATGATGTGAGTGAAAGCTACGGAAAGTGCAAGTTGTGACGTCACAATACACACGACCCTGACCTTGATTATACACGTCAGCCTATCTATTATTCACTTCTGTGTCGGCAATTACCTAGATTTAGTGGCAAATATTTTATCAAGGTACAAAATTCTAAATCACTTTCTTTGTGTGTTAAATCTATAAAATTTCTTTTTCTAACCTATTCGCTGCGTATTTACATCGTGGATTTTTGTTTTTTTTAATTTGAAGGCGAAAAGCACACTGCGCTATTATCGCCTCCCTAAATGTAAGTGTGAGTGTAAAGTGTAGTGTTGTGTGTGTTAGACTCGGGTACCGCGAGGAACGTCTAAATCCTCTCAATAGGTACAGCTAGTCTGCAACCCCCTGCGAGGGTTTACATCGTGGGACGTTTTGTATCGAAATTGAAACATTCAATACTCTTTTTTGAGTTCAATGATAACTACCCATCCCTCTTCCTCCTCCAACCCTTCCTCGGTCGAAAGAATTGCACGAACTTTTCCAACTTTAATCAATTATACATATATATATATATATATATATATATATATATATATATATATATATATATATATATATATAATTACTATTATTATTATATATTATATACATAGACCCTGTTGGATCACGCAAAGCACTCCGACTCATGTCTTGTTCCTTCTAATCCTCCACACCACCCTCATCCTGTCCCCATGGATCCTCTTCCGCTCCTCCGTCCATTTTACCCCTGCTCTCTTTGGGATTTCATTCTCTGGGACTTTCCAACCGAGCATCTTTCTCCTGTATGCGTTCCTGTCTTCAATGTCTGTTGAGTCTATTCCTGCGTCATGTAGGTCTATTCTGACTTGTGCGATCCACGACGTTGTTGATTTGACTCCTTGTATATACTTAAGGATTCTGTTGGCAAGTCTCGTTGTTGGGAGTCTACTGATGTGTCCATAGAACCGAAGCCTCCTTATCTTCTCTGTGGTCTTCCGGGAGTGCAACCTGTATCCATCTTCTGTTAATCTCGGACCAATGATCTTCCTCAAGATTTTGCGTTCTTCCTTCAAAATACCCTCCATGGTAGGTTTTGTGTGGAGTGTTAGCGTCTCGCTTGCATATAATACCTCCGGTTTTATGACTGTGTTGTAGTGTCTGATTTTTGTGTGCGTCGACATACATCCTTATTGTAGATATCACGCGTTATACCAAGAGCGTTCATTCTCAGTAGCCGAACCTTTTGCGCAGCCTTCTCGCCACCTGTGGGTTCAAGAATTTCTCCCAGATATTTGAAGTGCTTGACTCTGTTATCTTACCATATTTTGTGTTTAGTTCTTGAATATTTAATTTTGTACAGAAGAATTCGGTTTTTTTAAACGAGATCTGTAGACCGACCCTCTCTGCACATTCCTTTAGAACTTCTATCTGTTTAATCGCTGTTGTTTCATTATCTGTGAGTATGGCCAGGTCATCTGCAAAAGCTAGGCACGCTATATATATATATATATATATATATATATATATATATATATATATATATATATATATATATATATATATTAAAGCTGGAAAAGTTCGTGCTATTCTTTTCAGAAAAACGAGGTTGACCAGGTTCAAAAGAATGAACCTGGTTTCAGAAGAATGAGGTTCGTAAGATCAAGGTTTGCAAAAACCTAGGATAAGGAAGAGATTAATAAGAATGAAGTTCATGAGAATTAAATTACTGGGAAGAGATTCATAAACACAAGGAAAGAAAGAAGTTTATATGAATGAAATTCATAAGAACGAGAACAAGGTTCGTAATAATGAGGTTTATGTTCGTAAGGATGAGGTTAGCAGAGATTCTTAAAATCAAGGTTCAGGGAACATGGTTAACAAGAACACAAGGTTAAAAAAATGAGATTGGTAAGAAGAAGGTTCTCACAGAGGTTCGAAGAAAGAATTTCACAAGTACGAGGTTCACTATGACGAGGTTCACCGAGGTTCGTAAGATAGTTTCACAAGGACGAGTTCAGAGGTTCGAGAAAACAAACGAGTAAGAACAAGGTAAACAATGAAGATTCACGGAGGTTCGTAAGAATGAGGTTAACTAAAATGAGGTAAACAAGAAAGTGTCACAAGGACGAGGTTTACAGAGGTTTGTAAGAACGAGGTCAACAAGGATGATTCACAGAGGTTTGTAAGAACTAGGTTAACTAAGACGACGTTCACAAAAGTTCGTAAGAGAGTTTCGCAAGGACGAGGTTCAGAGGTTCCTAAGAACAAAGTCAACAAGGAAGAGGTTTGTAAGAACTAATTTAACTAATACGAGGTTCACAAAGATCCGTAAGAGCAAGTTCAAGTAGGAAGAGGCTTATAAGAACTAAGTTAACTAAGACGAGGTTAACAGAGGTTCGTAAGAGAGTGTTTCACAAGGATGAGGTTCAAAGAGGTTCGTAAGAACGAGGTCAACAAGGAAGATTCGCAGAGGTTTGTAAGAAAGAGGTTCACAAAGAAAAGGTTGTAAGAACTGGGTTATCTAAGACGTGATTCACAAAGGTTCGTGAACGAGGTCAATAAGGAAGAGGTTTGTAAGGACTAGGTTAGCTAAGACGAGATTTACAGAGGTTCGTAAGAACGAGGTTCAAAAAGAAAAGATTTGTAAGAACTGGGTTATCTAAGACGTGATTCACAAAGGTTCGTAAGAACGAGGTCAACGAGGAAGAGCTTTGTAAGAACTAGATTAACTAAGACGAGATTTATAGAGGTTCGTAAGAAAGAGTTTGACAAGGACGAGTTTCACAAGAACGTGGTTCTCAAGAACTGTTTTCCAATAACTACTGCAAGCAGCTTCTACACTCTTATTGCACTTCCAGCCTTGGCAATGTCCCTAATGCTGATTAGTCACGGCTGGGAAATGGAAACTTCAATGCCGACAAACACGAATCGAAACCAATTGTACGAGAGAAAAAAACAAGACCGATTATTTTCCAATTCAAATCGGAACATTTATCGGCAGTGAATATGACCTCAGTATGATGAGTTGATTGCAACGGCTATAAATATAAATATTTTACTTTCTTATTGAAAGCTGTTAAATATTAGTCCATAAAACATTCTAAACAGAAAATACAGTTTTGAATAAAAGATATTTTGTTCACACATCTTTCAAGGAAGGATCTACTTTTTGAAACATACGGTAATATCACATTTTAAAGCAAACAGGACAACTAACAACTATCAATAAAAGCTTTTTTTTAAATTTCATTATACATTACCTTTCATACCATATAATTTTGTTTTAAAGAGGCTTGGAAGTAGCCAGTATACGTGATCACGTGACGCTGACTGCATGCAACAGTTGCCGTGACTGGGTACCGTGCTTATACTTCTATTATAGCCTGTAAATCAACTCGCATTTACATATGACCTTTATTAATGCAACTTAACACTGAGATCGATATGCATTTGTGTTTAACGTCACGAAATATTACCCGAGCAAAGATTTAACTAAGTCCCTCGGGTAACCAGAAGCAGCAGATAGTCAACACGAGCTGTTTAGATTGAAGTTTTACTATCTGCGGTTCTTCGAATGTTGATCACCTATTAAAGCCAGCGTACCACAATTAAAGAAGAAGAAAACAAAATAAACCCAAAGGTTGTCAAAAGATATGTATAATAAAGTAAAACATTCTTGAATGAAAATATGAACTTGTTATAATACTCCTTTTTATCTTGACAGTCAAATTCTATAGAATTTTAAGAGCTTTTACTTTGTGACCGATGCTACAGTGTAGCGTTCAACGCTTTGTTTACGATACTTTCGGTTTAAATCTCAATTCTTTCAAGTGATGACAGAAAGAATTGCTTTTGTCGTCTAGAAAAAACCTTAAAAATGTTACTGGTCTCGCATTAAAAAAAACCTTGGCGAAAATCGAGAAGCAAGGGGAGCCAGCTTTGGCTGATGAAGAAATAGTTGTTCCATGTGACTTGCAGCGTTTGTAGCGGCAGATAGTTCAATTACCTGGACTTTAGCTGTTGGTATCGTACACGCTTTTTACAATGGTCGCCGTACTTCTAGTACGTGGTACCTCAATACAGATCATCCACCGCAACTTCGTGGCTTCCCATCACCAAATTATTATTTGCTAATTTCAAATTAAATCACTCAATGGTTATTTCACTTAACAGAAATAAACGTTTCACGATTGTTTCTATACACAAATTCCAATTACAAATGTTATCAGCGTTGATAAGACGGTTCTTCTACCGATCTCGGGTACAACGTTCATTTATCTAACACAAAACTCATTACAGTACATCTGCTACAGCATACTTAACTTTGTTAAAACTTGGACCACTGTTAGGTTAACAACTTGTTTTTGTATCCGCCATTAAGTATCCTACTCTACGATAAACTTATCAAGGTTTGCGACTTTGCCATTTTATTTGCGTCGTGAAGTAACGCTATGGCAAAACAAAAAATATGGCTTTACGACAGCTTGTAAAGTTTTATAGCTATTTTTTTTTCGGAAACGTTAGATATCGTACTCGTCTGTTCTATTAGGATCGCAAAAAGAAAAACTTGTAAAATAGAACAGCAAATGTGTTTATGCCGTTGGTGACAATATTGTTTTAGATTGGTTAAAATTAATTCTTATCTGATCTAGTTTGTACGAACTCTTTAATTATTATTGCTTTCTAATTGTGGGAAAGCAGGAAGGTAATGCGAAATATCCAAACCATGCATTAAAAACAAAGCGTTTTTAATTCTGCGAATATTAATTCTGCATATTCTAGATAGCATAAAGAAACATACAGCTATTTTTTGATAGCGACATTAAAACATTACCGCAGGGTGAATACATACAAGTGAAATCCAGTAACACTACAAATGTTATATTCATTGTGTGGTTTCTAGGATTTCCTTTTAATTATGTGTTTTCATATCCAATAAAGAAAAAAAAAACAAAAGTCTAATCCTTCTGTAAGTGCTTCAAATTACAATATCACATTCAGTTTTGATTACAATTTTTCAAATAATATAACTGACAAAAGGAGGAAGTTCAGATCTGTGAACCATATCTACCATTATACTTCAGGCAACTGTCACGGGTAAATTCCGTCAATAACCTCCGATTAATCTCACAGCGGCCGCCTTCGACATACATAAGTCATTTTACCATTGCCGGTAAAGACGCCGGCACCGGAAGGTTTTGCACAACACAAAACTGCACGACTTAATTCTAAAATTCTTTTCTCACGGCGTCCCTACAAGCGTGGTAAATCGTTCAAGCCGTGCGAGAGGAAGCGGTGACTGCATTCCTTCAAATTACACGCGTGGTCAGACCGGATTGATTTATCGTTCAATTCTGATTCAAGTTATTATCATTAGAGATCATACGTAGTTCAATTTCTTTTAACTTATCCCTGCAATGCCTTCTTCACGTCATCACATGTGCACTGCATTTTCTTTTAACGTCTTTACTTTCACTATTGCAACACATCCATAGGACATGTACAAATAATTAGGAATATAACCGTCTAGTGATCCCTTTGTACAGGCGCCGCCTCGGTGACGTAGTTGATAGCGTACTGGGCTTTCACTCCGAGGAACCGGGTTCGATTCACGGCCAGGAATTGGCATTTTCATACGCTATAAATCATCCCACCGTCTGCATTAGCCCAAGTGTGCACAATAGTCGGACGTTAAACACAAAAAAACCTTGTAATAGGCTACCGAGGTTTCGAAACTTTACAGTTTCATCTTCAGGCCGTAGTACAAATGCTCAAATCCCTCTAGCGAGGTCGTCACAAAGTTAACGAAACACGTTACAATTACACGATATTTTAAAACGCAAAACGATAAAATTTAGTTTTGCCAAACACTACCGAGCGACTAGTATGTCGTTACAGTTCGGACTGTAATTAAAAAATTGTGTAATTATATTAGTGTTGTGACGTACGTTCAATGTTTTGTTAACTTTGTGACGACTTCGCCGAAGGATTTGACAGTAAGATGGCACTGTAAAGTTTCGAAACCGCGCCTATACAAGGTGAGTTAGAGACCACTAAACGGATGAAAATAGGTCATCCTAATTATTCTTTATTTTCATTTAACGTCAGTCAGACTAATGATTGATGTGACGCATTAGAATATTCGATAGCAAACAGTGGTGGGCTGCTTATTATAGAATTTAGATGGTGCGAAAACAAAAGAAATCGATTTTTGTAGTTCGGGCAAGTGAAGAGGTAATTAACTTTTTTGCTCAGCTCGAACTGTGAAGGATATCGAAGTGGTTCACGTGATGGAATTCTGGAGGCAAAATAGAAAGGATTTACCAAAAAATGTACACGTGTGGAGTTACAGATAGAAGCGAAGCTTTTGATAACGATATTTTTGCTGAATATATAATTAGTTTGAAAATATGAGTTGAAAAAAATATCTTGGTTTTGTTTAAATAAATAAATACGTGAACCTGGCTTAGATATTACTTAATGTAGTTACAGTAAAAGATCAGTTGTTTTATGTTAATTTGTAACGATCAGCTGATTTCATGAACAGCTGAAGGGATATAATAAGTTTTAGGTTATGTTGTTAAAAACTAACAACAATTAATATACAGGTTTATATTAATTTCGAATGTATAAATGATTAGACAACGTGCACGTGTTCTTCAATTAAGGAAAAATACCGAAACCAAAGCAACACAACGTTTTCATATAACACTAATTTATCTAAAAAGAGGAAGAAAAAGAAAGATAGAAAATATAGAAACTGGGTTTGCTCGTTTCCGTTATATATTTCCGTTACATTAAAAAGTTTCGGGACACTTCTTTTCTATTCACTTCTCTCGCCACAGCTAACATTAAAAGTTTCACTTCAAAAGATTTACGCTGTATAATTCTAACTTACGTCGTATTTGGAAACATTCCTACAATTTTTGTAGTATTTTACTGCTTAGGATGCGTCCATTTCTCCCGGACCCAGTGCCGTTCGTAACGGAACCGTGATTAAACCGTTTTAAGAGCGCAGTATTTTTTCTCGACACTCTGATAAGTTCTCGTCTCGCTGCACACGTTTCGGCACCGTTAAAAGCATTATCAGGTCTTAAAAGATGAATAATACAACCCGGTTTACACGTACATAAAAACGCTATAAACCTGACATCGGTAACATTTATAACTAATGTTACTTGCAGTGATAGTACACAAACAGCTGAAGGAAACAAGCACAAAGCATTAAAGTGTCGAGAAGGTGACCGTTGTGAACTAAAATGTAAAGTGCTTCGATTTAGGGTCACATAAATAATAGATTGTTGAACAATCCATGAAATCAGCAGAAAAATAAAATATTCGATGTAACTATTTCTAATTCGTTACAACAAGGACTAACGTCAGCTGTTAATTTGACATTAAATTCAAGGTAACCAAAACCTGTCCTTTGCATATAATACTGTAAAACACACCACGCTAACCTATCCAGATTTTCGGTTTTATTTATCTGTACTTGTACGTAAAGGCCTTGCTTTATTACAATGTAAAGTAAACATTTTACGTATAGACTGCACAGTATCTGATGTAGACAGATCCGGCGGGTGTAGTAACAGCAAGGGAAAGAAACACAATGTTACACCACGACAAACGCGACAATATAAACGTTTTACGGTTCTGGTAAGATTTTGGATCAATTTATATAGCCCTCATTCAACAGCGCACGTTATTATATAACAAACAGAAATTGAAGAAGATAACGGTAATTAAAGAGATGAAAAGCAATTAGGACACTAAAACCGTAATAATATCTAGTGTACTTTACAAACATATAATACGTTTCTAGTAGACTTGTCAATAACATTAAAGAATTTATTGTTTGAAAGATAAAACAATAAAAAAATAGGCAAGAATAAAGATATAAAACTGTGAAACAAGAAGTTGTAAAATTGCATCAAGAGAACGTAATTGAAGAGATGTTACTGTACGACACACAAAATTCCATTGAATATTCGTTGCTGGATAAAATATAGGCATACAAGCAAAATGGTAAGAAAACGTTAATGAATATAAACGTACTAGAATGATAATCCTTATGAGTTTTGTGAGCGCTAATTCTCGAATGTCTTTCCCCTTGTCCTTGCAGTTTGCAGAGTTCGTAGCGGCAGATAGCCCAATTACTTGGACTTTAGCCGCTGATATCGAGCACGTTTTTATAACGGTGGCTGTACTTCTGGTACGTTTATATTCAATGACGCTACATGTAAAGCTGTGATAACGCAGTGCGAGGCTATACTGTACTAATGTGCAAAGCAATATGCAGAAAGCGTTATTCTGGCTTGGTTGTAATACCATAAAGTATTACCTTAAACGTTCAGAATGCGTATTTTTAGAAAGTATAATACAATGAAATTACTTTGACTATATGCACTATAACTTAAAGGCTATATTTGTAATACTTTTGCCAGAACTGACGAATTAAAAGATAAAATTGGGAGACATTTTTTCTTGTAGGCCGGGCGGCCACCATATGCGGATCGGAGCTGCGATGAGCGGAATGAAGACGAACGGTAACCAGAAGCGGAGTTCAGTCAGTTTGAAAGTCGTTTGTACCTTTTAAATTTACGTATTTATGTCACTTTAAAGCATTTTAGGAAACTACTGTTTTGAAACCGTAACCTAGGTAACGACAAATTTGGAGGCGTGGTCAGCGTGGTGGGAGAAGCGTAATAAACTTCAAAACCTAACCTAGACAAAGTCTAAGCTAAAGAGCGAAGCCCAACGTTTGGCTCCGCTCGACTCTGTTACGCTCTCCAACGCGTAGTCCGCTCCGCATTTGGTGATCACCCGGCCTTATTGTGTTCTGTTGCAGTAATATTTAATTTGTTTCACTAACATTAAAATAAACTGCCAAGACACACAATCCTCTCTCTTACCGAATCCATCGGAACTGCTGAACTGCCGCCTACTGTACGCTGAAGACAGAGGAAACAAGAAGTGCCAAACAAAACTACGAAGCCAGTGCAAATACGACACTCGTGCAGCACAACACACTTCGGCTAACCTTGCAACATTAGATCGTCGTCTTGTACACTATCCGTCACCTGACCGAACTCCTCGTCGTACACGTAGGCCTCTTCGGGAGCGTCCCCGACGGGCACGCACACTCTCGCCGGTATATCCGCATCGGACAGGTCTGTGTCACTGTCGTCCGCCTTGCAAAACTCACTGTACGTAAACAGTGTCCGGTAGTCTGGCCCGAGCATGTATCAGCGCCGCGGCACACTGTCACTCACGTATAACCGCATTCAATGTTGTTACCAAGCGCAAACTTTTCGATTCGCGTCACAAAACACACCATTAAAAAAGTTCTGCTTAATGCTAAAAAGAAAACTGTAGACAAGCAAAAATGTTTATTTTTTTACATTATTATTAGACGAAGTATTAAAGGAAGTAGGCCCTACTGCAATCGGAAAAAGTGTACGAAATTTTGTTAGACCTATCACCCATCCTGAGTCCAAAATAGGTTTGTTGAGATGATTGTTCGTCTATGTACATTTTAAGGCAAAAATAACTGTCCGATTTTCAGGAAATTCATTTATTTAAAATAAGGTTTGCTCACAGCTCGGGACCATTTTTAAATTAATGTTTCCCGCCTTGTAGTTAACGCCTAATTAGTCTAACTGGCAAAAAGTGTGTATGTTAACAAATACAATTAATAAATATAATAATAATATAAGAACCGCATTAAGTAACAATAATATATAATGTACAGAACAGTAAACTAACTTCATTGGTTAGACGATCAATTTAATTATTTATACAATATTGATTTTAAAACATCATTTTAAACTAAAAATTTTAATTGTATCATGTTTTATTTAAAAGTATCATATATTATCTGAACTTAATGTAAAGTCGAGACTTTTTATACTTTTCCCAATAAAAACATACTTAAACACTTAAATATGGTAAACACTTAAAGGTAAAGAAACCTAGCAACCATGTCTACAACTAAAGGCAATACAGTAATCTAAACTGCGAATCAGCTGTTTAAAAACAGATGGTTAATTTGAAAAAAATAACCTACAAATAAATTAACTTCACTGAACACCTGGTTTTGGTAAAAAAGTTGTTTCAAATTTAAAATAGTATACATTTAACTTTATTAACAACTTTTAATACATTTTCCAAAACAGATCTTTTTAAAACACTGGTTATTTTATACTTAAAATGTTTAATTTAAATTTCTAAATATTTTAACAGAATAAGATAAAGTTTATGCGCATTGTTATCAAAATAAAAATTCACTATCTTTATGAGCGATAGGTTTCATTTCATTCCGTCTCTAAACGTGTAATTTATGACCCCTACGTTTTCAGCTTGTAACAGTTGTTCCTTCGAAAAATACTATTTCAACTGAGGTTACATATACTGTCATTATTGCAAATATAAATAACAATGAAATTAATACATTACATTATAACCTCGATGGTACAATCCGAACGGATCTCCTTCAACACAAGTAACACTAAAATGTTAAAAACATCCGTTGTATTAAATAGTATTTTAGCTTATAATTTCGATATAACGAAATTTGTTCGGCCTAAGGTAGAACACAATAATAATATAACTTCTAATTATTATTAATTCGCGTATGTTAATTACGAATAAGTGCAAAACCTCTACATAACGAATAAAATGCATTTTACAAAACCAGTAAAGTACAATTTGTAGTGACTCGAACACACGTGTCGACATGAAAATGCTTTCCGTTCCCCTCCAACCGACTTTCAGTGTTATGTGCATAGCGTACCGTTTTCCCAACACACAGTCAGTGTATATGTACGATGTACAGTTGAAAATTCGTAAAACAGAGGTTAAACTCTTCATACATCCGGTACACAGGAGTACGAATACCTCTTTATAACGAATGCTCTCCGCATTTAACCTCAATATAATAAATCGAGTTTTTTAGAATATTTCTATATAACGAATTTTTCCTTTAGACCCTCAACATTCGTTATTTTGAGGTTCTACAGTACTATTAATTGTATCTGAACCCTTAGTATTGAAATATTTGTTTTATTATTACGATGGGGAAAACAACTAAAATGATTTATTGTTATTACACTAATTTTCTTGCTTTTACTTAACAACACAGGCTATTTAATAATATTCTATTCTATAAACTTGTACAGCGTTATGACGATAAAAACTGAACAGTTCGAATGTATTAAAATAACTGCTTTATATATGCGTATTGCTTTATATGCCCACGCGTATTTCCGTTAGGTTCAGGCGTTTCATATAACTTTCCGACCTTCCGTTTAACATCGCACTTTACGGCCTATTTCCCCCTGAAGAAAACAATAGCCACTGAACCTTACTGACAGTTTCCCACATATTTCATGTCCTTACTCTCACGACAGCTTCAGTCCAGGCGGCTAAAAGTCCAGTACAGATCAGTTCGGTATTGTTATTTGGGAACTGTGTCGGTGAGAACTGTTGCGTACACAACTTCGCCGCCCTTTCACATTCGTTTCCATTCTTGTTATAGATAAGCATTTCAATAGTCAAAAGTACTTGCTGTGTTTGAGAACTGAAAGCCGAAATCCGTGTGTGGAATTTTAACCTGACATTGCATTTTTTTATATAACTTTCAAATTCATAATTTAATACAACAGTGAAAAAACAAAGTTGAACATTATTTAAAAAACAAAGTTAAACATTGTTAAAAAAACAAAGTTAAACATTTTTAAAAAACAAAGTTAAACATTGTTAAAAAACAAAGTTAAAACAAAAAATCCAATCTGGAAGCTATTGCCTGAAACGAGATTATCGGTCCAACTTCTCAAAATGAAATTATCAGAGAATCTGGTCAAATTTTTGTCATTTATTAAGAATTATAACTGAAGTCAGGAACAAAATTTTAAATAAAAGATTAGTACAGTAAGTGAAGCAGTACAAACGATAAAATCACCGACCCAAAAACGGTAAATGATTTTTTTTATATTCTTTAAAAACACACCACCAAACTTTGTAGCGCTACTGCCCCCCATATCTGCTTTTTATTTTTAAGGTTAGAAAACATCCCTAAATATTAAACAATAATAAATGGCGAAAAGGTTAAGAGTAGAAACCACCCTTATAAAAAAAAAAAAAATTAACTCTAGTAACATTACAAATAAATTACCGAAAAGTTTTTGAGGTCACCAAATCTGATTATGAGGTTCTCAGGTACGAAAAACGAAACGATTAGGGGTATAACAACCTACACATTTACAATCCAACTATTAAGAATAAATTGCTAATGCTCTGTATACTTATGTTTTTGAGGACGCTGTTCTGATTTCATGAGATCGAAACTTTTGGGCAAAACAACGCTTGAATACTAAACTTATAATTCTTAAAATTTTATCAAATTAGTATGCATTTTCGGGAAAAGTGTAAGTTAACCTTTTCTCTTAGAACCTTTTCTAATATATAAGATTTTTTTAATATAACCTTTAGTAAGGGTGGGGACCATCTCTATACAAAATCGGTAAAGGGACACTACAGATTCTGATATACGTAATTTATATAACAAAATGTAAAAAATTGAGAAAATTCTTTCTACAATTTTTTAATCAGGGTTGAAAGCTCCAGACTTTACTAAATTAACGGTTTGAGAGAAATCGGAAAAAACGGTTACTTTTTAGTTTTTTCGATTTGCTCCCGAAACATAAGTTTCTTTTACTTCAACCTCGGTGGCACGATATCGTATCCAGGCGGGACACTTCCTGCAAGGAAGTTCAACTCTTGTTACCCATTTACAAGGAGCGTGACCATATCGCACGTACCTGCCGGTGTAATTTGTTAGGTTTGGTTAGTTACGTTCAATTTACAAACAAAAGGATTGGTTAACTGTAGAGGTCGTTTTTCTGTATAAGTGTAACCGTAGTCCGGGGTATAGAACCATTTTTTCAAATTATTAACACGTCTGAAACTTAAGTGAATGAATTTACTTTAACGTAACTTTTTTATCTACAAAAAAAATTTCTCGGAAATGGGTAGAATTCAGTCTGAAAACCAGAAAACGTGTAAATTTAATGATGCATAAAAGAGATATGATCAACCATTTTCTTACACTTGAATCGCAAGATAAATTAAAACAAATTTTTTTAAATGGTCTACAAAAACACTGGGCCATTTGGTGAAACCTCCACCTCCAACATATCAAAATAACGAGGGTATGAAAATTTATTAACAACCAGCTGATTTTCACGCAATTGCTTGATAACATCAGTACAATCAAATAATCATTTGTAGGGCAATATTCTCTTTTAATTTTTTTAATAAAATCATCATGTGATTCAAGTAGAAAGCAAATGGTTGAGATCATACCTTTTAAACTGTCCATTTCCGAAAATTTCCGCAGATAAAAAAGTTGTAGGTTACGTTAAAACGCAGCCACTCACTACTAACTTTCAGACTTGTGTTAATAATTTGAAATAAGGTTCTGTATGCCGGACTACTATGCCTGTGTAATATTTTTAGGTTAGGTTACGCCTGGACTTACCGTAAAGCATTAATTAAGGATGAGGAGTTGCTAGAGGAGTTTTTAACGCACCAGTATTTTTCCTTACTGTATTTATTTTGTTACTCTATACGATATTGGGAAAGTGAGAGATTTTTACCCATAAAGAACTTGTATACCATTAAAATTTATGAAATAAAAGTTGTAATAATCCTGTGACTAATTACTTTTCATCTGTAAGTGAGCTGATATTCAATTTTTTATCATATCTAGAAGTGTGTAAAATTTGTCACAATCTCTGTCAATCTGTCACTATTTGCAGCTAGTAAAACTGAATGTCATTTCTACTGCCTCTCCAACCTTAAGGCCCATTTACACGATGCCAGTCGGCGTTCCAGTTAAGGTTGTCAGTCGTTGGATGCCAGCGACTAGCATCGTGTAAAGGCTCCACGCTAGTCACTGGAGAGACCAGCAAGCCACTGGCAGCTCCAGCAGAACAAATATTTTTGTTTTACTGGCACTCCAGCTTCCCCTCTACCACTGTACCGCACTGGCACCTTATAAACGACAACTGACGTCCGCCAGTCGCTGGAAACATTCAACCACGTGGATTACGTTCAGCAGGTTCTGTTTAAGTAGTTAAAGGCAAATAAAAATGGCTAGTTGTTCGATTGAGGAAAAACTGTGACATTTGTACAGTTGTACCGTGACCACGAAAACTCACACAACACATATTGTAAAGATTACCGCAACCGGGAGGCTAGGAATGCCTCGACGCAAGCCATCGTTGATGACACGAATGTGCCAAATTTTACAGTGAAGGACGTGCCGAAATAAGTAAAGCTTTAAGATCTATATATTATTTAGAATTGGAGGAAGTTGAAAATGTAAAGCAAGTGGTGTGGTGCAGGAACAGATTGTATGTATAAACTATCAAGTGATATGGTTCAGTGATATGGACCACATAATAAAGTGAGCTAATGTGAAGGTCCTGAACCGCATGCCAGTGACCTTCCAAGTCGTTCCTCAACTGGCATGCCAGCCACTGGCAACGTGTAAATGGGCTTTACAGTCCTGATTCAAGTACTGTTGTACATCATCTTGAAGCAGTGCTATCCGGTACCTACAATTTATCTTAATCCTCAAAAAACAAAGAGCCTGCCATATTCTACAAGCATCTTATCGACTTGCAACATTTGATCGATCACTAACTGTATTTCATTGTGCCGGCATCGCCTCAGGCTCCGTAGACAAAAGGTTTATCGAACTTTAGATGCTATAGTATAGGCCTATACTAAAGGCGTGTCTCGTTGGACACTTCCCGTCTGCCTCAAGCAAATTGCATTCTTGAAACCATTTAAGGATTTACTCTGTCTAGATACCGCAAGCGTGACCATACCGTAGCTTTCCGCAGATGTTCGGCGTCTCTCTCATCGGATTCCGTTGTGGTCGATTGTTAACATTATGTAAACACTTCTTTGTTACTGATTTTTTTCAAGTTTATTCTTAATATGTATTATGTTTTAAGGCTGACTGTGAAGTTGGATTTCGCGTTATGCGAGTGCACAAACTTATACTGATATATTTAACTGTAATTAAAATTGCCTTTGTTTCAGCCCGAAGTCGAACCGGGGATCTTGCGCACGTGATAACCATTACACTAGGGAAACTATAAAGAAGTTTGACGACGTAAATATCTGAAATGAATCGTTAATTCAATTTTGATAAATATGTAAGTAAAAGATCAGTTGTTTTATATTAATGTTTAACGATCAGCTGATTTCATTCAACACCTGATAAGCCATAATAAGTTTTAGGTTATGTTGTTAAAAACTAGCTATGTTAATTTGTCGTGTTTTCGAACAAATTATCGTAATTAAAATAAAAAGAAAGAGAAAACATGATAATACGTAATTTTTATTTTTGGTTCAATTGCAGATAGGGTGTATTGTTTAAAGATTTTTAAATGGATGCCATTTCAGATTGATTTTGCTGAAAATGAACTTGTCTATGGTATTATAAAAGTCTACGTTTTTGCAAACATCGAATCAGATCAGACTAAAATTACGAGTGAGAATGCATTGGCTCACAAAATGTTAGTACCCCTTTAAACGTGATCTAGAGATCAGAGTTAGAGCTAATTTCAGGATCCCTGGTCTGGGTCTTACCATGATGGCCGCTCCAATAACTCATCTTCTAGGCTACCAGCGAGGCCCAAGTATTGATGCCAAAAAAATTGAAGTACATTCATCAAGGCCAACCACATAATGTTACACGCATTCGTGGTTATACCGAATATAAAAAATAAAATTAACACGCATTTTGAACACAAAAGTTATTTTATGGGTTATCTATTGCAACATTACAATAGATTACAATAGATAGTAGGTTTCTACTACAACCTACTTTACTTGACTTCGCAGACAGAAGCGAAGACTTCCTCCACTATTAAATGACGGCATAATTACAGCAAAAGCAAATGAGTTCGGTGGGGAATATGACATTTTTAACACAGCCAATTCTTCGCTTTGTAAACAGCTACCTAGCTTAAAATGAACGTATATATTCATGTGTGCGTCTAGTTTTTATTGGTGTGCCGCGTAAGTGAATTTGTTGTGTGTGTGTGTGTGTGTGTGTGTACGCGCGCGCGCGTGCGAGAGAGAGCTCGTGCGTGCGTTCGTGGGTGGGTGTGTGCGCGCGTGTGTCTGTCTATGTGTGCGCGCGCGCGCTTTGTTACATTATTTACAAATTATTTATTTTATTATTTCAAGAAGCTACTTAAATATTGTACTTATATATTTTATTTTAAAAAACGCACAATATATTTTTTTTATTTACGTTCTGACCTTAAACATTACGCGATGGTACACTTGAACAGTCTTCTGTACTTTATTGCATTATTCTTTTAATTAATTAACAGATAAACAGATAAAATTAGATAAATTATATAAGTACAGTTTTAGTCTTTAGGACATTTTTTAAAATTTCATCTGTAGATAAAATCTCAGTCGTTATTATTTTACTACCACGTTTTGTGAAAAATAAGGTAACAAATTCATTTATTTAAGTAAAGTTGTGTTTATTTGTAAATTTCAAGAAACGGGGTTTATGCGTATAGTTTAAGAACACTAAAAACGAAAAGGATAGCCTTCAACTTCTACTTACAATACTCCACTGATATATATACATACATATATTAGACTGAAATATAAATTTTAATTAATACTCAAAGTGTGGTCTTAATCGGTGTATCACTCAATGGGTCCTACTTATCCTAACGTTTGATGTACGAACAGGGTAAGTAGACTACTTGTGGTTCATTAGCCTGTCGAACTAAACGAGCTCAAGGGCAGGTTTCAACAGTCCTAAGAATATCATTACTGTAGCTGCACGATCTAATGCCTAATTAATGTTTTCATTCTTGGGAAATATCGCAATCCTACGATGATAATTGTTAAGAGAAAATATCATAAAAGAATAATTACGTTACGTAAACTTTAAGTCAACGCTTACTGTAATTAATATTTCATTCGCATTACTGTTTTTAAAAACACAATATCTGGAAAATAGCAAATGTTATGTTTTCTTACACTTACTTCGCCAAGCAATTGACAAAAAAAAAAACAAAAATTGGTTTATCAATTTTTAAAAAAATATGGTTACGTATGAAGTTTCAAACTCAAGTCAACGCATCAAATTTGATATAAAAGAAATTTAAGGTCGAGAGTAATCCTAAAAATCAAAATAAACCTTGACCGTAATCAGATATCCTTAGGTTTTTCGATTTACTATAAACTGTATTTAACTAAATTTCAAAATTATTACAATGATTTTCATATTAAAAGAAAATTTGATGAAGAGATCCAAGTTCTTTTTTCATTAGCACCCTACCGAAATAGCGACCACACTTTTTCTTTAGGTGCTTAACCTAAATAGTAGACCTCGCAGAATATTCTTACTTAATATACATAACGCTCTACGACAAAGCTCGTGACTTTCCTGTCGTAAAGTTTCTGCCAATTTAACCGGTAACCGTAATATTTATGAAAAATGTAAGTGGGCCAATTTTATTGGAAACTGTATGCTCTTTATCCGTGAAGCTGTCAAAATCATGAAAGGTTTTGCTGTTCAGCCAGTATTACATGTAATAAACAGCAACTACACTCTCACGTTGAATCAGAGCCGCCATCTTAAAAAGGAAGTGAATGGCAAAACTCTTAAACATACGTCTCTCGGGCCTTATACAAGGTACCTTCGTACCAAATTTCAAAGCAATCGGCCAATGCGTTTAGCCAAAACTGCGTAAACTCGTCACTGCAAATCAGAGGCCTCCATCTTGTAGCAAAAGTGATTGAGACAATGTCTTACACACACGTCTCTCGGGCTTTATACAAGGTACCTTCGTACCAAATTTCAAAGCAATCGGTCAATGCGTTTAGCCAAAACTGCGTAAACTCGTCACTGCAAATCAGAGGCCTCCATCTTGTAGCAAAGTGATTGAAAATGTCTTACACACGTCTCTCGGGCCTTATACAAGGTATCTTCAGTACCAAATTTCAAAGCAATCGGCCAATGCGTTTAGCCAAAACTGCGTACACTCGTCACTCCAAATCAGAGGCCTCCATCTTGTAGCAAAAGTGATTGAGAAAATGTCTTACACACACGTCTCTCGGGCCTTATACAAGGTACCTTCGTACCAAATTTCAAAGCAATCGGCCAATGCGTTTAGCCAAAACTGCGTACACTCGTCACTCCAAATCAGAGGCCTCCATCTTGTAGCAAAAGTGATTGAGAAAATGTCTACACACACACGTCTCTCGGGCCTTATACAAGGTACCTTCGTACCAAATTTCAAAGCAATCGGCCAATGCGTTTAGCCAAAACTGCGTACACTCGTCACTCCAAATCAGAGGCCTCCATCTTGTAGCAAAAGTGATTGAGAAAATGTCTTACACACACGTCTCTCGGGCCTTATACAAGGTACCTTCGTACCAAATTTCAAAGCAATCGGCCAATGCGTTTAGCCAAAACTGCGTACACTCGTCACTCCAAATCAGAGGCCTCCATCTTGTAGCAAAAGTGATTGAGAAAATGTCTTACATACGTCTCTCGGGCCTTATACAAGGTATCTTCAGTAGCAAATTTCAAAGCAATCGGCCAATGCGTTTAGCCAAAACAGCGTACACTCGTCACTGCAAATCAGAGGCCTCCATCTTGTAGCAAAAGTGATTGAGAAAATGTCTTACACACACGTCTCTCGGGCCTTATACAAGGTATCTTCAGTACCAAATTTCAAAGCAATCGGTCAATGCGTTTAGCCAAAACTGCGTACACTCGTCACTGCAAATCAGACCGCCTCCATCTTGTAGCAAAAGTGATTGAGAAAATGTCTTACACACACGTCTCTCGGGCCTTATACAAGGTATCGTCAGTACCAAATTTCAAAGCAATCGGTCAATGCGTTTAGCCAAAACTGCGTACACTCGTCACTGCAAATCAGAGGCCTCCATCTTGTAGCAAAAGTGATTGAGAAAATGTCTTACACACACGTCTCTCGGGCCTTATACAAGGTACCTTCGTACCAAATTTCAAAGCAATCGGCCAATGCGTTTAGCCAAAACTGCGTACACTCGTCACTCCAAATCAGAGGCCTCCATCTTGTAGCAAAAGTGATTGAGAAAATGTCTTACACATACGTCTCTCGGGCCTTATACAAGGTATCTTCAGTAGCAAATTTCAAAGCAATCGGCCAATGCGTTTAGCCAAAACTGCGTACACTCGTCACTCCAAATCAGAGGCCTCCATCTTGTAGCAAAAGTGATTGAGAAAATGTCTTACACATACGTCTCTCGGGCCTTATACAAGGTATCTTCAGTAGCAAATTTCAAAGCAATCGGCCAATGCGTTTAGCCAAAACAGCGTACACTCGTCACTGCAAATCATAGACCGTTTTACATCCATCTTGAAGCAAAAGTGATCGAGAATATGTCTTGCAAATACGTCTCTCGGGCTTTATAACAAGGTACCTTTGTTCCAAATTTCAAAGCAATCACACACAAACACATACACTGCAAAAAAGCAACAAACACATACTACTGTAAATGTTGAACAATCGAGCTGAAGCAGACCTCGCTTCGTACAATCAATAATTAAAATTCTGCGAAATCTAATAACAATTTTTAAAGCCGATTTGTTTATAAAAAGACGCTTATTAACTTCTTATAACTGTTACAACTTCTCCCGAAAATACTGCGCCGCACTTACAGTACAAACTTCCGTGTTTGCACGACCCCTACTGTTCCCAAAAACACTTCACAATCTCACAATTAAGAAAACTTTAGCCAACAATAAACGCGGAAGTGTCAACATGTCCATGCCATGTTTCGCCGCAATCACCGCTTCCTAGATATTAAAATATGCGCTGCGTTTTCTTGGCTCGAGAACAACATATTCTGGCACACAGTTTGGTGAGCTCACGGACCTCAGCTCAACAATTTCGGCTTGGGCCAATCAACTGGGATAGCAATGTAAACACTTTACTAAATTTAGAATAAAAACTGCGTTCAAAGTTCAATGGAACAACAAACTGCTAACCTTCGTCCTACTTAAAAAACCATTTAGGCCTAACGAATTTATACATTCTGGCCACAAGTACGACTAGAATTCTGTTTTCCTGGAATGAGCACAGATCCTTTGAGTAATTCTTAAAAGATAACGCGGATGAAGCCTCGTAATTAGCGCCCCAACGGTAAATCGAAAAACTTATTAAATTTTTACCGAGCCAGAAAAACTCAAATAAAACGTATATTAACACATTCTATTACATTAAAAATAATTCCGTATAAACACACAACTAAATGCACAAAAGGGCAATTTAAAAAATTAGTTGTTTTTTTATTAATAACTTGTCTTTTAACTCCACTGTAGCTTACATATATTTTAAATATATGATTCCACATAATTACAACTAATAAAGTTGCCACATTTTTTTTTTGTGTTTAACGTCCGACTATTGTGCACACTTGGGCTAATGCAGACGATGGGATGATTTATAGCGTATGAAAATGCCAAGCCCTCGCCGGGAATCGAACCCGGGTCCTCGGGGTGAAAGCCTAGTACGCTATCCACTAGGCCAACGAGGCGGCTCCATTAAATTACATGCACACATAAGAAACATCATGAAACTTTCTGAATCGGTTGTCAAGATTACAAAGAACAACAGAGTTTATGTACAATTTTCAAAAGTAAGCATTTCTGAATTTCAAAATTCAAATTTTTACATTGACGAGTAAAACGTTTCCTCTTAACCTTTACGGTGTTTGCATGTCATATGAAAGGTCAATAAAGCTTTTTAAAAGGACGTTTTCCCCAGCTCTACAAGTCAATTAGGAGAAACACAATTGCAATTTGAAAATTATCTGGATGCACAATTTTTAGTGGTTTTTGATGACTTTACACAGCTGTAATTATAAAACCGGGCAATACATTTCAAAAATATTTGTCTTAATTTAAATGAGCACTACTGTATACCAAATTTTATCAAAATCTGAAACGATAAGGAAAATCACGATGATAATCTGATGTAGGAATTGACTCCTCTACAAAATATAAAGAAAGTCGGGTGATAGTAGAATATCGATCTTGCGCGATCGCGATCGATGGATCTGTCCGTTTTCAGGCCACCTGATTAAAAAAAAAGTATTTTTATTTAGAAATCTGTGTCTGCGCACTGGCATTGAATATACACGTACTAACATGATAACCCTTATGATAGATATGTGAGCACTCGCTGCTAGTGGCATCTTGCGGCAGAGTGTTCAACTACATTTAAATAGATAAGAAAAAACACTATTTTCTCAAACGTTCTTGCAGCCTACAGCGTTCGTAGCGGCAGACAGTCAAATTACTTGGGAGTTTAGACGCTAATATCGAGTACACTTTTTATAATAGTGGCTGTTATTTCTAGTACGTTTATATTCAATGGCATTAGCTACTTACTGGCAGAGGGTAAACGAATTTCGATGCAAGTACCTTAGAACCATTTAACATTAAAAAAATTTGACATTTTTGTCAAAAAACCTGATTTTCTCAGAATTAACTCTACGATTTTCATAAAATTTTGCTTATTTAGTAGTTCAAAATGCCCAAACAAAAGCTGTATCTCCGAAAGTCCTGTTCGGAAGATACTAAAAAAAAACGGAAAATCTGACAAATTTCTCAAAATTGGTCCACGTATGAAGATTCATTACACAAGCATCACTATCTCGCCCAAAAACCGGGTTCCAAAGATATCGAAAAACTGAAAAAAATCGGCCAAACGGATCAAAAATCGGATAACTAACTTCTAATTGAATTTGGTCAAAAGAATTGTGGTTAACAATACATAACTCCTTTAAGTATAAACAATTTGAAATAAGAGAAACTGGCGCTTGGAAGTATATTGAAATATAACTCCTAAACTACCTTTGTCCAGTTGAAATGGAGACCTACAACTGAATTGCCCTTAAACGACAAAAAAAACTATTTCATTTGTTTTAACATAACCTTAAAGTCTGTAAAGTCAGGTAATCAACAATCTGATAAAAAATAAATCCAAACACACGTAAACTACATAAAATCGTCACGACTAATTGCACACAACGAAGAGTAACTACCATGAAACAACTTCCCGTCACATAACAGGTCCAGTTACACAAGGTCAGAAATACAATGCTCACGTGATCATAATGGCCGTTATTAGTTGTACACTGAATCAAATCACCTGATATGTAGGTACGGTATAGGTTGGGAGCAATATCTACGTCAAGCGTAACGAACTCGCGGCTGGTTAACTAGTCAGAAAAAATTGCAACTATCAAGCGTATTGTGGTGTTTATAAATGATCTGGTAAAATCAGCACTATACGATATTGTGTACACACTTGTAACAGAAGACTTTAACGTTACACGAAAAGTTACGTGACAAAGTACGCTGTGTAACATCAGCCCAAAACATAGTAACAGAAGACCGTAACGTTACACGAAAACGTTACGTGACAAAGTACGCAGTGTAATACCATCCCAAAACATAGTAACAGAAGACCGTAACGTTACACGAAAAGTTACGTGACAAAGTACGCTGTGTAACATCAGCGCAAAACATAGAAACAGAATAACGTAACGTTACACGAAAAGTTACGTGACAAAGTACGCTGTGTAACA
Source organism: Callitettix versicolor (assembly GCA_022606455.1). NCBI lineage: Eukaryota > Metazoa > Arthropoda > Insecta > Hemiptera > Cercopidae > Callitettix > Callitettix versicolor. The sequence continues at coordinate 97,687,479 of CM040186.1, read as the reverse complement.
TCAGCCCGAAACATAGTAACACAAGACCGTAACGTTACACGAAATGTTGCGTGACAAAGTACGCTGTGTAACATCAGCGCAAAACATAGTAACACAATACCGTAACGTTACACGAAAAGTTACGTGACAAAGTACGCTGTGTAATACCAGCGCAAAACATAGTAACAGAAGACCGTAACGTTACACGAAACGTTGCGTGACAAAGTACGCTGTGTAACATTAACGCAAAACATAGTAACAGAAGACCGTAACGTTACACGAAAAGTTACGTGACAAAGTACGCTGTGTAACATCAGCGCAAAACACAGTAACAGAAGACCGTAACGTTACACGAAAAGTTACGTGACAAAGTACGCTGTGTAACATTAATGCAAAATATAGGAACAGAAGACCGTAACACGAGAAGTTACGCGACAAAGTACGCTGAGTAACATTAGCGTAAAATATAATTCCACATCATCTGATTATCTTCGGGCATCGCTGCAGTCTAGCGCTATTTAGTGGAAAATGACATAGACAAAGACTGGTAGCAAACACAATATCTAATTACACTACAATCTCTCTACAGCGGTATTAAAGGGAACGCTAGTTTTCGCCGCTACAAAGAGATTTTCGCTATATGGAGAGCAACCAAAACGTGTACGTGTTTTTATCTGTAAAACGTGTTATACGCTATTTTTAATATGCAGTTTTGAGTGCAAAATATATCGAAATAAAACTATATGCTACAACGCGCAGTCCTTAAAAACAATATTAAATAATACTGTACAAATAAAGAAACTACTGCAGAACGCTTAAATTCCTTCAAATTCTGGCTAAATACAAATTTCGGCAAACATCTACTTGCTTCACATCTTCCTCTAACTCACGCGAAACTCTAACTTTTACGTCTAACGATAAAATTTTTCATTTATACATCATTATACTGTATTGTAATATTATAAAAAAATAATGCACTATTGTACTTCTAAAATATAGCCTACTAGTCACAAGACACTAATGCAGTTGACGCGCTACGCATTGTTAAACACTGGAATGACGTGTCGGTGTACTGAGAAATAGTGTAAAAGAGTAGGAAGTGTGCACGTGTTTCGCCGCTATAGAGATTCCTGAAATTTTGAAAAGTTACAATACAATGTATTTACCCCAGTAATGGGAAGGGACCATTATTACTTAGAGAAATTTTCGTTATAAAGAGATCCGCGATAGAGATATTTTACTGCATATTCAAGACCGAAATTGACAAATGGATCTGAAATTCCGTTTAGTAGCGGCATCTACAAATATTTACAAAATTGTTGGAGACTTCAAATTTTTGCTAAATTTAATACGTGCAAAAATAACACGAAAGATATAATAGGCCGGGTTCTTTATATTCAGGAAAAGTTAGTAGTGATTAGTTTTCTGAATGATGATTCATTCACGAGCCCAAAATGGGAATCCTTTTTCAAATGTCATAGTTCCGGATGTGTGTATGGGGGGGCCTCGTGTGCGCTACTTCGTTCACACTTGCAAAACACGTGGCGCACCGTACGCACGTAACATTCCTTGATAATGGCGGAATACAGACACCCGATGTGATGTTGCGAACTGGCGATGTTTTTGCAAGTAAAGGATGGCCGAAATTTCCTACGAACAGATTCTGAGAAACTATTTCATCTTCTGGGTTTTCCGATAGCTTGCATCGGATGAAATAATATAATTAAATAAAGCGAAGAAGTTCGAGTAACATTAAAAACATAAAATAAAATTCTGAACTTAGCAGAAAACTTGTTTTTCACCTTATACAACTGTTCTCTCTAAAAATCAAAAAGAAACGTTTTTCACCCTTACTCACCCTTTGTGATAAAAAATATTCTTCGTGCCCAGGACGTATTCCCAGATTCGCATCACACTAAACTGTACCAAACGCTAAGGACTTCCAAGACGGTCTGGCTCAGACACCGACAAGTTTTAGTGAATGATCCACTTAACTGTAATCCTCTTTACTACCTCCAGCAAGACACCCTCTGTGACACTAAGTAGCTCTGCGCCGTCATTACCCGCAACGTTTCCCTACACATCACTTCTACTTAGCACGTTTTTAATGGAAAGCGAAAACGGAGAATAAAAGCGTGCATCGTTATTTCACTTTCTCGTTCGGACAAGAGAAAGTACTGTAATAGACGAAAACTGATACTGTACTTCATTTTACGGCCTTTATCCGAGGTCATGTTCTGTCTCTACTTACATATTCAGGTTTACGCAGCATTGGCGTTTACAAAACGAAATAACGATTCTCGGAAATAGAGTACACCGGTCTAAATTCCCCCCACCCAAATCAACTGAAACAATCGGCTAATTAGATTTTGCTCAAATTTTGGGTAACTGAATGAAATAAAGATTCGTAACTCAAAACAGTGCACTGAATCTAAACGTTTGAGAGTAAACAGGCGGAAACCCGACGGTGTTCAGTTAATTTTTAGTTTTATGCGAATTTCAACTGAAAAATGAGCTTTTGGAGCGACCACCGCAGACAGGAACTTCAACTGGATAATGAGTCCTTGATACGAGGGACCTATAACACTGTTTTACTTTTCAAAATTGTTACTAGATGACAGAATATTCATTACGTTTTTTATCCGGATAGCTTTTATCATTTCGCAATACACGACGTTTTGAGAATGCCTCATTTAGAATATGAACACAACAACAAGAACATAAGCTTAGACGAACAGAACTAAAAAACAACTCTAGAACATTTGAAGAGAAGATGATTCGCATTTAATGTGTGTGTGCGCACGCGTGTGTACGTGTTAGTGCTCCAGCGTTCGAAATTTTGGTCCAGTTTGATTCAAACTTCAATTTTGGATTCAGCAAGTTCGAACTTCCTGGTTTGAACCCTGCAAAATCCACTATCATACTTTTTTTTGAAAACAGAATGATAAAAAACATAACTTCACCATAAAAACATGAGTTCTAAACGGCGTTAAAATCTACCTAAGTTAGCATTTAAATTTTTAAAACTCAACTGAAAATGAATCCATCAGTGGTTAGGTTTCACTTTACAATTTCCTTTCATCACGTCTGCGTGCCAGCTGTGTGTCCTGTACAACAACCACGTTAATAAATGCAAATTTTTGGTACACTGGTTGGGCAGTCCTGAACGGAAGTCAGTTCGGGGTGAATGTACAGGCGGACAGCAAGGAATGCATTCAATCGACTTCGCTTGATAGCGGTACTGCATTGATCTGCGTGATACGTTATTTGCCACAACAGAGCGAGTCAATCAGTTGCAAAAACTTTCGTTTTGGACTGGCGCACGTTTTGCAATGCCGAAGAACTCATCGAAGTGACAAAGGATGACGACAAAATGCTCTAATGATCCTTAGTATTTTGAAAAAGTGGTTATTTAAAAATGTTTTTCGCAGTGTAAAAAGTAGTATTCTGAAATTAAAGAAACTGCTCCATAAATCGTTATTTTTGAAGAGCAATTTAAAAATGATTTACATCCTAATTCTCGTGAAGCAGATAATATTGATATAAAAGTACTACAGTTATTGAAAATCGATATATCGCTCCTAAATCGGAATACCAAAGTGTTATCTAAAATTACTTAAGATATATTCCAACAATCTGTTTAAGAATTATTCAAGAAGGACATATTCACCATAATGAAATAATTCTTCAGATCTCTCATATATTATGAGATATAATATATCATTCCGCTTATCATTCGGTCGATTTTGAACCAAACATTAGTACCAGTAAATACTGAAACTACATAAATAGGTTCGTCAGAACATCAGGGAACTCTCACGCCTCCATTTTAATGCTTTGCAATAAAATAAAACCTATAAAATGTCTGTAAACAAATTACTGCAGCAATACAGTGCCACGTGAGAGTGCAGCACAACTCCAAGGCATGTGTACCAAATCAGCTGATTGCTAAAAAAAACATTGTTGAAAGTAACATTTAAATTATTACTGTATCTAAGACAAATAATTATTGACCGAATCAGTTTTAAAAGTAGAATCTATAAGATAATCTAGACTGCTTTTAGTATATAGTAAATACTGTAGCATAATTTAGGTATGTAATGTAAAATCCGGTTATAGTAGGTTGCATTTGTAAATATATATATCAATAAGGTACAATGTTAGAATTCATTAATTAATTTTATAGGTTATAGTTTTAAATACGAAAGTAAAGCAATATTTTATTAAATAACCTAAATATAATGAATGGCATTGCTTTAAATAACTAAAAACTTGATAAAATTGTTGTAAATTATTCGTTTATTTTTTCCCATTAACTGCGAAAGGTCGCACGAGCCCACTTGCAGTAAATATTTTATTTATCTAAAAAGACTTTCCTAATATAAAAAAGACTTCTACAAATAAAAATTTGTTTCGATTGGATAAAGAGCTTTTGGAGAGGCCACCAAAGTCCAATCCAAAAGACCTTTAAAGCACTTTTTGAGGGATTCGCGTGCACTTAAACGTTTGCAATTTTGGCCAGATTTGTTTTCAAATTTAGCACGCAAAAGACGATTTTGGTAATTAGCTTCGACAAATTGGTTCGTGTTTCAAAATTTATAATGGGTAAGTAGTATAATGGCGTTTAAAATAATATAAATAGGCCTATTTATTATTCACACCTACCAATATATAATAACGTATAAACGTCACTGTTATACACTTAACACTTGACAAAAAACTAAATAATTAAGTTGGACTGAGTAAGTAATATAATGGCGCGAAAATACAAGTTTTCATTTCAAAAATACATTTTAAAACAAAAATATATATAAGAGCGTGATGCGTGACGGCAAACTGAATTTTTTCCCGTGCAAAACATACATCCATACCCCCGCCATTATTCACTTTAAAAATCATTGCGTTTTTTACCCGTTTTTTAAAAATCTCTTTTATCATTGTCATTAAGAGTTACATTTTTATAAATTAGCATTTTAATTTTCAAATTCAGATGAAAATAAAAATAAATATTAATATGTTTATTAATAAAATAAACATGGCAATTATGAGTGAAATCAAGATTTTTATACAAGTATAAGACAACGTTGTGATTTTGACGGCCATCAGGGTTCTTATTTAACCGTTTGTATGATGTGATATTGTACTTTTTGGAAATTCGATTCTATCAGGCAGCGAGGCAGCTGCGTGCAGCAATTATTTATAAAGTAGTAATTGGTCATACATGTGCTGTAGTAATAAGTCTCAGTTTTAAAACTGTCCTGACGTCAAAACTTAAAAATATGTTATTTTCCCTCGAACAAACAGTAAATGCACCAGTTACTGCAGTTGTCCACAAAAAAAGCAAAAGTCAACACACTTGTTTCATGTTTTAACGCATCAGCGTAAGGAAAACTTAGAATCGACCACAGCCTAATCCAATAAAAGCACACTGACAGTAATCAGAGATATTAACTCAAGAACTAACCGAGCTGTACAGTTCCACTAATACATCAGCCATGAATACTGTAAAAGTTAATTTATTTTTAAGTAAACCTGAATGCGTGCTCCGCATATCCGATTGCATGGCAGGGAAAGTTAGTTCAGTACGATACAAATTTAGTCGCAAACGAGTGCCGCACTTCGCTTGACCCGATTTCAACGTGCTCGATGAACTCGTTAAACAATCGAAAGCAATGCAGACGACACTTTATTGAACGCTCCTTGAATTTAGCACAAACACCGAATCAGATAAAACAAATTCTTAAAAAATTTAACTGAATATACAGTTCATATTTTACATCGAAATCAAAAATTTTAATGGTGTCTATAACAATAACTTTACTTTCACAGATTCGACCGACTGAAAGATTCCTGAACTTATTTGCGTATTTTAATTGAAAAATGAGTCAGTTTTTGTAAGTGAACATTCCGCCCATCTCTAGTGATAATCTCTACGGCAAAATCATAGTTTGCATAGCTGGATTCTACAATTCACGTCCCTTCCTTTTGGGGACAACAATTATAATGCTTCAAATGATTACATTAAATTTACAATCTTGATAGTGAGAATCTTAAATCCTTTTTTCTAACAGATACAATGAAGTGATCAATTAATTCAGAAACCACTAAGTATATATCCTTACAGAACATGAATAATTATCTCTTTATCAGACAATGATAATGAGAAATGGAAATAACAATTTAAAACAATAAACAAGGATTTGTAATCTCACTTCTAATAGTTGTAATCCAAACAAGAACTGTTACACTGAGCGCGGCCTGGAAGTAATGCGGTAAATACTTAAACATAATCCCGTGCACAGATGAAAGATAACCTTTCCAACTCGTTCAACGGGTTTTTTATAAATAATGCGTCACCACTTTACCGCGTTTCCTGCTCAATCAACGGCTCCAACTTGGAGCGCAGCTCTTAATGAACCGTTCAAGAGTCTCGTTTCACGATGGGGTATTATAATTGATAGAGAGACTGCGTCTGAAAACTTTCATCGTGCAAAAGAAAAAAAACTAGAATTTTTAAAGAACTTTTTACTTCTTACAAATCAAATTTTATTTACGTTATTACGTTTTACTCGGACATTTTTGTGTATCTAAAGAACAACACAGTAAATCGTAATACGTAATTATGCTGAACGTGAAAAAATCCTAGTTTCATATTCTGATGTAGATGTAGGCCTACATATCCATTTTAAGGATATTTACGTCATCCTATTTACGTTATTGTTTTACTCGGACATTTTTGTTTATCTAAAGAACAACACAGTCAATCGTAAGTAAAAAATCCGAGTTTCATATTCTGATGTAGATGTAGGCCTACATATCCATTTTAAGGTAGAAGTCATCCTATTTACGTTATTGTTTTACTCGGACATTTTTGTTTATCTAAAGAACAACACACAACAGTCAGTATTTCATATTCTGTTTCATATTCTGTTGTAGATGTAGGCCTACATATATTTTAAGGTAGAAGTCATCCTATTTACGTTATTGTTTTACTCGGACATTTTTGTGTATCGTAAGTAAAAATCCGAGTTTCATATTCTGTTGTAGATGTAGGCCTACATATCCATTTTAAGGTAGAAGTCATCCTATTTACGTTATTGTTTTACTCGGACATTTTTGTTTATCTAAAGAACAACACAGTCAATCGTAAGTAAAAAATCCGAGTTTCATATTCTGATGTAGATGTAGGCCTACATATCCATTTTAAGGTAGAAGTCATCCTATTTACGTTATTGTTTTACTCGGACATTTTTGTTTATCTGAAGAACAACACAGTCAATCGTAAGTTAAAAATCCGAGTTTCATATTCTGTTGTAGATGTAGGCCTACATATCCATTTTAAGGTAGAAGTCATCCTATTTACGTTATTGTTTTACTCGGACATTTTTGTTTATCTAAAGAACAACACAGTCAATCGTAAGTAAAAAATCCGAGATTCATATTTTGATGTAAATGTATTTTTCGATGTAACAAAATTTTTCTTAAAAAACTGATGAAACGATTTTGAGAAATCAGGCCGATTTCCGTTTGTTTCTGTCGATAAACTTCGTTGAAGGTGATGACGTTTATGTAACGTTTACACGCGTGTTGGATAAGGTACATGTAATCTTTGAACTACTGCCTACGTACTGCCAATATGTAATAAATTAGGACATACAGTACTAGGTATTGGTTCAGCCTATAATTGTTCTAACCGGTAGGCGAGACACAAGCAGTGGGGGGGAATCACCCATTTGGTTTTATAACGAACAATTCGGTGTACGCATGTGCAGAAGTTCAACGGTAGCCTAACGATCTTCGATTTTAGTTCATCACTATACGAATACAGCAAAAATAAAGTACAGTTTTAATTGTGAAAAAAAGACCTTAAGATTTTCATAGATGTAATAGTTTTCATGTCTCGAGTTAAAAAAATGTGTTATTTAGTTGTCCGTCTCTGTACACACCTGGAGACTAAAATAATTTACCGTTTATTATTAAATTTTACTTAAATTTATGTTTGGAAAAAACATTAAAAATTGGATTTTTACAAAAACAACTATAACGATTGTGATCCAATCGAGTCCATACGTACCCAAACAGAATGTGCGGGTCGCTGCAAAACTCAAGTTTCGGCAAAAACAGACATACTGGATATAAACGTACCCTTATGAGTGTGAGTTGCATATTGCAATCTAACCCTCGCTGCTGGTGGCATCTTGCGGCAGAGATTTCGATTACAGTAAAATATACGGTCTGTTTTCTCAAACGTCTCCACTCAGCTTGCATCGCTCGTAGCGGCAGATAATACAATTACTTGGACTTTATCCGCTAATATCGAGCACGCTTTTCATAACGGTGACTGTACTTTCAGTCCGTTATTCAGTGACGTAACTTTTGAAAATCGGTTCTCTCATTTCTTTTTTTAATTTCGATAATATACGAAAACACAAATTAAGTCGGTGTAAAAAATTATAAATTCAAAAATTTACAGTGACAGCAAATCGAAAAAACCTGCTTGTCGATTTGTTTTGACCAAAATTTGGGCAAAATCTAATTTTGACAATAGTCGAATTCTCTGGAAGTTTTTTTCCAAAGGTTGGGGAAATAGCAGTATAGTCAAACATATAACGTGATTAAAAACGTCAGACATTTCAGTTGGCCGAACACGGTGAAAACCGACAAGATCGTGTACAACCTCGTATTACCTTCGCCTGTGCGGAAATTCACGTTATAAGGTCAAGCGTAAAGAAACGCGATGCAATTTTCAAAAATAACCTTGGCGATCGTTGCGACATCTATCGTGTACAGAGATTAAAAACTAAAATACAACCACAAGCTAATAGCTAACAGACTACTGTATAAACCGAAAAAATCGCGGCACGCAACTGTCTCGCTGACTTAATGGAAGCAAATTTACATTTGCATATCACATCGTAAACAAACAATTAATTTGTATATAACAATTTAAAAAAACTGATTTCAACATTATAATCAGCGTTAAAATCTGCATACATTAGTAATGTAAAACAGTAATTACTTATTTTCGTATTTTTCATTGAATTTAAAATGCTAATTTATGAAAGTTTTAAAAGCAATTAACCATGGTGAAAAACAGATAATAAAAAAGTGAGTATGATAAAGAAACTTACGGTTTTTAAGCCGTTGAAAAAAGACAGTTAATCCCATATCTTGACGAATTTTTCTGGCTAACGAAGCTATTACCAAAACCGATTTTCGTGGAAAAGATTAGAACAAACAGGACCTGACCTGCGACCGGTACAGTGCCAATATTCACATAAAGTTAATAACGATAAAAACTATTCCTTCAAAAAGTCAAAATCTGCGCTCATTTCAAGTAACTCATAGCTCATTTTCCAATGGAAATTCACCAAATAAACAAAATTGCCTTCTTATACCTACAGTCGTTTTGTAGAATTTTTAGTTGGAACTGTGTAAACTTTATAATAGTTTTTAAAAAATATTATGGACATTTTCGTTCAATTATAGTTGAGCAGACGTGAACTTGATAACCGGCTTGGAAGCTACCAGCAACAAACTCTGATAATCGACATAGTTTTTAAAAAATCTGGTTTTGCGAGGTTTTGATAATTTATGTTTAGAGAGTAAGCAAAATTCTGTAAAAAAATAAATTCTAGGCGGTCAGTTTTTTTATAATATTTTGTTTTTTTTCGATTCAGTCACTTAAATTTCATTTATTTCAAATTTGTTACACTGATATGAACAAATGTTGAGATAAATCTGATGAACCGATTTTGAGAAATTAAGCACGATTTTGCACGATCTCCCAGTACTTCCCGAACCGGATTTTTGGACAGCAAAATATGAACTTATTTGTGAATTTATGAACTACGTTTGAGCAAAATTACATTAAAATCGTTTGGACCAATTTTTAAAAAATGGTTTTCAACACCTTACTTAAAAATTATTATTTTTTAATTAGAAAATGGAAACGAGACATGAGCAAACCAGACCTGTTGAACGCTTTATTTCATAAAATTATCGCGCACACACACACACACACACACACACGCGCGCGCGCGCGATTTTCTCCCACTTACTTCTGTTTCAAGATGGTGACCTCTGATTTAACGATGACGAGTGTACGCAGTTTTGGCCAAAAGCACTGACCGATTGTTTTGAAATCTGATACCTTTTACAAAGCCCAAATGTATGTGTAAGATTTATTCCCCCCAATTTACTTCTGTTTCAAGATGGCGACCTCTGACGTAATGATGACGAGTGTACGCCGATATGGTCAAACGCATTGACCGATTATTTTGAGGTATGGTACGAAAGCACCATTTATAAAACCCGAAATATATATGTGTAAAAAACGTTTTCCCAATTACATCCGTTTCAAGATGGCGGCCTCTGATATACAATAACGAATATACGCAGTTTCATCCAAATGCAATAATCCATTGTTCTGATATTTGGTACAACGATATCCTATATAAAGCCCGAATGAAGTATGTGTAAAATGTTTTCCTATTTACTTACGTTTCAAGATGGCGGCCTCTTATTTAACTATGACGAGTTACTGTATTTTAACCACACACATTCGCTGATTATTTTAAAATTTGGTACGAAGGTATTTTGAATAAAGCCCAAAAGACTGTGTAAGATTGTTTCCCATTCACGTTTCAAGATTACAGGCTCCGAATCAACATTACTGATTATTTTCTGTAATACTGGCTGAACGGCAAAACCTATCAATTTTGACCGCTTCATTTAGAAAGAGCATAAAATTTCAAATAAAGCTTGTCCAATAATCGTAAATATTACGGTTACCGGTTTAAATTGGCGGAAAAAGTTACGAGCGTTGTCGTGGAGCACTTATTTAGAATACATTGCGAGGTGTAATGTTTTTTGAACTATCAGTATAAAGTAGTTACAGGATTCAGTTGGATAACTACAGCATAGAGCAAGCTTATGGACGAGTTAACAAAACATAATTAGATACTGTTAGCTAAGTTATCTGGCCACTAAAGCAATTAGCGATTCGTCCAACTGGCTGGCATAATGAACCATGCAATTAAACAGTTTGCTATTACATGGCAGTTACCACAGTACGTTTACCAACCTTCTCTTTCCACGCAAAACTACCAACCTTTGGAAACTAAATATCCCTGTGGCGTACAGTAATTACAAATTTGTTTTAAAAGATAGCTTCTCATGCGTGCTTTTATTTTGTCTCTATTCGAATTTAGAGACAGTAATCGAACACAGGCGAAATAATCGTTTCTGAGAAGGATATATCCGTGTATAGGTCACCTACCTGATTCTGTAAAAAAAAGAGATTACTTACCCAAACAAAACATTTTTTTTTTTTTATTTAATTCGAGGCCTACAAAAAATCTGTAAAATCTTCCTCAATTTATAAAAAAATTGCTCAAAATTTTAGGCACAGGGCTCTATAGGAAATTTACAAAAACAAATTTAAGGTTTCGAAAATAAATCAGTAAAAACCAAAACATAAACTTTAGTAAAACATTTTCGTTTACTTCGATTCTACTGATTGCCCTCAATCCATAAATGCCTTTAACTTCAAATTTACGTATCTTTACAATCAATCTTTCTTTATCTTTAACTTCAAATCTGAATATATATATATATATATATATATATATATATATATATATTTTATATATCATCCCATCGTCTATATATATATACACCAAAAAAAAAAAAAAAAAATATATATATATATATATATATATATAATAACATGGCTAGCATGTAACTATAGTTTAGCTGTTAGAAATTTGAAAATGTGAAAGAATTTGTCAGAAGGGAACTAGAAACCTCAAACAGCAATAAAAATTAACTGCAATGTCGTTACTTTGAGAAAAATATAGGTTTTATAATCCACTGTAACTAGAACTATGACAAGACTCTAAAAATACGAAAAGTCACAAAGACAAAACATAAAAAAATACCAACCCCTGCAGTAACTTAACGGAAAAAGAAGTTTAAAATTTAAAGAAATGTTCCATCATCATTGGCTTAAACACAGCCGAAGTTTTTAGTAATTAGTTAAGCAAAATTCAATACTGTGGAAGGGAGTTAGCATAAAACGTAAAGATAAGGGCTGGGAAGGAGGAGGTTTTTTACAATTAGATATAATTTACGTATCTTCACAATCAATCTTTCTTTATCTTATAAGTTGTGCTCACAAATCAGTATAAAGAATGAATACAGAATCTATAGAAAACCATTATAACCGAACAGGGTTTTTGAAGCGAAACTTCTAATGTTAGCTATGGAGAGAGGAGTGAATAGAAAGTGTCCTGAACCTTTTTAATGAAACGGAAATATGTAACGGAAATGACCGAACGAATTTCGTCTCTATGTTTGCCTCTTTCTTTTTCTTCCTCCTTTTCGATAACAGTACAGGCATATTATATGAAAAAGTTGTTTGTGTTACTTTGGTTTCGTTATTTTTTCTTAGTTGAAGAACACGTGCACGTTTTTACCGTTTATATTAGAAATTGATATAAACGTTCATAATAATTGTGTTAATATTGCTAGTTTTTAACAACATAACCTGAAACTTATTATAGTCTATCAGCTGTTTAATCAAATCAGCTGATCGTTATGAATATTAATTCGTAACAGCTGATCATTCACTACAACTACAGTAAATAATATCCAAACTAGATTCACTTATTTATTTTTAAACAAAACAAAATATTACTATGTTCAGTATAATAATCTGCCTTCTCCAGCTTCGTCAATTCTACATTTGTTGACACGTTTCGGAGAACCTCCATCTTCAAAACTATATCTATACTGTATAATGAAGATGGAGGTTCTCCGAAACGCGACAACGAATTGACGAAGCTAGGGAAGGCAGATTATTATACTGAACATAGTGACAATAATCCTAGCAGAACAGAAGAAGAATATAAAAAGAAAAACAAGATATTTGTAAACTATCTTCAAACTAATTAAACGTTAAGCAAAGATATTTTTTTTTTAAATCTGTTGGTAACTACCCGAGTTCCACACTTGTTTTATTACAGTAATAAGTGGAATCCCTCCGGGTTTAACCAATGCAAGGTTAAGTTTATTTCTATATAGAAGGCGGGCATGTAGCTAAATATAACCCACTGCACAGGGCAACGCTGTTTCAGTCAATTAAAATAAGAATAATTAGCTACAAGTCTGTATGCTTGCTGCCAAGGTCTCGAGAAGAGGGTTGCATGTCGACGGCGATTGAATTCGATCTGAATCAACGTAATTTATGTATCGATTCTACATTCTTCAAGATAAAATTTCAGTTTTATAGTTGTATAGTAGGGTCAAGTTTGTTCAAAAAAAGAAAATTGAATCTGTAAACGCGGTTGGTAAATTTTGATGCAAACTATGAAGTTAACGAACTATTCTAAACACATTAAATTTAATCATTTCGGATTTACCAGAAAATCTGTTAAAAAGATGTTGATTATGTAACGTCAAACAAAACGTATTGCTCGTTATCCATGTAAAATAATTTATAACCTAAGACAATGTAACAAATTGTAACAAACTGTGGTCAATTTTTTTTTTTATGAATTTACTCTCTAATCGGATTTTTTGGAATTTTCAATTTGCTACAGTGACTTGGATCACGAATCTTCAAATTACCAAAATTTCAGCAAAATATTATAAACCGTACTTGGAGACTAGATCCAGGCAAAGTTTCTTCAAAACCTTTAAAGCCAACTTTTGTAGATTTTTGTTAATATTTAAGGAATTTTTAATCGAAAAAAAGGTTTGTATACAATATTTTTAAAAATGGTAGTGCGATTTAGCCAAACAACAACACAAGTCAAATACAACCAAAATAAGTTAAGTCTACATTGATGTGAACAGGCACAAGAATGCTGTTAACTCCAAGAGGACCAGACCGTTACACCCAATCTTTTTCCCTTATCACTATACTTTATACAGAAAGTAAAAAATTGAACTCATCTTGACGTTATTGTGTATTAACTGCAAGTAATTAATTTTACAAAAATGAACTGGAAATTCCAGGACGAAAGGAAAGACTCATGTAATTACTTATGTAAACGACAGGCACTTTATCTATTCCACTAATGACAAGTAGCCTAAGCGGTGATTCATTTTTAAAAAAAAGTGGCAGTGGCATGACTGCCGACAGAAGTGATTACTTCTTATCACGGGTTATGGCTATATATTTTACACCACAAAATAAAATATATAGTCGATTTTCAAAATCATGAGTACGTTCATTTCAGTTTAATATATTTCTAAATACAATATTGTATGATTTTATGGTTTTTTGCCAAGACATCTCGACACTAGAATACGCTATAACTGACCACGGGAGAAGCACGGAGTCCCAAATGTATTCCTGCTACACTTAATATCTGACCCTGTGACTTATTAATTGTCATTGTAAATGCCGACTTCAATGGAAACTGCAATATTTTAATTTGGAAAGGCAGGTTGTTTGGAATTATAAGATTGTTCGGAAGTAAAAATTGTTACACAGTTAACACTTGTCATAAAACTAAATGCTAAATAAAGTTGGACTGGGTAAGTAGTATAATAGCGTTTAAAATAATTTAAATATTTATTATTCACACCTACCAATATATAATAAACGTATAAAACGTCACTGTTACACAGTTAACACTTGACACAAAACTAAATAATTAAGTTGGACCGGGTAAGTAATATAACGGCGCGAACATACAAGTTTTCACTTCAAAAATAAATTTTAAAACAAAAATATATATAAGAGCGTGATGCGTGACGGCAAACTGAATTTTTTTCCGTGCAAAACATACATCCATACCCCGCCATAAGAAGTAGTATATAAGTATATGTCATATATATATATATATATATATATATATATATATATATATATATATATATATATACATGAGCGTGATGCGTGACGGCAAACTGAACTTTTTTCCCTTGCAAAACATACATCCATACCCCGCCATAAGAAGTAGTATATAAGTATATGCTATATATATAAGAGCGTGATGCGTGACGGCAAACTTAATTTTTTCCCGTGCAAAACATACACCCATACCCCGCCATAAGAAGTAGTATATAAGTATATATATATATATATATATATATATATATATATATATATATATATATATATATATATATATAAGAGCGTGATGCGTGACGGCAAACTGAATTTTTTCCCGTGCAAAACATACATCCATACCCCGCCATAAGAAGTATTGTTAGTAAAATAATAATATCAAAATGGACAAGATAGATAAATACTTTTGGAAATGCGCTTCTATCCTATCATGGAGACAGCTGTGCCCCGATTAATTTTCTAAGAGAAATAATTGTGAAGTCCTTTTTTGGTCAAAAAAACTGTGTTGATAAAATTTTGTTGAAACGTCCTAGTAAGCCTATCTAGAACGTACAGTCTGTAATTGTATTAGATGTGATATGTAGCGCAAATCTCGGTTGCTTAAGATTATTTTTTAACTTTCGAGAAAAAAATACTTTTTTGGTCAAAATCTGTTAAAATTCGGTTTTCAAAACCAGCTCTAACCTATTCTGATCACAAAAATATAGTCTGTAATAAAACAAAACGTACTGGTCGCTATATATCTTAAAATATGGGTCGCAGAGGGAATGAATTTCTAATTTCTCAAAATCGGTTCACCAGATTTTGTTCAAATTTTGATAATGTATAAATTTTCGTAAGCCAATTCGGTATAACAATTTTTTAACAAACAAAATTTGTTCCGTAAGTATATCGGGAAAACTAAACACCGACAGCAGTCATCCCAAACGATAAATTTCATTATTTCAAATTTCCTAGAGCGACTTTCTGACACAAATTGAAATAAAAAAACAAAACTTTTTGGACTCCGGGGCCTTGGAAACTGACACATCAATAATTTCAATAACGATAAATAAATTTTCACGATGGCAATACTTCGAATTTTATTCGTAGTATGAAAACAAAACTGTGAACTTTGAAACAACTAAGATACAACAAACACAAAGTTCCTAATTACTATATTTTACAGCCATTATTAATCGGGTAGGCTATGACCTTGGTCATTCATTCTCGTTGCTTGATAATAACGTTCTGAGCGAATGAAATATGACTGACAATTTGGCTTGACATATCAAGCGACAATTTTACTGCCTTCACAGTATGGTACAAAAATAACCTATGTCGAGTTGGGAGGCCTAACGTTAAACAATAGTTTAAGAGGCTTTTTATGCCAATACAACCAACTGAAAACAATACGCGAATTATCAGAAAATCCGTAACTATAAACCTACTAGAATTACAACCCTTATGAGAGAGATGTGAGCGCGCGCTGCTGGTGGCATCTCATTGTGTTCAACTACAGTTACATAGATTATAATAGTAGGCCTACTGTATTTTTTCTCAAACGTCTCCACTCCCTGTCCTTGCAGCTTGCAGCGTTCGTAGCGATATATATATATATATATATATATATATATATATATATATATATATATATAAAGATAGAGAGAGAGAGAGAGAGAGAGAGAGAGAGAGTGTGAGTGTGTGTTCCGTTTTCAAGTTAATGCAATCCAAAAATGTAGATTCTGGGATGTCTGGAGACTATATAAGTTGTCTAAATTTGAAATAAAATTGCTATATTGCAAGGCCTTTTTTTAATTATAATTTTGTTTTTATACCCTACTTGCTAAAAATAACAAAAATTGTATTTTTCTGTCAAAACCACCTCAAAATATTCTGATTAAATTATGCATAAATGTGGTCTTGCAATACGCAAGCAAAATGTGTAAGCCTATGTCGTGATCTCTCAAAAAAATTCAGTTTGAAAGTTATAAATAAATCTTGTCAGTATTAATTTTTTTCGATTACAATACTGTAGGCTGTACTCTCGAAATTTTGTATTTCAAATCTGGTTGATTGATCTGAATTACGAATCCTTATGCAGGCTATTAGTCACTCACTCGCTAACATAAAACTCAAGGAATTTTTAATCTTAATACCTGACCGAAATCTAACAAACCAATTTTTAAAAATATACTTTCTGATTCTTTTTGTCAACAGCTTCTCAAACCGATTTTGGGGAAGTAACAGAACAGGAGAAAGTTTGAGTAATACATTGTGGCAGCGTTTATGTATTTTGAAATAAGATGACCTATTTATTTACAATGCATTAAAAGGAAATGAAGTCAAGTTGGATGTCCTTTTAAACACTGTTATTTCAGCCAGAATTTCTAACTACAGTAGGCTCCATAATACACTGAAATAAATTACTAGCTTACTATTGTAATTAAGTACTTCATTTAAACACAGTCTAGCCTAACCATGACAAGAAACCTTTAATTATGTGACCACAGCCTACTGGATGTTTTGAAAGTCCCTTAATTTTTTTTTAACTGAAAACAAATACGATTTTACTATTGTACACACTTGGGCTAATGCAGACGATGGGATGATTTATAGCGTATGAAAATGCCAAGCCCTGGCCGGGAATCGAACCCGGGTCCTCCGGTTGAAAGCTTAGTACGCTATCAACTAGGCCACCGAGGCGCGGCCTCTCTTCTACAAATTGATTAGTAACGTAAAAAACTGACAAATGGCAGGTCTTGTTAAATGGTAAATATGTCAATTTAACACGCGACTAATAAAATTTAAAACAAGTAAATCAAAAATTTGAGTTTGCCTCATTTTTTTTTTACTTTAAAAGTGTTACGAGACTCACAATGATGTACAGCCTAACGAAACTGGCATTTTCTTATGTACATTTAGTCCCAATCTGTCCCGACTACTTAAAATTGCAAGAGGCCACCTTCTTACGTTTATAAGTCACTTCCAGTTTGTAGCCTACATATTTTATTTATGGTACATATTTAAATACTTTTCAAATGATACATCACTCAAAGAAAATTTACCTAGCACCAGAAAACTCAGATTTAAAAAAGGGAGAGGCAGTTTTTACTTATATGCTTCAAATCATGTCTCCAGTCATAATAATATTTCTAAATTTATGTTACATTTTAAATTCCCATTAATTTATGATTTTATATATGCATCATCCAAGTTACAATAAGCTCGGTAATCGTTATTTTTAATTTTTTTTTTTTTATTTTAAGGCGAAGAGCACATAGAGGCTATTATCGCCTCCCTAAATGTAAGTGTGAGTGTGAAGTGTTAAAGTGTAAGTGTGTGTTAAGACTCGGGTACCGCGAGGGACGTCTAAATCCTCTCAATAGGTGCAGCTAGTCTGCACCCCCTGCGGGGTGTAGGCCTATTTTTAAAACAATATAGACCTATTCCACACAAGTGTTTTAAGCGATTAAAAAAACCCATTTATTTTAAAACCTAATTTGTTAAGTCCTTTCTAAATTATAAATTTTATAGAAAAACTGAACTAAAACATCACAGATATACATGCAATTTTAATATTGAAATTTCAAATTGGGTTAACAAATTTAACCAAAAACACATTTTACTTTCACATAAGAACAAAACTGTTTTCCAATGTGTTAAAAAAAATAATAAAATGAACACTTACGGGCCTACAAATTAGCAAATTATTGTAAAACACTAACAAACCTATAGCCTAGGTACTTAAAGAGTACTGTAGTATAAAGGTACAAATCCTCAATTCAGTAACAAAACTTTTGTTTTGATAAACTGTTTATATTTAAATAAGTTATCAGCTTAGGTCATGCAGACATTTTGATTCTAGGCCTACCATTATATTAAATAAAGCATATCAAAGTTGAAGCTATCAGTATTTCTTTTAAGTATGGGTGTAACTAGGCAATACATTACATACCAATGCAATTATGCACAATAGCCTATATAATTTATCTGATTTACACAGGTCTATTGCAGGCAATAAGCCAATTGCTGGTATTTATTTATTTGTTATTCATGGCTTACTTTTACGATACATTTATTTACAATATGTAAATTACTATAAACTAATAATGTATATTTAAATGCTTTCCTTGTCTGTTGCAAAAGTTACACTCAATAAGACTACAGTTTTATGACCCTAGATCTGCAGTCTATTGATTGCTAGGCTACTAAGATTTTAAGAATACAGTTAAATTTTAAAAAAATTAATTAAAGCAATAATCTGATTTGGCTTAAATTAATTTTACGTAAACGTTACATAGTTATCTATTTGCTCTAAGTTTGTAAAAAATTGCGTCTGTTAAAAAGGGCGTTGCGATTCTAGAAGGCAAAATTATAACCTAAAAATTTACTGATACCGTCTAACATCTTTTCACACCTCGATGAAGATTATTACAAAATTACTTTTACCCTGCAAAATGAACACAGACATTATTTAAAAACCGGTTTAAATACTAGCCTTGCTTGAAGCATGGCAAGTAATATGGTATATTATAGGCTTAGTATCAATTTTCAAGGATAGCCTAAACCTAAACGCAATTCAACAGAGCATTAAGCTACAACGTTTTTACCTTGGGTAATTAAACATTCAATGCCGTCTTGTGTCACAGACCGGAAATTCATACGGATTTTTCATTTTCTAAACCACTGACACTAACAAACACAATACATAAAATAATAAACACTAAATTTTTAATAACGAAGCAGACAACACGATCGACAATCAACTGTTGTTGATTATTACTAAAAACGACTGCAGTGCTCGGTGCGGCTAAAATTTGCAACTTATGGATTGGAAGAATCAGCGCTAGAAGCGGTAGTTCTGTGAATTACAATGGCTTTACACAGTACATGGTATTATCAAATTTTGTATTCCTATTATTCTAAGTTTGTAATATTAACAAAATGCCATAAAATATAGTTCAAAATATTTGAAAAAATGTATCTGCAGACATAAAAGTAATTAATTTTTACAGACGTTATTGATTTAGACAGAGGAAACGGCACCAATTAGAAAAAACATAATAGGCATAAAAATTAAATAAGTCTTGCAGAGTATACTTTTAAAAAATACTCAATTTAAAAAAATAATCGGTTAAAATTGTATATTTGTATTTATAATGGTTTCTAATAAAAAGGCATAAAAGTACAACAAAGTGTTCTAGATAGATGTGCAA
This sequence comes from Callitettix versicolor, assembly GCA_022606455.1. Lineage (NCBI taxonomy): Eukaryota > Metazoa > Arthropoda > Insecta > Hemiptera > Cercopidae > Callitettix > Callitettix versicolor. The sequence goes on along the minus strand of CM040186.1, from coordinate 97,667,439 downwards.
GTAATTATTTGTAATACTGTACTTGTTCATTGAAATTGGTTCAATATTTTCCTTATGGTGTTGTTTTCAATGAAGTAAATGAGAAGAAGGAGGAAAATCCAAGAATCGTTTCTTAAAAGACAATTAAAATGTTTTTAAAAACATAAAATAGTACTTCAATGAACATGATAACGAGCTACTTTCCTATATTTAGATAAATGTTATCACGAAAAAAATTTAACCAACACAAGTTACTTGTTCTCACTACTGTATATCTCTATCAGATAAAAGACCAATCTATTTTCATTAAATTTTTATTACATAAAATACAAAGAAGTAAGGTGGCTATGAAAAAAAACTATCGATATTCTGATATTGGATACATCCGTTTTAAGCTCTCCAAAACTCACAAATTTCTTGTAGATTAAATATCTGTCCGTCTGTGGCTGTATACATTGCTGGCGAAAACTGAATCAATAAAATTTAACGTTCCAGCTAAAGAAATTTTTAAACAATATTTTTTCCAAAACTATATCAACGATTTTTCAAAAATGTATTTTATAAGTATCCAAACAAAATTTATGGGTCGCAGTTTTACCGAAACTATAGCTATATAGGGTTTATAGGAAAAAAATTTGTTAAAAAGGATTTTTCGGTAATTATGGAAAATAGCGTTACCACAGTTATCAGAATTTTTAAAAATATACATTATTCTAAATATTATAACGAAAAAAATTGTAGCCGTAGTATGTTTTTGAAAATTGCTAGTTACATGAAATAAGATAGCGATTTTGAAAATTGCTTTCTTTGCGTGAAATATTGCATTTATACCAGATAAAACGTAAGATTTATCACTGGATAGTACAAATATTACATAAACTATATTTTTTTTTACTTTTATTAAATATTTTGTAATTTTGTTAAACGTAATTTTTATTTCCCTAAAATTTGTTAAATAAAATTTTCACTTTGGAGTGAGTTTACGATTTACTGTATTTCAAAGGCCATCTTGTTTCGCGATTCATTCCTTGTGACGGCCCGCTGGTTCCTTGTTTCATAATTAATAAATTTCCAATAAAAATAATTAACTTAAAAAATGACTTAAGAGCCTAACCAAAACGTTTTAATACATGCAGATTAGTAATAATACAAAATATAAAAGTGCGAAAACAACATTTTTCGCGGAATACTTACACGGAAATAAAGATGACCGCCATAACCCTAAAAATCAGTATCGCGCTAAACTTTTTTTAAAAAAAAGCTAAAGAATCTAACACGGTTTTGAGTGAAAAACCTATATAAATGTGTATTGTACATTTCCAATTTACACTTAAAAATTTTTAATACAAAAACATGATTTCCGGTTCCGCTTGTGTGCTGCTTACGGTGGCAAACTCGCTAACTGCACTGCGTTAAAACACTTACTTCTTTTTAACGATGTAACAAGAATATGAGAGGGAACAAACAGTCCACTACGTGTAAACAAAATTGTTGGTTAAAAATGTAAAAAAGTAATAAAATTGCTATTAGTATTATAAACTGTGACCATGTAAACGATAAAAGTATAAATTCTTTTTATATTCTTCTTCTTTTCTGCTACGATTATTATCACTATGTTCAGTATAATGATCTGCCTTCCCTAGCTTCGTCAATTCTATTTTCGTTGACGAGTTTCGGAGAACCTCCATCTTCAAAAACTACATCTATACTCTTGTTTAGCGATTCATGCCTTGTGACGGCCAGCTGGTTCCTTGTTTCGTAATTAATAAATTTCCAATAAAAATAATTAACTTAAAAAAATGACTTAAGAGCCTAACCAAAACCAAAAGAGGGAGTAGTATATAGTTTCTGAAGATGGAGGTTCTCCGAAACGCGTCAACGAAAGTTGAATTGACAAAGATAGGGAAGGCAGATCATTATACTGAACATAGTGATAGTTTATGTAATATTTGTATTATACAGTGATAAATCTTAGGCCTGGATCTCCTCAATTGTGTCAAAACGAATGCCTTTCATTTTCAACTTTATTTTGGGGAACTTGCGAGGCCAGGCAAATAGTGTGTCATTACTGTTTTTGAAAGCCAGAAAATTCCGAACTACTAGCGATGTGTGCGCAGGCGCATTGTCAGGTGGGTAGCATCTCGTATCTTCATGTGAGATCAAAATATGAAAAAGCGCTATTTTCGTAACCCCTTATTTTGAGGATATAGCGACCCAACCGTTTGGTTTGGATACGTATAAACCTAAATTTGATCACACCTATTAGTGTCGATTTTAAGACATATTTTCAATAGATCGTTGATAAAAAAGGTCAATTTTTTAAAATTAAAAAAATTATTTCGAAATAAACCAAAACACTGAATATAAATGGACTAGAAGTACAACCACCAGTATAAAAATCGTGTTCGTGATCAGCGACTAAAGTCCAAGTAATTGGACTACCTGCCGCTAGGAACGCTAAAAACTACAAGGACAGCGCGTGGAGACGTTTGAGAAAATAGACAGAACTATTATCTAATTTAACTGTAGTTGAACACTTTGCCGCAAGGTGCCGTCAGCATCGAGCGCTCACAAAGCTCTAATAAGGGTAATTGTAGTGCGTTTATATCTCTGGTGTCACCACATTTCATCGTAAACGGTCAATTCTACACACCGATAGACAACCATACAAGTAGGAATCAGTTTTTTTTTAATCAGGCCTGAAAACGTACAGCCAATTTTTTTCACGATCGCCATACTTGCTAATCTGTTTTTATACTTCTTACAATGAGAAAGCAAACAAAAATCCCGGCGTTACTTCTTATCTGTTTCGGAAAGTGTCACGTGATTAACGCGTGTAAAACAATAGCCCACGTACAATGACTCTTTACCCAAGGTCGTGTAGATTCATTCATCTATCGTTCCTCTGTAATTACGCACTGCACAGATTGCATTCACCTGAACTGAGCTTTACACAATAATTGTACCACGCCGTCACCTGAGAACAACACTCATTAATAACATTTCATTAGCTGAAATTGCCGTGCGAGCTTGTGCTGTCTTACGTAACTATAATTTCACGTTTGTTTACGACAGCCTGAGAACGTAAATCTAGATTTGTACTGGTTCATAGTTCAGGAAACCAGTAGACCTCGCAGGATATTCTTAATTAACTGCCTGGCCATAGCTCTACGACAGCGCTGAGACTGCTTTTTCGCCAATCAAACCGGTAACTGTAATATTTAGGGGAAACGTTACTGAACCAACTTTGTTGGACATTTTATGCTCTTCTCCACAAAGCGGTCAAATTACAATGGGTATTGGCCGTTCAGCCAGTATTACAGACAATAACCAGCAACTACCATCAATTTTTTTTTAACGTCCGACTATTGTGCACACTTGGGCTAATGCAGACGATGGGATGATTTACAGCGTATGAAAATGCCAAGCCCTGGCCGGGAATCGAACCCGGGTCCTCGGGGTGAAAGCCCAGTACGCTATCAACTAGGCCACCGGGGCGGCATTTAAGCAGAATGGGAGGGGGAAAATCTTACATATACGTCGTTCGGGCTTTATACAAGATACTTTCGTACCAAAAACGGTCAATGCCTTTGGCGAAACTGAGTACAATCGTTAGCGTTAATCGTAGACCGTCATTTTGAAACGGAAGTGAAAGGAAAAAAGTCTTACGCATACATCATTCGGGCTTTATACCTTCATACCAAATTTCAAAACAATCGGTTAAAGCGTTTCATTAAAATTACGTACACTCGTCTTCGCTAAATCAGAGGCCGCCATTTTGAAACAGAAATAAATGAGGGAAAATCTTACACAATCGTCATTTGTGCTTTATACAAGGTAAGTTTGCACAAAATTTCAAAACAATCGGTTAAAGCGCTTTATTAAAATTACGTGTACACTCGTCTTCGCTAAATCAAAGGCCGCCATTTTGAAACAGAAATAAATTAGGGAAAATCTTACAGAATCGTCTTTTGTGCTTTATACAAGGTACGTTTGCACAAAATTTCAAAACAATCGGTTAAAGCGCTTTATTAAAATTACGTACACTCCGCTAAATTAGGGGCCGCCATTTTGAAACAGAATTAAATGTGGGAAAATCTTACACAATCGTCATTTGTGCTTTATACAAAGTACCTTCGTACTAAGCCGCCTCGGTAGCCTAGTTGATAGCGTACTAGGCTTTCACCGAGGACCCGGGTTCGATTCCCGGCGAGGGCTTGGCATTTTCATACGCTATAAATCATCCCATTGTCTGCATTAGCCCAAGTGTGCACAATAGTCGGACGTTAAACACAAAAAAAACCTTCGTACTAAATTTCAAAACGGTCAATGCGTTTCGTCAAAATTGCCTAATAAACAAAAACCAAATACCAAACGGTCGAGGTAAAACAAAGACCTCGCGGAACAGCTGTCTTGCTATAACAATTAAGTGAAAGGAAACTGGACTTGACGTTGACCACTTATTATATTTTTTAAACTTTACTGGCACAACCTTACGCCTACCGGGTGAAAACAAGCAGCGAACTGATTAATATAGGCTATCGCGGTCGGTTATGTAGGCTGAGTACTGTACGCTACATAAATACAATATAAGTATAGTATAGTAATGAAATATTTAAACTATGTATGGCCTACATGCCTGGCTAGCCGACAACAGGATCTACTTCCCCGCCGGCCGTCGGCCGTGTAATACGGATACATATAATCCGTGCTCGAAATGTGTACTCGTGTAGAAAGCCATCCTTACCCGACCCCGCTCCGTGGACAGCTGACAAAATACAACCCTTATAAAGTACAAATAAACGCGGGGTTGTTGACGTAATAATTTATCAAATTTGCAAAAAATAATGTTTGATGTAACATATAACTGAAAATTTGATTTCTTCATAGCGCCCAGCGTTTAAATCTGTATATAGCATTATAAACTTTACAATTACATACTTTGAAATGTCTAAATGTTAATTTATAAAGATGTCATAACCTCAACGCTCTGTCCCTGGATAAGCGGGTAACTCTTTACTGGGTTCCGGGGCATAAGGGAGTTGAGGGTAATGAGGAGGCAGACCGACTGGTTGGACTGGCATCTGCATCTGAGTTCATCGGATCTAAGCCGGCTTTAGGGATTTCTCGGTCGTTGACCAGGTCTGCTATTAATAGGTTGATAAATAAACAACACCAGGCAAGATGGGATAACCTTCATGGGCATTCCCATAGTTCGCGACTCTTAAGTATGGTTATATGGTCTGAGAGTGCACACGAACAGGATAGGTATGTACCATGGAGAAACCGTATGTAGATTGTGCAGGAAAAAGGAGGAAACTACAGGACACATAATCCCTGATTATGAAGGTCTTGCTGGTTTCCCTAGGGATTTTTGGTTTCCAGGACTCCAGGGATCTTCAGCAGAATGAGCTAATCAGTGGATTGTTGGAACTTACTTAGGACATCAATCTGCTAAACTAGTACTGAAGAGGTTTGGTTGCACAATAGGTCTGTTGATCGCAGTGCCTGGGGTTTTATTATCCCTTCCTCTAGTTTGAATCTAATCTAAGAAGATGTTAACGCTAATTTTTAAAGATTTGAAATGGCCGCCATTTTGACTCGAACAGATTTTGCTGTGTAACGATTTGTCAGGAAACACTTGCGTGTCGAGATTATTATGACTTTATTGTACAATAGTTATAATACACAACAATCGCATCGCAATTCTCGGGAACTCATTTTAGAAAATTAATCTCCTTCTGTTTTATTTAGTATGTATTCTAAAAAAGCCATCTGTAATTCACTGATTTAGTAAGTTATTTTTTGTTCTATCTTATCCATCGGGCTCCGTTAACATCTTCTTTCATCGGAACGTTTTCACTCCCTGGCTTTTTCTTCTGTCAGAGGCCTATAATTTTCGTCTTGGTCTGATTTATCAGACTTAAGACCCACATCGATTTCTTTTTTTTATAACTAATCACAGTTATTTATTTCATTTCTCCACTCAACGTTTTCTAAATATTTACTGTACGTACATCTTTTACCCACGGAAATTCGAGTTTGCACTCTTATAAGTTTAAGATTTCCACTGCCAATATTTATAATCTTTCCGTAAAAGTACCCATATTTGAGCTGTCGCCTAAAAGAATACAGTTATTTTTATTCATCATTTTTTTAATATTTATATTCATTTTTTCACATTTTTTTAATGGAATATACATTTTTACTTTGTACAGTTGGTCGGCTATCTGTGCACGTCAAATCTTCGCTACTGAAAGAGCCGAAAACGTTACTGAGGTATGACAAAACTGGGTTGTTTTGCAGGCTGATGAGACAAAAGCCTGATGTTTTCAGAAAAGAGCACCTCTCCTGCCCGCTTAGTGGCCATCACCTTCGCTCGCACGTGCTAACTAAACGGTCCTAATATACATGTATATTGTTAATGAATATAAGCGGTCTAGAAGTACAAATACCATTATAAAAAGCGTGTTCGATATCAGCTGCTAAAGTCTAAGTAATTGGACTATCTGCCGCTATGATCGCTGCAAGCTGCAAGAACAGGGGGTGGAGACGTTTGAGAAAATTAGCAGTACTGTTACCCTTGACTTTACAATATACTGTATATAGCTCCCACCCAATGTTAAAATCAGGATGCTACAATAGAAGGTAAAATACACTTAGTATCAAAACCCTACATCAGAGGGCTCTGAACTCGTTTTTCTATCTGCCAATGCTTGAGTCTATAAATTGCCGCAATGACACTTATTGTACAGTGTATTAAAATGTCTAATTAATATCATCAGTGATTCATGCATTAACCTAACTGTGATCTCAAAAGCTAACCTAAAAGTACATGGTTCATTTCCCTTCCGATAGATAGCGTTCTCTATTTACAGTCATACAATTCCTTCGCAGCAAGATCACAATGTATTATAGATTATAGACTCAAGGCTACAGTGTAGTTGAATACTCTGCCAGCAGCAAGCGCTAACATTGTTTCATAAAGGTTACTGTTCTATTAGGTCTGTATTCAATGATATTATCTTTGTATCAATAATTATAATTTTACTTTCGTTTTGTATGTATTACTATTTAGTTTGTAACAGTTTTATGTTTGTTTCAATGTAATAGTTTTAATTTTTTTCTGTACCTCAATGGTGAATAAAAATTCAAAATATAAAAAAAGTCAAACTCCTTTTTTTAAATCGAGGTCTGTACATATAAAGTTTTAAAATAAATATTGTATTGTTACAATGATTACTACATTTTTTTTAATAAACAAAACTGTCCTCTTCTTTTTAATAATATTCTTGTAAAGTAATATGTAATACTATTTTTGCTTCATTGTTTTTTTATATCACCCTTTTTCAGGTTATAAGCGTATACAATTTTCAAATTAAGACTTATCGCAGTAATGACTGAAGACATTGTATTTCAATTAACTGGACACAGTATCGATGTACAAGAGATCAACTACAGAACTGTAACTTGTATGAATCATCGTAACGATTAAATTCCAGTCGTTAAACTGTCTCCACATTGTCCTTGCCTTGCTTCCGGCCTTCAGTGACGTCACTAAACACGCGGCCACTACAAATATTTACATTTAAAAGTGTCACTTTTCGGCGAATGTTTGCACATTATGTTTGGCGTTGTTTGTTTGCGAAGGAGTGGTCCTATTGTGTTTCTAAAATGCAGAAACAAATGCACACAATATGTGACCTAGACACTGTTTTATGCGGCTGAAGTTTCGAAATGAAATACGTATTTTTGAGTGTAAATTGTCAAAAATCACGCCAACAAAGCTTTGCAAATTCGCGACAAAATTTAAAAAGACGATTGAAACAAAAACAAAAGATTATTTTTGATTTATAAATAATTTCTAAAACAAATTATAATTGATTACTACTAATGTTTATAAAAGTTATTACATCATTATCTTTGCAATATTGTGAAATGCCTTCTCGTCGCAATTGTCTTCCTATCGATTCAAGATGTCGAAAAAGTTTGATAATTACGTATATACCTTAAAAATATTTTCGACTACAAACTAGAAAAATCATGTATATTATTTCTCGAGTCAACTTTCCTTTTTCTCAGCACATATACTCGTACAGGCATAAATGAGGTATATAGAAAGATTTTTTTTTAACCGGCTTCTGACATTGCAAAACGATTTTGCGCTACAACTTACTGCTTTGTGGAAATTTTTAACATAAAAGACACTCTTACTGTCACAGGCAAAACGGTATCAACCCCGCAGGAGGGTGCAGACTAGCTGCACCGGTTGAGAGGGTTTAGACGTCCCTTGTGGTACCCGAGTCTAACACACACTTACACTTACAACACTACACTTAAGACTTTAACACTTTACACTCACACTTACATTTAGGGAGGCGATAATAGCCTCAATGTGCTTTTCGCCTTAAAATAAAAAAAAAAAAACTGCATCAAGGATACGCACGCGCGGCATCACAAATCAGACAATATTTTGTATATTTTACGAAGCTAACTTATTAATCACGAATAAACATTTTCATTACAAATGCCACTTTGTTTCATAACGTGTTTAGAACAATTTCAATATTTACTTAAAAGTTTAAAACTTATAGGTTATGTCCCCCGCATAACCTTAACTTAAACTTAACCATAACCCCCGCATAACCATAACTTAAAAGTCATAAAACTTATCCTTGCCCGTCGCACATGCCGGGACAAGCATTTCGAATACAAAACAAATGTTTTGGCCACAAATATATTTGTTTTTTCTCCTTCCATCGTGCATTTATCTATTGTTAAAACAGGCATCATAAAATACAAAGTACAATTAAAATATCAATATACAATTAGAGGTTATCAAGCATACCTTTCCAACTGACTAGAAGACAGTTACATATTAAAATTGCGTTTGCTATCACTATAAACAAGTCGCAGGGACAAACACTTCAAAGAGCAGGATTGTATTTACCAAATGCCGTCTTTATTCACGGACAATTGTATGTAGTCTTTTTTTTTAAGGGTAACTAAATCAACTAACATGTTTGTATCCATTAAAGAAAATTAAATACAAAAAGTACAAGATTACATTCTTACATCAAATATTGTTTACAACGAGGCCCTTCAAAATTTCTATTAAAAAAACAATTATCTGTATTGAAATGTATATACTACAATGACTCATAAATTTGTGATTATCATTTCAAATCGATCGCTTTTCGATTTATTTTTTAACCCTTCCTTCCAATTATCGCCCTCACCCCAACGACAACTCTTATTCAAAAGGCTGTGTTTACTCAAAGCTTCTATTGTACGAAATTTCGCACGGGCCCTTTGTTTACAAAAACTGAACAAACAACACTGGGCACTGTAAATAGTACAATGTTATCTCTTAGTTTTTAAAAATATCTCCTAGTTTTTAACAATGTTATCTACTTGTTAATAAAAAACGTAGAATGAGCTGTTGGTAACAATGCAGCACCTGTTTTTCTTACTTATAAAGCCGCCTCGGTGGCCTAGTTGATAGCGTACTGGGCTTTCACCCCGAGGACCCAGGAGGCTTGGCATTTTCATACGCTATAAATCATCCCATCGTCTGCATTAGCCCAAGTGTGCACAATAGTCGGACGTTGAACAAATCTTCCAATAAAATCAGCTGATAGTTGTTTCCTCAGAATGTCACGAGACTGTTGTTACCGCTATACCACATGATAATGCTATCGCGCCTAACAAAGTTTACAAGATAATTATTCTTACAACAGCAACTCTCGTTGTCCGCAAAGCAGTTAATCGCAAGAGAAGACAAATTAAGTTATTCTTACGCGAAAGTCAGCTTTAATGAAGTCAACAAAATCGAAATAAAAATTCAGACTAAAAACTGCGCCAAAATTACGTTTGACAGTTCTCCCCGATTACTACTAAAACAATCATTAAGCCTACCTTTGTTAAGTGCCGGCAGGAACATGCGCAACCTGGGCGTAGCGCCGTGCTCGCCTCCCTTGGCCACGTGGTACATACAGTCGGACACCTCCCCGGCCGCCTCCAACTCCTCCTGATTTTTCAGCCGCCACAACCATCTCTCCAGCTCTTCCTCCGAATCGTCCCGCGACCCCAGCAGATTATTGAACACTTGTCCTACGTAACCGAGCCGCGGGGCCTCAGCAGGTTTGCCGGTCGGGTCCATGACATACTGGGACAGAGATGACCACCAGCCCGCCACCTTGTCACTGCACTTTCACACATCGCATTTCACTTCCGATAAAACCTAACCTCACTCTGATCGGGTAATAACACTGGGAACAAATGTACCGCGTGACCGGTAACTTCGGCTTCACCTTTCACGACCAGCTCGCTTGGCTCAAGGATTTCTACATTTCTAATCGTGGCTTGGCTTTAATATTTTCTGCAAGTGTTTTCTAATATCACGATCTGTAACATACCTGCTTAAGTAAAAATATAACTAGAACAAAACTGCACATACTTTCTCGTAATCAATTTACAGTGGGGTCTCGACTTACGACGAATGACCTTACTAACGAAAATTTCAACTTACGAAACGGGATTTCGGAAATTTTCCATCCTAATTTACGAAACGTGCCTCGATTAACGAAACGACCTGCAAAAACTTTTATTTTTCTTTGTGATCGAATCTACCACATCCACAGCCAAAATAAAGGGAATCCTTGCGAAATTCCACGAAATTGTCGAATTCCTGATAAAAAAAACACCCCGAAAAAGTGCTTACGAATAGGACACCCGCACATCTTGATGACATTTGCCTAACGCATTTCAGGAGCATTCTTTAAAGTCGGCAAAAACAATCGTTGCTAAACGTACGTCAGAAGAAACTGGGGAAGGTGAAAGTGAACTCCCAAAAAGGCAAAAGAAAGTGACGATAATTAAAAATTAAGTTCTAAAAGTGTTAAAAAACCATAAAAAAATTAAAAGTGTTAAATTCTTTTCAATTCTTAGTGTTAATACACTTTACTTTGTAATACACTGTGTATGCATGTATGCATGTACGTACGCTCTCTCTCAGCTCTCCACGTTCATCTCCTCCTCCATACCCACAACCTTCGCCGCCGTCTCCTTTCACGAACTTCGCTATGTATCCGGATCGTTAAACGTACGAAACTATTTCTTATTAGTAGCTTATTATGTATATATAATGTAGTAGGCTACATATTGTGTGGGATTAATACATTTTTTATTTCAGGTTTTATCTGTGTTTTACTAATAAAAAAATTCACTGAAACAAATAGCGTTTCAGGTTTCAATGGTTTTCCAGAAAATAACAGATTTCAAAGAAGACGGTATATTTGCAACCTAAAACACTTCTGATGTTTACAATTGATTCATATTCCAAGCATACTTTCCAAGCAAGAAAATATGCTGGAATAAATGGTTCGATTCTTGGAAAAAACAGTTTGAAGTGAATGTTAATGTTAATGCATATTTCTTCCTTATTTGACATACATTTTTTCATTGTATGGGGGGTGAGTTTGGACAATGTACCAGTAAAATGAGCCTTAACTTGCGGAATTTTTAACTTACGAAACGACTTCCGGAACTAATTAAATTCGTAAGTTGAGGCCCCACTGTCAGCATTGGGTCAGACCTTCTTTCTATTTATTTACAAAACTGTGCCTTTTTTGCAACCATTACTTTCTGTCCACCAAATCTGGTACACTGATCTGAGTTGAGACCTACAACTAAAATAAGTAGCCACATTTCTCATAATAGCGTTTTTTTTATCGTTTTCGCATCTTCCCGTTTCCAGGAAAATTTGACTAAAATGTTGTACACAAAAACCTTTCTGCCTAGCTAATTCTCGTTCGCCGGAACACAAATTTAACGACTTTCAGTCACCTTGGAACCAATAATAGAAACATGAAAGGCTTTATCAGAAGTATACATGCAGTAAACAGCTGTTATGCTGACGTCATAAAAAGAACTTTCCATAGACTGACAACACTGAGTAACGTCACTTAAACGAACATGTAAATTGCAATTTATCGTTTGCTATTTTGGTACGATTTTATTCCAATTTGCCACAAATACTGATAACTTGACAAGGACGCTAACGCGTAAATCCCTTCGTTTCAAAATGGAAAACCGTACCTGCCGATTTCAGAAAACAACACCAGTATAAAGATATTACTTACAAATTTATACACCTAACCTTTTAAAAAAATAAAACCAGACACAGATGAACCTAAGTTATGTAAATTATAAACTCATTTAATGTAAGTGAATTAATATGTTCACCAGTAAAATACGCAAACAAATTTGTAATGTTCAATAAACAGATGCGAATAATTTCCTCAACTGGAATAAAAAAAAAATAAAATAACTATGGGATACAATTTAAAATTAGTAACATTGCTTCCATTGTAAACCACAGAAATTGGTTCTATCTGCATAGACTATTTGAAAGTTTGTCCTTGGCCATCATTCATAATTTCTGTTTTGTAGTCCTAGCAGAACTGTAACGTTTTTTTGGGAACATCACTTTACGGAAAAGCAGCCCTGCGTGATCAGCAAGCAGCGTTAACAGGCACATTGTGCTAAATTAGAAATGAAGTAAATAATTCGGCTCTCATAACGGACTGAACAACGTTTTTTTAAAAAAAAGTGTCAACTTTTACGGTTTTGAGCACATTTGACGCATACGTTTATGTTTGTTTTTTTTTTTTTTTTTTTTTTAAGGCAAAAATCACATTGAGGCTATTATCGCCTCCCTAAATGTAAGTGTGAGTGTAAAGTGTTAAAAGTCGTAGGGTTTATGTTTTGGACCATTAACATGGCGAGAAATGACGTATCTTCCACCGGTATATCACAGTCTATACCGGTCACACCGGTAATGCAAAATGCAAATTTTACTTTTAAGTAGGCCTACTTACTATTATAACTATATTATCAAAAAAACAGTTCAATAATTCACACTTGAAAACTATAGCTTCTAGAAATGATTGGTTTAACCTCGTTTTTCGTCGAATCGAACTTCGGTTCTCTCATCTGGTTTTCTTACCAACATGGGAATGCACCCAAGTGCTGAAATTTCTCTGAAGCCGAAATGTTGGTATTGTCGAAAATGGCGAAAAATACCACCATAACATATAAACTATGAAAATATTTTAATTTACTGATGGTTGATGTAAAAATAATCCAAAATATTGTTAAAATCTGTTGCTGTCTAGTGCTTATTTTATAGCATATGGTTACAACAATATTTTAAGTTTTGACAATGAGATTGGCCAAAAGGTTTATTGAAAATTGTAATATATTAACTGTTTTAGATGAAATTTCATAAAAATTACGAAATGGACGTAGAATTTGCAATTATTTTACAATTGTTTTTAAAAATATGATTTCACTATCGTAATCACCTTAAAATCTGCACAAATTATCATTTTAAATTTCCTTGAAGAAACTAAAATGAACCCGACGGCGGCCAGGGTTTATTTGTATTGTACACGTACAGGGAAAACAATTCATCCATGACAGTCTCAAGATTAAGGACTATTATACGTTCTATATACTTAGTATACTGAGATAATAAAACGTTAATTTTTACTAACAGTAATATGTTAAAGTAGGCTACGCCATTGTCAAGTTTACATTGTTGTTACTAAAGACATTACCAAAATCAAATAGTGTGCCAAGTTTTAATAGAAAGTGACAAAATTGCATAAGAGAAGTTACACTACAGTTTAATACGTAATAATATAACCATAAACAACACAACATAATACTGCAGTAAAGAAAAAAACACGTGTTTATAAGAACAGAAAGTTAAGTGGTACCAATAAACATAAAGAAACAAAATCTATTTTCCCCTCCCACAATGCATACCATTACCCGTATCTGCTTACAAGAAACACTCTTCAGTTAACCTAACTTAGATGTACAGTAGCCAACACTCCAACGAGAACATTGTAATCATTATTAAATGTTATCATAATGAATGATAAGAACAACTCCAAGGTCGTGCCATATCTTTATTGTAGAGCTTCCATTCACAAGTGCTTTTTATTGGATTATCAGTCACTTAACACAACTACATATTAATGTTCCCGTTGTTAAAACTTACAGCTACACAAATTTGGTAATAAATGCAGTACTGTAGTAACACGTTATTAGGCGACATCTTAGTACCTACCCGGTCCTGTTTAACCAATTCGTTCCCATTACAACACTTAATTCATTTAAATAACTATAAAGTTCACAGGGGAAAATTAAAAGGAACCCAGCGTCGGTCAGTGTTAGTGTTGATTTTTGTTGATCTTCCCACGAAACATGTGATGCAAAATTCCGGTAATTTAAAACTCAGGAAAATTCCCTAGATACATTGCCGAGACTAATCCCTAAATCCGTAAATTCCCCACGAATTTAAATTTATTTTGGCATTTAGGTCGACAAAATGTATCTAACATTATTAATTACAAACAGATTAAAAAAAAAACTAGCAATAATCTTTTTTTTAGTTATGAAAATTGTTTTACCACGTCTAGAATCAAATTAAAAAAAACTTACGCCTGAATTTACTCACTGTAATGTTAATGTTTCATGACTTAATAATGTAAACGTACAACTTTTTTAACTGCGGAAATTTCTGGAAACAGTGTTTTCCAGTCGTTTCAATCTGGAGACTGGAAAACACGTAATTTTAATAATTTATTAAAAAGTCCTGATCAAACCTTTAATTTCCAGTTGTATCGTAAGGTAAGTTAATACAAAAATCATAAAAACATTGACTTACAACAATATTGGGCCGTTTGACTAGATCTCCACCCCCAACAATATAACGAGGGTATGGAACAACCAGTTGATTTTTACTGGTTCCGTTGCAGCATCCGACGGACTCCGCTCCCAAACTTCACCTGAAGGTGGCGTTTAATAATAGGCCTAGTCAGTGTGGGGGGGGCTCCGTTAATGCTGCAACGGCTCATGTTTAGGGCATAAATCTGAAAAAAACTGCCAAAAAAATTGTAAGCCAGTGTGACAGTTAAATTGTATTAATATTTATTAAACAACTGCATGAAAATCAGCTGGCTGTTAATAAATTTTCATTAACAATGTCGTTATATTGACATGCTGGGGGTGAAGGACTAGTTAAACCGCTCAATATTTTTGTATTAAATTATCTTACGGTTCAAGTAGAATTTTTTTTTTTTTTTTTTTTTTTTTTTTTTTTTTTTTGGTGTTTAACGTCCGACTATTGTGCACACTTGGGCTAATGCAGACGAAGGTTCAAGTAGAATGTGAAGTGTTGATCATACCGTTTTAATACACCATTAAATTTACACGTTTTCAAGACCGCCTCGGTGGCCTAGTTGATAGCGTACTGGGCTTTCACCCCGAGGACCCGGGTTCGATTCCCGGCCAGGCCTTGGCATTTTCATACGCTATAAATCATCCCATCGTCTGCATTAGCCCAAGTGTGCACAATAGTCGTATGTTAAACACACAAAAAAAATACACGTTTTCTGATTTCCATATTGAAAACTGTTGATTTCCATAATTCCATTTCCGAAAATTTCCAAAAAAGTTGTAGATTACGTTAAAACGAAGCCATTCACGAAGTTACAGACGAATGTTTATAATTTGAAAAAAAAGGCTTCTATGTCCCGGACTATAAGTGTTACTGTAAACCCAAAAATTCCAGTTCAGGACTCCGAGAGCTATAAAAACAGGAAAAAAAATCTACCAAATTTATCAAAAAAAAATCCTGTTTTTTGCAAGCTTTCCTAAACGGGTCCTGAAGGAAATAACAGAATGTGAGAAAGTTTGTGTTATGTTGTGTCCGTGCGATGCGCAAAATCACAAACTTCACGTGACCTAATAACATCTCCAAAATAAACGAAGCAGAGACGCTGACTTTTTGTACACTCTGTATATAATATTCTACACATCTATATACGTCCCTTATTATACATAACTAATGAGACAAACCAACCAATGACCTGTACCGTAACTACAAACACTCGTGTAATGTAATGGATGGCGTCCTATCCTGCAGACGTAAGACACACTAAGCTCCACTAACACAAATAATTAACCAAGCTTTTCCTATTTTCTACTTTCTCTCGTCCAATGCCTTATAAATAAATTACCGTAACGTACAAGGCTGTTAATTAAATGCCGCTGAATGTTCTTTGTGAGCTACCTTTACTGACCGCACATCTGCTACAATCTAGTTTTCAAACTAAATACATTCTCAGAACAGTGCAAAAACGTTACACAAAATTTCTCGCACTTTGGTATTTACATAATAATCTCGATCGGAAGGAAGCTGCGGTAAAAATAAATACTACTGGCAAATTTCTCAAAACCGGTTTGTCAGATTTTGTATATAAAGAATCAAAACTCAAAACAAACTCGACGGCGGTCAGAATTTATTTTTTCCGGTTCACTGTCCGCAAGTAAATTTATTAGCAAATTTCCATTGGAAAATACGCTAATAAAACGGCCATCATGGTAATACCCCAGGCCCTTTCAAATGACCACCGATCCTGACTACTAAATCACTTTTTAAGTGGTCGTTAAAATTTGTGTGCACGCGCGTTTGCGTGTTACCACGATTACGATCACGATCGATGTGATTCGAACTCGGCACAAAAAATCGATAAGCTCGGATAAGTCAGTTAAACGACAAAATTTGTTAACCAGTTTCAAAATGGCAGCTATTTCAGATCTTTAAAAAAATTCGTGACTTTTTTTGAAAATTTTATTTTACTACAGCAAAACAGCATTAAAGACTACAAAAAATAGCATTTTAAAATTTTCAAAATCCGTTAAAAATTAACATTTAATTTGACGGCGGTCAGGGTTCATTTTCGTGTATTTTCAACGTAATTTGAATGTTACAAAGCCTAATACTGTAAATGAATATTTTAATGTAGATTTTAGACTATGATGGTGTTATTAGATTTTCAAAAAAGGCACGATAATGGAAAATACTTTTGGAAATTCGCTTTGTCACGTTAGCGTGACAGTTGTTTTTGTCACGATTATTTCAAATTTACTATATGAATTTTTACATAGGCTCCCTGAATACGACCAAAATTTGTACAAAATCTGACGAACCGATTTTAAGAAATTACTCCTGTTTATTTAATTTTTCGATAGCGCTCGAACATAATTTTTTGTTTTTTAGTAAAAAAGGCCCTCAAAAAACGTCTTTTTAAAAAAAATGGTCCCGAATATGGTCCTGCAAAATTATAATTCATAAACATCGGGTGAATTAACTTAGTTTACTAAAAATGAATTTAACTGTACGAAAAAAATTGTAAAGAATTAACATAACTATATATTTTTCTATTTTTTACTAATGGTGGCGAGAAACTGTACCATTTTGGTTGTAAGTTTACCTCCCACGCACTCCCTCCCGGTTTGCTTAGTGCCCGTACTTCAACATAAAAATGGCGACCCCCATCTTAAATGTTATGATCAGTGTTTATTTCATTGTTCCCGGGACCATTTTACTATCATGGCCACTCCAACAGCTCATTTTCCAAAAGAAATTCGCCAATAACTGATATTCTGTAATTAGTTCTTTGAAGGTCAGGGTTGCAGAAGAAAATCAATAGTAGATGCAGCGTCCCGCCCACAGGGGTGTTAGTATCAGCAGATAGTTTGCACTTTTCCCGTTAATATATTTTCGTTTTGCAAATATTTCTGAAAATAGATGATGATCAATTAATGTTGGAAGATACAGACAGACCCATCACAGGATATTTACATATTCGGATGACCATCTGTCTGTTTAAACAGTGCAATTTTTCTTCGCAAACTTTTACACAAAAAAATTTTTTAACGCATTTCCACAAAATCGACTCAAACGATTTTGATTAAATTTTCCTGAAATGTATCCGGTATAGGGTATACATATTAGCAAACCAGTTCAGAAGCGAATAATACTGAAAAATGAGTCTTATTTCTCGAAAATTGGTTGGTCAGTTTTTGTTTAAATTTTGGTCTTTTACGTAGACGCATAACTCAAGTCAGTGTAGCAAATTTGAATTCAAAGAGATTTACGGTTCGGCAGTTAAATGAAAAAAGCCGAAAATGAACCCTGAACGCAGTCATTTTTTTCTCGCTTTACTGTTTAACAACAAAATTCCATTTACTGCAAATTTTATACGTTCAGTTCTGTTATATGAGACCCAAATCTGATAAACTGATTTTCCGTTTTTGTCATCGGATAATTGAATGTTAAAGTGCCTTTTTTCACATTTTAATTAAAAAATGAACACAGCAAGCATCATTGCAGAGACGTTGAAATGAACGCAGATCCCTGACCCGTAGGTTATTTTAATGGGTCATGTATAGACACGTCTGCAATTTTGGTCCACACTGCTAAGTACTTGGGAATGACTCTAGATGTTTAGACTCAAGTGGAAGGAACATATTAAAAAGAAGAAACAAGAATTAAATATCAAATTAGGAAAAATGTATTGGCTGCTGGGGAGAAATTCTCAGTTATCAATTCGTAACAAATTGTTGTTATACCGGCAGGTGCTGAAACCGGTTTGGACATATGGGATTCAACTTTGGGGATGTGCAAAGACCAAGATTAATATAATACAGACATTCCAGAACAAAGTGCTTCGCTGCATAGTTAATGCTCTGTGGTACGTGAGGAGTGATAACCTACACAGAGATCTCAAAGTGGAACTAGTCAACGAAGAAGTGAAGAAGCACGCAGTGAGGCATGGACGCATCCCTAGACATTTACATCCTGAGATGTGCACTTTGCTGGACACTGGTACGGGAGGTAGACGACTGCGCAGAACAAAGCCACTGGACTTAATTGTTAATTAAGAGTAACCAATGGGTTATATCTCATAATAAAACAGTGTTTTTCATAATAAAACTAAATTACTAAATGAGTAAATCCTCAGTTGTCATGTATATAATAATAATTTTAAAAAAATGTTTGGTCCGATTTGAGGCAAAATTTCATTTTGGTAATGGACAAGTTTGTTGTCCTGGAAAATCCGTTCAAAATTTTGAAAACATGAAAATAACAGTTACGGTGATCAAGGTTCATTTTTTTTATATTTTCAATTAAATTTTAAAATGTGACATCCTTAATACATGCAGATTTTACCGTTCATTACGATGTCAGTATCAGATTTTTCAGGAAGTCTGACACTGGCAAATTATTATCGAATTTCGCTTCCATCGCGTCAGCGACAGACAAGCTGCGTGACGCGATTATTTTCAAAACGTTTCAAATGGTTTTTAGCGGAACATCGAACGCGCCGCGTATAAACTAGCACAACTGTTATCAAACGGACTATCGATACTCGTTTGAGGTTATGTTATTAATTAGGCCAACAATCGATAGTGAGCTACTAAAGCGATACTGGCGTGCTACGGCACTGTGCAAGCGACACGCCCCAAATTATTCCTCAGATGTCCGTGGAGATAGGAATGAAATATAAATGAGGGAGGTTACAGTAACGATGAAAGCGTGTTTCTGTATTCCAAAAATAACATAGCCTACCGCAATATTAACGTCCATTTATATAAACTGCATTTAATAGGGTTCATTTAAAAAGGGGCTCAACGTCGCCGTCGGTACGTTGATTCGTAAGTAACGTGAGTGTTACCGAATTTTTAAAATATATGAAAATTGGCCCTTTTAGAATAGTATAGCCTAAATCGAAAAAAAAATTGCAGTCAAGATTAAGATTCGTTTACTTCGATTTACAGCCACCATTATAAAAAGCGTGCTAGATATCAGCGGCTAAAGTCCAAGTAATTGGACTATCTGCCGCTACGAATGCTGCAAGCTGCAAGGACAAGGAATGGAGACGTTTGAGAAAACAGTGTACTATTATCTATTTAACTGTAATTGGAACATTTTACCGCAAGATGCCACCAGCAGCGAGCGCTCACAAAGCTCTCATAAGTGTTACTATTCTAAATGACTCGAGTTACGCACCTTCATAGTATATCAGACCAAAATACTGGTTTTTTTGTAGCTAGCTCCCGAACTCGTTTTTTTAAGACATATATTTTATTTGATTATGATTCCTAAACGTGAGCGAAAATTGATCCAAAATCGTTAGAATCGTTTGAGAGAAACAACGAAAAAAACATAAAACACAAAGAAAGGTTTTGACACAAAAAAGTACATAAAACAAAAATATTTTTAAAAATTAGAAGATCTATAGGAAAAATTATAGGCTTACATGCTATTTTGTATCAAAATCTATCAGTTTAGTCTCCAGTAATTAATCTACAAACAGAGCAAAATATATTTCAAGAACGCTCAAAATCTATCATTTTTGTCTCCCGTAATTAATCTACAAACAAAGCAAAAAATATTTCAAGAACCCTCAAAATCTATCATTTTTGTCTCCCGTAATTAATCTACAAAGCAAAAAATATTTCAAGAACGCTCAAAATCTATCATTTTAGTCTCCCGTAATTAATCTACAAAAAAAAAAGCAAAATATATTTCAAGAACGCTCAAAATCTATCATTTTAGACTCCCGTAATTAATCTACAAAAAAAGCAAAATATATTTCAAGAACGCTCAAAATCTATCATTTTTGTCTCCCGTAATAAATCTACAAGCAGAGCAAAATATATTTCAAGAACGCTCAAAATCTATCATTTTTGTCTCCCGTAATTAATCCACAAAAAAAGCAAAACATATTTCAAGAACGCTCAAAATCTATCATTTTAGTCTCCCGTAATTAATCTACAAAGCAAAATATATTTCAAGAACGCTCAAAATCTATCATTTTAGTCTCCCGTAATTAATCTACAAAGCAAAATATATTTCAAGAACGCTCAAAATCTATCATTTTAGTCTCCCGTAATTAATCTACAAGGAGAGCAAAATATATTTCAAGAACGCTCAAAATCTATCATTTTAGTCTCCCGTAATTAATCTACAAGGAGAGCAAAATATATTTCAAAACGCTCAAAATCTCCCAGTTTGCCTCCAGACTAATAATAGCCTACAAGCAAAGCAAAAATATTTCAAGAACTTTCAAAATCTATCAGTTTAGTTTCCAATCATGACAGACCAAAAAATATTTCAAGAACCCTCTAAATGTTTTCTAGAGGTCAGGATCAGCGCTGATTTCATTGTCGCAGGTGTGCCAGTAACTCACTTTCAAATGGAAATTCGCTAACAAGCGTTTTGTACACACTTTATGAATGCTTCACATGAACGAAGCAGAGCTAAAGAACAATGCCAGTCTACACTAGCAGCACAGGCCGGCTGCATGGAACACGTGCTGAGGCCGTCCCCGAAAATCCGATAATTTCCAATTCAAATCGGAAAAGAATGCGAACCCCACACGCGTACCACTAGGCCTGTAATACTTTCACTTGGATTTATCCGGGAAGAAAGTACTGTACCAGTAAATCTGTCCAGAGCACATTTACTCTATGAATAGGCCTACGAGAAGAGAGGTTGTGTACGAGTACAAAGGCTTACAACCGAACAACAAAACACCGCGGCGAACAAATCTTGACGCAACCATTGTACAAATACAGCCACCACTATAAAAAGCGTGCTTGATATCATCGGCTGAAGTCCAAGTAATTGGATTAACTGTCGCTACGAGCACTGTAAGCTGCAGGACTAATAATAGTCTATATAAGCAAAGCAAAAAAATATTTTAAGAACTCCCAAAATCTACCAGTTTAGTCTCCAGTAACTAGTCTACGAATAGAACAAGAAATATTTCAAGAACCCTGAAAATGTTTCCTAGAGTTCAGGATCAGCAGGTTCCTACGGATCCTGCTAGAGTTCCTAGGGATTTCACAGTCGCAGGTGTGGATTTTACATGATGACTGTTTCAGTAACTCACTTTCGAATGGAATTCGCTAACTGCTTTGTATACACTTCCGTGGAGACGTTTGAGAAAATAGTAAAATTATCTACTTAACTGTAATTGAACACTGTCGCTAGATGCTACCAGCATCGAGCGCTCACATATCTCTCATACGGGTTATCGTTCTAGTTCGTTTATATACAATGACGCAACATAACAAAGTAAAATCGCAACCTCACATCAGCTGTTGCATCAAAGGAATGTTATGTGCTCATCAGATACTGTCATCTGCTGCAAATGTGTACGCATCTTGATAAGGAACGGAATGATCACTTTTAAACAGCTGATTTCGCAGCACAGCTGTTCCAACGCTAATAACAACCGATGTTATGTTTGTTTCATTTTTTTTACGATAAATAAAACATTATAATGCTTTAAACTTAAACACATAGGATTACTTGAAGTTAATTGCAGACTATAAAATTGTTTTATTAGACCCCGCAGGAGGTGCAGACTAGCTGCACCTATTGAGAGGATTTAGACGTCCCTCGCGGTGCCCGAGTCTAATACACACACTTACAACACTATACTTACGATTTTAACACTTTACACTCACACTTACATTTAGGGAGGCGATAATAGCCTCAATGTACTTTTCGCCTTAAAATAAAATTTAAAAAATTAAATGTTTTATTAGAAGTACGAAGAGGCCACAAACCGAAGTCCGCAAGGTTTTACAATTACCCAACAATAAACTTGCATTTGCATATTTACGTTACTATACTTTCAGCAAATATTACATTTTATTAAATACTAGGGGGCCCGTGCGACCTTTCGCAGTTCATGACAAAAACGAATAATATACAACAATGTACAGCAAGAAGATGAACAGTGTTATAGCACATCATTATAAACAATGTTCAAAATGACAACAGAGTTCTTAGTTAATATTTGTTAGGGAGTTTCATCTAATACACTAATCTTTAAATCAATATTTGTATTTTAAGTTCACTGTACATCGCTTCCTAAGTGAAATCGTTGCAAAACCATGTAGGCCTACTGTTTCTTGAAATGTACATGTTAAAATAGACATTATAATTTCATTTAATACTTATATGACCTGTTAATAAAGGAATGCCATTCGTTATATTGAAATACAGTACTTTACTGTTTACTAAAAGCAGATTCTTTTATTTAATAACATTTACATAGTATAACTGGCCTAAACTGTCTTACCGATTCTACTTTCAACATTCGGTCAATAATTATTTAAGCCTTGGATTCAGTAAAATTGAAATATTACTTTCAACAATGTTTTTGCAATCAGCTGTTTTGGTACCCACACAATTATTTCTGTCACCTACGTCTACACTGTGCTGCACTCTCACAGGGACACTATAATGCTCCTGTTTTACATATTTTTATCGGTTACAAATCGATTTTATTTTATTGTAAAGCCTTAAAATGGAAAAGTATGAGGTGTGAGAGTGCCCTGGTGGTACCTAACACATATGTAGTTTCAACAGCGCTTATCCTTATTGTTAGTACAAAACCGATCGGAATGCTTAGCGTAATAACATATTAAATATTATGATATTAATTATTAGCGAATTTAATGGTAAGACCCAGACGCGCGCACTTTTAGCACTTTCACATTCGCAGTTTTTGTCCGATTTGACTCAAACTTGGCATAAAAATCGATTTCGGATAATAGTTTGGACAAATTCTGTCCTCCGCAAAGTCCGTTTAATAGTTTCAAATTCGCGGTCATTTCAAACATTTACAAAAATCGTAACTTTTTGCCTAGAATTTTTCGTTAATCATATTTGACCAACGTAATCAGCGTTAAAAAGCGCACACATCAACGTTTTAAAATATTTTTTTTGTGTTTAACGTCCGACTATTGTGCACACTTGGGCTAATGCAGACGATGGGTTGATTTATAGCGCATGAAAATGCCAAGCCCCGTTTTAAAATAACCACCAATGTCTGTCGTAACGTTTATTAATTACAAATTCACGAACAAATCATTTATTCATCTTGCTACGTCCTTCGCAATTACTCCAGCTGGCTAACCTAGTGTACCCGATAGATACGACGACTGCCTGTAACTATATTTACTTCAAGGGCAAATGACAGCCACCTGGAGATATAACACAATACCCTACACTGTCACAATGACAAGCAGAAGTAATTAAGCACAGTGAGACCTACAATAAAGGTGGTTTATATTGAAGCAGGGTGGTTTTGGTTAGTTCTAAACCAGAATGCTAGTACATTAGGAGTAAATTTTATGAAATATTTCCTTTTTAATAAACGCCCGTAATTCGGTGACGTGACGGAAACGAATTTGCAAACATTAGTAACAATGAATAAAACAAGCAAACGAACATTTCGATACGTAAAATTCCAACTTGGTACAAAAAGACAGCCATTTGAAATCATAACTTTTGTGTCTGCCACTTCAAACCCACAAACTGTGTTAGAGGTATTACTAAAATCGATTTTTATAGGCTTCTTAAACAAATCGAGTAAAAATGACAAACGCACGCACACATAGACGTACATTTTTAAGAGCGCGTTCTGGGCCTGAGTCTTACTATGACTGCCGCTCGATAGATAATTTTATAATGGAAATTTCCTGTATAAGATGCATTCGCCTTTCAAGAGTAAAATAAAATATAGAGATCACAATCTGCTAAAGAATTCCTGTTCTGAATGCTAACCAGTAAATGCTAGGTTATAAATATGAGACCTGATTCTCCCAAACGTTTTGTTAGTCATAAAATCACAGTATCAATATTAAAACAAAGAAGTTTACTTCTGGTTATTATGTAGATAAACAGTTTTACGAAATGCACAAACTTCCTAACACATCCATAACGACAAGGTATACAATCATATTTATCATATTCCTATTCTTCAGCTAAGGGGCACATAACACTATCATAGACGTAAAATTTCTTTTGTCAAAGATCTCTGACCAATATAAATTTGACGGTTCTTTCACAACTAACCCTTTTATCAAACTTTGATATGTTGTAATCTTTGACAAAGATTTTCAAAATACGTAAGTATAACCTCAAAAATGTTGTCATTTTCTATTTGTCATTGTTTTTTTCGTTGCATACAATTTAAAACGATGGCGAAATTGTCATGGACTTTTGAAGCAGTAAAAACATTAATTATACAACACGAAAAAGAAGAGTGTTTGTAGAATTTCTACACTTATGCTTAAAAAAACCGTGATTTAAAATACTCTTATTCTTAAAATCATCTATATGAATCACGATCTTCCAAATGCAATTCTTTAAAAATAGTGGCATAGTACCTTTCTCCTTTGTACCCATGGTCGGACCCATGGATCAGCAAGATAAGCGATCGATGCAGCAGTCAACATTATTCGATCGATCCATTACAGCTACTGTACTTGAGTAAACATAACCCCAAAATATATCTAGTTAATAACCCAGCTGATCAAAGAAATTTTACGAATGTAATATTTGGTAAAACTTTGACAAATATTTGACCAAGATATATGGTCAAAGTTTCATCAAATATTTAACAAATATCTTTTGACAGATTTACGGCACATTAAACTTGAAAATTTAAGACGTTAGCATACTTTAAAGCTTATCCGATGGTGAAATAAGATTTTTAAAAAAATGAATGATAAAAAATGCTACTTTTTGGGAATTCGAATCTACCATATCGCGACAGCTGTTCCACGATTATTACATGGTGCCATATAGTATTTCGGTAAATGCCAAGAATAGACCAAAATTTCGACACGCTAAGCTTCGTTTATAAATAACAAAAACTAATAATTTATTGAAGAATTTCAAACAAACCGAAATATTTACAGGTCAACAGCATAATGCTGGTTGTTTAGAACTTGGTATAAATAGACCAGTTGTTATAGAAATGCAAATCAACTCGAGTAAATTCGTGTTACTTATTCATGCAATTTAAATAAATCATGTATGCAGGTCGCGGTGCCACTATCTCCGTGACCTGACTGTACTGAAACCCTTTCAATGTTGTTATCGCTAACCAACTTAACGCTGACATTAAGTCCAATTAGTACTTTTTTATTTTACGTAAATTGGAACACCTTTACGATTTTTCAAATTTTTGTGTTTTCGAGCAAGCGCCTATGATGATTACGCCCCTCTAAACCACGCACTCAATGTCTTTTCCCTGTACGCCTTCTTACCGATAACATGACACACCATAGAAACTGTATAGGCTCATAACAAGCACCTAAGTACTGCTAAAGACTGGAACCGCGCCATGGGAACAGTCAGGTAAGAAAAGCCGAGCCATGGTGAGCGCTTATCTTGCTATAGCCTATTTTGGGTCCGACCATGGGTACAAAGGAGGAAGGTACTATGCCACTATTTTTAAAGAATTGCATTTAGAATATCGTGATTCATATAAATGATTTTAAAAATAAGAGTATTTTAAATCACGGTTTTTAAAGCATAAGTGTAGATATTCTACAAACATCTTCTTTTTCGTGTTGTAGTATTAATGCTTTTACTGCCTCAAAAGTCCATGACAATGTCGCCATCGTTTTAAATTGCATGCAAAGAAAGGAACAATGTGACACAAATAGAAAGTGACAACATTTTTGAGGTTATACTTACGTATTTTGAAAATCTTCGTCAAAGAACCGTCAACATACGTGGTGAGATCGCCACGTTTCCATCAAGACAACGCTCGGCCGCACACTGGACCCATCTCATCAACCAATTTGGATGGGGTACTGTCACACATCCGCCCTACAGCTCGGACTTAGCCCTAAGTGAATAGCATCTCTTCCTTAATTTGAAGAAACACATAGGTGGGACGCATTTCAGTACCAGAGAGAAGCTGAAAGAAAAAGTTTTAAGCTACCTTCGCGGCGCGGCGGGAGAGATTTTCGACTCAGGCATACAAAGATGGTTCACCGTATGCAAATATGCATTGATCTCAACGGCGATTATGTCGAAAAATATAGAAAAACTGTAAGCTTTTCAAAAATGTATTATTCAATGCAAATAAACATGTTTTTCATTGTGAAAAATTATTGGGAACCTTTTTTTACAGACAACCCTACTATAAGGAGCGACGTAAGTTGGAAGTGGGGGGGGATAAGGAATAATTACCAATTATGGTAATCGTGAAAAATCGACTGTTTTGATAAATTTTTACGCTTTCTATTTCCTCCCAACCGAGTCCAAAAATGTGGTTATACTTCCACGTTCCAAGATTAAACTGACAGATTTTGATGAAATTTCTTAAGTAGGATTCGTTTATACGTATCTCGGAAACAGTTTTCAATTTTTCAAGCCTGTTTTGGTCAAAAACCGTGAAAGCCATTCTTTAGCGATTTTAATTCAATTCTGCTCTACTATAGTTCACAAATAACCGAACAAAACGCACGAATCGTTACCAAAATTTCTCAAAATTGGTGCATCGGACTTCGCTAAAATTAACTTTAAATCATTGCAGCAAATTTTAAATAAAAGAAATAAATCGCTCAAGAGTAACGCGAAAAAGAATTTTACCGCCGACGGTCGTTTCCCCAATTTATTCTAAAACTAAATATTTCTTCTATTTTAAAATTGGTACACAGAGAATCGTCATATATGATAAAAATGTTTAGCAATATCTGATGAAACGATTTTCCACGTATTTTGTCAGAAGTTTTGGATGTGAGAAAGTTTGTGTAATATTTTCGAACCATTTCTCCTTTCTGCCTTTCTTTTCTTCCTCCTTTTCGGTAACAGTAAACGCGTATTATACGAAAACGTTGTGTCGCTTTGGTTTCGGTATTTTTTCTTAGTTGAAGAACACGTGCACGTTGTAACCGTTTATAATACATTCCAAATTAATAAAGACGTTCATAATAGTTGTTCATAATACTGATAGTTTTTAACAACTTAACCTAAAATTTATTATAGCCTATCAGCTGTTCAATGATGACAGCTGATCGTTACGAATTAATTAAAACAACTGATCTTTTTACTGTAACTACAGTATGATCGCATTACCTGGGGTTGAACAAATCCCTTCCTGTAGAATAACTACAGTAAATAATATCTAAGCTAGGTACACGCATTTATTTATTTAAACAAAGCAAGATATTTGTAAACATATCTTCAAAATGATTAGGCCTATATATTCAGCAAATATATCATTAACGCTTCGCTTCTGTCGGTAACTCCCCGAGTTCCACACGTGTACTTTTTTACTTTTACCATGTCCACGGATGATTTGCGTGTGAAAGAAGGGCACTATGGTGCGCCAAAGATAAAAATCAACAAAGCCACGATGTAAGCCATCTTCCTCCCTAACAACGAGATACAGTACTCGTTAACCCAGACTTCTCTGTATGGTACCGAATCTAACACCACTATCAATCACAAACTGCATCTACTTTATCTGTTTATGACTATCTTTGTGAAAACCTAAACGAAATAAAGTTAGTTGTCTACGTACGCGCCAGTAATTGCAAGTATACTTTACTGTGAGAGATTTTGTCACTCAAAGTTACACACCTGATACTGGTTTCTTTGTCGCAGCATGCGCAATTTGCGCCGCACGACGCGAGACAGTCGCGTGCGCTATTTACATAACATAGCGTTAAGCCCCGCCTCTCCTCCCGAAATAACCGACATACAAGTCGCGGAGAGTACAATATTCCCATCGATAATTAGATGTTACATTACATCATACTGTTCTGCCGGTAGGTTCATTACACTATGAATAAAACAGTGGCAAGGCTAATTAGGTTAGTGGGAGGGGAGGACAAGGGATATTGTGTTTTTTTGTGTTTAACGTCCGACTATTGTGCACACTTGGGCTAATGCAGACGATGGGATGATTTATAGCGTATGAAAATGCCAAGCCTCGCCGGGAATCGAACCCGGGTCCTCGGGGAAAGCCTAGTACGCTATCCACTAGGCCACCGAGGCGGCTAGGTTTATTTTGTTTACGGCTTTGTTTAACCGATAATGTAAAAGCAGATCTACTGTAGGATGGACAGTGAGGACGTGCCTGTTTGTCCGATTTTATTCAAATTCCAACACAAACATCGACTTTGGAAATATCACGGTTAACTTCTTACCAAAATGCGTTTACTGTTTAACATAGCCATTCGAAATATTTAAAACTTAAATTTTACCTTCCACATTTTTCAAATTTCGAGGTTAAGCTATCACCGTACTCAATGATAAAAGTCAGCAAAAACATTTTAAATTATAAATTTTATCGAAAATATAAAAATAAATCTTACTAAATTCAATTTTTTTTAATATACAGTAGGCCTATCTATTTTCTTGTAAAATACGAATTAGTTTCCATAGCCTATCAAAAATTTTGCCTTGTTACTTTACGTGGTTATTTTTTGAAAATTTACTTATATGTTAGCAATAGAACAAAAAAACTATTATTTTTAGCCATATTTTTAACTTGAATATATTTTGCTTAGTTTTATACATGTATTATTATTATTACAAATAAAATTTTTGGGGGCTGCCAAAAGAGCTGGATTAAAATCTACTTCAATTCAATCTACCTAAATGTAAACATATTACAGCACTCAAAAAATCTATAAATATAACTAGAGGTATCGCTACAAAAATGTTCAGGAGTAAAACTGATAATGGAAGAAATTGGAAACCCTGACCGCCACCGGTATAATTTTCAATCAGATTTGAAAGTGTACGCAGATTTTAACGCTGATCAGTGATTACATTAGTAAAAACATTTTCGAGAAACGTAAAATGAAAATTGTTTTTTTCAAAAGATTTTGAAATGGTTGAATTGATTTTGTTGAATAAAAAAAAAATAACGATTTCGTTAAACTTATCCAAGCTGATTGCCAACATAGTTTTGTACTACTTTTGTATTTCAGAAATATTCATGATCGGCATTCATTTCTTGGGGTTTAATGCCGCCTCGGTGGCCTAGTTGATAGCGTACTGGGCTTTCAACCCGAGGATCCGGGTTCGATTCCCGGCCAGGGCTGGGCATTTTCATACGCTATAAATCATCCCATCGTCTGTATTGGCCCAAGTATGCATGTTAAACACAAAAAAAAATTGGGGTTTACTAGAAAGTAGTTCATTTTCTAGTGGAAATTCCCAAATAAAATGTCAATAAGTTTAATAATTACACAAAGCAGTATACGAAATTAGTAGGTCTCAAAAAACTACTGACATAACCTTTTGAATTTTAGAATTATTCATAATCGGCGTTTATTTCTTAGGGTTTTTCTATGATGGAACCACGCTATCCAATTGTTTATTTTCGAAGCATATTCCAGTCGTATGCTATATGACCTATCCAATAGTTCATTTCTAGTGGAAATTCGTCAGTAAGTTCAATAATTACACAAACCAGTGTACCAAATTTGTAGGCCTGAAAAAAACTAACATCTGATATAGGCCTAACCTCAAATTTTTATTATCAAGCTACTTCTGCTACTAAAATTCAACCTGATTTATTTATAAGACTAACGAAAACAATAAACATATAACAACGCATTGTAAATACTTTTATATATGTCTTTACTAACAAAGTTATACTTAGGCCTACTAATATATCCACCTAACTATATTTAACCTTTACACAGCTCTTGGGTTTAGGCCTATGATCGTTTTAAAATTATAGAATACTTAATGTTTTACTTAATGTTAACATAATCTTACCAATAATTTCAGCTTAATAAAATCAGCATAAATTTTCCAAATTAATAAAATTCAAACAATTCGTTTCAGACAATAAAAGAAAAACATGTGACAATAATTTAATGCCACAAAGTCTGTTACGCCGACAATAACCTAAAATTAAGCCAACCTCTTTTTTTTTTTAAACAAACATGTTTACAAATTCCGATTACGAAACAAAACTGTTACACAAACAATTTCACAGGAACGCACAAAACTCGCGCACTTTCAACACAAACCGTATGTTTCGTTTCGACAGGCGCACAATATTCAAGGCCTACACTACGAACACAACTTTCCACGACAAAGGTACAGACTGGACTAGAAAGAATGCTGGCGCGCGCTGGTAGCCCCTCCCACTCTACACTACCGACATCTACTAATCAATCTTATAAACCACTGTCAGCTGAGTGGTTTGGCCGGTGACAATACCTGAATAATTACATTGTCTGTTACATTCCTTTATAGTTTGTTGTATTTAAAATACCTACGGTAGACGAACTATACCGAAACGACCGTCATGTATTTTTACATGACGAAAATAACATGTGTTATTTAATTCCGAAATAATAGTTATTATTACTAGTAGTTTAAAGAACAGTAGACCTCATGATATATTCTCAGTTAATATACAGAGCTCTCCACGGCAGCGCTTGTAACCTTTTCAACCAATTTAAGCGGTATTTACAAAGAATTTTATTGGACCAACTCCATAAGAAATTTTATGCTCTTTTTCCACGAAACGTTCAAAATTATGATAGGTTTTGCCATTCGGCCAGTATTACAGGAAATAATCAGCTAATACACTCCCAACGTTGAATCAGAGCCCGCCACTTTGAAACGGAAGTGAATGGGAAAAAATCCTACACATACGTCTTGCGGGCTTTGTACAAGGTGCCTTCGTATCAAATTTCAAAACAATCGGTCAATGCGTTTGGCCAAAACTGCGTACACTCGTCATCGATAAATCAGAGATCGCCATCTTGGAAAAAAGGTAAACGAGGGGGGGAAATCATACACATCGTCATTTGGGCTTTTCATAAGGTACCTTCGTATTAAATTTCAAAACAATCGGTGAATGACTTTGGCTAAAACTACGTACACTCGTCATCGTTAAATCAGAGACCACCATCTTGAAAAGGAAGTGAATGGGGAAAATGCTTACGCATACGTCGTTTGGGCTTTATATAGATAGGTACATCCATAGCAAATTTCAAAACAATCGGTCAATGAATTTGGCCAAAACTGCGTACACTCGTCATCGATAAATCAGAGATCGCCATCTTGGAAAAAAGGTAAATGGGGAGAATCATACACATGCGTCATTTGGGCTTTTCATAAGGTACCTTCGTATCAAATTTCAAAACAATCGGTGAATGACTTTGGCTAAAACTACGTACACTCGTCATCGTTAAATCAGAGACCACCATCTTGAAACGGAAGTGAATGGGAAAAATTCTTACGCATACGTCGTTTGGGCTTTATATAGATAGGTACATCCATAGCAAATTTCAAAACAATCGGTCAATGCGTTTGGCCAAAACTGCGTACACTCGTCATCGATAAATCAGAGATCGCCATCTTGGAAAAAAGGTAAATGGGGAGAATCATACACATGCGTCATTTGGGCTTTTCATAAGGTACCTTCGTATCAAATTTCAAAACAATCGGTGAATGACTTTGGCTAAAACTACGTACACTCGTCATCGTTAAATCAGAGACCACCATCTTGAAACGGAAGTGAATGGGAAAAATTCTTACGCATACGTCGTTTGGGCTTTATATAGATAGGTACATCCATAGCAAATTTCAAAACAATCGGTCAATGCGTTTGGCCAAAACTGCGTACACTCGTCATCGATAAATCAGAGATCGCCATCTTGGAAAAAGGTAAATGGGGAGAATCATACACATGCGTCATTTGGGCTTTTCATAAGGTACCTTCGTATCAAATTTCAAAACAATCGGTGAATGACTTTGGCTAAAACTACGTACACTCGTCATCGTTAAATCAGAGACCACCATCTTGAAACGGAAGTGAATGGGAAAAATTCTTACGCATACGTCGTTTGGGCTTTATACAGATAGGTACATCCATAGCAAATTTCAAAACAATCGGTCAATGAATTTGGCCAAAACTGCGTAACAAACACACAAACCAAATGCTAAATACTCCGTTCCGGTCGAGTAGGAACAGAGATCTCGCTTCGTTGGGTCAATTAATATTATTTAACATTCTGACGTGTACGTCGTTTCTTCAGAAGTAAAACCTCTAAAATGTCCAATATACAATACCTCAACCCTCGAGGCTCTACAATGAACTTCCGATTGTCGACTTTAACACAAACAAAGCCCTATATCCACGTATTGTTAACCAGCGTGCCACATCCCCATTCCGTATCAATTTATTCGAAATAACTTGCAAAGATTTGTTTAAAAATGCCACCTAAAATATACAACGGACTACTCATCTTGAAAACCGACGATCGCCCATTATTCCCGTCACGAGAAGATACGCAGTGAGGATGGACATTTTGCCTCATCTGAGACCGAACCATATCACAGTTTTTATCAATTACGCTACACGGTGGACGATTCATAACACGATAATACGCGAAAAATCATGGTAGCTGACTTGTCCGTATAGTATAGTATCAATGGCTGACACAAAACGGTATTATATTGCTTTGTAACATATGGATACTGGTGTACTCCAGGGCTTTGACTCAAAAATAAAGGGAATTTTTAAGGGCAATTTGGAGCTTGGTTCAACTTATCAGCAGTGTTAAGGAGCAATTTTGGGCTTTAACACAACAGGTATATTTTACGTGATATTTTTGGTGCTTTAGCAAAACTGTATAATTAGCATTTTTTAGCAGTCGTTAAGAGCAGTTTTGGACTTTGAAGCAAAAACGTTAAGTTAAAAAGCAGTTTTGGGTTTTCGCTAAATTAGCAAATCATTAAGGGAGTTTTGGGCTCTAACATAACTAAAGTGTAGTTTTAAAGAATAGTTTTGGTGCTTTTGCCATTGAATATAAATAAACGGACCATTATAAAAAGCGTGCTTGATATCACAGGCTAAAGTCCAAGTAGTTACACTATTTGCCGCTACGAATGCTGCATCTGCTAGGACAGGAGGGAAGACGTTTAAGACAATAGATGGTACTATCACTTACTTAATTGTATTGAACACTGACGCAAGATGCCACCAGCAGCCAGCGCTCACATATATTTCATAAGAGTCATCATTCTAGTATGTTTATATTCAATGCTTTAGCTAAGCTAAGGTGCAATTTTGTAGCTTTATCTCAAAACTACGGGGTAGCATCTTTTTCAAAACTAAGGTGTTTTAATCCCTTAATGTTACAGAGAAGGTTTGGGTTTTGACTTCAAAAATGCAATCTTGAAGAGATACCTTTGTAACTAAGGTATATTACTGAAGAGCTTTTGGATTCGACGTAAGTATTGTAGGTGACGACTACATGAACAAAAGTCTTAAAAAATCCAAGAATATTCTGATTTTACAGCAAATTCGACCTGTTTAACCATTCTCGACTGTCATACATTACCGCAGTAGTTAACACGACTGATAATCGATAACACGATACGTCAAAGTCGGACTATCAACCTGAATAGATCTTCCATACAACCATTTCCTTTGTGTTGAAACGTACCATTAATCTAATTCTCTCTTTCCACGTGTCAATATCGTTAAATTATTGCAAGCTATTTTTCGCCGTTTCCTTTACAATGATTAATAAACAGCCTGTTTCCACGTGAGGATTTAAACTACTTCACAATGTCACGAATAACTTTAAGGATATTCGTTAGGAATTTCTTAACATTGTATATCAAAGGCATTTCGATATAGACTCTTCCAGTTGCTTTATGATTTATCATTTTTCAACCGTGAGTCTAATTCACTAACCATTAAATCACTAACCACCAACTTGCTGGTTAAAAAAAAAAAAATGCAACTATAAAACCATTTTTATAAACAAAATTTCCCATCTTTCATACATTATTACACTAAGCATTCCGAACGGTTTGGTACAAAAAAATAAGGGCCTGAGTTTTTGGAAATACATGGGGTACCTACAGGTTCGTCAGGACACCAGGGATATCTCACGCCTCATACTTTTCCATTATAAGACTTTAACAGTTAAAATATGATCGACTTAAAACCGATAAAAGGTTTGTAACACAATTCCAGGAGCACTATAAAGTGTCCTAGTGCAGGCATACGTAATTGTGTGTGTACCAAAACAGCTGATTGCAGAAACATAAAAAAACGCTATCGACCGAATCAGTTTTGAAAGTAAAATCGGTAAGACAACCTACACCAGTTCTAATATGTATAAATGTTATCAAATATAAGACCCTGCTTTTAGTAAACAGTAAATAATGACGTTCAATTTCAGAAAAAATACAAGACTTTATCAACTCTTTTCCTTTTCATTCACGTACTATCAAGGAAAGTTATGACCGATATTTATTTCACATATGTCATACATATTTTAATTATATATCATAGTTTATAAAGAGATGCTATAACACTATAAAACTTTTTGCTGTACATAGTTCGTTTCTTTTTCCCATTTGAAAGGTCACTCGGGCGCACTAGTATTCCACTGTTTCTAAAAAACCGGTCTGGAAGCTATCGATCGTCATGTAAAAACCGAAATAATAGTTTATTACTAGTAGTTTAAAGAACAGTAAGTAGAGCTCACGATATATTCTCAGTTAATACATAGCGCTCGTAACATTTTCAACCTAAATTGGTTGAATTAAATTAGCGGTAACAGTAGTATTTACAAATAATTTTATTGGACCAACTCCATAAGAAATTTTATGCTCTTTTTCCACGAAGCGTTCAAAATTATGATAGGTGTTGCCATTCAGCCAGTATTACAGGAAATAATCAGCTAATACACTCCCAACGTTGAATCAGAGCCCGCCACTTTGAAACGGAAGTGATTGGAAAAAATCCTACACATACGTCTTGCGGGCTTTGTACAAGGTACCTTCGTATCAAATTTCAAAACAATCGGTCAATGCGTTTGGCCAAAACTGCGTACACTCGTCATCGATAAATCAGAGATCGCCATCTTGGAAAAAAGGTAAACGGGGGGGGGGAAATCATATACATGCGTCATTTGGGCTTTTCATAAGGTACCTTCGTATCAAATTTCAAAACAATCGGTGAATGACTTTGGCTAAAGTAGTTACGTACACTCGTCATCGTTAAATCAGAGACCACCATCTTGAAACGGAAGTGAATGGGAAAAATTCTTACGCATACGTCGTTTGGGCTTTATACAGATAGGTACATCCATAGCAAATTTCAAAACAATCGGTCAATGAATTTGGCCAAAACTGCGTAACAAACACACAAACCAAATGCTAAATACTCGGTTCCGGTCGAGTAGGAACAGAGACCTCGCTTCGTTGGGTCAATTATTATTATTTAACATTCTGACGTGTACGCCGTTTCTTCAGAAGTAAAACCTCTCAAATGTCCAATGTACAATACCTCAACCCTCGAGGCTCTACAATGAACTTCCGATTGTCGACTTTAACACAAACAAAGCCCTATATCCACGTATTGTAAACCAGCATGCCACATCCCCATTCCATATCAATTTATTCGAAATAACTTGCGAAGATTTGTTTAAAAATGCCACCTAAAATATACAACGGACTACTCATCTTGAAAACCGACGATCGCCCATTATTCCCGTCACGAGAAGATACGCAGTGAGGATGGACACTTTGCCTCATCTGAGACCGAACCATATCACAGTTTTTATCAATTACGCTACACGGTGGACGATTCATAACACGATAATACGCGAAAAATCATGGTAGCTGACCTGTCCGTATAGTATCAATGGCTGACACAAAATGGTATTGCTTTGCAACATATGGATACTGGTGTACTCCAGGGCTTTGACTCAAAAATAAAGGGAATCTTTAAGGGCAATTTGGAGCTTGGTTCAACTTATCAGCAGTGTTAAGGGGCAATTTTGGGCTTTAACACAACAGGTATATTTAACGTGATATTTTTGGTGCTTTAACAAAACTGTATAATTAGCATTTTTTTAGCAGTCGTTAAGAGCAGTTTTGGACTTTGAAGCAAAAACGTTAAGTTAAAAAGCAGTTTTGGGTTTTCGCTAAATAAGCAAAATCATTAAGGGAGTTTTGGGCTCTAACATAACTAAAGTGTAGTTTTAAAGAATAGTTTTGGAGCTTTAGCACAACTGAAGGTACTCTTTAATGAATAGTTTTAGTGCTTTTGCCATTGAATATAAACGGACCATTATAAAAAGCGTGCTCGATATCACAGGCTAAAGTCCAAGTAGTTACACTATTTGCCGCTACGAATGCTGTAAGGACAGGGTGGAAGACGTTTGAGACAATAGACGGTACTATCACCTACTTAATTGTATTAAACACTTTGCCGCAAGATGCCACCAGTAGCCAGCGCTCACATATCTTTCATAAGAGTCATCATTCAATTCAATGCTTTAGCTAAGCTAAGGTACAATTTTGTAGCTTTAACTCAAAGCTACGGGGTAGCATCTTTTTCAAAACTAAGGTGTTTTAATCCCTTAGTATTACAGAGAAGGTTTGGGTTTTGACTTCAAAAATGCAATCTTGAAGAGATACCTTTGTAACTAAGGTATATTACTGAAGAGCTTTTGGATTCGACGTAAGTATTGTAGGTACCGACTACATGAACATAAGTCTTAATAAATCCAAGAATATTCTGATTTTAAATTCGACCTGTTTAACCATTCTCGACTGTCATACATTACAGCACTAGTTAACCCGACTGATAATCGATAACACGATACGTCAAAGTCGGACTATCAACCTGAATAGATCTTCCATACAACCATTTCCTTTGTGTTGAAACATACCATTAATCTAGTTCTCTCTTTCCACGTGTCACTATCGTTAAATTATTGCAAGCT
Organism: Callitettix versicolor; assembly: GCA_022606455.1. Classification (NCBI taxonomy): domain Eukaryota; kingdom Metazoa; phylum Arthropoda; class Insecta; order Hemiptera; family Cercopidae; genus Callitettix; species Callitettix versicolor. The sequence goes on along the minus strand of CM040186.1, from coordinate 97,629,981 downwards.
ATTTTTGTAGTTTCGTTCACAATGATTAATAAACAGCCCATATTTCATAAAACGTTTCTACGTGAGGATTTAAACTTCCAATAATAAATTTAATGAAATTCGTTAAGAATTTGTTGAAACTGTATATCAAAGGCATATTGATAGAATTTTCAAGTGAAATTGTCATAAATGGTTCCATTAATTAGAATAGTTCCAATTTTTGGTATGTCGTATAGGAAACACGCTGAAAATCACAGTTTTCGAATTTCCCCAATCACCGCGTGCATCGTCATCTTGAAAAACTTTAAATTTTTTAACTTGGCCCTATTTTTCTCTAAAAAAAGCTGCTACAGTACTGGTCTGACAAAAAAATTATTAACACCTTTTTTAAATTGAAATAAATTATCTGCAATTTGAGACCAAAAATAAATGTCTATCTCTAATAAAAATTGCTAAAAAATGTTTGATTTTAGAACTAGAAATTTCGTTTTGATTTACAATTTAAAAAAGGTCTTAATAATTTTTTGTGAAACCAATACGCGTATTTTAGGATCTTTTTTGGAAAAATACAGTCAAGTCAGAAAATTTTGCTTTTTTCAAGATGCAGCGCCAGCTGTGGTGGAAGGAATTCGAAACTTGATTTTTCAACAGTGTAACAACCCATACAACATCAAAAAATTGGATCTACCCAATTTTTTTTTTTTTTTTTTTTTTTTTTTTTTGTGTTTAACGTCCGACTATTGTGCACGCTTGGGCTAATGCAGACGATGGGATGATTTATAGCGTATGAAAATGCCAAGCCCTCGCCGGGAATCGAACCCGGGTCCTCCGGGTGAAAGCCTAGTGCGCTATCCACTAGGACCCTAATTAATGTTACCATAAATTAGTATAAAATTTTACTTAGAGTAAACATTTAAAAGTTAAAAAGAATTCTTACGCTTGAATCTCACCGACCACAAATTAATTACTTCACTTGGGTTAATTAATTAGTTCGCCAACAGATTGGCATCCAAAGCCTGTTAGATTGTCCGTGTAATCAGTCACTCCCGTCCCCACCACTCAGTACCTCTGACATTTTCTGAACTTTTCCCACAGCCGTACGGCTAACTAACGGACTATCGGTCAGACTTTGGACTATAGAAGACGTCGGGTAGCGGACAGTTATTCTAAACAAGGACTTCTTGTCTGACACGATACAGAAACACAGCACTAGGTTAAACTGCCAATCAGCAAACAATCTTTGTAAAAAGAAACGCTTCCTTTTCCGTAATATAGGAATAATCACGGCACGCAGCTGTCTCGCTGACGTGTTGGACGATATTATTTCACTACTGTTAAAAATCTACACGAGTTAGCAAAATTCTGCACCGCCGTTGGACTCATTTTCCTATTTCCATTAACATTTTAAATGCCAAATTGATGTTTACGATGATTGACCCGACTTATAAAACGTGTAAGATTCAAAAACTTATGATTATATTTTAAAAATATTCAAATGACCGCTATTTTTGAACAACTGGACTGCTGGGAAAAGAACACTAAAATAATAACAACAAGCAAACTAATATTTCGGTACGCGAAAATTAAACTAGGTACAAAAACTGATTTTAACAAAGTTCGTCATCCAACAAAATCCATTTGCCCGTTTCAAAATGGCGGTAGTTTGAAACCTTGAAAAAATTAATAACTTTTTTCTCACTTTTTTAAAATCTCATATTTTCTAATATTAAAATTTATGTAAATTGGTATTTAAAATTCCAAATTGTTGATTGGTTCATTTTCGCATTTTCAATAAATCTGAAAATTTAAATCATTTATTGATACGGATTTTAACGCTTAGGCGGTTCACGCACACGCGCGCACACACACGCGCACGCGCACACACGCACACACACACACGCGCACGCACGCGCACACACACACACACACACACACACACACACACACACACACACACACACACACACACACACACACACACACACACACACACACACACACACACACACACACACACACACACACACACACACACACACACACACACACACACACACACACACACACACACACACTAGAGGTGTCAAGGACGGTGCACATTTCCAGGTTTGGAGTCCGGACCAATAAATCTGTTTCCTATAGAAATTCACTACATATCAATTCGCGTTTTTCCTACCCGAAAGAAGCGAGAATTACAGTACAAAAAGAACAAAGTTTGCAGTTTTCACCCTTAATTCAAAATAAAATTTAACCATTTTTGTATACGATTTAATATATTTTCCAGAAAAACTCAGACAGGCATCAACCCACGGCAAATTTCTTTAAAAATTATCCGTGACTGAACACACGACCGTATAAATAGAACCAGACCTGTTGGTACTAATAACAGCTTTGCTATTTCCGTCCAAAAATTCACGCTTTGCCGACAGAACGGCAATATGCAATAAAATTCTATTTCCAGCAGAAAGCCGATATTTGCAGATCGGTTTAGATAACGCACGCAAGCGTTCGAAAAATACCACGGGAACAGTCTCATACTCGGGAGTGAAAACACATGTGAACAATGGTTCCCAGGTAATGTTACGGCTGGACGGGCACAAAGTGTGTTACATTATCTCATAGAAGGAAAGTTAAAATTGTTGCCGATATTAATTATGCCGGGAAAAAGTAAACAAAGCCGAAAGCGAAACTATCGTAATTTATTGACGCACGCGTTCCAATACAGTGGAATTAATGTTTCCCCCTTCTGAACGTGATAGTATCCGAAAAACTGTCTACCAAAACATTGGCAACGGTTCTGTCATTGAATATAAACGTACTAAAACGAGCGCTCGCTGCTGGTGGCATGTTGCGGCAGTGTTCAACTACAGTTAAATAGATTATAGTGGTGAGGCAGAAAACACCAAACTGTTAAAAAAAACTGCTTTTCTATAAACGACAAACAAACTGCTTTTTCAAACGGAAAGAAGCAGTTGGATTTGGACTGGTTTATGATTTGTTAAACAAGGAACGGCTTTCCGCACTACCACGCTTAACGTTGCCGCAAGCGCTAAAACTGTTTTCCTGCTAACTGATTTCCTGCTAACTGCTTTTCTTCTACCTGCCTTTATGCTTTTTCCCTTTATTTCAAAGTTGCGAGTTGTAGTAACAACCTCTCACATTTTGTAGATACAGAGCCTAATTTTTTTTAAACATATTTTTTATATTTATTATGAATCATCAATATTTTTCAATCAACTAAAAATATTCTAAATCGTTTGCATTTTGGTAAATACGCAAAGGACTATTTAATTTTTAAGTAAAAAAAAGAATTCATTCATCGCATTTTGTACATAAAATGGCTTACATAATTATTACGTTTTGATAATGTAATTTAATTATTACTACACTTGTAAGGATTATTTTTATCCTTTCTAAATGCTTTATACCCAAAAACAGTTAAGGACATGGTGGTAATGGGAATGAAAAAGTAGTCTTAGAAAACTGAACTTATGTGCTTTATGTTTTAGCTGCTAATACAACTTTGAATTTCAGTTTTCTAAACCTGTTTTTTTTTCAACTGATTTAAAAAGCAGCTTTTTTCCTCAACAAACAATTTGTTGAAGTTTTGTAAAACTAGCAGAAACGCCCACCTCTAGTACTGTCCATTTTCTCAAAACGTCTCCACCCCTGTCCTTGCAGCTTGCAGCGTTCCTAGCGGCAGATAGACCAATTACCAAGACTTTGGCCGCTGATATCGAACATACTGTTTATATAATGACTGCACTTCTAATACGTTTATTTATATTCAAAAGTTCCGTGTATCAAACAAGAATAAATTCCATTACACGCATGGCCTACCTCGCTTTGTTTGGCGCCAGAAGTGTAGAAGACACGCTTACGTAAAACAGTCAGTCAATTGTAGATCTACCTACACTAAATTGTAATCGGTTTCTTTACCATATGTGATTTATGTTTGACAAATTACTTGTGAAAAGATTATAAAAAACATGTTTTCCTTATGATGATACGACAACCTACATTAATCAACTTGTTCTAATAATATGTTTTAAAATGGCGGTCATTAAAAAATTATTAAATGCAAATTTAACTATCGAAAAAAAGGTAACCGTAAAACAATGTCCTTAACATTTTCAGTTAATGCCTTTTTTAGGAAACTAGTGTTTCCGTTAAAACAAACGTCATGTGATTTTGTGGTATTCAGCCGGCATCTTGAATTTTGTTGACCGAGGAATATAAATTTTGTTGATTACATTTTTGTGCGAAATATCAAGTTTCTATCTTCAATAAGATCAAAAAAATACATTTGTAGACTGGCGTTAAACACAGCCAAGATAGGTCATGTGTGAAGGCCTACAGTAGTTTTTTATGTTTTGACCTACAAAACCATTTCTCGAAGTTTTGGTTCGATTCCCGGCCAGGGCTTGGCATTTTCATACGCTATAAATCACACCATCGTCTGCATTAGCCCTAGTGTGCACAATAGTCGGACGTTAGCAAAAAAAAAAAAAAATCGAAGTTTTGATAGTTAATTTCACGACACTCTGTATAAGGTCAAATGAGAAGTGGCAGTTTTCGTTTCGGAGTTACCATAGAACCGTATGAGCGCCGATCCAGACTTTCAGAACAAGTTTTGAGAAGGTCGTTAAAATGTGATTTAACTTATATGCACATAGTGCTTGAGTTATGCGCAAACATAATTCAGAAAGTGGTTACATGGATCAAAAATCAAAATAACGTACTTCTACTCGCGTTTATTCGCGGCGACAAAAAAAATTATTTATTTTACAGTCAAATAACCAAAACGTTTCAGATATAATAAATATAACTATTCTCAATGCAATAGTACACCAGGAAAATTTGAAAGCAACAAAAAAACTGTTTTATCTTTAAAAAACAATCTAGGTTTAAAAAACGATAATGTTAATTGTTAACAAACATTTTGTAAAACAAACCACAGTAATTCTTTACATTTAACGTGATATATAAGGTTAAGTTTGCTGATAATTAATCTGCATTAAATTTCAGATATATTTCATGAACAGATATCATAAGTAAACAGAACAATGGTTAGCTGAGACAATACATAAATAACAGTGTGTCAGGGTTGTTTGTTTGTTTCTCAGCTTGCTCAGCAGACATGTGTCGATCATTGAATTTCTTAAAACAGTTTATTATTTATCATTCTTCTGATTAAATTGTGATTAACGATCATGCAGTGTAAATACTGTCCACACAATGTAATACTGCTACAGAAAGTGATAATAAGGTCCAGACACTGAGATCAACGGACTAATTGTGCAACTAAACCACTTGTTCCAGTTCAGCTGATTGCCGTTAAGTTCCAGCAATCCAGTGACTACCTCAACCTGCTGGAGGTCCTCGGAATCCTGGAAACCAAACACTCTAGCCTCCGGTTGGCGAAAACCTCACAATCATAAATTCTGTGATCTGCTGTTTCCTATTCTTTCCTGCAAAACCTACACAAGGTTTCTCCGTGGTACATTCCTATCCTGTTCATAGGATAATGAGTCCATGGTTATCCTGAATTGTGCTCTGCCCAAGACATCTGCTGCCCCTCTAAGTCCTCCTTGCGAGGGATTTTTCTTAAGAGAAGCTTTCTATGGGAATGCCCACGAAGGATGTTCCATCTTGCCTGGTATTATTTATACATCTATTAATAGCAGACCCGGCCAAAAACAGACCGATTCCTAAAGCCGCTAGGGTCCGATAAACTCAGAAGCAGATCACAGTCCAGCCAGTCGGTCTGCCTCCTCGTTACCCACAACCCCCGAAATCCAGTGAAGTGTAACCCGGTTTCCCAGGGACAGAGCACTGAGGTTCTCCGACACTCTCAGACAGTCCAGCTTTGACTGAATTACGGGACCATGAATTACGTGATTTTTTTTCTGCTTATCGTCCATTTACACCATTTACTACTAATGAGGACACCAGGGATCAGTGTTAACGGTAAAGGAAAAGCAACGGGAGCAACTGCGGCTCGAACAAAGAACCTTGAGCTTGAGGTGCGCAGTTCAAAGATGCAGACGTGTGCTTTAGTCACGAGGACCACCGAGTCCCACCTGCCAGACTATCGGTGTAAATATGAATTCGAGTCTTCTTAAAGGCCCGTTTCAAAGTTTCCCGAACAAAGACATTAATGGACATTACCTCTGCCTGAAATATTCTTGTATACTGTCCCCAGGTTACAACTCTCTTCACCCTTGGTCTTCGGCAATACACCCCAGCACCAGTGTCTGAATACTGTACAACATTTGTTGTGAAATAATTAATCAACAGTACTTGTGTTTTTACTTGGTTCTAATTTTTCCCCTGTATGTGGGTTATCTGTCAATTTCGGATACGGCGGCAATCACGCGAACTAATTTCCAGAATCGGCTTAACAAAATGAACTGAGTTGAAGTGTATCGTCTTACGTCAATGTAAAGACCTAGTTAAAAAAACCAGTCTCGTCAAATAACATATTTCAAAAAGGCATTCAATAAAATATTTTAAATGCACATTACTCAGTTTATTTTTTTAAAGTAAATTACAAATTTGGAAGTTCGTTTAATTTTTTTATCGTATGATATAACTATCAAAGCGAGCGAACAAAAAAAAAGTAATAGTAAAATAGCGTGTACACTGATATCCTGAGAACGGGATAACAATGGTCATGTGATAACAGCCTATGCTACTTGGCCTAGCTTAGGTATTGTTTACTGTGGTCATATTAAAAAATCATTTGTTTTACATTAATTACTGACGATCAGATGATTTCATTGAACAGCTGATAGCCTATAAGTTTCAGGTTATGTTGTTAAAAACTAGCAATATTAACAACAATTACTATACACATTTATACTAATTTCGAATGTATTATAAACGGTTACAACGTGTACGTGTTCTTAAACTAAGGAAAAATACCGAAACTAAAGCAACACAAAGTTTTCATTTAATACGCGAACGTTGTTATCGAAAAGGAGGAAGAAAATGAAAGAGACAGAGAGGCAAAATTCGTTCGCTAGTTACATCCTTCCGTTCGGCAGACATTTTTCTATTCACTCCTCTCACCAAAGCTAACTTTAAAAGTTTCCCTTCAAACAAATTTTAATTTAAAAAAAAAATTGTCGAAGTAAAACAAAAACCAAAATAAACACTGATCGTCTTCAGGATTGTCTTTTTCAATTTATTCTTAAACCGAAAACATCTACATATTTCAAATTCAGTATACTGGGTTGCGTTACGAATCTTAACATACGAAAAACCAGACCAACCGATTTTGAGAAATTAAGGCAATTATCTAGGGGTTTTTCGTTAGCTTTCCGTAAATAATAGAATGCTTAATGTTTTTGACCAATTATTATTTCTGTTTTAAACGGCCCGTGTCTATAGGTATGGTGAAAGCAGTTCTAACATAACGGACTCTTGCCTGAAGATGGATGTAAGGCTAAAACTAGCATAGAAATATTACAATAAGCACCGTTCACTGTGCTATTCGCGCAAGGAATTATTTAACGGTGAAAGTGAATGAGGTGTTCAGCAGTAATTTGTGAGAAGTGGGTGTGCCGTAACTTTCATTGACTAGTGCTGACAGCTGGCCAGTGGCTGTAGTTAAGTTTTTAAACGTACTAGTACAGCCACCATTATAAAAAGCATGCTCGATATTAGCGGCTGAAATCCAAGTAACTGGACTATCTGCCGCTATGAACGCTGCAAGCTGCAAGGACAGGGGTGATGAAATTTGAGAAAATAGACAGTCGTATTTAACTATAGTTGAACACTCTGCAGCAAGATGACACCAGCAGCGAGCGCTCGCCTCTCATAAATGTTATAATTCTAGCGCCTTTTATATGCAATGGTAAAACCCAGACCCAGGACCTTGAATTAGAAGTTAGCTTCCATCACGTCAGCAAGGCACTTATTCGCACTGCCCGATTTTGTGTATGCTTAGGTTTTTAATTAAAAATTTAGTGAACAGGTTCGAGCGCATTTCATAAACAAGGCAATCAATATATACAATGTCTTGTTATAAACAAAACTGATATACGTAGGCTATAGCTGTTGAACAGTCGCCTATTTTCGTGTAAACAAGAGGCATATGTTGCGTGCGTCAGAGTTATTTGTGAGGTTTACGTTGGAGCGGCCAGTAAGTACATTTTGGCAGGACACGTCAGGGCGGCAGGAATAACAGGATGACTGTTGACCTGTCCATTAGTCAGATCAGCTTTATCCAGGTGTATTCACGAGTCACGAGTCACGAGTACGATGATGGGTTTATTGGGCCGGGGGAAGGGAGGGGGCTTCATTAAGAAAGGGCCTCGATCAAAATTGATTTAGTTTTAATTAAGTGTGTGTGTGTGTGTGTGTGTGTGTGTGCGCGCGCGTGCGTGAGCGCGCGTTTGTATATTTGGACATAGCTACAGACTAAACAATTCGACAGATTTTGAAAATATGGATTTTTTTGACCATTTTATAAACTTCTACTTTTTATTTTATTTTATAACGACTACTTTTTGAATCACTGTTAAATAATAATAAAAAGTGTGTGCAATGTTTTTGAACAATTTGCCAGTTAAAAAATCTGAAAATCCGCATCTAACAGTTCACAATTTCTCCAAAACAACATTACTTATATACTCTGGCGTTGAATAATAACGTGCTAGAATGATAACCCTTATGAGAAGTGTGAGAACTCGCTGCTGGTGGCAGAGTGTTCAACTACAGTTAAATCGATAATAGTACTGTCTATTTTCACAAAATGTCTCCCCCTGCTCTTGCAGCTAGCAGCGTTCGTACCGGCAGTCCAATTACTTGTTGTGGTAAAGATGCTGCAATAGCTTTGAGTTAAGCTACAAAACTGCATTTAACTTAGCTAAAGCACTGAATATAAACTTACTAGAATGTTAACCCTTATGAAAGGTATGTGAGCGTTAGCTACTGGTGGCATCTTGCGGCAAAGTGTTCACTACAGTTAAATAGTTAATAGTACTGTCTATTGTCCCCAAAAAACCGAGGAAATGTTTGCAAACCCTGTCAGCAAGGAAGATCATGGCGACCGTTTTTGGGACAGGAAAGGTGTTCTTCTGGTTGACTTCCTAGAATCATATGTATATAATACAATTTGTTTCTGTACTTAGTTTTTTTTTTATCCCTTTGCAGCATTCAGCATTCGTAGCGGCAAATAGTGTAACTACTTGGACATTAGCCTCTGATATCGAACAAGCTTTTTAAATGGTGGCTGTATTTCTAGACCGTTTATATTCAATGACTCTATACCGAACTGTATCGGCCGTGATTTGCAGCCAATTCCCAAGTGTAAAAATGTTTAAGTAAAAGAAATCCACTGTGTATAACAACAAATAAACGAAAATTTTAAATTGCAAATAGTTGTTGTGTTTTACAATAAATACAAAAACGAACCCTGACCACTAAGCAGCAATTCAAAACTTTTAATCTCGGACGTTTTTAAAATACGATTTTATAATCGTAATTCAAATTTTAACACTATAGCGCGCGCGCGCGCGCACACACACACGCACACGCACACACACACACACACACACACACACACACACACACACACACACACACACACACACACACACACACACACACACACACACACACACACACACACACACACACACACACACACACAATTAGGCCTATAAGTTTTTAACCAAAATCAGTATTACTTTGCAGTATCAGGTCCGATTTTTACCACAACAGCCCAAATAGCTCATTTTTTTTAATTGAACCTTACGAAGACTGCACATTTTTCTGCCAAGTATTTGCAGTTTGTTTCAGTGCTGCTGTAGGAAGAAAGTGGAAAGCAATTTGCATATAATTTGCGCTGGACTAATTAAACGCTTATTTCGGGTGCATTAGCTCGTGAAATATTCGCAAAACAGAATCAGACTGGAAAGTGGTGTATTAATTTGGTAACGAAATCTTTCTTTTTGTTATAACTATAACTATAACTCACGTGAAAAACACAATAATATCACAATACACGCGGCTGTTTCGCTTTTGTGACTGAAACAAATTTCCAAATTTGTCATTTCAAATTATGTTATCCAACACTGATTAACATTACAAAAAAAAACATTTCGATATTTGAACATATTCTTGTTTTGCGAAATGTCAGATTACATATTCAAAAATCTTTACAACAAAAATACTACTTCATTTTAAGTTTTTTAACAACAAAGTACTAATGAAGAAAAAAATCACTTCATTATAACTCAAGAAGTAGGAGTAACTGCTTAAAGAAAGACAAAAATTAAAAATTTTCTCAAAACAGCTTGATTGATTTTTAAAAAAATCATTTAGCCCTTTGTAAATGCCACAAATTTAAAAAAAAATCAGAATCCAACAAGATTATCGGATGTACAGATGATGCTGAAGTTCTTTTGCATACAAAAAATTAACTACTGTTCAAATATGTCTAACAATTTGAAAATAAAATTAATATTTGGAATTAATTCATAAAAACTTAAATAATTTTAAATTTGAAAAAATACTGTTGTTTTGGATATTTAAATTTGCTTACATATCATAATACAGTCTTCTTCTTTTTAAATATGTTGAATCTTCATGAATGAGAAATTAGGCTTCTAACAACGAGATGCGATTGGTGTTTGGTTCATCGCTTTCAAAAAATTCTTGTAGAGCAGTATTAACACATAGGCCAACACAAACTGTATTTCACTTCTTCGTGCAGTCAGATTTACATTAAACAGAGAGAGTAAATATTTATTTAAGGAAAGATAACGCATGTCCTCTTTCTTAATCAGCAACGCAAACGTTCAAAGTGTCAATGTCGTTGAATATAAACGGACTAAAAGTACAGCCACCATTACAAAAAGGGTGCTCGATATCAGAGGCTAAAGTCCAATTAGTTGGACTATCTGCCGCTACGAATGCTGCAAGCTGCAAAGACAGGGAGGTTCGCGACGTTTGAGAAAATAGCATTGTTATCTATATAACTGTAGTTGAAAACCCAGCCGCAAGATGCCAGCATTCTCTCATAAGGGTTATATTCTAATTCGTTTATATTCAATGGCAATGTCGTTTGTGTTAGCCTGCACACTTGAGTCAAAATTAAATTAAAATCAATAACTTTTTTAAAAAATTTAAGATTTTGTTTTTATAACAGCTATCTCTAAATATTACACTATCTGAGTGGAATTTTCAAATACTCGCAAGAAAAACATCAGCAGCACAGTATATCAAGAAGCTAGTACAATTTTTTTAGTTCCATTAACTTTTTGTTGTAAAAAAATCTTCACCCAAGAAGATACTCAAGACTTACTCCTTTATAGTATAAGTGTAAAATATACGTGTAAAAAAGCCTATTTTAACAACGCAAACAAATCTTTAGACCATTGCAGTAAATTTGTCATTGTTTTCACCTTGCCTGTTACTTCACTAATTACTTCAAGTGACAATACACATTTGAAAGTCAAAACTATTATCACTTCTGCAGTATTGTACTTTTCACGGACATTAAGTCACATAAGATTTGTGATAACCGTTTTATTAACTGCACTGATAATGCCACACAAAGACTTAAAACATTTATCAGTCTGATAATGCCTTGTAAAAGCTTACTATAAATCATAAGTCATAAATCGTTTATCATTACACACATAATAGAAACATGCTAAAACCACTTCTCAAAAGTGGAGGACCATTTAATCATAAACTTACTTATCAATTACATAAGTAGGTGCATTCAGTGTTTTCCTGTTTAATAAAACATTAATACAACTTATTACTATTGAATTTGCTTGGCAAAATTAGTAATAATTCTGTATTGCAGCAGTTATCACGGTAAGACCTGGGCCTGAAACCTGAAAATGAACCCTGATCCTGACCTCTTAAGTACTTTTTGAGGAGTTATTAAAAATATTAAATATATATTACATAAATTTTGGTAACATTAAGTTGATTTTTATAATAGCTAAGACAAATTTGTAACTAAGAAAAATCAACCGCTGCAAAATGGCAGCGAATCCAAACCGTAAAAAATTCATAACTTTTTTAACTGACACTTTTGAAAATGTAATTTAACCATAACAATCAGAATTTTTCAATTTTCAATATACAGTAATTTGAAAACCTAAAATACTAATTTATGCAAATTTTAAAGCTGATTTCAAAAGTAAAATCAGATTCTCAAAAAAGTGTACGATAAAAAAAACGTTATTGTACTACTAATAATTTTTAGAAATTCGCTTCCATACCTCACCTTTGTGCCATGACTATTTTTTACTGTAATAGTTTGTTTTTAAATAGTTAAATATAGTTTAAACATACGTTCAATTTTTTTTCAGCTGTTACAAATACAGTTAAAATTCAAGTCAACCTGACAAAATTTATAACCAAACATCAGGATGCACAAAACTACAAGGTTGGTCACGTGATTTATGCTATACAAACATGGGCGTTATTACAGTAGGTTTTCAAATTCATTGATCTATTTATTCAGTTGCCTTTAAAATTCCATCTTTTCTTTCTCATTACAGTATTTCTGCATCTTTGTATGTATGAGTTTCTTTGTCATATGAATCAAGATTTTCTTGTTTAGGCTTGTTTAATACATTTAGTAATAAACACTTTTTACTATTTGCTGTCTGATAACAAAGTATGCTAAATAAAAATTTAGTGAATAAAGAGTTTTTTATCTATACTTTCAAGTACACTAGTGGCCCATGGAGTCGTGGACAAATTATTAGTTTGACACAATTAGATTCATAATTAAATATGCATGTGCTGCTTAATTTCTTGAATGCAGTTTGGCTATTTACTACAGGATAAAGAGTTCTCTTGCAGGATATCTTCCAGTTGGCAAAGATAAACTACAGGAGCGTATATAAATGTTTCACTCTAGTAATATAACCTTTAAAATAAAAATTATTAACAGATAAATCTTTTAGATAATTTTTTTAAAAGTACTGTTTTTTGTTAATACACAAACATTTTTTTTTTTTTTTTGAGGGGGAAGAGTTCTGTGTGACAAATTTTAACGTTAGATATCAAAATAAAACAAAAACATACAGTATGCAAATACAAATTTCCATTGTCTTTTACTTTTTAATTTCATACTTTTCAAATTATTGAAATATTAAGTCATTGTGAAAAAATCGATCGCCACATGTGCTTGCACGTATACACACACCATTATCACTGGAGAAAGCACTTTGACAAAATTTTACATGTAAATCTGGTTTGTCTGTGGACTATTTTTTAATTTGTCAAAAAAAAAGTTTATGAAACCTCATTTACAATTAAAAAAAAATCAGAACTTTTCAAAAATGACATCAACAGTTGGGATCAAACTTTGCTCAAATACAGTCAATAAGTACAGCTGACAAAGTTTAGCTGTGTGCACAACCTTTCTCCAGTCAAAGGTTGTACTAGTCAAGTTGTACTAATCAAGCAGTAAACATCGGTCTGCATCATAATCACATAAAGGCAAAACTGCAGGCCAATAAATAAAGAAGTAATTCTATTATTACTAGTAGGTAGCTCACTTTAATAACTGTTTCTTAAACTAAAGGAAATTCCATGCAGTAGGGATAAATAAGAGTTAATGTTTTTGAAAGTGTCTGGATTTTCCTCTTGTGCTTTGCCTGTCCTCAACCTCCCAATGCAAGGTCACATTCACAGCTGAACTTCATCATATGGTTAAGACTATGTTCACATACAAAGATCCTTATCTCAAAACAGTGTACTCTATTCGAAAAAATAGAATTTACGGTTCAAAAAGTAAAAAAAATTGAACACTTTCTGGTTTGGGTACACTGATTTCATTTAAAAACCTTAATACATAACTAAATTTTGAGCAAAATCTGACGAAAATATTTCTCAGCTTTTTTCAATAGTTCCTGTACTAAAATGTTTGTGGTTTTGAACTCATATGTTTACTTTTTCAAAATATGATTCTGAAATACAAACAAACAAGATCATCATACCAAATTTCATAAAAAGGTCAATTAGTTTAACCTTCAGTAACGTGCATACATGCAAGGAAAAACTACTTTTTCGGATTTTTTGGACCTGAAATCATACAGAATATCTCATATAGAATATCATATAGGGCATAGGGGAGTTGAGGGTAATGAGGAGGCAGACCGATGGCTGGACTTGGATCTGCATTTGAGTTTATTGGACCTGAGCTGGCTTTAGGGATTTCTCTATCGTTGGCCAGGTCTGCTATTAATGGGTGGATTATATGCCAACACCAGGTAAGATGGGCCAACCTTCATGGGCATTCCCATAGTAAACGTCTCTTAAGCAAAGTTCCTTCTGGAGGAATTAAAGGGGCAGCAGATGTCCTGGGCAGAGCACAACTCAGGAGGATCATGGGGCTCATAACAGGGCACTGTGGTCTGAGGGTGCACATGAACAGGATAGGTGTGTACCATGGAGAAACTGTGTGTTGATTGTGCAGGAAGGAGGAGAAAACTGCAGGTAACATAATTTATGATTGTGAGGCTCTTGCTAGTAGGAGGCTAGGGGTTTTTAGTTTCCAAGACCCTAGGGATCTTAAGCAGAATGAGCTAGTCAGTGGGTTGTTGGAACTTATTAAGGGCACCAATCTGCTGAACTAGGTATTTTAAGAGGTAAGTTGCACAATAGGTCAGTTGATCGCAGTGTCTGGGGTTGAACAAATCCCTTCCCAGAATATAATCTAATCTAATCATATAGAAATCATATACCAAAATCTCAAGGCCAATTTTTTTTTCAAGATTAGTAAACTTTTTTATACTTCCTGTATTGAGAAAGTAAATAGCCAAAAAGCATTCAAGAAATTAAGCAGCACATACATATTTAATTACAAAATTAGAGGTAGCAATGCGCTTTATCAAACTAATGATTTGTCCACGACTCCATGGGCCACTAATGTGCTTGAAATGATAGATAAAAAACTCTTCACTCACTGAATTTTTCTTTAGCATACTTTGTTATCAAACGGCTAATAGTAAAAATGTATATTACTAAATGTATTAAACAAGCCTAAACAAGAAAATCTTGATTAATGTGACAAAGAGACTCATACATACGAAGAAGCACAAGTAATAAGAAAGAAAAGATGACCTTTTAAAGACAACTTAAAGAATAGATTAAACAACTGAACAAAGAAAATACTGAATTACTAGAAAGACAGAAAGATATGAATATTGAGGTTAAATGAACTGCATGAAAGCACAGAAGATGGCCACTAGTTCAGTCACATTGGACTGAATCTTAGGCCAAATTAAAATATGACTGAACACAGCCAATAAAACCGAAGTATTCCTGTACTCAAAACGGCTACATAAAAAAATTAGCCAATTGACCAAGGGCTAATCGAACTGACTGAGACTGAACTGGAAGGAATCTGCAGTAGGAGAAAAGAACAGATATTGGTTATTGATTCATACAAAATAAAAAAAAAAAACAGCAGACGTGGAGATTCTGACAAAGAAAATCAAAAGAAAAACAATTATATATCATAAAAAAAGAGAGATGAAGCAAGGGATGCAAGAGAATTTTAGTGAAAGAAAATAAGTTGTTATTATAAACAGTATGGTATATATATATATATATTTCTACCAAACATATTTTACTTAAATATTTAACTTCACTTTCATACATAATATATATATATTTCTACCAAACACATTTTACTTAAATATTTCAACTTAAATATTTAAAGTTGACTAGAATTGACTAAATTTAAACTTCATAGTAACTAATGAATTGGTGCTTGAGTCAGAACTGTTCACTTTTTGCAAAAACCAAGATGTATTTTGCCATTGTTTCAATAAAATTAGTTTGCTTAATAATTATATAAGGTTAATTTAGTCCGTTTAAAATTACAAATTATCAGTCAATTAGTACAAATTCGATCTTAGTGATACAAATATGTACTTTGTAAATTACCTATGACAGCGGCTTAAGGCATAATTTATAACGCAAACCCCTAACACAGAGTGTGAATATACAAATTGTAACTTTTAGCATTCACAGCATTTTTTTCATACTGTACTGCTAACCTAACATAAAATAAATCACTATGTTTCGCTGACAACGCGACATCTTCAAAAGAAATAGAAATCTATTTCCCAAAGAAATAGAGCTTTGCATTTCAAATCCTGGACAGTTAAATTAATGAAACAGCAAAATGTATACAATAAATAACAAAAAATACCTTTTATACAAAACCAACAACAATATTTGGATTTGTTCAAAATGCAGAAAAAAACCGTTACTGAAGTTCAAACCGGCATGAACCATCATATGCTGGAACTCTATGCCAACTCTGGTTATTTTTTAAAATTTTTAATCTGAAAAAATCAATAAACTTTGCGAATGTAGCAAAATTTTTAACCACTAAAAGAACCAGAGAATCTAGACAAAAATAAATAAAACCATCTAAATACCTTTTATAAGTATTGAAGGTTCACGGTATCTAGCATATATTGGATACAAATACAACTAGATTATAAAAAACAATTGGGTATTTATAACAAAGAAAAATAATGGCGTATTTTCACTGTAGAAGGAAAACAATATTATAACAGATGTTTTTTTGTATACATACTTCAATTTTACAAACTGAAATTCTTAAAGTGAACAAACATAAAAAAATACTATAAAATGATTAAGAAATTATGTAAATTAATCAATTTTTGTATAACTCTCAGAAATTATAATAAATAAACTTTTTTATAAATTTATAATAAATAAGCTATGTAGTAGAGTGGTAAAACCAGGATTATGGGAGTCCTAGTTTATTATATACTAAAAATAAACTTTTCATTGCACAGTCTCACAATTTTTTAATCACTTTGTTATTTTGGCACACCTCATTTTAATGTACCAATAATAATAAATAATAGCATTCCAGAGGAATGTTGTTTTTGATAAAACCTCTTACCTCATTTTAAAAATCGAGTAAAATATCAAACATGATACCAAATTACCACGCAGCTCGCTGGTGTTAACAGGAAGTAGGAATATGGAATATATTACCTGGATGGAACTGTAATACTGAGAACCAGTTACTAGGAAGTAATCGTTCCGCCCAACCCTACCAAGTGACTTATTCTGTTCAAATGAAAGGTATATACCTTAAAGAAACCTAACCAAGTGTAGTGGATCCGCACTAAGTACAACTCACAAAAATACTATTTAAATGTCTATACTAATGACTTTAATATCACATCAGAGCATTTAGAGTGCCAAATATATGATAACGAGAGATTACTGGTCATCTTAAAAAAAAACTATCGATTATCACGAGTCTACTGTAAATAATTGTTTTTTTAAAACAAATTAGGGAAAAATTTATTAACCGACTTTCATTAATAATACTTAAACAACGTCATTAAAATTCTTGTTAATTGCTATTGGCTATCTAAGATAAACACGAAAAACAAATAAACAAAATAGTACTCACGGAAATAGTTCAGTGTTTCTCGGATCTGATCCGGAGTGAGCGCAGCAGTATTGGCCTCTTCAGGTTTGAGCGCTGGACTTGGAATATACCAATCTTGATTTTCGTAGCCTGAAAAAAAATTAGCATATTTTTAAAATAAACTGTAAACAATGAGTGTTGTGAGAGAGATATGAATAAAATGACAAGTATTCCAGAAATAGCAGTAAATTTGCATGAATTTAAATATTAGCAAACCAGAATATAAAAACTATTGCTCGTAAATGTATGTAGTACATCGTTCACATTAGTGAGATTCACGGTTGCCGGTAATAAAGTATAATAAATTACTCAGCAAGTTTATTTTTTACTGTTACAAGTTCTGTGATAAAATAACAACATTAAAATAAAGCGATTACTCGATATGGATGAAAACAGCAAAATGGTGGGAAAAAATACAAGACACAATTAATAATTTCATGCTAAAAGGGTGTCTTTGTTAAAAGGTAGTGAGTACAGGAAGGCTGTAACTTGGTCAACAACCCCTTCGAACAGTTTCATCTTGATGACCTCTACCCACAAACTGGCACGTCTAGATCTTCCACACAGTGTTAAATTTCAAAATATTCATACAAATTCATTATTTTTCATATACAAAATATATTAAACATTCCATTTTTAATATTTTATGTTCTTAATTCTTAAACAAACTTAATAACTATTACTGGCCAGGTGTGCGGTGAAATTTCAAAGATTTTGTGTATTAAAAGTGCAGGTAAAATTTAATAAAATAATTTCTTTGATCATTTATTTTTACAAACTTATGCCTTATACAAAAACATTTTTAATATCAAAGAGAAACTTCAACTTGTTGTTACTTAAAAAAAAGTTAAAATCATGGTGTTAAAATTTTGTGTGTGTGTGTGTACACACACACACACACACACACACACACACACACACACACCAATTTGTTAACTGAAAGAATTCTCATCCGTTTCTTGTTTTTTAAGGCCAAATCCCAGCTGATATAAGTAGGTGGTTGAAAAATGAAACAACGCATCAACTGCTTCCACTGTATAGCTGGGTAAAAACTTGGTAAGTCATACTTCATGCTATTTCTGTTCACACGCTCAATCCGTCTGAAGCTCTATGAGCTCATCATTCTCGACAGTAAGCTTGGTAATGGATTCTGTTGGCATTGCATAAAGATTGCAAACTCAAGAACTTTTCGAAATTGATGGTACGAAAATAATAAGCCATGTTACTTTCAAGAATTAATAAGTGATCTAAAATTAGTTCACAGATTATATTGTTCTGCAGGACCACCTCAAACGTTAGACAAAACATTTTAAGATCTTTTTTCCCAAAAAAATGATTTCTAATCTGCTGCCATTTCATATGTTAATGTGATACATATGAACTCATCACAAAGTGTGCACAAAGCAAAATAAGATTAACTTGTTAACTTTTGATGTACAGTCATGCTTTTGATTATTCTGAATTTTTACACCCAAATACAAAAGTGAAAAGCCATTCAATAAATTAAAAAATGAAATTAAAATTGGAATATGTAATTAACATTAAAACCATTATAAATTCACACTTCAAAAGTCGATAGGCATACTTATAATAGACAAAGTATAATTTATTTTTTGTCATAATATAGCATCTTGTATTGTGCATTGTTTATTAACACAAACCTGATGTGACATATCAAGATGCTTCTAAATTGGTTGCACAAATGCGTATTCGGTTGTGCACACATGTGTGAGTAATTGATAGTGCATGTTTGAACAAGCAAATTTCAATCAGTTAACCTAGTTATACTGAACGCAACTAGACTTGAGTAACAGTCATCTGATGAAGAGTGTTTTCTTCTCTTTATTTGTTTCACCCAACTTTGGGGTACACTAAATCAATAACTTTTTAATGTTCTGTGCCTTCCTCGTAGCCCAGTATTGCTTCATTCGTTGTGATCTTGCTTTTCTTTCTTCGTCAGAGATTTGGATTGTTCGCTTGGATTTGACTTTGCCTTGGAACTGTTGCTTCTTGTCCTTGGTTATTGTTTTGGCTGTTCTGTCCATGAGCATAGTGTCAGTGATTTGTAGTTCTGTTATGTCTTTCTCTGTTTTTCTAAACTAAAGTGGTTTGGCTCATTTATTGTGAAAGTAGTCAAATATCTTTTTGGTTAGTCTATTTTTGTCCATTCAGAGGATGTGCCTATAAAAATCAATTCTACTTTTTCTTATTGTGTCTGATAGTGTTTCAGTTTTTTGGTAAAGAGTTTCATTACTGATGTGGAGTACTTGGTTGTTATGGAATTTGGGGCCTAAGATTTTTCGTAATATCTTTTTTTCTTTGATCTCCAGCCTTTCAAGTGGGCCCTGGGTTGTGAGAGATAATGTTGCAGCTGCATATAACGCTTCTGGTTTAATTACTGTATGATAATGCCTTATCTTTGTATTCCAGGAGAGGACTTCTTGTTGTATGTGCCTTTGGTAAGTTGGAAAGCTAATTCAACTTTATTTCTCCTAGATTCCATAGCTTTTTTCTCTAGGGCATTCCAGCTGATCCATTCCCCAAGGTATTTGAATTCTTTGACTATCTCAATGTATTGTTCTCCCACTTGAAGCTTTTTTGGTGGTTTTTGAAGAATGTTTTATTCTGAAAAATAGTTTTAAAATTCTTCACTGTTGAACCAGAATCATTTAGAGAGGAGTAAATGAATGTTTTAGTGATAGTAAAAGAGAAGTTGGAGTACAGGTCTACAAGTGAATTTTCTCAGCTACACTCAAATAACCAGAAAAGTTTTATAAATATTTTCAAATGATGTTACCTACATGGTTCTTGTCTGAATCACCCTAAAGCATTCACTTTTCACATATCCTAGTGATCAACACTTCAACTTTCTTTAATTAAAAACACAACAAAAAACTGTAATTAAGGACAAGCTTTAGTGAGACAGATTAATTTATTTGGCTGAGTGTTTACTGCCGAGAAGTCACATATTAGTTGTCCACCAGACCTGCTTTAGGGTAATAAAGAAACACTTCTAAGGCGTGTCCATAAAGAAATTATTGTTTTGTTCTACCACCACTGCAGTGCTGCTATTGACGCACCGCACATGTGAGCTTGTCTTCTTGGTTAATTGCCTTCACTGACGGAATTATGGTTAATTTCTGTAATGTTTCCAATGTTCTGTGTGCATTTAAAATGTTTAAGACAATTCATGAACCTGCCGACTGTGAGATTCGGTGGTAGACAGACAGTGCCAGGTCTGGGCTGTATAGTGGGTGTTGAAACCTCTTCCAATGGAACTGTCGAATACGAGTTTGAATGCCACCTGCAGCATGGGGCATGCTGCATTGTCATGAAGCAACACAATTCCTTGGTTGAACATCACTCTCCTTTTGTTTTGAATTGCTCACCAAAAGTTTCTCAAGGTCTCACAATATCATGTCGCATTGTAGGTTTGACCTCTGACAACCAACAGACAAGCAGAATTCCTTTTCTATTCCAGAATATCGTACACAGTTTTCTGGGCTAACACTTTTGTTTTTTGGAGATTAAGTGTGTCTCCCACTCCAATGGCTGCCTCATCGTAGACTTTGGTTCATCCTTCATTAAACTTTCTCACTATTCAATCACTCATTGCATTTTCACCATAAACATCTTAAATTTTACAATGAATTATGGCTGGCTTAATGTTCCTTGCATTGAAAAATTGAATGACAGAACAAATCTCACAGTCGACAGGTTCATGAATTGTCTTAAACATTTTAAATGCATACAGAAAACTGGAGAAACTGCACAAATCAACCATAATGGCATCAGTGAACCAAGGAGAATAGTGTGCACGCACGGAGTACCGAAAACCGTGTTGCGATTGCAGTAGTACAAAACAGTACTTACTTTCTGGATGTGCCTCATATGTGACTTTACTAAACATAATAAATTAATTTTAAAAAATTGCAACCATCTACTTGGTGAGAATCTCTGTGTATTTTGACACCAAATTTTAATAAATTCACCCAGATTTGGCTAAAGCGTAACAAGTAAACTAATGATAAACTTATTTCCATTGAAATAAATGTAACACAGGAAAAGAAGTGAATATTATTTCAACTACAGTAAAGAGTCGATTATCAGAACTAATTGGGACCAAAAGTGGATCTGATAATCAAACAGTACTTTCAATTTTTGTAACTAGAGTGTTGTAAGCATCTGTTACAGACGAAAGTACTATAAACAAAACAAGGTAAATAAGTGAACAGATACTGTCTGTAACTTTATTAAATGCATTACTATATATTTAAGGATAAATTACAATTCAGTAAAGTATTTTACCTTCAAAAAAAAATTACAGTACAGTAAAGTACTGTAAAGTAAAAGTACTAAGTAAAAGTACAGTAAAATTGCCATCCAACTTTTGGATGTGTAATTGGACAACAGAAGACTTAAGTGTCATAAGCCGCATGATTTAGTTCAATAAGTCTTATTCATGTTACAGATCAATTATATGTATTACTTATTTAATCTGTAAGATTAAGCTTGTAATAAATAAATAAAAATTAAAGACAGTTCGAAAAAATAGTATCTAATCTTCTTCTGCTTTAAATCTGAACATCTTTTCTTGGCCACCAAATCATGCACGCTCTTCAGCAATATAAACAGAGCAGAACAGCTCTCCTCTTGATTCTCGAATCACAACATTGCTACATCCAGGGCTATAAAGACCTCTACATACATGACTTGGACTATTTCTTCCACTTTTGTTCTTTTGTTGATTTATCTACAATTCTCTTTGTCTTCACTAGAGTAGACTACACAACAAGTGGTGGCCTGTCATTGATTCATCACAAAAGTTGTGCATCCACAACTCTACTTGACTGCTGCTAAAATTTATTTTTCCTTCCTAGATTTAAGTTCAGTTGATTGACGTCTTGGTTAGTTGGCATACGGTAAATCAACCCTGTACTATACACAGGCCACTTCATGTCTTTTACCTGTCACAATATTTTTGTGACAAACAAAATTTGAAAACAAAACTAAAATATCAGCAGCTCCTCAATAATAACAATTCTTATTAACATAAAAGACGATGCTTTCTTCTCTATTTGTTTCACCCAACTTTGGGGTACTAAATCAATCACTTTTTAATGTTCTGTGCCTTCCTCGTAGCCCAGTATTGCTTCATTCGTTGTGATCTTGCTTTTCTTTCTTCGTCAGAGATTTGGATCGTTCGCTTGGATTTGACTTTGCCTTGAACCGTTGCTTCTTGACCTTGGTTATTGTTTTGGCTGTTTTGTCCATGAGCATAGTGTCAGTGATTTGTAGTTCTGTTATGTCTTTCTCTGTAAATCATGTATGTAAAAGATGATGCTATTGTACACACATTTAAATTAATGTAATTATGTCTTCATATTATTATTTCATATTATTTAAATGCATGTTTTTCTATATTTGGAAAACTATGAAAATTTCAGTAATTTTTTTCTTGGTATCTTGTTTTATTATCTGCAATGACACTAAACTTTGCATTTACTTGACAAGTTTCAGGTAAATATGAGCGGATTTGAAATTTACTATTAAAATACTTCCTACTAGGTGGATGGTTGAAATTATTTTTTATCTTTGTACTGCAGCTACTTGTTTATCACTCCAGAGACAGGTCTGACAGGAAACTAAAGTATGACTGCTGGACAATAAACACGCAGCTATTCTGCCTCCAAAGCATGCAACTATACCATTTCCGTCTCCTAAAAAGGATTGTCTGCAACTATACCAACAGAATTCAAAACAGTGCGGTTGCAAAATATTAACTAATGTTGTAGTTTTTTCTATGCTAATGGCTAAGTTAAAAATAAAAACTAACAGCATGAGAAATTTATTAAATTAAATTATCCATTAATTGGTGCTCTCACAGCTTAAACAGATCTTTAAGTAGTACCAAATAAATTTTATAAATTTAATTTTTCGCTTGTTAACCGGTTTGCCATATTAAATTTTTTTATTTATTGCTATTTTAAATTTCAAAAATAAAACTTAATTATTGACTTTGGAAATTTCAATATTACCAATGTTTTTAAAATTGTCCTCCGATTTTTAGAAAAACGATTTCATATTCCAACTTATATGCAATTCCAATTACAATGCAATTTCTGGATACTACGGTAAATAGAAAAACATTACATTTTCGGTTTCAACTGTACTTTCTGACAAAAAAAGTTATATTTCAGTATTACAGAAATATGTGAATGAAAACAGAATAACAAATTAAACTACATTATTAATTAAAGTCATTGTTAATTTACTAAAACTGAAGTACACATTTTTTTGAATCAAGGCAGAAGTTTTAACAAGAACTAATGGTGAGATGGACAGCTTGTTTACCCTTGATTAATTAATGAAATATTTGGAAATTAATTCAAAGAATTCAGCAAACACTTCTTTTTCAGTATTTCATTTTGCTCTAAATTATTATTTAACCAAATTTTGAATTAGGACCAATAGTAACCAATATGACCAAATAGTTATAGCACAGCCCCGTAGGGGGGGGGGGTGCAGACCAGCTGCACCTATTAAGAGGATTTAGACGTCCCTCGCGGTACCTGAGTCTAACACACACACTTGCAACACTACATTTAAGGAGACCTCAATATGCTTTTCGCCTTAAAATAAAAAAAAAAGTTATAGCTCAGGATTATGAGGATCTAGAATATATGAGTAGAAAATTAATAGAAGAATATGATATGTAGGGAGTTGAGGTAAACCTAACCAAAACGGCGGAGTACATGTGCATTGGAGGGCACAATCTTCCATTGCAACACAAGACATACATCAAAGGTTGTATAACGTATAAGTTAGGAAATGACAATTACTAGTGATGGACTCTTTGGACACAGCTATAAAAGAACAAAACACCTTGGGAAGAAGAGCAATAAGGATACTGAATTTTGTTTGTTTTTTTTCCCGGCAAAAAACCGATGTGGTTTTTACTCAAAATATAAATATAAAAGAATGAATAAAATAAACAAAAATTTAAGTTTAATAAGAAAACAAACAACAAACCATAATAACAAAAACAAATAAATAAAACAAAACAAAATAACAGTTATAGATATATGACTAAAACTAGTTAACAATAATATATCTAAAAACAACAACATACACATAAATTATTGTAGGGCTGTAAATTGGCCCTACAACAATAAACAGACAAATAAAAGAAACATAATGTACCTAAAACTAAATCACAAATAAAAACAACTTAAAAATTAAATTAATAAAACAGTAAATATAAATAATCTTTCCAGGGCTGTATAGTGGCCCTAGGGATACTAAACAGCATTGTACAGGATCAACAGATATCGAAACTAAATAAACTTAGAATATATAATAAAATTATAAAAAGTATAATCGCATATGGAACCAAAGTATGAACACTGAAACAAAAAAAAACTTGAAGCTACAGAAATGGACTATTAGCAAAGACCCGCAGGTTGGATGAAATGGGAAAAGATAAAAAATTGAAGAATCTATGAAATCATGGATGCAAAGCACACTATTCTAGATGACATTAAGACAAAACATCTTCGATGGTTTGGCCATGTCCAAAGGATGGACGAAAATTAACTTCTCAAACAAATTCTACAATGCAAACCACACGGTAGCAAAAAAAAAAAGACCGAGATTTTGTCAGAAAAAGGCATTGATTAAGTAAATGAGAGAGAGGGATTGGATCAAGATCTATGGAACGACAGAGAAAAATGGAAGCTAGGAATCATAAGATGCCGGAGAATATTTTAAGCTGAAAAGAAGAAGAGAGAATGAGATTCTGAAAATATAATAATGGTAAATAGGCATGCCTAGACAATGAGCATACACTTTAGACCAGGTGCAAAGTGTCCATTAAATGCAAAGCAGAATAACACTGAGCGGAGCTGACATGCATTTAAAACTGAACCTATTGTTTTTAATGTATGTGTGGCACTGAAAGCAAAATGGCCCCATGCAACACCGCTTGTCTCTGCTCAGCTTCGTTTTGATTTCACTTGATTAAAGTGTTTTGGCTGCACTTACATTAAAAACAACTGGTTAGGTTCTGAATTAATAGTGTATTCCACTCAGCACAAAATGGACCAGGTGGTCACCCAGCATCAAAATGAACAATATAATAGTGCCACCGCCACTAAAGCTTTTTTTGAAACCAAACAGTAAATTCAAAATATGCGAAGGATGAAACTGTCAGAATAAAACAGATATTACAGTGTGAAATTTATAATTGTAGACTTTTACAGGGCAAACTACATGGTGCAATGAATGGTGTACCATACAATTTAAGAAGTATTGGCCTACTGACTTAAATACCACATTAATAAAACTTAGAACTGTAAGGCGCAAGCTCATGATTTCGAGTCTAGTTACTACTGTTTGCTCTTTAAACATATTACATATCTTTCTTAGCTCATACGTAACATTGGTTGGTTGCTGTCTAATAGTGTCATTGGAATGCATTTAGTAAACAAACTGACAATGTGAGAATTTGTATTCTATTTTAATTTAAACAGCAATATATTTTCAAAAGCTTCCCACAAAAATTTTCTCTCTATAATTACAGATGTTGATAATTTTTTTTGGTCTTTAAAGTCTGACTATTGTGCACACGTGGGCTAATGCAGACGATGGGATGATTTATAGCATATGAAAAATGCCAAGCCCTCGCCGGGAATCGAACCCGGGTCCTCGGGGTGAAAGCCTAGTTAGCTATCCACTAAACCACCGAAGCGGCTTACAGAGGTTGATAATATCAATACCAAATTAAAATTCATTCGTAAACCAACCTGTAAACTGTGTCAGAGTATCAGCACGCAGCCTGTAACGTGGAATTTGTTCTTGTAACAAAGTGATGATCTCCACTTCAGGCAACTCGTCCCCACTGCATACCTCTGTAAACAGTACACATTTAATCTAACGTTAACTCACAAAAAGTTTTTGTGTTTATGTTAAATAAAAACCAAATCATACAATAAGAAATTAGACAGCAATAATATGCCACTTTGAGGTACTACTAGTTGTCCCCAACATAGTTTCCAACACAAGTCCAAGCAATCATTACAATGGAAAACATTAATAACAAATGTCCCAACATTTGTACTGAAAGCAATTTCCCTCCAACAGTTTACCCCATAACATAAAAATGGGTTAGTGGAAATGGTCTTCAACAATGTTGTGCATGCATTGAAAGACCCAAGTAATATACAGTATAATAAAGTGAAGGAATGTTTATTGTGTTTAGAAGACACTCATTATTGGTTGAAAAATACTCGTTACAGTGCACAAGTTGAAGTTGCATTAAACAAACTTATTTTATTATTTTTAATTAATGTATTAACAGACTTTTAAATTAAAAAAGCAAAATAATAGGACATCATGCATCTTTCATTTCACTATCAAAAGTATTGTAACAATGAAAAATACAATTTTGATAATTATATCCCTTGAATCAAAAAAAGATGACTTCTGGAACTCTTTGTCTATGTATGATCTTTAGTTAAATTTGACATGTATACATAGTTTTTCCATATTTCAAGACTATTCAATAATTATTCAAATAGTTTAGTTTTTAAGCCTTTTTCAGACAAAAACCATTTAAAAATTAATAAAATTTGCTTTTTTCGAAGTCACAATTTAAAAAAATGTATTTGATCAAAATTAAATCATTTAAACTTGCTTAAAACACTAATGTCAGTTTTTTACAATCTGTTGAAATTTCACCTTTTTTGAAAATAAATTTGTTTAAACTCGTAGTTTATACAACATTCCAATTAAATCACAAGAATAACATTACACATTAGTTTTTTAAAGTGATAGCTTAGAAAAATTAATTAGTGGATCTGCAATCTAAATTAATCCCGGCCTATTTAAAGGCCTATACTTTCCAAAATAGAGACTCAAAGTAAAAAAAAAAACTAGAGACTTTTTTTTGTCCCTCTAAACTTGAAAATTTGTGGTACAACCTCTTGGGATACTGTAGCTCTAGCCCTTTTAATTATGCAAACTTATAAATGTTTGAATACTTAAAAGAACTTTAAACTGTCTGCTGATATTATTAGAATAATATTAATAGAAGAATAAGAATAGGAATCAATCAAAATGAGCAAGGAAAGTTGGTCCATGAAGCTAACAGTGTGTCTTCTAATATATATACACATACATACATATACATATATATATATATATATATATATATATATATATATATATATATATATATATATATATATATTTGATAAAAAGTAAATTACATTTTTTTTTAGAATGGTAAACATAATCTTGATTTCTTTATGACACAAATTTTTTAAACATTGTAATTTGATACTTCACAATACTTTTCAATGTATGTTACTGGCAGAATCTTCTCAATGGGTTGTTGTCAAAAAATTACAAAAACATTTGGAAATTATAAGAGTTTAAATATAAAAAACTAACTTTGTATCAGTTTGAAAAACTTTTTTTTTAAAAAAAACAAAACTTTATAGGACATTTTTGGCTACACTAATAAATAAATAAAAAGAATATTAGTTGACATTAAAAATATATTATATACACGTCTGCACTACCAACTGCTCCATTTTAAAGCCCATTCTCAAACAAATCCAGTAGATTTCCTCACTCTGAGTGTAACAAAGCCTAACAACATTGTTCAAACCCAGTTAAGCGCTCACTATCAGGTTGCAACCACATGTAATGCTTGTGCCTACTTGATTGTCTGTGTCTGCCATCTAGTTACACACTGGTTATTCCTATCAAGCATGGTTAGTTTATTGTTTTTTACTGTGATTAATGAATTTACCGAATAAAGACGGGAATATTACATAGTTCAACAGTTACGGAGCACTGGTAAGGAGGTTAATCTCCGAGCAACTTTGTATTTATTTCTTTAAATATTTGTATTGCTTGAATTAAATAAGTTTGGATTGCTTTATGGTAAGTTTACAATTTTTTACAGTTTCTTTTTATCACTGGTAAATAACATAAGTACATTTTTGGGACACAGTAATAATTTTAAATGAAATTATTATAGGTAATTTTTACTGATAATTAATTTTCGTTTACTGTCCAATTTTGTAAAATATTGAATTAATGTTAGTTATGTTCTTGACAGTGCAATGAACTCATTACTTCTTTGATTTATTGCATTAATTAAAAATGTATGCTTTTTCTTTTTTCAAAGAAAGTTACTTTGAAACACCAATTCTGGTATAAAACTACAGTAACTAGTTATAACCAAATGCTGTGGCATAAACTATAGAAGAGCAAAACTGAGTCTCCTCCAGACAATGCCTCATATTGTCCGCACTTTTGACAATATGATGCGGACAAATGCCATGCGGAAAGATAAAAATATATATTTAAACATATTTGTATTTGAAATCCACTTAAAAACCATATTTTTTAACAGTTATAATCATTTATTTATAGTAAGGTTGAAATTCCCATGACACAAATCAGTTCAGTATTTGCACTCTAGTGGCAGTTAGTTACAAAGTATCCCATTAGCGGTAATGCAACAATCTAATAGAGTAAATAATTGCCTTTTGTTAAAAGTCATAAACTAAATCCTTTTCATTGTAAGATTAATTTTGAATCATTGATCCGTTTAACTCAAATCAATAACAATACTTAAAAGTAGGCTACTACAATTAATAAGATTGTGTTTTGAGCCTATGAATTTACTTAATATTTGGTAGTATAAGTATTTCTTATTTAATTAAAATGTTACTTTTTTATTTAGTAAATTAAAATGGGTTTAGGTTATTTGAACGATTTATTGGTATTTGTATCGTACACATTTTTCAAATTTCTATCACTTTGTTCAACATTATTATAATTTAAGATTATAAAAGAACTGATAACAATCATTGATACATGGAAGTATTTATAAAATTAATTATACATTTTGATGCCAATAAAACTTTGTTTACAGGAATAACAGCCAAATATAGGTTTGATCAAGAATTAAAATGTAATTTAATATTAAAATTAATACATTTAATGTTATTTGTACATAAAAAATAATTTTTTATGAATATCTTGAAATTTGACACTACGTGGAAGGCCTAGATGTGCCAATTTGGTGGAGGTCATCAAGATGAAACTGCTTCAAGGTGCTGTTTTGCCAAATTAAGCTACTCACTACTTGTGACTCTAAAGATGAATACAGTCTCAAAGCTGATGAATTACAATATTTGATATGCACTTAAAAACAATAACCATAGTTTATGTAATGCAAGATTGTAAATGTGCAAGATTCAATCAAATGCAATTATTTCTAGCAAAACAAACCACTGGAAAAATATGACCGTTATTTTCTTATATTTATTATTTTTAAAAAATCCTAAATTAAGTCATTGAAGAACCTGAATATCTAGTTTTTTATTAACATAACTCTAGTCATTTCAAATGCATGATCGATAAAATATTACTCCATCGTTAAACAATATTTTACATTTACAAAAAAGCAGGTTACGTAAATAAATGTAAATATACTTTAAAATGTGGCCTAATAACAATGGTAGTAACTTACACTATTAACAATTAATGTTAAGTTAATAGTTGAGTAAGTGAATTTACTTTATAATAATTAAAGTTTAATTTTAGATCATTAGTTCTGTAAGCTATACAAATTTGGTAAATTATGTACCACTAATTAATGAACAATTGTTTTTCTTTATTAATGTACATAAAATGCTAAGTTCATTTTAACTTGTGTATGTGTATACATATATATATATATATATATATATATATATATATATATATATATACAGGAGAAAGATGCTCGGTTGGAAGGTCCCAGAGAATGAAATCCCAAAGAGAGCAGGGGTAAAATGGACGGAAGAGCGGAAGAGGATCCATGGGGACAGGATGAGGGAGGTGTGGAGGATTAGAAGGAACAAGACATGAGTCGGAGTGCTTTGCGTGATCCAACAGGGTCTATGCGCAGATAATAATAATAATATATATACACATACACTAGCTAATTTAAAATCACTATGATATTAAAATAATGTAATTTAAATACAGTTTGTTAGTTTTCTTATAAAGTAGTTTTAATCATTTTAGCTCTGAACTATGCTTGCCCCTCAACTGGTATTAAAGCAGGTAGTGTCTAACCTGAAACCTGCGAATATTAATTTATAATCTTGAAAGACTTTGAATAGTTCCATACGGAAATTATGGCAAATGACAAATGTCCAGTTACAAAGTAATAATAACACAAATATTTCATCATAAAGTAATAATTTTAAAAACAGAATTTCATTGATTTTACAAAAACTATACTAGTCCTAAGGGTTTCTTCAGTATCGTCAATGAGTAAAAAAAAGTATTTGATAAAACAAAATACACACACACACACATGAGGTATGTTCATGAAGTAAGTTCCGTTTATATTTGTCGCCATGGCAGCACTTCAATTGCAGTTCTGCACACTCACAGTAGTTGCTCTTAGACAAAGAAAGGAGGTAATGCTATTTTGACTAAGCTGTTTGTTTATGCTGTATAGTGCTTTTAAAATGGTGAAGTTTATAGTCATTCAATGGTAAGAAGATGATACGACAGTTCCAATTAAGTACATGATCAAGAGTACAATGACCAACGATGTTGTGTCCATCTTTGGTTAGTGATGAATTGGTTCATACAGTAGAAGAAAAGATTAAGAAAACGATTATAATTTTTGCTCTTTATATACAATTTCAACAAATTCAAAGATCACTTGTTCGTGAAGCTGTTTCTCTAAGACAGCGTTTTCGCCTTGTGCTCATTGAGTGTTTAAATACTCTTACAGAGCAAACATGAAAAACAGCATAAAATTATAATGCTAATATAATGCTAACATGTCTAAATAAATTGCATGTTTTTTTTGACATGTTATGACAAAGACAGTGGTGACTTTCTCTGCCATATAGTGACCAGGAATAAGACTTGGGGTTGCTTTTGAAACTGCTAATCAAAACAACAATTGATGGAATGAA
Source organism: Callitettix versicolor (assembly GCA_022606455.1). NCBI lineage: Eukaryota > Metazoa > Arthropoda > Insecta > Hemiptera > Cercopidae > Callitettix > Callitettix versicolor. Next base: position 97,598,529 of record CM040186.1, on the reverse strand, counting down.
GGCATATTTCGTCCCCAGGAAGGACCAGAAATAAGTAATCTTGACAATTCAAAATTTTACATCTATCTATAATTCGGTCTACAACGTTCCACACCGTCTTCCGATCTCCAACCTCCACCGATCGCGGTCCCACCACAGGTCTTCTGGTAGATCCCTTTTTTTTATTTCCTTTTCGACTCCCTCTCTCCAGCTCAGGCCGAGACGGCCTTCCTCGTTTTCTTCTTCCAGGTATTTGCCATTGCATGATTTTTTTTGGGAATTCGCTCATCCGGCATTCTTTGTACATGCCCGTACCAAACCAGTTGTTTTGTTCTTATATCTTCTACAATTGTATGCCTTACGTCCATTATCCTCCGTATACTTTCATTTCTCACTCTCTCTTTTCTTGATCTTCCTGCCGCTCTTCTCCAAAAGTCCATCTCAGTAGCCAACAGCATTCCTTCTGTTCTGCTCTTAATTGGCCATACTTCACGACCATATGTTATAATGCTTTTTACAATTGTTCAAAATTTTACATCGTGAGGTTAAATACACATGAAAATTTTTACTGCGAGATGCTCAAGAAACTGTGTCGTACAATACAGAATGTGCTGAAGAATGTTCACAAACTGTATTGTTCTGATTCATGACCTAACACAGCGCACGACTCGGCAACTATTACAACGCTTTAGCTAGGACAAGATTGACCACCCTCCAAACAGTTCTGACCTCAGCCCTAGCAACTTCCATCACTTTTTGCATTTGAAATCGTTCCTTGGGTGTCATAACAAGCTCAAAGAAAGTGTTACCACATGGTTGACTACACAGCTGGCCACACAAAAATTAAGATGATTGTAAGAAGGCATACAAAACTTTGTTCCACGCTATGACAAGTGCCTACAAAATAGTGGGGGCTATATAGAAAAATAATTTAAGGTTTATAAATTTTTTTGTAAAAACAGTTTTTCCGTATCTGTACTAGTTTTTTTTTCCAAATGAAACTTATTTTCTGGACATACCTCATCCTTTTACAAATACAAAAAATTTGTTTGCATATTAAAATGTTAAATTATGTAATAGCTATTACTTTTTGAAAATTTGCTTACATTTCTTGAATGATATGCTGTGTTCATGAGTTTTGATTTAATCGAATCCACTACTCAAGATTCAAGTTCCCTATAAGAGCCTAAAATATTTACTTTTATTTTACTAACTGATCACAAAATATATAGGACTTACAGAGAGTAAATTAAGCAAAAATTGTCAAATTTACTTATTTCATGTTATTTTTCTAAAATAATGTTTAACATAGTTTATTAGTTTATATACTTTTTTTTAAAACTATGAATTATAATCATACTTGTTTCATTACTGATATTATCTTAAAAGTCCCACAGGTAATTTAAGTTACAGAAATTTACTATCAAGTTATTTATAGTAATGCATACAACCACAGTAAATATTCCATTAGATGCAAGAATATTTTAATGGATAACCTTTAAGTTTAACCACTAAAGAGTTGTTCAAAACAAATAAAATCACTTTGTAAACATAAACCACTTAAAAGCAAATGGCTAAAAGAAAGCATGCAAAACACATTTGAAGTTAGGACAAATACAAATAGCCGAAAGACATACTGTTCACACTAGAAAAAACCAACAATTTTTCTATCCAGTTAGAAACTCTACGATAGCGGTTGCAAATAATTTGGTTCTAACCTTGACGCCATTCGTCCAATAAGTCTTCTTCATCGCTCAGCCTGCGCCTCCGTCTGAGTCTCTGTACATGACAGGAATCTGACCAAGGGAACATTACACCACAATCACTTCGCACTTCCCGATTTTACAACTTGAATCCACAACTGTCATTCGAACTTTGTTTTAGTTATAAATTGTTCTAACAGCACTTTCAAAACTAAATACATTAATATTAAGTAAATATGCAGATTAATTAATGTTTATACATTACATTCCAGCACTTTACCGAACACTTTTTGGAACACACAACTGTTTTTGTCTACATTAGAACTACATTATTTACACTTGATAGTGTACAGTTGTCTTGTTCTGTCAAACTCTCGGTTCCCTCGCCTACAAGAAACAATCAGGCTTTCAATCTGCTTGTCAAGACTCTTGTCTATACACGACTGACCAGCAGGTTTTTCTTTAACAAAAATAAAAAAAGCTGTTGAGATATACAAATATTGAAAAATTAAATTTTGAGTTTAAAATGCAAAGTTGAAAGGCACAAACTAATCCTCTTGTTAGCAAAGTTCCATTGAAAAATAGCCTATTATAGTAGCTATCATGAGAAACCCAAACCTGGAACCATGAAATAGTCAATAATGACCTCTAGAATGTTTTGTGTGTGTGTGTGTGTGTGTGTGTGTGTGTGTGTGTGTGTGTGTGTGTTTCAGCAGCAAATTCCTTATCCAGTAAGTTCTGTTAAACCTATTTCATAACGGTAGCTATACATTTTTTTACACTTTTTTAAAAATCTGATTTTACCACTGTAATCAGCTAGCATTTTAAATTTCCAAACTTCATATGAAGTAGATTTTCATGCTTATTACATAGAATGATTAAATCAGATTTTCAAAAGTTTAAAATGTAAAAACAGTCAGGTTCATTTTTGTTGTAGTTTTGTACAAATAAAATTGTATAATAAAAATTGTAAAGTAAAAAAAAATTGCTAATTGGAATGTTCATTTATATGGCATTAACTTTTAGTTACTTTAAATTCGCTTTTGTCAGACGAACAAGATATCTATTTACCATGATTACTGTAAATGCTTTGTAGGCAAAAAAATTTTTAAATCGATCTTAAAGGTATAATTTTCTGTAGAAAAACTTAATGTTGTTTGATAAATCACTTACTTCTCACTGACTCCATCTTAAGTGTTTTAAAAGCAAAACAAATCTATTACAACCAATCAGTCTGGTACATATTAAGGAGATTAAAGTTTAATAATCAACTGTTATTGGAAGTCATGGACAATGGCAATAATAAACGTAACAGCGTTTGTCACAATACCAGCACACAATCATCATCACTTTAATATTGGCCAAGTCAACACCTGCCACAGACTGAATTAATTCAATGGACACTAGAGCATAAAGAAGCTTTCACTACATTCCTGTGGTTTGAGTAACAATGATTTTATCTGTGCACTGTACAGAGATAAGGAAAGCCTACAATACGGTAGATAATGTTGAAGAGGTAGGGAACAAATTAATGTACAGTGATTCTGTTCAAGAATAAATAAAATGGTGCAAAATCGTGCACAAATTTTTAGCATCAAATTTATGTTTAAAATAAACTCAAACTGAACTTATTCATAAATTCATAACCACACAGATGTATATTTGTAATTGTCAAAAAAAAAAATAATTTTTTTAGTTATTTTCAAATTGTAAATTCTGCTGTTTCAAATTTTTTACACTGGCTTGTGACATGAATGAAGATAGTTTACATCAGGCTTAAAATTTTAGCAAAATGTGATGAAACAATTGTTTACTTTTTTCTTCCCGATAGTTTCCGAACCCAACTTTTTATGATTTAGGGACAAAGCCACCTATACGTTTTGTTATAGTGTACTCACGCATGAATAGTCTACACTACACCAAAATCATTTACAGTTAAGAAAGTTTTCACTTTTTAAATTCAAAAAAACTTTTTAAAAATAGTTCTGAGATATGGTCAAACTGCACCACACACACACACCAAGTAAATACACACCATTATTCAGGAAACCTGAAAGCAGGTACATACTGTCGAAACATCAAGATAAATTTTTTTCACAATCAGCAAAGTTTTTATACCGCATAGAGAAAAAAGTAATAAACATGTATAGATGATCAAAATTTAAGAAAAACATGTTATATTTGTTTTAAAAAAGTTGGGACACTTAGATTGTCACAATTAAAATAACCTAATTTCAAAACCAACTCTGAAACATGTTTTAAGTGCACAATAATCTAGCCTACATTTGTTCCTAGGCAGAAGTGGGTATACGTGCAAACTGTCATATTCACAGTATCTACGCCTATGTAGCTAATTATTGTCTTTGCGATAATTTTTATTACATATCATGCTCAAGCATTTGTCACACTTGTTATCTTTAACAGGGAAACTATACAGAAATTACAGCCTGTGCTACGTTTATATTTTATTATAATAATTCATACTTCATAACATATAAATTTCAATTTGTTTTTACCTAATATTTGAAAGTTATTGCATTTTTACTATTTTTAAAATATACATAAAAATAAATGGTGCAAAACATTATACTAACTTTCTAACAAATGCTATTTCCTTTTGAAAAAAAACTGAAAAGAAGTATAATTTCATAAAATTGTTTAATCATATTAGATAAATATATAAAGTTCATTTTATTTTTTTTTTACTATGACACCACATTTTTTCTAGTGAAAAAGTAAAAAATACTAAACAAAATTTGATGATGCTTTTGTCATGAAAAAATGACAAAAAATATTACAAAAAATATTACCTACAACACTAACAACATTCTAACTAACAACTTTCTTTGTATTTTACGAAAGCTAGATATTAATTTTGTTGACCTAAGAAAATTTTTGCTTTCTCACTGTACAAAGCAGTGATCATGCAAAAAAGTTATTTTGACATTTTGGTGTAGTTCACACGTTCAGACCCCATGAGTTTGAAAAAAGTAGTTTGTCCATCCATCTGTGTCTTTGTGTTAATTTTTTAACATCTGTGGATCACTGGACACTAAACTAAATAAACAAATTTGATAAAATTTGACATGTAGGTATTGTCTGCCCATAACTCACAACCATTTTTTAATTTAAAAAAAAAGAAGTTTTTTGAAATCCGTTTTTGGTCAACAACCTTATTCCAACGACTTTTATTAAATTTTGCTTTAAACATAGTCGTCATACTCCCAAAAATTCTATTCAAGGGTTATAAAAAAAAGAAATTAAAAATCTGACAAATTTTTCAGGGTTTCAAATTTAAAATAAAATAAAATTGTGTTTGGAAGTACATAAAAAAGCACATAAATAAGCCCTGAATGCTGTCGGGTTTATATATATTATTCACACCACAAAATTAAATTTCAAATTTGATGCATTAACTGAGCTACAAATATACATATATGAACAAAATCTGATGAACTGATTTTGAGAAATTAGGCCAAATTTCTTGTTTTTCCTTGTTTTTTGCAGTCACTTCCAAATCACATTTTGGAGAAAAACTGAAAGTGAGAAAGTTTGTGTAATGTTTTTGCACCATTCATTTTCTTTATTACTATTCGTGTAAATGAAAGAAAATATTAAGATAACAAATAATTAATCACAACTGCTGATAAGATACTACAGTGCAATCATCTTGCGATAACAGTATTGTCATTATAGGCTTTATTGCAAAAGGCAGACATTAATTTCATTTTTCCTTTTAAAATTTACACGTTATCATTTTAAATCACTTAAGTGTATATCATAATAATATTTGGTAATTTCATCAGTTTCAACAAAAGACTATTTTACTTAACGTACATACAAAAATTAAAATAGGCAACCATTAAACTATAACCTGATTTTATTTATAAACAATGCTCTGAATGTGTTTCTACTAGCTAGCCTACATGAAAATATCAGTCGACTGATACTTTCCCACAAGTCTGTAGCCTTAACAAATTAATTCTGTTTTCTCAAACTGCTTGCTTTTGTCTTTCTTTTTGTGATTCAAAACTCTTTATAACAAAATAGACTTTATTTTTATACACTGACTTAAAGCTTATAAAATTCTCTTTCTTAATTGTATGGAGGCGAGTAATGGAAAACGAAGTGAACTGTCTTTTGGGGCGATGTACAGCTGGAACTTTGACCCTAATAGCTATGAAGACAACAGGAACTCAGAAAAGGACCATTTAACGGAGCTCTGGTGAAGTCACCTCCAATCAATAATCTGCATGGTGATTTTTCAACGATTCATAGAACAAATACAGCCTTGGTAACAAATAAATAGTATGATTTTGTTGTTGTTATTTTAAGGCGAAAAATACACTGAGGCTATTATCGCCTCCCTAAATGTAAGTGTGAGAAAGTCATAAGTGTAGTGTTGTAAGTGTAAGTGTGTATTATACTCGGGTATGCAAGTCACATCTAAATCCTCTCAATAGGTGCAGCTAGTCTGCACCACACCCCCTGCGGGGATAAATAAATAGTATAGATACAGGAGAAAAAAATAAAGACTAAAAGGAAATGAAAAGGCTTTTCAAGAGATTGAAGAGCATGGGAAATTTTTTTATGCCCTGACATCGCTGGCATAGAAGAAGAAGAAATTTTTTTGTGTAACTTTAGGCAGTACAACAGGTTGAACAAACATCTATTTGAAATGCACGACTATTTGAAACATCAGCTAGTCTCCACCACCCTCCTGTGAGGATAAATAAATAGTATGAGATACAGGAGAAAAAAATAAAGACTAAAAGGAAATGAAAAGGCTTTTCAAGAGATTGAAGAGCATGGGAAATTTTTTTATGCCCTGACATCGCTGGCATAGAAGAAAAAGAAATTTTTTTGTGTAACTTTAGGCAGTACAACAGGTTGAACAAATATCTATTTGAAATGCACATGGGCATGTGGAATGTGATTGGCTGCACTTTGGTTCACATTGGTAATTAATCCACAAAAAATGAAAGTGTTCAAGGTACATATAGGTCTACTGTTTAGCAAGTGTAGTAAAATTTCCATACAGAAATTTAATTAAAGTTTTCTGACAAATGTCCTGTCAAGAAAATGTTGACTGTCAGGAGAAACAAAGATCATGAGTCATGTTTGCTTTACAATCTTTTCTTCACACAGTCTCTCACCAAAAAGGTACAGTTTAATAACCTATTGTACCTCATTGACAACAGAGAATACAGTTTTTGTTTTTCCATGCTATCATTTACATAACATTAACTACCTTACTTCAAGACAGTTATGGCTTATTCTTACCATCATATAATAATGTTCATGCAATAAGAAATATTTATAAATAAAAATTTAACCTTTTTTATAATTTATTTTAAAACTTTTTTTTAGTTGTAATGAAAATGATAAAGTACACCATAAACAGAATGCAAAACAAACTTTATGACCTAGAAAAATAGTAAATGTAAACAAAAATACTTGCAGCCCCTTTGTTTAGTTAGAAGGTAATGAACCTTTGTTTGTAAAATTTATTTTTATTTTGCGAAATAAATATCCCTTTGTCTATTAATAAAACAAATCAAACTTAATTGAGTCAAGTACTTATAATTAGTCTTACAGTCGGTAGAGGGCTAAGTATTTGGCAAATCAGACTTCTTCAAGCGCCTGCCAAATACACACAATAAAGAAACGTGTTCACACATCCGCATTTGCCACATTAAATGTTTTTTGCAATGAAAATAGTGAAGCATGAAAAAAGTATTTTGATTCCATCACAGCTGTTTTAAAATTTAAACATCTGTCACTAAACCCTATCAAATAAAAAGTTAAAATGCAAACTGTTTACTGAAATAGTTTGAAATATGTTAAATTATTTATTTTTGTTTTAATTGAAACCTTATTCTGGATTTATATTTAAAATTATGAAAGACCAAAATAAAATACTTAAATAGAACTGCGAGTAGAACAAGAGATCAATAAATAAGAGATAAAATAATAAGTTTTAAATTTGGAGAGAAGAATTTGCACAAAAAATATAGAAAATGCTTTTGTCAACTGCAGCACACGTTTAAGCCACAAAAATCAATGCATGTTTTTTTTAATTTTTACAATTTTAAGCTTAAAAAATTCAACATCAATGTCACAAGCTTTCACACTTAAAAAATAAACAAATAATTTGCAGATCTGCAAGAAATTGAACAGACAAACCAAAATGTTTGCCTCTCACTCTAGAAAAAAGCATACAGTATGTTCTATAGTTTCTAGGTGGCATATCGTGTGCATCAATCAAGTGTGGGAAATGGATTGAAAGTTAGAAAATATAATTTTTGAAGTAGTAGAAAAAACTCTAAGAGATCACAAAATATTAATAATATATCAGCTTTTATTTTTTGTATACTGTAAAAATGTTGTACAACAAATACCTATACCAAATTTCGACTCTAAATCATAACAATTTCAAAAAGTACGCTAATAATTTTTTAACACAAAACGGAAGACAAATGAAAAAATGATTTTAGATAACCACGGGACTGTTTATTTTGTGCTAAATTATTACTTGAAATTTTGGTGTATGTTTTAAAAAATATTTTCTATTTAACACAACACTATACTTTTAAATTAACTGTACTGTTACTGAATGCTGCTACATTTGTTATATTAAATAATAACTACATTAATTGTAAATTATATTCGTTTAGTGGCAGAATAGAAAGTTTATTAATTACTAAAAATCAAGAATTACTATAAATACACAGATATTCATAAAAACGGACAGAAACATTAATCACTCATAAATTAGCAACAGTTATCTTAAAGCTGTTTTTAGAAAATAATAATGTTTGCTCATTACTTGGCACCCATGTAACTTTGACCTTCAATAGGTAAAATCTATCCCACAGACTGAGCAGAAATAAATTTTAAACTATAACTATGTGTATTTGCAGTTTAACATAAAAATTAAATGTTTAAAAAAATATTTAACAAACAACGTAGTACATAAAAGTTAAAATGTTTATTTATTAGTTCATCTAAAAGGTTAAGTTATCTAAATTTAAAAAAAGTTACTTTATGTTTTCTATAAATAAATTACTAAGTTAGGCCCAATAAACTAGGTACATAAAGAAATTTGGCACAAACTGATCTCACTTTAAATACCAGTATTCTAAAATTTTAAATTGTAATTTAAAAAAAAACATTGACTAACCACAAAAATATCACGGACAATTTCAAAACCAAATGAACAATAAATATTCTTTACCCAGCCAACATATTTTAAGGTTATGTTTATAACATTTGAACACAAACTGAAACTGGATACACTCAGACTACTGTTACATAATTACTAATCTAATATGAAAAAAACACAACACTGTAATATTAGATAATAATCCACTAGTGCATGGAAAACAAATCAGTCTGTAGAAAATCAGCAAGCAGTGATATTGTTGCTAGTGATCTCATAGTGACTGACTGAAGCTAAAATAAAATGAAGCAACCTCCAGCACTGTGCTGTACAAGCTTGTGGCTGGCAGGCTGCCAAAATTGGGTCATGCTGTACCTCTTCCTAAATCCATTCATTTATATTACCTTTTGTTTTAAATATAATAAGGAACATAACAGGGGAAACTATGAATATAAAATCAAAAATAATAAAATGTATTTATCTGATAAAGTTACATTATTTAACAATTTATTAAAATATGAAAAAAAATAACATAAAAGGCAACATAATTTAGAAAAATGTTATTACATTAGTTTCAAATGAATATAAACACATTGAAATTAAAATTATACTGGAAAAAATTGTGCAAAAACATTGTACAGATTACATTTATTCAACTAAATGTACAGTAGACTACAATTTATTAAAAAAAACTGTTAATCAATATCTCTTGACACCTTCTAGTTCAAGGCTTGAATTATATATATATATATATATATATATATATATATATATATATATATATATATATATATATATATATAATTTTGATAAAAATAGGTCAATTGCTTCTTAACAGTACAGTAACATTAAACTATTTATATTTTGTTTTAATTAATTGTTAGATCAACATATTTTTATTTCTATATTGACAAAATAGGGCTTAAAAAATTGTTGTTTGATAAATGCCAACAAAAAGAGTATATACTCATTTAATCTCTAAAAGTGTTTACACATCAACTTGCAGGTAAAAACCAATTTTTTAGACCCACTGGTCTTGAACACAAAATTTTTTTTTTTTTATGAGGATGAATAAAATACAGTACTTGTACTGCATATTTGTATTAATATGAAAGTGAAAATATTTACTATTGCATTAAGTAAAATATAATATGAACATAAAAATATAAAATATGATAAATGTACTGAGATAAAGAGGAATATAAATATTTAGAAAAAATTTTAATACAGAAAAATTACGGCATTTATAAACATACAGAGTGACTCATTAACAACACTGTTATAATTATTGAATAGAGTACTCTATATTTATGAAAAGTAATATACAGCAATATCAATACAAAGGATATATGTTGCCATTACGTCTTAAAACATTACGTACGAAAAATGAAATGTAATATATTTCAATATCAATACTAAGGATACATGGTGCCATTACGTGTTAAAACATTACGTATGAAAAAATATATCTGTCATAAGTCCTTCATGACTTGTATTGCATGTTGTAATTTGATCAATAAAATTTATTAAAATCTTCAAAAAAGTGTTCTCCTTAATTTAGTGATGACACTGCAAATTTATTTCTTTAGTTGTGATATTGTTCGGGCATTATTTTGATAAACATGCGATTTTAAATATCCTCAACAGAAGAAATCGCGTGTTAGGTTACATGACCTTGCCGGTCAGTCATGATTGAACTCAGGTCGGAAATATATTCCTCAACAAGGTTATCATATCATGTGAGATGTAGCAGGTAGCACTATACTGTTGGAACCATAATTGCTCAATATTCACATTATTGAGGTAAGGCCATAAAAATTTCAACCATATTCCCGTAGCATTGTCTATTCACTGTCATGGCATTTCCATCCTCATCTTTAAAACCATCAGGCCCAATGACCTCTCCAGCCCATAATCTACACTACACAGTTACTCTTTGCAGATATATTACCAAAATTATCATCTGCATTTGTCTCTCCAAAATCCATTCAACAAACTGTCTCTGTTACACATGGTCTGTTGGTTTCAGTTTTTGAGTTAACTGAATTTTGTAGGCCTGCATATGCAGATCCTTTGTGAGAATTCACTAAGAGAAGCTTTTAAGATCAATGTCGTCCACCTGTTGTGTACGACAGTGAATTGACTTTTGTGGCTCACAGCAACACTGTCACACACAACTGTGATGTTCTGATCAGACCGACTAGAATGAGAGTACACTGGTATTTTGACGTCTACAATCGAACCCAATGTCTTAAATTTTATCATTAACCTACAAACTGTTGACTTATTAGATGCATTATGACGACCAAGAGCCGTATATGTACACAAAACTTCTATACAGTTTCTGCGTAATACTCACCATATTAATGTGCTTTCACAATTAATATTTGTTGTTCCATTGTAAAGTGTTCCATGATATTTAACCTCAAAGAAAACTGGTTAACAAAGATACAAATAAAATGTTGCCACAGCAACAATGCAGACTTGCAATTAAAACTGGTATTCTTATTGAATCAACTTAAACTTAAATATATTTAAACTATACAATATTTATAAAGTTTTTACACTTATATACTTTGACAATATGAATGTAAATATGAGTGGACTTGAGTGGCACAGAACAGTTTCCTAGAATTATTTACAGGATTAGTTTATAGCACTACTTATAAAATTAATGCTAAAATTAAAACATTTAGCTATTAATAAACATTAATGTATTAATAAATATTCTGTTCATGTAATGGAAGAAGGATCAAGTCACTTAATACTTTTTTTTCTAAAATTAACTGCAGAAACTTTTATGACGATGAAAAAGAAACCTTAAATTTTCATATAAGCAAGTCGATTAATGCTTTATTTTCGGTAAGATAGCATAAATTTCAAAAAATGTTTTACAATTTTGTTAGTTTAGTTCAATTTAAAAATAAAATTATAAGCGCAAAACTTTACTGTCTTTATATAAACACTGCATCAATCGAGGCAATGCTATTTTAGGCAACTGCTATTTTCTTCATTCAAGTTAATTTTGAGGTTATGTGTATTTATTATATAACAAATGAATCCCCATCTCAGCTATCTAATATAAAAAATTAACTTTTAAGAATTACATTTATTTAAAGCTTTTAAATTTGACACAAATTTAACTAACTTAAAATTATTCTACTTTATTTATTTATTTATGTACAACATTTTTAAAAGTACACAATAAAATCCTTATAAATATTTAGAGCAATAGTTACACTTTCTCTGAGTTTTAAAAATCATTGTACATGTTGTAAAATTTCAAGAGTATGGATGGTATGAAAACCAGAGCCAACACACGACTAAACCAAGACATACATTAACTTTTATTTTAATATTGCAACTTATTGTTTGTCTTTCATACACAACACTTTACAAGCATAAAGAAAGATGATTCACAAAGCAGTAAAAGAGATAAAAAAGTGCATGCCTTATATCAAAACATCGAACGTACCAGTAAGGGTGTAAACGTCACAGGTGGGCCTAGCAGGTGCAAGGCCTAGCGAGTGGGGTCTTGTGGCGTAACTAGCCACATCCTCTAGGCCCGCCAGCTTGACTCTTCGTCGCCTGAAACAAAATTTCATTTTCATATTAAAAAAATATATACAATTTTATTGCTCAATTTATGTTGTGTAATTTAAAATTTATTGATTTAATTTTTTTATATTTGGCAAAATTTTTAATATCTGCTGTTACTAAATTTTTGTAAAAAATACATTCATTTACGATAACACTAATCTAAGTCAACTAGTTCCAATTGTGTTTTTTTTTTCTTTTTTTGTTGTCAGCAATCTAAACTAGTAGGAGTTCCTTTTGATTTTTTTTTGCTCCTTTCCATATTCTACCAAAACAATGAAAAACTTCCTGTTCCTTGAGCCCTAGACTATTAGGTTTGACGCTACCTGTCTTTGGTGTAAGATGTGTAGAATTTTTTTTTTTATTAGATATAAGGTCATCTGTTTTTGGTGTAACACACATCTTATAACATACTGTGCATAGTTCATTTTACACCATTTTTTAGCGCATAAACAATTTATTTATGTTTGTTACGCAGGTAAACATATTTTCTTTAAAAAAATTATGATGTGCTGAAAAAAATGTATATAATTAACTTTTGTTCTGGGATAGAATTGGCTGTTCCTCGGGTCCAGGGATTCAGGTTTGTGCCTTCCACAGTGAGCCAGACTGACCCCAATTACAGCGCTACTCTTGAAACTCACTTTAAGAAAGAGCTAAGAACTATTAATATTAAAAGATTTTGTATTATGAATAAAATAAAAAATTAATTTTTTCACTTCACAGAAACGTTACGTAACAGTAGTCAATGTGTTTAAAACAGTTTTAACCTACAAGATACAATTATAATAAACTGTTTTCAGTCAGCCTCTATGGCAACAAATATAACACCAACTTGGAAGTAGATTTGGTCAGGTTCCAAAAGGCAAAGCGGCTGGGCTCATTCACCTTGTGTACTCCCTGCAGTGGGGTGTAGACTAGCTGCACCTATTGAGAGGATTTAGACGTCCCTCACGGTACCCGAGTCTAACACACACTTATACTTACAAAACTACACTTACCACTTTAACACTTTACACTCACACTTACATTTAGGGAGGAGACAATAGCCTGAATGTGCTTTTCGCCTTAAAATAACAACAACAAAAATACCTTTGTGTACAGACTAATACAACATACAAGTTATGGTAATCACACTGGTTAAAAATTATTTTTGATATCTACTTTGCTGTATGTTGTATACAGGAGAAATAAATGTAAAAAAGGTTACATTTTAAAAATTCATCTGAATGTCCACACACAAATTTTATTTAAAAAAAAAACCTATTAATATTTGTTGTGCTCCAATAGATTGGACAATTTTGATTCATTCAACATTTTTTTAAGATCATTTAGATTAAAATTTTCTGAAAATCATAATCAGCTGCAAATATTATCTATCTGAATTTTCAAATTTCATTGGGAATAGGAAAATGAACCCAATGAACCTCAGGCCCAACTAAGTAATTTAAAAATTTTAAATACTAAACAGATTTTAACGCCAATTACAACAGCAAAATCAGATTTTAAAAAAATATAAGATAAAACAAACTGTGAATTGTACAACAATTCTTGTAAAATACATACATGCTTCTATATAAATTAAAATGTTCATTTTTTTGTAATATGTAATACTCTAGATTTTATTACTCTTAGAAATTGAATTCCATCATGTCAGTGAAACTGCTGAATGTAGCTGTTATTGTTCTAGCATTATGATGTTTTGAGATTTGTTTGTTCAACTCTTTATGTTTAACCTTTATTTAATGTCACTATGGTACGTTTTTTCTGAATATCCTTTGTCATAATAAGTTTTGATTTTTTAACTACTTGTGATATTAAAAATTTCTTTAAAAAATTACCCACTAGAGTTTTTTCCTACACCAATACGTTATTCATATTAACTGAGGAAGTAACTAGTTATTTTTCTCAAATTTAGTTTTATAAACACAAAACACGATTGTTCCGAAAAATGTATTTGTATTATTAATTTTTAAAATATGACTTTTTAACCTCTGTTAAAACCCTCGGTTCTTTAGGTTTAAGCCCTAAAAATACAATGTTTCTTAATTTTCTAATTTTACACTTCTAGTGGTTCCATGGTTTTATGCCTACATGAAAACACAGTGCCTTGCTTCTTTAGTGAAACTACAACATAATATTAAAATGTCACATTCACCTTTAAAAGTCCATGTGATGCATATACGTATCCAAGTAAACAAACTGTTTGTAAAGAGGTTCCCAGCATGGCTTTTGTAATTGAGGTCAACACAATCAATGCTGCTCGGCTAACACACTCAAATTATCTGAACTGAATCAAACAGCTTTGTAGGCGCGCTCTCTCAACCTTAACTTTTCAATCAGAAAAAACTAACCTCACTCTTTAAATTTAATCTCAGTATTTGATTTAACTTTGTAAAAAAATCAATTTTAGTAATAGTTTGGGCGTATTTATTACCCAGCAAAATTTGCTCAATAGTTTCAAAATGGCCGTCATTCCATCTTTAAAAATAATAATTTTTATATCCCATTTTTAAACAAATTTGATTTCACTATTGTAATCAGCTTTAGAATTCCCACTAATTCGCATTTTCATTTTTTTTTTTTTAATTCTATTGAAAATACAAAAATGAATCTAATGGTAGTTTTAATGTTGATTATGACAGTGAAATTAGATTTTGAAAGTACTAAATGAAGAGAATTACTGTGATTTTGTTATATTTTAGAAATTCACTTTTATCTTGTTAGCAAGACAGATATGAACCGGGATTATTTTATTTACTGAATTTTAGCATACACCAGTGGTCGGCAAACTTGTCATCCAAAAGAGCCAAATATAAATAACAGAAAATTGAAGTTTATTCAAAGAGCCATTTTTTTTTTAACCTAAGCTTTGCTTTAGTAGAGACATTTTTGTGAAAATAATTACAATTAAAAGTACACTTTCGAGCTTGCCTTTGCTAAATATGTATTAGTTTAACTAACGGTACATTAAATAAAACTTGGTACTATACTTATATAATAATAATATTTATTTAAAAATATAACAACTTAAATAATATAAAATGTATCCTTAAAAAAAACTACAAATACTCCACTAATGTGAACAATGGCCTTGCATTTCCTTGGAAAGTAAGGGTGTCAGGTTTGTATGTTGTCTCTAAATCGGTATAAAGACGTTCGAATTTTGAGCTCCACAATTATTTATTTTTTAAATCCAGCAACTGCATTTCAATATTACCAATATCAGTATTAAAGGGCGAAAACTTTATTTCTGTTACCGTGGCGTTCAGAGGTATTTTAACAAAGACTAACGTCGCGTTGCTGTTTTTAAAGTCATTGAACCTGACGAGAAAAGCTTCCTTCATATTTAACAGTGTTGTTCTGAAATAGCAAATGTCAATATTGGACTTGTTTTTTCGACAATATTTCAACAGGCATGGAAGTGTATTAGAGTTTCTCTTTCAAAATCTTCGGCAAAAGGCAACAATTTGTTTTCGAATGAAATTACTTCTTCTAACATCGAAAAAAATTTCTGTAGGCTTGCGTTTCAAAAAGGCAACTCATCTCTTACAAGGCAAGTTAATACATAATATTCTGTGCCTGTACTAAAGATTTCGTGGAAGAGCCGCAGCCAAGGAGTGAAACAGCCGTATGCGGCTCGCGAGCAGCGGTTTGCCGACCACTGGCATACACTAAACTAAAGTCTGACCAAGAACCACCCTGATGGTATGTTAAGCTCCTGCCACTTTATTAGAAACAAATTAATTACGGTACTATTAAAAATATATTGAACTAATATTCATTCATTAAAAATCTTAATTCAGTTACTTAGAAAACTTAATGTATTGAATTATAATAATTTTAAAAGCCCATTCCTACAAATTTTGATGTCATAAAAACCTTTCTTGTTAGACCTAAAACAATGAAAATTTGCTGCCCCTTGGGCCCTAGGCTATTTAGGTATGAGGCTTGTAAAAAAATAGTAGTATATTATTTCAAATTTTTCAAACTTGCTGTGTCAACCTTGTTAAACTAGACTTGTAAGACTTTCTCATTACCGATATTCTGATGTCTTGGCTCTAGAAACGTAATTTTCAGATTTGTAATTTTTTTCGACTATTGTGCACACTTCGGTTAATGCAGACGATGGGATGATTTATAGCGTATGAAAATGCCAAGCCCTGGCCAGGAATCGAACCCGGGTCCTCGGGGTGAAAGCCCAGTACGCTATCAACTAGGCCACCGAGGTGGCTCAGATTGCCAACTCAATAAACAAACAAGAAAAGTACTTGATTTATTATGGTGATGAAATCAAAGTTTGAAAAGTGAATAATGAAGAGAAGTATTGTGATTTTGTTACATTTCAGAAATTTGCTTTTATATTGTTTACAAGAAAACTATGAGCTGTTTAATTAATTTTAGTGTTACAAATTAACAATGTTAAAGATTGGAATGGCTGCCATTTTAAAACTATTGAACGTTTTGCTGGGTAATAACGTGTCGAAACTATCGCTAAAATCAATATTTGTTTTGCAAAGTTAAAATACAGTAGTCTCGATTAACCAGGTTAATTCTGTTATCTGACATTTTTAAACTGTGCATAATTTGTTAAATAATAAGTGACCTTCTAGACAAAACAAAACACTATAACTGGACATGAGTTATCTACAGCATAGGCGATCACAGCTAACAGTAATTACTACCCTTAGCAAACATTGATAATCGAAAAGTAAACGATTCTATCATCTACTGGAATGAGATAGAAAGACTACAAATAATGTCAACAAATGCGGAAAGAGTGCATGAATGTTTCCATTGTACTTCTCAAACTATTTACGATAGTACCAGTCAGCGTGTAAGTCGGACTAACATTCACGTGAATGCTCAGTGGTGTGCGCCGCGCTCTCGCGTATGTTATACTTCTTAAAAAGTCAAGTACGTAACCTATGTATGTAAAATTTGTATAGGCTCATGCATCAGAGTTAAATAGAAAATTTAAGAATTTGACTACATTTTTAAAAATAATAATAATAATAATTCTGTGCTATAAACAGAGTATAGTATGTTATTTTTATCGATCGTCGTAAGTACTAGTGGTCTACGTTTGTCATCCGTCTGTTCCAGCATAACACCCCAACAGTCCGGAGACAATTCAGTTAACCGTACTCTAATTGAAAGTAAGAAAGTTTGTGCAATATGCCTGCTATTCACCAATATTTGATTAACTTCATTTTTTTATCAATTTATTAGCAAATTTACATTGCAAAATGGGCAGAATATTGCAGCCGCCTCGGTGGCCTACTTGATAGCGTACTGTGCTGTCACCCCGAGGACACGGGTTCGATTCCCAGTGCACAATAGTCGGACGTTAAACACAAAAAAACAAAAAAAGATTCCCGGCCAGGGCTTGGCATTTTCATACGCTATAAATCATCCCATCGTCTGCATTAGCCCAAGTGTGCACAATAGTCGGACGTTAAACACAAAAAAAAATGGAATGGTTATCTTGGTAATAAGCAGATCTGAGCACCAAAACCTCTAGAACATACTGTGATTGATTGTTAAAAATATTATCCATCCTTCTATTTAAAAATGGTAATCATTAAAAATTTTAGAAAATCTTAATTGTTAGTCTTACATTTTTTTAAATGTACCACACTGACTTTACCATCATAATTAGTGTAATATTGCGTGGTATTGAATTACCTAAAAAAAACAACGACAATCGCCATAGTGGATGTAGGAAAGCTAATTTCTATGTACAATGAAAAACGTACTGCCCCTAGGGCCCTGGAATATTAGGTTTCTTTGGCCACCTCAAAGATATGTTGCAGCAAAGGTTTAAAAACTTGTAAATCAAACTGCATAAATTACCATTACAAATTAATTGAAAAAACAAACATGTTGGTAGTTAACGTTTACTTTTACTAAAATTAAAAATGTTTATTTATGCACATTTTAACGCTGATTATTATTGTAAAACAAAATTCTCAAAAAAAAGAGTAAGACAAAGAAATTATAAATTAAATATTGTAGTAGGTGATTTGTTTTGAGATTAATATTTAAATAAATAAATCTGTATTTCAAATCATCTTAAGACTTAGTTTTTTTAAATATCATCAATAATATAGTCCGAACAAAATTGTAGTTATATATACTATATTTTTATAAAATGAAGAATCATTTATAAAACAAATAATAAACAAGTTGTACTTTAATAATATTTTTGATACTTTGTTTCTGTTTCCCTGCCAGCCTTCTAACAGACTTGGATATCACGGAATCAAAAGTCTAAAAATATATTTCGGTATATTTGACTGCAGTCAAGTTAACGACATCACACTTTTCCTGGTTTATAAATATACCAAAGTCCCGACTGACTGCCACTCCTTCTTACAAATATAGGCCTACACTTGTCTCGGTGACAACAGGAAGATTTTATCAACAGAATATTTTATTTAACTCATTCTATTACTTAAAAAAAAACCTAAAAGCAGTCAGTGTTTTATTTTGATCCTTTCAATTCACTCTCAAAATGTAATTTAATTATATTTCAAATTTGCTACACTGACTTAAGTTTTACGAGGTGTGTTCAGAAAGTAACGAGAATTTTTAAATTTCGCGGGCTTGGAGAGTCCGATTGTCAAACTTTTTTTTTATTATTTTGGTATACATGCCCTTGAAGTATGATAAAACTTTCAGCTGTTTTCATTGTTGACTTTGTCTGTGACAGCCACTAAGGTTAGACGTGTTTTTATGAGCTAGGCGATTTTCGTTTGTTAAATGAAATGGATCAAAGAATTTGTATCAAATTTTGCGTAAAAAATGGAATAAAGTGTAACAAAGTGTGTGAAATGTTAACAAAAACCTATGGTAATTCTGCTATGAGTTAAGCAAGAGTTTACGAGTGGTATAAGCGTTTCCAAGAAGGCCATGAAGATGTCTACAACTTCAACGCCGTTTGCGTGAAGCAATCCGAAAAAAAACGCCCGGATCTGTAGAAAAACAATTCATGGCTTTTGCACCACGATAATGCACCAGCTCGCACTTCATTGCTTGTTCGTGAATTTTTGGCCAAAAACAGTACTGTAACGATGCCACAGCCTCCATATTCGCCAAACATGGCTCTGTGTGACTTTTCCTATTTCCAAAAATAAAGAGATTCTTAAAGGACCGTCGTTTTACAGCCGTAGATGACATTAAAAGCTCATCGTTGAAAGAACTAAAGGCTATCTCAAAGATCGAGTTTGAGAAGTGTTTCGAGGATTGGAAGAAGCGCTGGCACAAGTGCATAATCTCCAATGGGGACTATTTTGAAGGCGACAACATCAATGTAGAAGAATAAATAAATATTTTGTTCAAAAAATTAAAATTCTCGTTATTTTCTGAAACACAACTTCATAACATAAGGCTAGAATCTGAGCAAACTTATATAAAATTTTTGAAAAATTAGACAAAATTTCAATTTTATTTTTTTAATTTAATTTTTTTTTTTTTGTAAATAGCAACGTTTTGTTGGCTTACTTACGGATTACAATTTTGATAGACTACTGATTTATATATATGTAGTAATTATGTATAGTAATATATCTGTAATAGTACTACAGATTAGTTAGTTTTTTATACTCTGCAGTGAAATGAACCCATAACCCACATTCACACATACAACCCATGCAAACCCATGTGTGAGAATGAATCCATGCTTTATATACACTGAAAGCAAATATATGTTTATCATCCAGCAAAATTAAAATCTTACTTTTTATCCTACTATGCTTTTTTTAACCTGATTAAAGCTATGTTATAACCATTGTAATCATCAACAAAAATCGCATAAATTATCATTTTAAATTGTCATTAAAAATATGAAAACCTGAAAACGAACTCAATTGTGATCAGGGTTCATTTTCGTATTTTACAGTTATACTCCTGTGTCAAAATATTCACTTATACCAAGTTAATGAATTATGGTAACATTTAGAACTATTTTTATTATACTTTTTTTTTCTTTAAAGTCCAGCTATTGTGCACACTTCGGCTAATGCAGACGAATTTATTATGCTAGTGAGGCAGTTACAAATATGGCAATAATTTTATTGTTCCATTCAGGTGAATATCAATACCCAGTGTTTAATCATGCACTAAAACTAGTTTTGAATATTCAATTTGCCTTTAGAAGTATTTCATAAAAAAAAGCAAATTTATTCACCAGGAAAGAAATTCAGATAGTTTTCATGAATAATTTGAAGATAAAATACAGATCTATAATAATCTATGCTACAGAACTCCACAATATTAAATCATGTATCCCAACCATGTTTAAAAACTGACGGACAGAAACAAATTTTAACACCTCAAAGAGTATTTCAAGTGACTGTGCGATCTATACTGCATAATATCTACTTTCATGTAATATTGAGCCGCCTCGGTGGCCTAGTTGATAGCGTACTGGGCTTTCACCCTGAGGACTCGGGTTCGATTCCCGGCTAGGGCTTGGCATTTTCATACGCTATAAGTCATCCCATCGTCTGCATTAGCCCAATTGTGCACAATAGTCGGACGTTAAAAAAAAAAAAAAAAATTCATGTAATATTAATAAATGCACTTTGGGATATCTTCAAAACATTAGCACACACTGTTCTGTTCAGTGAACAAATCGTTGTCA
The DNA here is from genome assembly GCA_022606455.1 of Callitettix versicolor. Taxonomy (NCBI): domain Eukaryota; kingdom Metazoa; phylum Arthropoda; class Insecta; order Hemiptera; family Cercopidae; genus Callitettix; species Callitettix versicolor. The sequence continues at coordinate 97,577,441 of CM040186.1, read as the reverse complement.
ATTTGTTCTTTTTAAAATGAATAAAAAAAGACAGAAATCACGGAGAGATCTATAACAACATAACTTCAATAATCCAAAAACAAGAAAATTTTATTTGACACACACAGACATAACTTGACCTTAGTATTGCATCTTATTGATTGAATCAGTTACCACTCCTGGTATGTGCCAACTTATTCCAATATGTTCTGTTTCATGAACGTCATGCATAAAAATAGCAACAGCTCCCAACGCAAACAGGAGTGGAAAGAGAAAGTGAAAAAACTGATTTAAAAAATGGCATTGAACGATAAACCAGTGCCAAAAAAAATAGTTAAAACAACTTGTATATCTTCAGACAGCGGCATTCGCACTCTGTGTACAGATTAAAATACTTAAAAGTGTTTAATCTTCTCTTAAGTATTCTAGGCCTATAAAAACATAACGCTAAGATTCGTCTACTTTCAAACAGTTTGATCCTTGACACACATCTATTTTAAAAAAAGTTTAGAAATTATATTCCATAATACATGTTCTGAAATAATGATATTTGTGTACTTTTAGAATATTTTTATTAGTAAATTCCCATTTGAAAATGAGCAATTCGAGCTGCAATAATGACAAGAAATGAGAACTGATAATGATCTTTGAAACATGTCTTCAGGAGTTGTTAATAATTTTGTGCCTGTAATGACACGTTATCGTTATTGTAAAATTCTGGTCTGGTTTGACTCGAAGTTGTTACAAAAATTGATTTTATTTTAATAGCTTGTACATGTACCTTACAAAGTAAAACATCCATTTTAAAATAACAGTTACTCAAAATTATAAACTTTTCTGAAATTCTAGATAAAAAATCAGATTTAAAAAAATGTACATTAAAAAACAAATTTGAAAACATCTTTAACAAAAAAAAATCTTCAATAGTTACCACTTCTAAATTTAAAAAAAAAATTTTGTAAATGAATTTAATCAAAATATATATATATATAAATATATATTTTTAATCATATAATATATATATATATATATATATATATATATATATATATATATATATATATATATATATATATATATATATATTATATGGACACAACATTATATATATATATAGACAAAGACCAGCAAAACATGGGTTTAGGTCTTACAATGAAGATTGCTTCAAATAGAAATTCACTGAAAAAAATAATGTTGTGAAATCAATGAATGATTATGATCAATGATGAAATCAAATGATTAGTTATATAGTTACAGTGGCTTAATAACGCAGGAAAAAGTTTGTTTATGAAATTTCTGTTTGACACAGTAGAATATTTTATAGCAATAAAATAAAATGAAATTAATAAAGATAAATATAATAAAATTATGTACAAACCATGATATTATGTATGCTAGAACAGACAGCATCTTAAGGAAATGATGTTAGGTTAAACATTTAAAAACTGATGACTTGTTTTCAATTGCAACATAAACTTTACAAATTTCTTAACAGCAAGTCGTAACAGCCAATCAACGATGTTCATTGCAGTAAATGTTGTGTTGGTTAGAATAACCACAAAATTAATCACTGGCTAATATCACTTTTTCGTCACACGTACGCCTAAGTCTTTATATGTAAATTGTATAGCTTGCAATCTTAAAACGGACTTTGTTAAAAAACACACAGTTGAATAAAAAATATGATGAATATAAACAGTTTGAAATACAAATTTTCGGATAGACTAATTAAGCAAGGTATGTTACCAGTACAATTAATTTTAATCTATTATTATTTAAATAAATAATTATACCAATAAATTTAAAATACTAAAACATATTGGTTTTTAATTTTTTGCTCAAAAGGCAAGATGATTTAGAACACCAATACTGCACTACAAAACTGCACTCAAAGACTGCAGAGCATGAAGTACAGGTTATTTTAAAGTCACAGTGTTGAAAAAAATATATTAGTTAATTTTTCAATAACAAATATTTTTTTAAATTAATTTTCTAGTAAAATAAAAAGCATACTAATAGCATTATCATCAATTTTTTTTCTGCAAAAGGAGATTATAGAAAAGATTTCTTTGTTTATAAGAATATGAACTAATAAGTTTAAATCTAACATTCTTGGATTCTAATACCCCCAGTACAGTTTTCAGTTGAGAAAAAGTTGGTCCAGAATTATGACACATTTATGTACACAGACCCTGGCTTGAGGCGTTTTCGCTTTCCTTCTCCTGATTTGGAAAGGTGGTTGTAACTGGCATGATATGTTGGAGAAGGTCTGGTTAGGATACAAAATTTTGAAATTTAACCTCTTTTAAAGCATTTTAAAACCATGTATCAAAACAAAGTGAAATTTATCAAAACAAAATTTTACTGTGTCTATGAAAATAGAGATATCAAGAACGGCAGTATAAATTTCAAAATTACACTTAAAACTGTTGTACTTTTGGTGTCGCCAAAATCACAAAAATGAGCAAAATTTTAGTCCATAAAAATAAAATTGATTGCTAAAAGTTTGAATTCCTCATGGAAAATATATTTTCATATATTCATTGTCATTAAGTAGAAAAATGGACTCATTAAATAGTGTATTATAACACCAATTTAGCTAAAACTTATCTGGGACTATTACCAATCTATTGAGCAACTAAATATAAATTCCTGATAGTCTAATAATTAGAAGACATATCTGTTCTTGAAAATGACTATAATGTAATGATCAAATGGATTTCTTAGAACCAACCCTTTTCACTATTTAAACTCAAATTTCTATTTGAACATCAGTCCATAGTAATAAGAGATATGCTTGCTCTTGAAAATGACTAATGAATGACTAAATAGATTTCTCAGAACCAATCCTGTTGATTGTTTAAAGTCACAGATCTATTTGAGCATTAGTCACATTATTAGAAGAATAAGAGATATGTTTGTCCTTGAAAATGACTATAAAGTAATGACCAAACTGATTTCTCAAAACGAAACCTTTTGATTCCTTAAACTCAAATAACTATTTTAGCATTAATACTAAAAACTGCAAATACAGTACAAGCTTTGTAACACGTTTTGATCAATTAAGGTCAAATTTACATGGAACAATATGGGCATGGGATAATGATAAATATTTCAGAACAAAGCGACAATTAAAACAAGAGATACATGCATGTGCATTCCTGCATATACATAGGACATTGTTTTGATTACAAATGGACAATGCACAGACAGCAAACGAACACAACTAAAAATGTTTACCGACTCGTGTAACAAATTTTGTTAGGTAAACATTTTTCTTCTTTATTAATTAACACTAAGCTATTGTTTATTGAGGAATAACTATGACGACTAAAAATTTTATACAACTATTTTTTTGTTATAATTGTTATTATCTTCGAGGTTACTTTCACACCACAGCAAAATACTGTTTAAGTCCATTAATTAAACTAAAAATACACCATTAATAATAGAGTTGAAAACGTAATACAATTTTAAAAATGAAAAAGATTAAAGAACTATTTAGAGAGTTGAAAACAAGTATTACACAGAAAATAAATGTCTCACAGAGCGACCTAATACACACGAAGGGAAATGATGTCATACTTAATTGTGTGTTTTGTTCTACACTCAATGGGAAGGTCAAAATACCACACGAAAAGCTTCTACAGTTGTAGCTTTAAACAGCATTATAGGCTACTTAAATACTTACTTAATACTTAAATGCTTTTATATAAATGCTTAAATACTTACTGCACTTTAAATGCTTAAATACTTAAATGCATGCATTTCCGATTAATTCTATTAAAACTTTACAGATCATTCAAGGAAAAATTTTACAAATGTCCTGTGAAATTTTCAACCTTCTAGAACTGAAATTACTAAAACTTTTCCCAGTTTAAGCATATTTCACAAAAAAGATAAGAAGTACACCATATGCAAAGAAATTTACGAGTTTGAGCATAAATCAACACGAAGCAAAAGCACATCCCTTGCTAATTCTACTTCATTTTTTTTCCATTTTCAAATTTTGTAGAAAAAAAAAAAACTTATTTGTATGTTAAAGTAAATTTATTATTTCGTTTATATCTTTATCCATAGAATATGGTCACTTTAGTGGGTCTTGAGAATACTTGTCTTAGAAACTTGAAATGTGAGACAATTTGCTTAAACTCAAGAAAAATATTTTATTGTAAGATGAACAAATAAACAACATGAATACAGTTTGTATAGGGCTGGTATGTCGAGATGGCTAAGACAAAAGTTAACCTGGTGCATCTTTGAATTTGCGTACCTCAAGGTCATAGGTTCAAGACTACAGTTACAGCTGTATGCTTTCTGTTAAAGCCTTGCCCTCATTAGTCTAGGCTACTTAGTATAGTATCATTCAGTATAGATATTAAGTAAAAAAAACTTTTAATTTATATGTATGTAAACAAATACCTTATAATATTATTAAATAAGCAATAATAATTTTGTGTGTGTGTGTGTGTGTGTGTGTGTGTGTGTAATTCTTCTTCTTTGAAGATTCTCTCCAATCTTTGCCATTAAGGATTTTCTGATGTGATAATTTCATTGGCTTTTTTAAGTACTGTTTTCGAGAAAATTCATTTTCCAACTTTTCTGAAGAATAATTGCCTATGGTCAAGGTATTACTTTCATAAAAAAGTCATTTGCAAAAATCCTAAATAACCTATCAATTAACTTTCTCAAAAATTAATTTGTATTACTGTAAAAAGTATTTACAGTACTTGTTTATATAATAACACAGAATAAGTCTAACAATCTAAAACAAAATTTCAACAGAGCAAGCTCAGTCACCAAGTACTACAGTGCAACAATCTAATCACCTACAATCACACATAACATATGAAACTGGACACAGGATATGTAATAATAATATATAACATAACATATTATAACATTATTATAATATAATTATAACATTATAATTATATTATAATTATAATAATATTATAACATTATAACATAATATATAACATTATTATTATAATCATTATAACATATAATAAGAATACAGTCTGAAATGAATTAAATAAATAGAACTATTGCTTTTACAAGAACTTTATAAGAATATATCTTTCATGTATTATATCTGTATGAATAACAAATCATTTTTACTCTCTACTAAATTAAGTATATAAAGTACTTTAATGTGATTGTGAAAAAAATTTCCTTTAGATTTTGATGGATATTTATGTTTTAAGCCTTCTGAACAAAAAAAATGTGTTTACATGAATGTCTGTCCACCTATGAGCATCACTGGAGATTAAACTGTATGACTGCTTCAATGAAATGTTGCATGTTGATGTGCTTTACAATTTTTTATAAACCACTGGGCAATTAAAAAAAAAAATAACAAAAACTGCAACACAAAAATCGAGGGTGTACAAGTTACAACTATTTGGGAATAACAATTACTAGTGATGAACTCTTGGACACAGCGATAAAAGAACAAAACACCTTGAGAAGAAGAGCAATTAGGATATTGAACAGCATCATATGGGATTAATATATATCAAAAATAAATAAACATAGAATATATAATACAATTATAAATAGTATAATCTCATATAGAAGCAAAGTATGACTACTGAAACAAAAAACAGAACGATGTCTTGAATCTACAGAAATGGACTATTGGCAAAGAGCCACGGGTTAGTCCAAAGGGCAAAAAGATAAAAAATTTAAGAATCATGGATTTTTGAAGCACACGACATCAAGACAAAACAACTTTGAAAGTTTGGTCATGTCCAAACGATGGACAAAAATTTATTTTCCAAAAAGATTTTAAAATGGAAACCACATGGTCACAGAAAAAGAGGAAGACCAAAATATGGTTGGAGAGAAGGAAATTGATAAGGAAGTGAGAGAGAGACAGAGATCAAGATCTATGGAATAACAGAGAAAAATGGAGGCTAGGAATCTGAAGACGTCGGTGAACATTTTAAGGCGAAAAAAAGAAGACAAAAATTAAATTTTCTTAAAATTGTCTTTAATGATTTTCTTTTTGTTCGATTGTGAGAATTCTAAGCCCCATTTTCACACAGACTTTTTGCATGTTAAAATTGTTATCTAAAATTTGCCTTACGCATTCCAAGTCAATTCCTACAGTTTCAATAATTAAACGATTAGTAAACCAACAGTCTGATCGAACCAGATTACCAATTTTTTTAAAAATATTTTTATCCCTATTTTAATGAGGAAGGCCAACCTGGGCAAACATCATCCGAAGATTCTCCTTGACTCATCTTTGAAACACTTAAACTACTCGATAATCTGCTCATGTGATAAACATTCATTGTCATATACTATTTTTAATAAAAGGTAAGTTTCAGTAGCGGTATTTCCAAGTTTCTAATGAAATGGGACACTTCCAACTGGACAACAGTCCATTTGAAATGAAGTTTCAAATGAAGAAAGGTTCACAACAATTATTTGCTCTAACGAAAAACATAATTTTTTCAGAAAACAAAAAAAAACAGATGTAATCCAAATTAAGATCATGGTCAAGTAATGACTACAAAAAACTGCAGTGGGAACAATCGAAAGAGAATGAACCACGCTATACAGATGTTGGTCGTACAAATTTGGTGTATCCGCTATTCTTCCATAGCAGCATTGGTCTCATTATTTAACAACCACAACTTGTATGACTTTTTGACAATCTAAACTTAATAGTATACTAAGGTGAATATTTTTGACAAAGTGTATAGTTCTTTCCCACTGTTTGAAATATTATGCCGAAAAAATTGCAGTGATTATGAAATAATTGATATTAACATTTTTATATTAAGACCATTGATGGATATATTCGTTTTAAGGTCTCCTAAAGTTAAAAAAAAAATGGCTTTGACTTGTATGTCTATTTGTACGTCTGTATATACATTGCTGGATACTAAATGAATGATTTATTTAATTTAAATTTTCAACAATTATTGGTCACACAATTCTGATTTACCAATATAATACAATTTTTGAAATTTAAAAAAATAAGTTTACTCAAAAAAAATTAAAAATTAATTTTTTTTAAATTAGCTCTAACAATTTTCATAAAATTTGCTGAAATGAAGTACCTAAAAGAATGTAGGGGTACAAAACAAAACAACACAAAAAGTTCAAAGATATTGAAGAAAAACTGGAAAATCAGCCCTATTTTACAAATTTGGTCCTATTCATAGATTTTAAGACAAATAACCCAAGTATGTGAAGTCAGTTTTAAGTAAAAGAATTTTATGGTTTAGAAGTGAGTTTCAACAAATCCATTGACAGTCAGGGTTAATTTTCATTTATGTGAGTGTGTGTGTGTGTGTGTGTGTGTGTGAGAGAGAGAGAGAGAGTGAGTGTGTGTAAAAAAAACCTAGATTTTACTTTTTAAAAAATTTTGAGGATCACTACAAATTAAATTTGTACTCATATTATAATGATTAAGGTTAAATTCTTACCAAAATTGAATTTGAATATGCTTGCTGCAACAGTAAGCATTACCGACTGATCATTCACACAGTTAAATACTAGACATGGATACTAAAATAATAAACACTTTTGTAACAAAAACATTTGTTAGAAAAGCAATTACAAACGTTATCAATGCTCTCTTATTAAAAGCTACTTAATTTGCTTCACCCGATAGCAATGTTCTAACAGATAAAATGCAATGTGATAATCAAAGAGCTAGAAAATTATTATTTGGCCCAAATACAGCGTATTTTTAATAGTTTCCATTCAAAAATGAGTTACTGGAACCTCCCAGACTCTGAGTGTCCGGTCTGAACATGCAACCACTCAGACCATGAATTGCCCATCAATCTTGACCTCTAGACATGATCTAAGAAGGTTGTTAAGAACTCTCCAAACAATGAAGCAAAAAACGATACATTTCTTTAACTAGAAATAATTAACTGAGGGCTATAAAATGCTCTATGAGGCGGCTAGGCAGCCAATTAACCAAGAACATCAAAGGTCCTTGGTAGCTCACTTAGTTAACTAGAACAATATAATTAAGAGCTGTGAATCACTCATTGAGACGACTTAACACACAATTAAACAGGAATATCAAAGGTCCTTGGTAGCTCACTTGGTTAACTAGAACAATATAATTAAGAGCTGTGAATCACTCATTGAGACGACTTAACATACAATTAACCAGGAATATCAAAGGTCCTTCGTAGCTCACTTGGTTAAGTAGAACAATATAATTAAGAGCTGTGAATCACTCATTGAGATGACTTAACACACAATTAAACAGGAAAATCAAAGGTCCTTCGTAGCTCACTTTGTTAACTAGAACAATATAATTAAGAGCTGTGAATCACTCATTGAGACGACTTAACACACAATTAACCAGGAATATCAAAGGTCCTTTGTAGCTCACTTTGTTAACTAGAACAATATAATTAAGAGCTGTGAATCACTCATTGAGACGACTTAACACACAATTAACCAGGAATATCAAAGGTCCTTCGTAGCTCACTTTGTTAACTAGAACAATATAATTAAGAGCTGTGAATCACTCATTGAGACGACTTAACACACAATTAACCAGGAATATCAAAGTCCTTGGTAGCTCACTTTGTTAACTAGAACAATATAATTAAGAGCTGTGAATCACTCATTGAGACGACTTAACACACAATTAACCAGGAATATCAAAGGTCCTTGGTAGCTCACTTTGTTAACTAGAACAATATAATTAAGAGCTGTGAACCACTCATTGAGACGACTTAACACACAATTAACCAGGAATATCAAAGTCCTTCGTAGCTCACTTTGTTAACTAGAACAATATAATTAAGAGCTTTGAATCACTCATTGAGACGACTTAACACCCAATTAACCAGGAATATCAAAGGTCCTTGGTAGCTCACTTAGTTAACTAGAACAATATAATTAAGAGCTGTGAACCACTCATTGAGACGACTTAACACACAATTAACCAGGAATATCAAAGGTCCTTCGTAGCTCACTTTGTTAACTAGAACAATATAATTAAGAGCTGTGAATCACTCATTGAGACGACTTAACACATAATTAACCAGGAATATCAAAGGTCCTTCGTAGCTCACTTTGTTAATTAGAACAATATAATTAAGAGCTTTGAATCACTCATTGAGACGACTTAACACACAATTAACCAGGAATATCAAAGGTCCTTCGTAGCTCACTTGGTTAACTAGAACAATATAATTAAGAGCTGTGAATCACTCATTGAGATGACTTAACACACAATTAAACAGGAATATCAAAGGTCCTTCGTAGCTCACTTTGTTAACTAGAACAATATAATTAAGAGCTGTGAATCACTCATTGAGACGACTTAACACACAATTAACCAGGAATATCAAAGGTCCTTCGTAGCTCACTTTGTTAACTAGAACAATATAATTAAGAGATGTGAATCACTCATTGAGATGACTTAACACACAATTAAACAGGAATATCAAAGGTCCTTCGTAGCTCACTTTGTTAACTAGAACAATATAATTAAGAGCTGTGAATCACTCATTGAGACGACTTAACACACAATTAACCAGGAATATCAAAGGTCCTTTGTAGCTCACTTTGTTAACTAGAACAATATAATTAAGAGCTGTGAACCACTCATTGAGACGACTTAACACACAATTAACCAGGAATATCAAAGGTCCTTGGTAGCTCACTTAGTTAACTAGAACAATATAATTAAGAGCTTTGAATCACTCATTGAGATGACTTAACACACAATTAACCAGGAATATCAAAGGTCCTTGGTAGCTCACTTGGTTAACTAGAACAAATTAAGAGCTGTGAATCACCCATTGGGACGACTTAACACACAATTAACCAAGAATATCAAAGGTCCTTGGTAGCTCACTTGGTTAACTAGAACAAATTACGAGCTGTGAATCACCCATTGGGACGACTTAACACACAATTAACCAAGAATATCAAAGGTCCTTGGTAGCTCACTTGGTTAACTAGAACAAATTACGAGCTGTGAATCACCCATCGGGACGACTTAACACACAATTAACCAAGAATATCAAAGGTCCTTGGTAGCTCACTTGGTTAACTAGAACAAATTAAGAGCTGTGAACCACTCATTGAGACGACTTAACACACAATTAACCAGGAATATGAAAGGCCCTTGGTAGCTCACTTGGTTAACTAGAACAATATAATTGAGAGCTGTGAATCACTCATTGAGACGACAACACACAATTAACCAGGAATATCAAAGGTCCTTAGTAGCTCACTTGGTTAACTACAACTATTTAACTGAGAGCTGAGAAACTCTCTGAGGCGATTTAACAGATAATTAACCAAAAATGTCAAAGGACCCTGTAGCTCACTTGGGCAACACTCTGTACTTTGGCTGTGTACAATGCAAAAGTATAGGTCAAATCCTATCTATGACAAGGTGCAATATATATTAGCGTATTTTCATGTTGTTGATCATGAAATTCAAATGTTTCAAAGAGAATGTTTTATGTAAACAGGTATAATTTTTAGCTATTTAATTTAAAAAATGTATTGTAATTAGAAATTTAGAAATCTGGCTTTGTGGTGATGTCCAACCTTCTTCTGTCCACCTTTCTTAAAATTTTTAATGTCTGAGTGCCACATATTTGGCTAACATTGCTCGCTTGCATGCTGCGCACACATAAAATTATTTTTATTTATAAAGTTTTGTATATATTATCAGATACCTGTGACTTCATTCACAGACATTCATATAAAAATTCCTTTTCTTATATAAGATTTATATATTTTCATAACAGTTGCTGAATAAGAACTAAATTACACTTTTGTTTTATTTAAATATCTGTTATGAGAATAAGTAAGTCTTGAGAAAAAGGAACTATGATGGGTGATTTGTGCCCTTCAGGAATGGTGTTTCAATAAAAAAAACCTTTTTAGTACGCTTCTACATTACAAAATGAATGTATCTCCAAACTTTCCTCCAGATATTGTAGTTTTCACTGTGCGTTGATGACTCAATCAGGACATTGCATTTTATACAAAGTACTGTATATAACATATAAATATCCAACTTTTTAATTCAGTATTTAACTAAGTAACAGAAAATCATTCTCAATTACATATATTTACTTTCTGAATGCATGTTTGGCAATATATTTTTTTTAAGTTTATATTTTATTTGGTAAATAAGACTTAAGAGTCTGCCATTCTGGCAAATTACTTAAGTTCATCGATTTAGATTTTGTTATAACAATTATTAAATTTGTAAACTGCAGTACAGAATTTGGTTTTAGGAATGTAAAACCATCTGTTTCTTCGTATCTAGTATGAGATTTTAAAAATGGCAAAAAACAAACCTACTGTGTACCTATGTATCTTCATGTAATGTTGTCACATAAACCTACTTCATTTTCCAGAAAACCTTTTGCATTAAAAAGAATAGATATCCTTTACATTTTTTTTCTTGTATGAAACTTACGTCGATGTAAACCTTAAAGGTTTTTCGCCGGAAAAAAAATTGTATGAAATTTAGAACACATTTTAGAAAATTAAATCCATTTTTCTTTAGACTAACCATTTACTCCTTTTACTATTTTATAATTGGGTAAAACATCAACGTTTTTGCAAATAATGGTAATTACTGTACATGGATAAAAAGTTAAACATGAAACATAAGCATAATGTAAGCTTTATATTGATTTAGGTAATTAATAATTGTTTAATATTTCTTTCAACTAGTCATTATTTAAAAATAACTTCTTAGAATGACTTTTGAAACTCAAATAATGCATATAGAATACCTATATCAATTTTCAAATACATATTGACTAAAACTTATTTGACTAAAACATATATAATCACTAAATAGGTATTTAGTGATTCATAAATACCTACAAAAGAATGTTATATAAACTATATACCTTTGTTTGTTTATATATATATATATATATATATATATATATATATATATATATATATATATATATATATATATATATATATATATATATATATATATATATATATATATATATATATATATATATATATCATATATACAAAATTTATGATTTCCATTTAACTTAAAATTTCACCTTTTGCCTTTAAAATTTGTTTTAACTCCTACTATAGACATACATAACTATTAAAATTTAAAGCAATATTTTTTTTTAATTAAGTCATTCAGTAATTTCAGAGATAACATCAAACAATAATTACTACATTTTGTTAAAATTACTGATAGTAGTTTAAGTAGGTAGTTTTTGCAATAACACAAAATAACAGTATGTTTAAAAAAAAATAAAAATAATTTTCATTTTTCTGAGTTATAATCTAATGTTGCATAAACACTACCAATGAAATAAATACTATGTAGTAGTATATCATAAAATTACATAGTGATAGCCCCAAAGGGGGTTATTAGCCCCTTAGGAGTGATAGACCCTAAGGGGGTCTAAACCTATTGAGAGGATTTAGACGTCCCTCACGGTACCCGAGTCTAACACACACTTACACTTACAACACTACATTTGCGGCTTTAACATTTTACACTCACACTTACATTTAGGGCGGCGATAATAGCCTCAATGTGCTTTTTGCCTTAAAAAAAAAAAAAAAATACATAATGACAGAACCAGATTAACATCTAATTACACCTTAGACCAAACTCTGAGATTACACTCTATCGCATGAGACCTCACCACCTGTGCGAGAACTTTAGCATACCTCTTCCTTATTTTTTTCCTCTTCATTTTATAACATCAAACTAATAAATCTCAATAGGCCTACTAGCTATAACGGAAATAAACACAGTCGAGTAGTTACTCTAATTTCACAATACTGAAATGGCTGTTACTGACCTACAAGACGCATGCTATAACTAATGTCTAGGAAATGAACTATGTTATGATAGTATCGCTAGTGTTCATGGTATTTGTAGATTGGTATTTTAGAACTCTAATATTTTCCCCCATAAGAATTTTGTGGAAACACCAATTTAGTACCAAGAAAAGATGTTTTTCTGCTTGTCCTTCTCACAGAAATAGCAACTTCTGATACAATGGAAGTTGTTCTTTAAAAGATTAAAAAGAAATTTACTGTACAATGGAAGGAAAAAACTTTTCAACTCTAGCAAATAAGTAAAATGCTAATATGGATATTATTATAGTCCAAAAAAAAATTATGATGAAAGTATTAATGCTGCCACAATAACGTAAATATCATGAGTTGACATTTTCAAATTGTTTTATTGCATTTCATTTATTTCAATTTTGTTATTTTTTTAACAATAATTCATTTTCATCAAATTAACATGTTTTACCACCTTTGCTTTTTTTCGCAACACTGATTTTATCACACTGATTTTATGTGCCGTTAATTTTTTTTTCACTGTGGTCTGTCACACTTGTACCTAATCAGGGTGTCTACCAGCTCCCTTAAGCAAAAATCAGGGATTTTTTAGAGACATATATTACAAAAACATTGACACCTTGAAATTCTTCCACATTAGCGGCATCGTATATAATATTAGTTCCACGATTAAATACACTAGATGGTATATAATAACTTTTAAATTATGTTCTTTGGAAGCCTACTTTAATTTTTGGCTAATAGAGGCACATTCTACTATTTTGTCAGTATCAAGGCTTATTTATCGGCATTTTACAAAATCACTGAGAAGGGAAGGGAATTATTATTTTCTAGGAAAAGGGGGGATTTAAATTCTAAATTCTGGTATTATTCGTGACACCCGGGACCTTTTGATAAAATCCGTGTCTTTTACGGGACATCGGGGATATCAGGGATTAGTAGACACCCTACTAATTTTTGATGATGGGTTTTGTGTTACAGGCACAACTTCTGACACTTCAGTGCACATGACCTACTCCTCACCACCTTACGCACAATACAAGAAATACACTCAGGGTTTATGGACCCACTGTCTAAAGTCACTGAAGTCAGAATAGCGCTGTAAAGTTTTTATTTTATGTAGTTACCATAGTCAAGAGATAACCATGTAATATAAATTTACAAAATGTAATATTTATAATATTATATTAAAATTTGTATACTGAGGCAAATTTTATAATTTTTAAATTGTTTTAAATCTTTTTTTAATAGTAGATTTGCAACAAATACCATTTTCGATCCTTGTAAATATCAGGAATAATTTTATTAAAGTCTGTTAAATCACACACCTGTATTTTTACCGTTGCTGGATACATGAGATTGTAGGCCTATATTTTTTTGAATAAGTGACTCATTTTTTAATCTCAAATAATAAATATTGAAAGTACTTATTAATAGCAGTTTACACTTTTTACTTGGGCAAAAAACAAATGAGTTCATTAATACTGGTTCTCCTCAGGATTACAACCATAATCATTTATTTATTTTACTTGGCTCAGGCAGTAACAACCAGTCCAAACAGAACATTAACAATTATTGGAAGGTATGTTCCCTCGCTGATTTTTCAAAGAAAAAAACATCATTAAAAAAAGGACACCAACATCATATTTTCACAAGAATAATAAATTTAATCAAACTACTAACAAAATACAATATTACCTGGAACAGGACAAAGAGTGCTTGGAGGTCAAATTTCAGAATGAAAAATAAATTCACATTTCATGATCCTAAGCACACAGATTGCTTGCACCTGTAAAAAATGATAATTATACAATATTATTAACAAAAGTGAAAAAACACTGGTCATTGTTAGTGGCACTTAATTAATGAGAAATCTATAAAAAAAAAAATGCATACTTTGCTCGTTAGAGAAATCTATACTTTCCCACACACTCAAAAAAAACTAAGACATAATGAGTTAAAAAATTTGTAAAGATTTCAAAAAAGGCATTTTTATAGTTAGAGGGCACATGCACTTAATTTTCTCCACAATCATCAAATTTGTAAAAGGCGTTAGAAAACTCTACTTTGTACTTTCCCACACACTCACTGTTTTCAACCAATCAGTGAAAATCTATGATTTTTTTTTGTATATTACTTATTGGATATTTTAGATGTTAGTGTTGTGTACACACAACTAAATAAATCACTGAATATTCTTATTTAAAATTTAATAAGGGCTTGGTGGTCAATGTGACTCAGACATCATTCAGTCTTCTGTGTCTCTGAACTGTTCAATTTAAGGCCATGAGTTCCGAAACACAGTTACTAGCCATTGCTTTATCTTTACCATTAACACCAATCCATTGTCATCATATTCTAAGTGGCATAAAGCATTGAAGTTTAAAAAAATCTAATAAATATATTAACCTTATATTCCCGGTGAGGGCTTGGCATTTTCATACGCTATAAATCATCCCATCGTCTGCATTAGCCCAAGTGTGCACAATAGTCGGACGTTAAACACAAAAAAAAAAATTCTTAGGAATATTCTTTGTTAAATATGTATTTCACACTGAAGACTTACTACAACAGCATGCATACATTTCTAACCATGCTGATTAATTTTAACATACTCAAACCCTTAACGTCTAACAATTTTCTTCTATCATTCAGCAAATCAACCAATTTATGTACTGAAAACAAATAGCATACCTCACCATTGGTAGACTCATAGCCTACAATTTTATTTATTTAAAATTACATCAGTATTTTTTAACAATTATGGTTTTAATTTAGCTTCATTATCGCATAATGTTTTCCAATAATTTATGTTCAATAGCTCAGTTATAACGGTTATTTAGCATCCATAAACATGTTTTTCAATTTAATAAAGCTGCTGTCAAACAGATGATATCAAAACAGAGTGTTTTAATCTAGCCAACCTTATGAAAAGCTGGTAAGGTATAACTAAACTGGCACTGCATTCATTAATTCAAATAATTTAAATAAAAACTATACAGAATTTTTATACTTTGTTTGTTAATATAAAATAATTTATAAAATATTTACAAACCATATTTTGAACATTTTGTCATTTGAAAAAAAATGAATACACAAACAAATAAATACACAGTGTTCTATCTTGTTTTGATATTTTCATACAGAGCAACATCCTTGAACAGACTTAAACATTAAGCCTACTAAAATGACGTGTGTTGAAGCAGTTAAAATTTATGGCTTTAAAACTCTCTTGCTGCATAAAATTTAATCACATTTTTTTGATATTTAAAACTAACCAGTAAAATTTCTTACTTTTTATCCTGACCTTAATTGTTACTATTGATAAACATGTACAAATATCCATGGTATATTTATAACCTTAGACATAAAAAGTTAATTCAAAATTTCCTTGCAGACAGAAAATAGTAAATTCCGTAAAGATAGTAGGCCTGTACCTACCCATGTTTTTATAATTTTAAGAAAAACATGTAAAGTTTTTATATAAGTTTCATCCTTCTAAAACTAATCTGAACTATTTTTAAATTTATGTTAGAGTAATTTTCTAACTTTACAATTGAATGAGTTAATATCTGAAATGAAAACTACAATACTTTTAATACAATACATGTAAGAAGATGTAAAGATTTCAAAAATAGGTTATTTGCTATTCTCAATAGTTTATTGTGAGCTCTCTTATAACTAGTTTAATTTTATACATGGATTATCCAGTTAAGCAAATTTTACACCTATCATCACTGCAGGGCCTAATATTGAAGCTCACTGCAGGAAGGTGCAGACTAGTTGCACCTATTGAGAGGATTTAGACACCTCTCATGGTACACAACACTTACAACACTATATTTATGACTAACACTTTACACTCACACTTACATGTAGGAAGGCAATAATAGCCTCAATGTGCTTTTCGCCTTAAAATTCCAACAAAAAAAAACTATTGAAACTTAATACTTCATAGGCCAAGGGCTTAGACTAGAACCAAAGGGACTTGAGCTTAAAGTGGCATATCTTGGATGGTAATAAAGTTTTAAAAAGTAAACAAACACTATAATAATATAAATAATAAAATAATGATTGCTAAGCCAATCAATAGATAATAAAATGATGTCTTCTATACAGAATCAAAAATTACCACTGACAGGAAATAACTAACCAATATATATTAATCATTAAGTTACAGTAACATAGATAAATACTATAATATAATTGTTTATATAATCACTACCTTAGCAAATCACAAAATGCCTTCTTTTCTGATTCTTATGATTGACAACAATCATATTATACACAACTACACAGTATATCTCACACTCACACACAATTCTTTAATTGTCAGTATAGGCTATGTAACTTATACATAGCTTACTGACTGAACTGAATGTTTTTTAAACAGATTTTTGTAAATGTGCTGTTTTTTCAGTGAATGATGTACAATATTCTTGTAAAAATAAAACTTGCTTTAATTCAAAAATGTTAATTTGACTTGTCTATTATAATGAATTAATTTAATTACCAAACATTTTTTAGTATTAAATCAAATCTATATTAATTAATTCTGATTTTTTTTTTTTTTTTTAGTACATAATACTAATTTTACAAAAATCAAACTGTCAAATTAATTTGTTTTTCTATTCAAAGTTTTTGTTGTAGGAAACTCCTCGGTTTGTTAAATGCTTGTTTTTTTTAAACCTCTGTAACTTATTAAATATAAGTTCATATTTTTGTATTATAATTAACTGTTAATATCTATTCATATTACATATTTGTTAAATAAAAATGGTATTTATTTTTTATGGTACAACTAACCAACTGGGGATAGTTGTATATATCAAGAATCTCTTAATTGTGTATTAAGTAGCTCTACAATTACATTACAATTAAAACCAAATGACTATAGCTTTAGTTAAATTTTGTGGCAAAAATGCTGTATGAAGACATATTGGTCAATTTGTTTAAGATGGTAGATCAGTTAAATTTGGACAAAAAATAGAGGGATCAAAATTTAAATGGCCTGCCAATGATGATATTTCAAACAATGAAGAAAGTGAAATTGAAGTGATATTAAAACGCCCAATCATTACAAGCAAAAACGACAGAATCACCAGTTTTATATTCAGAAAGTAATTTGAAGGACAGATTTTTTTAATATGATTTTTCATTGTGTTAACTACAAAGTTTTTTTTATAAATTTTCAAAATATATTAAAATTACAAATTATAAATGTTGTTTTTGTGCAATATTACAATGTTACTACTGTGTATTTCTTATTTATCACTAATTATATCAAGTAACTCTATGTTAAATACAAGTTTTTCTTTAAAAAAATGTTGGTTTTGCTATTAAAAAGTAAGTAGGCATATGCAGAATTAAATTTCTGATTAATGATAAATTTGCAGAAGGATAAAGTTCAAAAATTCAAAACAAAAAAATGGATTCTATCCTCACTCTCCTTTCTATTTATTTCCTCGAAGGATCGCTGTCATCTTTTTAAACAATTATGTCAATTTATTACTTATAATAAATAATACAGTTGGCACTACCTAATATGTAAAGACTGGAAAACAAAGAAAACTGATTTCCTATTATGGTTTAGTCCTATTGATTCTTATAGTTCCTAATTGGTTTAGTCTATTATGAAGCTGCCTAATTAAGGATAGAGTTAAGATCCAGTATAGGTATTGTGAAGAAGGGGAGACAATTTTGCTTAGGTCAATGGGAACAAAAAATACAAATCTAGCCCTGATTAGACCTAACCTCATTTTGTATCAATAATTAATTTAATTATTGATTAATTATTGATAATTATTGAGACCATTAATTTAAAATGATCTCTTCTTGTTAGTGGTCAGTGTTTTATAACATTACGTTAAAATATATGTTTTTAAATTTTAAAATGCTCTTGCATGTGTTATTATAAGATAATAGGGTAGAAAGGTTCTCACCTTACTTGACATAATGGTTGCTTACAGACCTAGTATCTTCAACAAATAGCAAGTTCAGTAGGCTAACCCAATCATAATATGCAAAACACCTTGGATAAAGGCAGACCTTTACTATGCCCTTATAGGCCTTTATATTGGTAACATTTATATGCATACTGCAAGCTCATAAATTATTATGTTTTCAGCAGAAGTTTTTAGAAAAAAAATTGGTCAGCTAGATATTTTACCCTACCAATCAAGTCTTAAAAATAAGAATATTTTCTTTCTAAACATGGTATTTACTGCAGAGACCTACTAATAAGCACTGATGAACATAATGTCCAACTAAAGTAACCTATATAATAACATAAGACAAAAACATCGTTTTATCTTAAGTAAGGTTATATTTATTTTCATAATAGAAAATTTTATTATCCATGGTGTAAATAGCCTATAAATTACATATTTATAAACTTTTTAATCGATGATACCTACACTTGAAAATGCTACAAAATACTGTTTTTGCTTGGATGCCGCTTTAAACAGTTACCTTTTATCCAAATCTAAAATATTGACAATTCGTTTGATTTTTATGGGTCCCAGTTAAGGTTGGTCAAGGTAACAAAAGATAACTGAATAAACCTGAAAGAAAATGTTACTTAAATTAAATATTCATAAGAAAACAACATCTACCAAAATATACTTACCTAATTTTAACATGAAAATCGAAAATTTACACAACTAAAATAGTTTTTATAACACTAAAACAACTAAACATTATTTACAATTAAAACTGTCTCCAAAAATTTACCAATCCAATGCCACTGCCGTTAGTATAGTAATCTACATAAATTCAATTCTCAGTCTACAGTAGTACAGAACAGCTGTTGTTACATCCGAAACCACTGCCTGTAGAATAACGGAAAACCAATGTAAATTTAAAATTAGTATATTAATTTATATTTTATAAAGTATGATAATTTACTTCTGCACGGTTCTAGATAGCCTCTATTGCAACCACATACACCTCTCCTCATACACAAAAGTAAATGATTCGAAATAGGCTTTTCTTCTTAACCTCTATACTTTTACAATGCCAGTTAACCTATGAGGGCGAGGGATCCCTGTTAATCACTGAGCCTTATCGAAACCTTGTTAATTTAATACTAAAAATAAATAAAAATAAGTTATATGTTTTGATTTTGTTATTCTCAGTATTAGGTTAATAGACATCCTATTAAAATGACCTCATCGTGACCAAAGTTCTTTTAGTTTTCTTTTATGTCAGGTATGGAGGAACATTGCACAAAATGATGAGAAATATAATATGAAGAAAAACAAATTTTAGTTTTTTTATATGTTTAACTCAGTTGTATCTCTAGTAATTATTCTGTTACATTTTGAACCAGATATTCTTTTGGGTATTATTAACAAAGCAAAAGTTGCTAAAAACATTTTCTTGGTTAGAAGTGAATTTTCATAAAAATTTCTGCATGGTTTTATTAGTCATTACAGAAGACGGCAAACGTTAAGTGAGGAAGTTCTAAAATTCAAGTAATTATTTAGCAAGTATTAAAGTATGATATCTAGGGAGTTTTCAAAGTTTGCCTTTGCATGATAGCATATACAGGTTACAAAAATTGGATTTTATATTTAAAATAAGTTTTAAAATAACATTTCTCAATATTTTTGAAATTGAAATTGAATGGTTCTTTTTGGAGAAGTAAATCTGTTTTTATATAAACAATGTTTGTTTGATTAAAATTAAGTTTTTTTAAATTTTTTATACTTAAATTTGTCACTCAACTCTGATGACTTAATTCGGCAATTAACCTTAAAGGTTTTTAGCCCAAAAAAAAAACCATTATTATTATTATATATTCTATTCCACAGGAAGAAGTTTATCAACAACTTCCATAATTATAAACTTATAGGACCTTACATTTTAGATGGGGCATTTTTGTATTTACAGTCTCTACAAGACTGTAGAACTCTTAACAGAGCTTCTTGAAGATAGACCTATTCAAATTAGAACTATGGTAGGAAAATGATTGCTGACTGTGGACCAGTACATTAGCCACCCAGGTCACCAGACCTGACTATGTGCTGATGATCTTGCTGTGGTAATACATGAAAATGGAGGTGTAAAAAACCAACCCAAAAACAAAACAACCTCTGTCTAAGAAGCTGTTTCTCAACATGATAAAAGCAGCAACGCCTTACCTATTAAAGCAAGCCAGACTTTGACGAGGACAAAATTGGGGGTAATTCTAAATTAATTTAAGTACTTTTTAGGGATAACTTACATACTGTATCAAAGACCCATTAATTATGGTTTATGTACAATTAAAAAATGTATTGTAAAATAATTTAAGCATAAAGCTCTTAAACTTTCTCTTGCAATCGTGTTATGTTATGGTATTTTACACTATCAAATAAATATTGCTTACAAAACTGAAATAGTCTAGATATAATGTTATTATATATGAAATTTTACATTTGGCAAAATTGCTGCCTAAAAAATTGGGTACTAATTTTAACCTTTGAAGTGATACCACCGAATTACATTCAATATTTTGGCACATAAACAAATAATATACCTTCAGAATTTTGTCTTCTAACTATCCGTTTTAACAAAATACTTTCACTAATTTTAGAGATTAAAAAAATGCATAAATCTAAAAAAATCCAGTTTTTAGTTTTAAATAGAAAATCAATGGATTTAGGACATATCTTTGTAAAACAATTTTTTTTTTTGTATTGACCTAGGGATCTATTTCTCAAAGTTTGTCAGGTTTCCCATGAATCATCTTATATAAAAATTAGTTCATATGAATTTCATTAGATAGAAGATTAATGTAGTAAACTTAAATTCATAAGGTGTAAGAGTCCTTCTATATTTTTTTAAAAATTTGCAAGCATTTATAGTATATTATAAATTATGTACTTTTAAACATTTTTGTTGTTTTGAAAGAGCAATATCCAAAGTATTAATATTTCTTTGCAGACCTTAATCATGCTGACCTATTATTCTATTTTTCCAAATGTCTTCTTCGAGCTTTTAAGGGATTATAAATAACAATTGGTTCTGTGACAGCAATACATAGTTTTATTGTTTTCAAATTGCATAGTTTGACAGATTCACATTTATTTCAACTACATAATTGGAAATATTAATTAACAATAAGGCCAATTATTTATGTACTATGGATTTTTTTATCATTATTATTTACAAATTGTGACATTTAGAAATTCTACAAATTCTCAAAAATTATTCAATTCAAAATATTATGACTTGTACTGCTCAGTGAGACTATATTCTAATACTGTAAATTTATAGTTACTATTTTTTTCCAATAAGAAACTGAATATTTGTTAATTTATCTGTACAACATAATTTCAAAATTGGTGTTAAATTGGTAGAAATAAGTAAAGCCTACCAGAAATTGAATGAAAGACAAATCTCATTGACCACAAAGTTATAAACAACTAATTTAATAAAAGAAAAATATTCAACTAATTATAGTACTCTACTCAAATTTACATGTTAACATAAAATGTACAACATGCTTAGAAGTATACAACATTAAGCTAATCAACCATAATAATTACATTAATTCTGGAACAGTTTTATTTCAAATTTGTAAGTTAACACATTCTGGGGAAATTTGGGGTGTTGTTCCCAATAACTTTTAAAAATTAATGGTAATTTTTTTTGTCACTAGGATTTTTCTTAATGTTAACCTTGCAACACAAACACACTTGTGAAGTATTTATGTTAATAAACACAAAACAGATTTTACAACACAATATCCAGGAATGCTAAGATTTAAATGGCATATGCTTTCAAGAAAAATTGCAACAATCAGTATGGAAACTAAACAGTATAAATTGATCAACAATAATAATTTGTGGATGTTAATTTACTATACGTATCAGCAAGATTGTATGGCTGGCATAGACTAGACACTGGACACAGTATTAAAAAGTAAATAAGTGTTTATAAATAATGATTGAGAATTTAGTTCTGGTAGACAAAATGCCAGATATTTTTCAATCTAAACATTATTTCTACCAGGAAAATAAAGCCTGATCAGAGTTCACTGAAGCTTAACGTGTCTGCTTAAAAATAAAGTTTTACTTTCTATATGAAGCAGTAATTTCGATTTGGACAATAAAACTGATTAAACTACTCATTATATTATTTAAAAATGTTTAGTGAAAAATAGTTAGCTTTAAAAATATTACTGGAGGATTGAAGCAATATGAAATTAAGAACCATCTAACAACTAGATTGTGATGGGGAAAAGAGAAAAACAAAAGTAATGAAAAGTGATGCGGATTTTTGTGGATTAAAGGCTCCTAGTGTTTACAAAAATTATTTGGATTAGTAAGTGTTCCTTAGAATTAATTGGAGATTGATTCTCGAATGTCAAAGCTGGAAGAAGTGTAGCATAATGAGTAACCATTAATAGTGAATGGTCTATTATTGCTGCCAAACAATGTCATCACATTGACAAAGTCATAATTATTGACAAAACAAGAGATCTTGGAATTTTCCATTTAAGGTTTCTGGTAATTTCTGACAGAGGGTTAAGAAGTGAAATAAGGTTGATCAGCTTTGGAATTCTTAGGGCCACCATCAAGGACGGGTTGATGGTAGTAGTAGTAAAAGGATTGACTGCAGTGCTTCTGCAAACGGGTGTTACTAGACTCTGGATTTGTTGAAGCTAACTAAACAACTTTTTTGCTGTGGAATAATTCCAATCCTTTTTTTTAGTCCTAAGGGGAACTTAATAGAATATTCATTTTAGAAAGATGTACAATTAGAGAGCTAAATTACCCATTGTAATGACTTGTTTAATCTTTCATCTATGAAGGTGCATATGAAAGTAGCTTTTAATACTAATATATATATATATATATATATATATATATATATATATATATATATATATATATATATATATATATATATATATATATATATATTTTATATATATATATATATATATATATATATATATATATATATATATATATATAAGCTAAGAAATCCCAAAGAGAGCAGGGGTAAAATGGACGGAGGAGCGGAAGAGGATCCATGGGGACAGTATGAGGGAGGTGTGGAGGATTGGAAGGAACAAGACATGAGTCGGAGTGCTTTGCGTGATCCAACAGGGTCTATACGCAAATAATAATAATAATATAAGCTAAGATCATTATCGGGGCCCTTTGCAAAATTAAATTAATGATCTCATACCTTATCAAGCATGCAAACTAACAACTTCAGTTTTAAGTCATATTTTTTTTTAAATACAATTTTATTGAATAAACATGCACATAAATATTTTCTAATGTAATTATTATCAAGTTCATGATATTTTATACTTCTGCACATATACTAAAATACTAAATTCATATTTAAACTTACACAAACTCAACTAATTTGGTTGTTTTTAGCTAAACCATTACAGTGTACTACTTACCAATAAATGCATGCATAAGTAAAACAAACAAAACAAAAGGAAAGGAAAAAAGACAAGAAATCGTTTGACAAAATGTTTGTAAAAAATGAAGAATTTATTCGAGGTGTCAGTGAGCAGTACAAGTTCATATTTCTACATCACACATCGGCTACACTATCAAACATTTAGATTGTTTTCTTGTGCTTTGGAATTACTCTTTAAACGTGTCTGACGATTAATAAATTCAATATGAGGTAAACAGTAAAAAGGAGTTACAGATAGAGAATTTGTACACTTGTGGTGTGGGATACCTACAAATGCTAAAGCACATTCATATCTGCTGACAAATATTTTGAAATCCAACTCTAAACTAGTTTAAACACATATTGGTACTTTTTTAAAAAAATAGGCAACCAGTTTCTAAAAAATTGTAATACCAAGTTATTGAACGCACATTTTGTCTTAAAATTTCTGTGGTGTTTGCATATGTACAACCTTACTATTTACAGCATAGTGCAGTTTTTTTTTTTTTAATTTTGTTTTATAAATTCCTATTTGCTTAACCAGTTCAAATCTAAACTAACGTTCGATTAGTTGAAATACAATTTTTGGAAGAACAGAATCATGCACGACTTAACACTTAGAGTCAACTAAGACAATACAAAATTTATTCTAGTTTTTATATATACCAAAATATTACATTAATTTCTTTAAACTATATTGCCAATTATCCGATCAAGTCTTACAAGATGGTTTTTTTGCCTTTTTTTTTTTTTTTTTTTAACACAAAAAGTTTCTACAAACTGAGTATCCTAACAAATACTGTACAAAGATAAATTTAAAGGCAATATCTCATCTAAAATTAAAGATCGGCTAAACGACATTACACTGAATAAAAAAATCAAAGTTCTACTTAACATACATCATTTACACTAAATACCTTAGGTTAACAAACAGATCATAACTGTTAGTATAAATACACACAGTCACATACACACAAAGACACTGGGTGACCTGACCTAATAGATAAGAATACCCCCTTTACCCCCCACTTTATTTACAACTTATCTATATGTACATTGAGGTGTGTTGGTACGAAAGCCAGGCCTTCGGTGAGCAAAAAATAAACTAGAAACACGGACAACCGAGACGGTTACTTTGGGTCTAAGTGCTTCTTTTAATCGTACAAATTTACAAAACTATATATAATAGGTAACAAGAATACAGATTAATTTTTAATTGTAGTCAAAAATATTAGTTAAATGTTTTTATCACCATATTCACAGAAAGAGCGTTTAGCTGTAAGCGTTCTTCTATTCTGTCCCTTTCTTTTCTGTTATGCTTACCGATAACAAAATTACTGACTTAACGATATATCATTGAGCATTTCATATTGTGTTAACTTGGAAGAGTTTTCTTTCTAAATTTGAAAAAAAAATACTGTCTACATTTTACAGAGTATTTACGGTAATACTTTACACTTATCATTTGATTTGTGTGTTGAAAAGAATCTAACCTAAAGAAGTAACGGTATATGAATTCTATTTTGTTTTTAATGAGTTTGAAATATATGCAACAATATATCTACAAACTTTCATTTATTTGGGATTTTCATAGAAAAGAAAATATGGAAAACAGAAATAATTTAAACATCTACATAAAATTAGGCCAATCACTGAAATAAGACATCACTTATGGGCCAAAACAGTTGCTAAAACACGTCTCACATAAAACTTAATTAAACTGCATTTCTTGTATTTTAACCCTGTAATTTAAATGTTTTATTAAATTTAACTTTGAGTCCCAAGAGATTGACATTTTTAGATATATTAACAGTATTTAACAAAATTTAAGAGTTTGAAAAATTAAAAAAAAGAAATTTAAGAGAAAATCATATTATTATTTAATTGCATTATCACTGTTGGAAATACAGTACAGAATAGCTTTTCTAAAGATACATAATATTATCTACCACAAAGATTAAACTGTAGACAATAAACCAACATTGAAAGCAAATGACATTTTTTTATGAAATAATTAATAAATGCATTATTATGGCATTACAATTTGGTGGTTATAATTACAATTTTAATACTTATTTTTCTACATCATTAATAATTAATATTGTTATAAACATACCAAATATTTAACTTGAAATCTGTTTGCTCAGTTACCAGTCTCAAATTTTAATCATAATAAAAAAATCGAACTCTTCGCAAGTATTAAAGTGTTTTTTGACAGTTCCAGACAATGTTTCATACTATGTTCCAATCAGTTTCATACAATTAAACTCTCATACAACTGATCAAAATGTCTATTGGTACTGTGTAATTTGACAGTTGTTTTTTTAATTTAATTTTTATAAAACAGATTTGTTTGTAAAAAAAAAGTAAAAAATTGAAATACTTGTTGAATATTGTTGAACTTTTAAACTACTTCGTTTTATGAACAAAGAAGTGGTCATGATATGAATTTCATTCTAGTGTGTATGTGTGTGCACAAGTTATGGAACATAGATTAATTTGCTTTCACAGCTGAAACAAGGAACAGTGTTCTTAACTGTTCAGATCTTTAAAAAACGTTATGAATTATACAGAACTTTGTATGGAACAAACCAGGACATTATTTCATACAAATTTTCCAACTGTAAACACATCTTTAAACTAAACGTAGAACCAAAAGTCCTTATGATGTAATCGTTGATTGCGTTTAAATTTACAAGTGTAAATACAAATAGACAATGAACATTTGTTACAGAAATTAAAATCCATAAATGGGCAAAGTGAACTGAACCTTCGAGGAATGCATATTACATAGGTAGGTAAAAATGGCAGTGATTTCGTTCAGTCTAAAAAAAGTTTCACAAAACTGAAAATTACAAATAATCTTTTATAAATTGTAGATGAGACAGAATAAAAATAATCAATGCCCTTAAAATTAACAAAGAAAACTGTAAGCTTATAGGAAACACAAATTACACTACCCGGTGAGCTACCCTAACCTAACCCAACCTTAGCTTCCGACTATTGAGATCTTTGGGAAATATGAACAATGTGATTTTTGTAAACACAGTCTAAAGTGAGCTGCAAACACATGACACGGCTTCTTTCAAGTTATTTACAAATTAAAACTTACAACTAAACAATAAGCCTAAAATAAAAGTTATACAGTTTTAACTACAGTACAATAGTGTTAGTAAAAAATGCACAATTTTACTTCACAAATCAAATCATTGTTGGTTTTTTTTACATAGTGATAATACCAAGACTTATAATCTGCACTATTTTTTGAAAAATTTAAAAACTATACTACAAAATATTTAGAGAATCAGTAATACAAAATATTTTAAAACTTCAAATATTTTATGCAAACTATGTAAGACCAGCCAGTTGGATTCAATAAAAGAAAAGTTTTTTATGTAATATTACTTTCAAACTAAAAAAAATATTTTAAAAATTACACAATTAACATTTTTTAAAACAAATAGTATTTAGAGTAATTTATTTATGGTTTGAATGTTTCTAAAAAAATTTATCTTTTTCCTACTTCAATTTTAATTATATCTGCAAATACTTTTCTGTTTTTTGTTTTATTATTTTTTATTTTATTTATATAGCCTGTGCGCATAGAAAATGGCCTGCTAAGAATACCAATAGGACAGAGAAAAAATTGTGAATGAGAGGTCGAGCCCTTATTCTCTCATCCCTACTTCCTTCTTCTGTCCTTTACTAAAGCTAAAGCTGAGTACTGAATACCACTTGTCAGCCGATAATCTTAATAATTTAAGAGTCACAATAGGCCAAATACTTTCTTGAGATATTTGATGTGAAAAAATTAAAATGGTAGAAATTTTGAAAATATCTGAAATAATCTTTGTTTTATGGAATGTTTATAGAACGCTGTTTTATTGAAAATTTAAACTTGAGCCTATATATTTTCAAAGTTGTAATGTTTGGAAAACAAAATGGCAAGTGGTCAGAGAACGGAGCATTTCTGAACTAAGTTTAATGAAATGTGTTATTTATTTTAAATAGGAGAATGAACTCTATGAATGCGATGGGAAAACTTACACCATATACAAATTTAAATAATTGTCATTATTCAGTGTTTTATTTTTTATTTAGGCCTACTATTGTTTAATTATTTTTATAAAGTTCTATTGATGTAAAAAAAAATATCATTCCTCGGTTTGTACAACAGAATATGTAAGTCAGCAATAAAGCTGGATAAAATAGCCATTTAAACCAATATGTTAACACGAAGATGTAAGCATCGATAAAATCAACAGTAAACAGTTAGTAGACTGGCCGATGTCTGTGTCACTGGACTGTTGGAAGGAGCTCAAGCAGAATTCTCCGACATATGAAATTCTCATGCAGGCTGCTTACTATGCTTATATAATATTGAAGATACAAAAATAGTGCAGATGTTAAAATATACACTAAAGTTACTAATTACACCTATTGAGATATCAGAAGATATATGAAAAACTTTAAAATATAATTAATACACATTTTTCAGAGTTACCGTCCTGTATCATTCCTTCTACAAAAATTCAAAATTGTTTTATTAGTACCCAGTAATAAATCATTTCTTGTTACTGTTACTTATTAGTGGTAATGAAAAAATATGTGTTATACTGTAACACATACAACAGGTTCTTTACTATTTATAATCACATGAATATGAACCAAAAGACCTAAATTAAAACTAATAAATTAGTCATTTTAGAAGGAAAGATGCAAAATTATAGAGATTAAAAAGCAAATTCACATACATTTTACAAGACCAAAAAAAAATTACTATAAATATTTCCTTTATTTATATATTAGTATTACCTCCTACTAGAACATTTATAGGCAAATAATTCTAAATACAAACAATTTTCGAAATTCGAACTAGTAAGTTTGAAAGAGTGAAATTATTACATTTAGATATAAACATTTAATAACAAAATGTCGAAGCCATGCCACATTTTGCCGAAAGAGTAAAAGCGTACAAATTATATACATATTGATATCAGAATTAATTGCAAATTTTAATAGTCATGAACACCAATTAACAAATCTTTAATTCATCTCTTCAACTCGTTATTCAGATGATTAAAAAAAACTACTTTCGTTTTTACAAATATACCGTTAAATGGTATTATTAGACCTAAAAAATTACCACTAAGTCTTTCCAAGTATCAGACAATAATAATTAACCTAGCCCTGTCCACTGGTTACACCACTCTGTTCTTCTCATCAAAGCTACATTTTGTCTTTTTATAATTATCAAATTCTACCAATCATAAACCACAACATTTACCAGTCTTTGATCAGTCCATAAATAATTGTTTGAAAACAAATTATTCAAAACATAAAACGATAAAATTACTCACACTAATAAAAATACATCAATATATTTTTTTAAAATGTTACACAAAAAAAGTCATAAAACAAACACAAGTTCAGAAATCAATTGTCTAAAATAATGTTGTTTTTATATCAACCATTGTGTTCATTTACTAGACTATATATACATTAATACCTGAATTATCATTTTTACTGACCACAAGGATGCACTTTAATATAAAAAAGAAAGTGTTTTTTCAATTAACTATGTCCATTCGTGGAAAAATCAACCAATCAATTGTCAGCCCTCATCGGAATAACAATCTAGGTTGTAGGTAGCGTCACTCCCATTGGTGTGGAGAGGGGGGCAATTCCGATGGATGCGCTACAGTTGAACTGGAAAGTCAAAAACAAATACTGTTTAGCATTTTATGTGGATATGAACAGCAAGTCTATTTTACAGTCTATTTTAAATAATGATCAGTAACCCTGTACTGCGGAGGGAGAGGGGCACAAATACCAACGGGTGCAACAAATCCTGGATTGAAAAACATGGTGCAATGAAAGTCAAGCTGGCCAGTAATCCAACCGTTAAGAATGGCAGGGAGGTTCACTCATCCTACTGCCAGCTAGTGACATTCGCTCAAGTGTACAAATATGATCTTAAGTCCCATGCAACAACTTCCCTATGTCCAAACTTTGTTTCAGCAAATGTAATTAGATGGCAGAAGTTTGGATGTTTGATGCAAAATATCACAGGTCAGAAAAAAGTGTGTGTGTGTGTGTGTGTGTGTGTGTGTGTGTGTGTGTGTGTGTGTGTGTGTGTGTGTGTGTGTGTGTGTGTGTGTGTGTGTGTGTGTGTGTGTGTGTGTGTGTGTGTGTGTGTGTGTGTGTGTGCGTGTGTATGTGTGCATGTGAACTTCAAGCTGACCTGTAGTTCAGTCAGCAGAGCGGCGAAAAGATACACCCACCCACCTTATTGTCATCTGGTGTCCTTTGCTGAAGAACATAAATATACTCAAAATACTACGTATAAAAATATACTGTCCAAAAACTAATTTTTTTATCAAAATTTTCTTGACAGAAAGTTCGAAATTAACTCTACCGGCTGAATTACCAGACAGTTTTATGTTAATAATGTTCATACTGGGCAAAAATGAGATTAAGATACAATAATATATAGATAGCGAACTTTTATTTATCATTCTATGTTGTTGGTAATTCAGCAATTCAGAGAAGAAGTGCTACTAACTCATTTCTCTGCCTCTGCAGTGTAGGCCAGGGGAGGGATACTAGTTACGCTAACAATTATAAACAGATTAACAGTAATTCCCATTGCCATTTAAAAACATTTTATTTTTTTAAAAACATAAAATAAAAAGATTTTTTTTTTTGGTGTTTAATGTCCAACTATTGTGCATACTTGGGCTAATGCAGAAGATGGGATGATGTATATAGTGTATGAAAATGCCAAGCCCTCGCCGGGAATCGAACCCGGGTCCTCGGGTGAAAGCCTAGTACGCTATCCACTAAACCACCAACTTAATATAGACCACCGAGGCGGCTTGCAAATATTGAATCTTAAAATAAAAAGAACAAAAAAATAATTATATAATTTCAATTTTTTAAAAATATTAACTAATTCTAAACGACAACAGTTCAAAAAATTTGAAAATATTAAAACAACTGAACGAAAAGCACATCATTGGATAAAAGTAAGGTTAGGAGAAAGAATTTAAAAAGAAATATATTTTTATTTAAACTTAAATTGTTTTATAGACAAATTTATTATAGGCTATTTACTGACTATGGATTTCGTGTAACATAAACAAATGGTGATATAGATGGAGTAAGAAAGAAGGGGCAGAATTCAATTCTGGATGTGGGATGTACAAGTAGACTCAAAAATCTCAGAATGTGGGACTGAAGATCAACTGAAGCTCAAAGACAGGTAAGCCTTTGGAGAAAGCTAAAGGAAGCACTGACTTGTAACCTTTCAGACACACATATACTAAGCATGTATTTCAAACACAGTAATTTATGATTGTAAAACAATTACAACGCTATGAACAGAATGACATTTATACTAGCTGTTTTCCCTCTTAAATTTATCTATGATTCTTTTACTTCTATGAATTTCATCAATCTCTAAACAAGCTATAAAATTCCTTCCAATAAGAAATTTTGTTGTGTTTTGTGTAGCCATTTTGGCCTCTTCAACACCTGATAATATAAAAAAATGGTTTGTTTGAAAAATTATATTCTTTTAAATGATTCACTAGTTAATATTATTTTTACTTAATAATTCTTTCTGTGAAAACTTTGAATATGCTTTACAACATCCCTAAAGGCATTTACTATTCTTTTAAAACAGGAGAACAGTATTGACAATACTGAGTACCACTGTTGGAGTCAAATATTCTGCTAACTGCTATTACGCAAAGCAAATACTAAATTGTTTGATAATCACCATGTGCCTGCAGAGTTTTTCTAGGCTAATGTAATGTCCTGTCACCAGAGGAAACTGGGATTTAATAAAACAATATACTTTACGCCCTCTGCTTTTTTCATCCTTTCTTTTGTGTTTTTTTATGCTTATTTAACTCAACCATAGTCAAGTAGTTAAAATCTAAATAACAAACGAATGAAAGTTCTAGTAAGAAAATATTTTTGCCATTTTATAAATATATAAAATGTATTTATATAGCAAACTGGAAGAAATTTAACCTGTTATGTACTGAATAATTATTTTATATGAAGTCAAAAGTTTTAACCCAACTACAGTTTTTTGATAATCACAGGATACAGTCCTTGCATCCCCTGAACTCTCACATTAAGAGCCCTACAAGCCAATTATCACTGCTACGACCTAGTATCTTTCTTTAAGTAGGTTCTCCAATATACCATGATTGGCCTTGTAGTTTTTTTTTTTTTTAACGTCCGACTATTGTGCACACTTGGGCTAATGCAGACGATGGGATGATTTATAGTGTATGAAAATGCTAAGCCCTGGCCAGGAATCGAACCTGGGTCCTCGGGGTGAAAGCCCAGTACGCTATCAACTAGGCTACCGTGGCGGCTTGGTTGGTCTTGTAACAATGATGACCTTATAATTGGAAATGCATCTAACTTGATGACTTTTGTAAATTAATTTTCAAACATATAAACCAAAAATCACTATCAAAATGAATCATCTACATAAAGTTGTTGTAAACTTTGATTTCAATAAGTATTAAAGAAATAATGCAAGGATAACTTGTAGATTAACTTAACTGTTCACCATTACAAACAATAGAATGAAGATAAACAAAAGATATGTTTCAACTTTGAGGAACAAATAACACACAACTACTCAACTGGTGAAAGGAAAAGGAGGATTGCACACAAAAACAAATACACGCAACACAACATACTAAAAAAATAAGTAGCACACAGTATGTTCTACAATACTACCTCTACCCTCCATTAATATTATTAATTTAATTTAAATCTTTTCTCTTTCCTTTCAACTTTTTTAAACTACGTTAATTCTATTTCATATAAATTTCTGTTGTGTTAATCAAATAAATAAGTAAAAATAAACTTTTGTAAATGCGACAAAATTTTATGTGCATAATTCTTGAACAACCTGAGGATACCAATTCAACATAGCGAAAATTATTTGTATATACTTTTACCTAATGCCTAATGAAACTTTCATAACCTATAAAATGTAAATGTGCAAAACTGACAATGCCAAACAGAAAAGTGATCTTAGATTATTTTTGTTTATAATAATTACAAACTGGCCGATTAAAAAACTGTAAGGAATACTGGAAAACTGACAACTGAAACTATGGTTAACATTTCTGTACACGAACAATCATATACAAAACCATTTTGTTTTTCAGTATAAACAAAAATTATTAAAAATTGCTTAATTGAAGTCGTAAGCTTAATTGACCAATACAAAAAAAATTAATCAAACGGAAATAATAAATGACAGGTATATTGAATAAAATAGGATCACATCTCAAAAATTAGTTTTAGTTAAAGATTTTACTTAAAAAAACTAACAGTACTATAGTAAATTGTGGGAAACAAAAACGTCCTTACTTTTATTTTTATGACAAATATCTCGTAAAATGAGGTGTGTACAAATTGTTATCCTTACTTGCTTAAAATGTTGGCTGCAACTTCTAACACAATGATGGGACTAGCATTTAAATTACTTAAAATTGTGCAAATTAGTGCTTTACTTTGCAGTGATTAAAATTAAATGGTAATTCTAAAAAAGTGAATTACTAAAAACAAACTAAAAAATCCTGCAGCCCCTGAACAACCAGTACTCCTAACCTGAAAACTGTATCAACTTTTCAACAGTCCCAAAATATTTCTATCTCAAATAAGAAATAACCAGCTTAAAATGATCTGATTTATTGTTTTTGAAAGTTGCTTTCAAAGTCAATGCCTTGTATTAAAGTCTTGCATCAAGATAACATAATTTTTTACAAAATATTAAAATAAAAATAATTAATAATGAAAATCCAATCATAAAAATTTGAAAAATATGTTTTAAAAGATATTGGAAATGGGCTTAACATTTTTAAACAAACAAATGTTAAATCTACAACAGCTATGAAATAATAAATTTTTGAATAATATTGTAACATTAATTATTAGTGAATGTTATGCATATTCATTTAACATAATATTTACACATAAAAAAACAAAGTGAATTTTGTTATTAAAACCAAACTGATTTTTTTGAATAACTACAATTTTATTGTTTTGTATATGACTGTTGTGAAATATAAAAAATCCGTAATGATTTTACAAAGCTTTCAAATTTTATCACAATAAGTAACTGCAAATATGAATTTGGAAATTTCACAGTTTTAATTATTTACGTAACAGTCTAATTTAAAAATTCCATTTGACACTGTACAGTTTTCAAGTGTGTACCGAGATATTGGAGGGTAGAGGTGAGGCCGCGAAGGTTGCAGCCTTACCTGGCAAAACTCTTGAACGCAGCCGACTGTGGGTTGATACATAAAGGTACTCGAGTTGTGTTCAACTGTTCGCTGATGAACTTGTGCATTTCCTCTGCAATCAAAATAGAAAATTTTTAATTTCAAATGTATAAACTGGATACAATTAAATATCCAGGAACACAATGGTGTTGTACTCTACAATAGCCTCAACATACAATAGTTTTTCCATTGAATTTTATATACGTGTGTGTATGTTCACACATGCGTATAAAAACAAAAACATATGGTCTAATATGCAATGAAAAAACTGTTCCACAATACAAAATGCTAAAATAAGTTTTAATATTAATATTTTTTTAAAATTACCTTCTATTGTAGCCAATACAACCTGATGTAGTCTTTCTCAACTGCAGGTTTCAACAGCTAGCCGATGTAAAATTTTGGTTTTAAATTAGATCACTCGATTACTGGTTTCAAATGTTGTTTCTATTACAATGTTTTTATAACATAAATGTCCAAAATCTTACGACTGTACGTTGTCAGACTACATAGACTTGTATTGATGACAATATAAGGTAATTTAACTTTTAAAAAAAATGTTTATGTAATCTTTCAAATGTATTGCATGGTTTGTGCCCAGAAAAAAGATTTCAAGTTGAATTAAAGTTAAATTAAAGGGCTCAACGAAGAAAATGTTCTGACCAATCAGACAGAAAAAATAAATATTGGGAAACTCAGATAAAGAACAGGAAAAAGGCAGTTACTAGCAGAACTCAAAACAAAAGAAAATATTCTGTCAAATTTTTCGAGTATCAAGTCTTTAAAGGGTCTACTGACAAAGAAAAGGTATAAAATTGTCATTGAACTGAATACATGAGAGTAGCGAGTTAAGAACGAACTTTCCTAGAAATGTTGTAAATCTTAAAAGTATAAAAAAATGTTCAGTGTGGCCATAAATCTTATAAAATATAAAACATTTGATTATGAATGCTCATAAATTGAGGAAACAATAAAATCAGTATAACAAATTTATATTTGTAAATATCAATAATTTTGTCTTTTAATTTGATAGAGGGTACAGTTAACCTTTTTACAATTAGGTGTTGGTAATTTTTGTATTTACTTGCTATATTTTTTAACATTAAAAATACATAATGGTTTTGGATTCAATTTTTATATAAGAATAATAAATGACTTTTTACTTGTGTTTAAACTTGAAATATTTTTGACTTATAAAATTTTAATTTCAACAAAAGTTACAAATGTTACAAAATTAATACATAAACAGTAAGTTCCGAACTTTAAAGGTGGGGTTCTAAATATCAAATTACCACTCTACAGATGAAGTTTTTCTAAACTTATTTACTCAATGAATGAAATACTAAATCCAACCTTTAACTTGCTGAACAGTAGTTAGTTTACGTTCCCAGAGATCATCGAAAGGGTGTGGCGTAACAGGTTCAAAGTCGACTGTGTAGTGTCGCACTGCATTAGTTGTTGTGTAACAGCACTTGCACATGCAAGAGTGGTAACGTAACCTGCCTTCGTCCAAATAAGGATGAGCCAAAGCATCTACTACTGTGATTCTCTTGTCCTGAAACAATTTTATATTGAATTTTGTAAATCACAATATTCTCGGGTAACATAATATTTAGTAATACACCAAAACCAATTTCAAAGCAAAAAGCCATTTTGTTTCACTAAATGAGGGTTAGATGAAAAAAATACATAGTACAACTGATCAGAATTGGCAGAAAACATATTGCTACACTAAGAGGGTGTTACTACAGCTGTAAAAAAATAAATTGAATAACTTTGTAAATTCACTACCTTAAAGAATGAATCACAAGAAGTGGACAAATTCGAATTTTTGATTTACATGTTTATTAGAAAATTTACACTGGAATTTTTTCTGCTTTTTAAGCAGCCATAATGGTAAATCCCAAACCTAGCACCGATCATGAGCTCTAGATCAATTTTTGAGGGGTGTGTGTGTGTTTTAGCACATTACGTTTACAATTTTGGTCCGATTTTTTATTCAAATTTAGCACAAAAATCGATGATAAAAATTTGTTCAACAATTTCAAAATGGCAGCCATTTAAAATCTTTAAAAATTCATAACTTCTTTTTTAATTCTTTTTGAAATTTCAGATTTTACCATCATTATTTAGCATTAAAATCTGCATACATCAGCATTTCAAATTTTCAAAATCAATTGAATTAGGAAATTTGTTGACAACGTTCTGGGTTCATTTTCGTATATTCAATTTGAAAATTTAAAATTATATCTGGTAATATGTACAGATTTTAATGCTGATTATGATGGTAAAATTGTAATTTCGAAAAGGGCTTGTAAAGAAAAATATTTTTGGAAATTCGCTTCTATCATGTGCTGCAAACATTTTTTTAATTTAATATAATTACAACTTTTACATACTAAAAGTATTTTTGGAATTTTCTTTTAATACACAAGATGTTCTATTTGACAGCCATTACGCCAGACTCTCTTCAAGGCAAGTAAGAACATTTCAGTACGACACTAAATTATCCGTGCATGCATTTCAATAAGATTTACAGGACTTAATGTTAAAAGTTAATCTTTTAAATAAACACATGAAGAAAGTTACAAGGAATTAAACCCTGACTTAAAGGTGGCCAAAAGAGGTCTTTAATAAAGCAGCCCAGATAATGATTTGATTTACTCGATCAACAAAACCTTAATTTTAAACACAAAATTAGTGGCACAAGGAGTTGAATTAACTACTGAGTGTTTTTATAGACAAATAACTTGCAAGCAATTTAGGTAGAAAATTATTCCTTAACATTTCCAAATAGCAACAAAAATTAATTGTATTGTAAAAACACCTTACATTGTACCTAAAATTGTATCAATTTTAACTGGATGAAGTTGTGAAAACAGTTACTTTCGGTATTACTATAAAAAAGATTATCATATTACACTACAATAGTAACTGGTTAGGATTTTATTTAGTTAGTTCATAATTTTTTAGATTAAGTGAAATTAATTTATTGCAGAGCAATACAACTAAATCTAATCTTTTCCGAATTCGCCTTACCGGATCAAAAACAAGCATTTGGCATAGCAAATGAACAGCCTCATGCGTAGCCTGCGTTGACAGTGTGTACAATGCTGCCAGAGACTGCGGTTTGACTCTTTGTCTTAACATATGTAAGCGAGCGCCTTCGCATGCATGATTCATGTCTTCCAATGTTGGCGTGCCAAGAAGTTCTGTTATCAATTCCAGCTGTAAAAAACCATGAATCATTTAAATCTGTAAATTTTTAAAGCTACCATAACTCTGGAATTATAATACAAATTGTCTCTATAATTGTTTTAAAAATAAATGTTATTTCTCCTATAAAAGAAAAACAAAATACTGATATGCACGCATACCTCATTTGAACCAATTTACAACTTAGGTGACTTATGTTTTCATTATACTAGTCTTTTATCTCCCATGTTCTGTACTCTGATAACATTTTCACTGTATTTTGTTACTCTAACATTACCATATGTTTAATAGATTAGAGGAAACGAGTGGTACATGCCTAACAGATTGCTGCTAGAAAAAACACAAAGGGTTGTATGGGTACAACAGGTGGAGAATAACACAAGACTTCAAATACACTAAAATGTCTACTTCTGTTTTTGTTTTTTCCATTTATTAGATGTAATAGTGACACAACAACAAATACAAGAAAGCAATGATTCACAATTTGATGTTCAATCTATGTTCAGTGTCTAATTTAATGAGTGTGCATTTAAATGAGTTAATAAACATAAAATATGTAATAATAAATAAGCAGAGCAGCAAGGTAAATTAGTTGAGTGTGGAAAATGGCCAAATAAATAGAGTGTGACTGCCAAACATCAGGTGGATTAAATTCAGCTGAATGGGTAAGTAGATCAAAACATCGGTTAGAACAAAATTACTAAAAATAAGATTTTGTTTAATGTAATAAACTACACATAAAACAATTACTGGATCTTGTTGCTTTTTCATTATAGCTTTATCATTTCCGATAACTGTTCACAATGTTACAGACCTTCCAGAAATTTATTTTTTTTTTTTATATGTTTAACGGCCAACTATTGTGCACACTTGGGCTAATGCAGGTGATGGGATGAATAATAGCGTATGAAAATGCCAAGCCCTGGCCGGGAATCGAACCCGGGTCCTCGGTATGAGTCTAGTACGCTATCCACTACACCACCGAGGCGGCAGAAATTTAGTTTTCCACACTCTGAAGACCTTATAAAAAACAACGCATGCAAAAACAAAGTTCCTTTCAGTGCCACTGACTTTTTTTACATGGACAAAAATTTAATATTTTTATTTTTGTATATATTTTAAGCTAAACGAACATATTTTATGAATATTATATTTTGAAGTGAACACACACAGTATATTATAAGGAAAAGTAGCAAAACTCTTGGTCAGCTATGCAACTCACAAACCTGTTGACTTCCACCTGAACTCAATCATATATTTAAGGTGGGCCTTTCTCTCCTTTTACCGCAGACAGGCAAACTCTAAGTGAGTTGCTCAGGAAAATCAGCTGAGTTCGAACACGCTCATGCGTAACATGCTATACTGGCCAGGTATAACGCCTTAAACCACTTAGCCATTTGATCAGTGTGAAATTTTTCATAATTTTATTATGAAAAAACACAGTCAGAGTTAAAGAATGCTGGGCTTAGATTTATATAACACAGAAGTGTGGTAAAACAGGATGTTGTCACTGAAACAGTGGTATTTGCTTGGTGGGCTGTCAGTTTGTGTGTATCTCTTTACATCACTGGAGTATTTGAGTTTGGGTTTCACAATAATGAATGCTCGCACTAATAATTTATTTTCCAAAGAAAATTCACTATTAAGGTGAAAAATATCTAAGATCACTATCTCACAACTTCTGATGTATCAGTTACCATGCAATATTGGTTACTATTACAATACTAATAAAAGTTTTTATTCTATTTGTTTAAGTATAATATAAATTCACAGAGTTAATGCAATTGAAAAATCTAAGTATTTAGTTAAGGTTAGGTAGCTAGCTTACCTGTTGGACAGGACTTTGAGCTTGGAACAAGATACGTCTTCCCAGTAACTCTCCGAAGATACATCCTACGCTCCAGACATCCACCGCAGCGGTATAGTGTCGAGCGCCCATCAGGATCTCCGGAGCCCTGTAATACTGAGTCACCACTTCTTGTGTCATGTGTTTGCATTGGTCAGGTTCTTCTACGCGTGCCAGTCCAAAGTCACAAATCTAAAAAAGATTTTTATTTTTAATACAAAGTACATTCAATCAGCTTAAATAAAGTTTTACTCTTCTTAAATCTCTTTGCACAAACCAAAAAGCTAAGTCAACAACTATTCCCATAGCTTGGAACATGTACGGTAAAATTATAAATTCTCGCTCTTTAATTGTATGTTACGGTTAAAAAATTTTATCTGTACAAATATGAAACAAAATGTTTGGTGTTTTTTAAAACTACAAAAATTTACAATAGAAAGTGGTTTGTTGACCAAAGGTGTTTTTCCTGTACAGCATAGGCTACTAATAAAATCAACGATTTCCATTGTTGGAAGATGAGCTATTGGAGTTGACATCATAGCTCATCAAAGCCAACACACACACACACGCACACGCACACGCACACGCACACACACACACACACACACACACACACACACACACACACACACACACACACACACACACACACACACACACACACACACACACACACACACACACACACACACACACACACACACACACACACACACACACACACACACACACACACACACACACACACACACACACACACACACACACACACACACACACACACACACACACACACACACAGTGCAATTGTAGATCTGATTTGATTCAAACTTGGCACAAAAATTGAATGTGGTAATAGCTTAGAAAAATTCACTAACCAGCAATATTTGTTTCAACAGATACAAAATGGTGGCCATTTCACATCTTTAAAAATGCATAACTTTTTTGTTTTAATTTTTGTTTAATCCAATTTAAACATTGCAATAAGCATTAAAAACTGTATAAATAAACATTCTGAATTTTTACAAAAAGCTGTTTGACACGGTTCATTTTCATATTTTCATTTTCATATATAATTTGAAAATTTAAAATACTAATATATGCAGATTTTAATGCTAAATATGTAGGTTAAATCAGAATTTCAAAAAGGATAAGGTAAATAAAAATACTTTTGGAAATTCGCTTCTATCACGTTCAGCGAGACAGACGTGAGCCACAATTATTTTTATTTTTGACTCTGCCATACAACACAATATAACGTACTAAGTAAACAAATGGAATACAATAAATAGGCAACTGATATAGTGAATATAGTGTAATGACGTGCCAGATAAAAATGTAAAAAGATTATTATAATGACAAATTTAATCAAGCGCCTGAGGCCAGAACCAGTTTTATGTAGTTACTACTACTTGAAGCAAAAATTGTTAAAACCTGTAATACTTTCGATCACCAAAAACGTATGACCTAACTAGATCAAAACGCTCCGAGGCAGTTTCACTTTTTCTATATTAATTTTAATATTCTGTTATGTTCTTTATTCATGATCAAACCTATTAAATAATATTACTTTGTTTATTCCCGTAAATAAAGCTTTCCCAGCCACAAAATGTATAATTAGTATGAATAGCCTACATCTTCAGTAAAATATTTCAGTATTTTAATTTGCTGTTACTGTGTTATTCCATATTAAATCTTTCTATATTTATACTCTGTACAAGGACACATATCTGCATACCAAGAAACACAATTTGCTAATATCCATTCACTATTTTGAGCATGGGAATATTCATCTGAATTACTAAAATATTATTATAACTGTAGTAAAAGTGTTTTAAGTGAATTGCAAAAAACATGAATACGAATTTTTGTAATTTTAAAAATGTATATTTTTTATTATTATAACATAGCCACCGGATCACATATTCAAATTATTAGGATTATGACCTATTCACTCACCTCGTAAAGGCTACCGCGGTTTCGAAACTCTATCCTTTCATCTTCAGGCCGTTATACAAAATGTTAAATCCCTCTGTCGAGGTCGTCACAAAGTCAAACAAAACATTAAAACATACATCACAAACACTGAGCACAATTACCCGTTTACAATATTCACCATGAAATTCGGCTTGGCCAAGCTACACACGTGACTCGTACGTATATTTTTTATTGCTTGGAATGGCACCCCTTCTGAGGTACTTGCCTGGAATCATTGAATATAACCCTTATTGAGTTATATTCAACCCCTTATTGAGAGTTATTAAGAGTTTCAATATAACCCTTATGAGATTATCATAAGGGCTCTCTGCTGGTGGCCTCTTGCGGCAGTGTTCAACTACAGTTGAACGGATAATAGTACTGTTTATTTTCCAAACGTCTCCCACTGCCCATGCAACTTGCAGCGTTCGTAGTGGCAGATAGTCAAATTATTTGGACTTTAGCCGCTGATATCGAGCATACTTTTTATAACGGTGACTGTACTACTACTACGTTTATATTCGATACTGGAATACACTGCTTTATAGTTACAATACTGAATATTTTTGTAACAGAAATCAAAGTGTACTGTCACATAATACTGTACATATGTAATGAGCTGTTACTCTTATGTAGGCTGATACAAATAAGTACCAAATACCCAGCACTGGTGACACGGTTTGCCAGTATGACCAAATGAGTCAAATAACTGCACTCACCTTCAGAACACAGTTGCTGTTGACCAGAAGGTTGCCAGGTTTGATATCTCTGTGCAGGATTCTTGCAGAATGTAGGTATTTTAAACCTGAAACAAATAAATATATTTATCTGTGAATGTTCAGAGAATTTGCGCAGTTTTAAAATGATAAATAATTGCGTCCGCAGCTGTCTCGCTGACGTAACAGAAACGAATTTCCGTAAGTATTTTTCTTCATATATTCTGATATTTAGAAATTCTCATTTTACCATCATAATCAGCATTAAAATCTGCATATACTAGCATTTTAAATTTTTAAATTACATTGAAAATAAGAAAATGATTCCTGATCGGCTTTAATTTCTTAACTTCAATGGATTTTGAAAATTCAAAATGCTGATTTACACAGTTTTAACGCCGATTACGATGGTGAAATCGAATTTACGAAAAAAAATTAAGACATACGCCTAGAAGTTATTAATTTCTTAAGAGTTTAAATGGCCACGCATTTTGAAACTGTTGAACGAATTTTGCTGGTTAACAACTTGTCCAAGTTATTTCGATAATCGATTTTTGTGCCAAGTTTGAATCAAATCGGATAAAAATTGCGAAAGCGCTTTAGTAGTGAATTTCCTTGGACAAATAAACTATTGCAGCGACAATTCGTTCAACAGTTTCAAAACAGCGGTCATTTCAAATTTTTAAAAATTCATACATTTTTTGTCTGACAATTTTTCGAAAATCCAATTTCATCACCGTAATCAGCGTTAAATACTGCATAAAGTAAAATTTTTAATTTTAAAAATTCGTTGTAATAAAAAATTTTGTTGTCGGCGGTCAGGGTCCATTTTCGTATTTTTAATGTAATTTGAAATTTTACAATGCTAATATATGCAGATTTTAATGCTGATTATGACGGTGAAATCAGAATTTCAAAAAGGTTAAGCTAAAGAAAACTACTTTGAATACTAGAAATTCGTTTCCATCATATCAACGAAACAATGCTTGGCGCTATTATGTTAAATTTAGAGTTGTTTTCAGTGTTCTTAATTAAGTGGCCGCTTCTTAATTCCATGCACATTTCATACACAAAGCACAGCATAATGTTGGCTGGTTACTGTATTACGCTTACACATATCGACTGCCGACGGATCCGGCCTAACATAGAGAATTGAAAGTAAATCCTGTGTCATCCTGCAGATCATTTCCCTTCCTGCAATAATTGATTGTGTTCTGAGGTTTGCAATCAGTCTGAGAACCTGAGCCTGGGAACGGATACGGATGTACAGCGGTTTGCTCCTTAACCCACACAACTGGTTTTCAACAAGTCAAACAAAGTTGTTGACTATCACACTGTGTACAGTTCTGACGGTAATACGATACGGTAATTTTTATTTATAGGTGTCAGCAAAGAATCACCCTGTTTAGGTTAGGCCTACATGTTTCCGTTATAACGAGTAAGTAAAACAGCTCTGTTAAAAAATAATTATTACTTAATGATGGAATATTGATGTTGGCTGGCCACGTCTGTCATCATTTGTTAATACAGAAACAATACATGACGTTTCGAG
The DNA here is from genome assembly GCA_022606455.1 of Callitettix versicolor. Lineage (NCBI taxonomy): Eukaryota > Metazoa > Arthropoda > Insecta > Hemiptera > Cercopidae > Callitettix > Callitettix versicolor. The sequence goes on along the minus strand of CM040186.1, from coordinate 97,533,587 downwards.
TATGGATCAATTCTGTTCTCAAATGCCTAACTGTACGGATCACTTCTGTTCTCACATGTGTAACCTGTGCGGATCACTTCTGTTCTCAAATGCCTAACTATACGGATAAACTCTGTTCTCAAATGCCTAACTATACGGATCAACTCTGTTTTCAAATGCCTAACTATACGGATCAACTCTGTTCTCAAATGTGTAACTGTACGGATTAATTCTGTTATCAAATGCCTAACTGTACGGATCAACTCTGTTCTCAAATGCCTAACTATACGGATCAACTCTGTTTTCAAATGCCTAACTATACGGATCAACTCTGTTCTCAAATGTGTAACTGTACGGATTAATTCTGTTATCAAATGCCTAACTGTACGGATCAACTCTGTTCTCAAATTCCTAACTGTACCGATCAACTCTGTTCTCAAATGCCTAACTGTACCGATCAACTCTGTTCTCAAATGCCTAACTGTACGGATCAACTCTGTTCTCAAATGCCTAACTGTACCGATCAACTCTGTTCTCAAATGCCTAACTGTACGGATAAACTCTGTTCTCAAATGCCTAACTATACGGATCAACTCTGTTCTCAAATGCCTAACTATACGGATAAACTCTGTTCTCAAATGCCTAACTGTACAGATCAACTCTGTTCTCAAATGCCTAACTGTACGGATCAACTCTGTTCTCAAATGCCTAACTGTACGGATAAACTCTGTTCTCAAATGCCTAACTATACAGATCAACTCTGTTCTCAAATGCCTAACTATACGGATAAACTCTGTTCTCAAATGCCTAACTGTACGGATCAACTCTGTTCTCAAATGCCTAACTGTACGGATCAACTCTGTTCTCAAATGTGTAACCTGTATGGATCACTTCTGTTCAATGCCTAATTGTATGGATCAATTCTGTTCTCAAAATGCCTAACTGCACGGATCAACACTGTTCTCAAGTGTGTAACCTGTACGGATCACTTCTGTTCTCAAGTGTGTAACCTGTACGGATTACTTCTGTTCTCAAGTGTGTAACCTGTACGGATCAACTCTGTTCTCAAATGCCTAACTATATGGATCAACTCTGTTCTCAAATGCCTAACTGTACGAATCAGCTCTGTTCTCAAATGCCTAATTAAAACATTTTTTGTTGATGTTATTTTAAGGTGAAAACATTGATGCTATTATCGCCTCCCTAAATGTAAGTGTGATTATAAAATCTCAATGTTGTAAGTGTAGTGTTGTAAGTCTAAGTGTGTATTAGACTCGGGTACTGCGAGAGACGTCTCAATACTCTCAATAGATGCAGCTAGTCTGCACCACCCTGCAGGGACTTAAAACATAAACCTAGCGACTAGAACGTACATAAGCCTATGCCTATATTAAAATACTAAACTAAAAACTAAGAACAAACACTAAAAGGCTACAGTGAATGGACTAGAAGTATAGCCGCCCTTATAAAAAGCACGCTCGATATCAGAGGCTAAAGTCCAAGTAATTGCACTATCTGCCGCTACGAATGCTGTAAGCTGCAAGGACAAAAGGAAACATTTGAGAAAATAGTAGTACTATTGTCTATTTAACTGTAGTTGAACACTCTACTGCAAGGTGCTACCAACAATAAGCGCTCTCACCTTTCATAAAGGTTATCCTTCTAGTACGTTTATATTCAATTCTTATATCCTCCTGATCGTAGTACCACAGAAATGTGAATACATTATGTATTCGTTTTTCTGTGGTCATACATTTGTCTTTTTGGGAGTGCGATTTCAACACTCGTTCGCTATTGTGCCACCTAGACGAAAGCACTGAATATAAACGTTTCGAGAAGTAGGTGAGTGCTCGCTGCTGATGAGATCTTGCGGCAGTATGTTCAACTAAAATTAAATAGATAATGATACTGATTCTTTTCTCAAACGTCTCCATCCACTGTCCTTGCAGCTTGCAGCGTTCATAGCGGCAGATAGTCCAATTATTTACAGCAAGATTTTTATAACGGTGGTATGGCAATAGCCTACATACACGTAGAGGTGGGTAAGAAAACACCAAACTGTTAAAACAAACTGTTTTTCTATATACGAAAAACAAACAGCTTTTACAAACGGAAACAAGCAGTTTGAATTGGACTGGTTCGTGATTTGTTAAACAAGGAACAGCAGTTTGGACTTCCCCACCACCTACGTTCTATTCGAACGTTGCCGCAAGCGCTGAAACTTTTTTCCTGCTATTTTCTGCTAACTGTTTTCCTTCAAACAGTACAAACGACTACAAACACATTTACTTTAACTTGCTATTTGCTATACTTTTTCCCTCCATTTCTTGTTGCAACGTAGTGAAGTAAGAACTGTTTGGGCGTTGTCAAAGTTTATCTCTATTTTGTTGCGAGTTGTTTGAAAGTTTTAAATGTAAAATTTGTTGTTCAAACATTTTTTAAACTGTAAAAACAGCCATAATTGTGTTTTATATTAGTTTTTCTCCGTAGTTTACTTTGTGTTTAGAAATTTAAAAATATTTAGTGGACAATTTTGAAAATTTTCTTTTACTTTTTTTATGTTTTTAGAATTAAGTGCATAGTTTTTAATTATTTATTGGATGTGTGGACTTTTTAAAATCTTGAACAATTTTAGGTTATTTTAGTACTTTTTCTAAAATTTTCTTTAAAAACATATGTTTTGTTAAATATGTTATTACAATGAAGTTTATATTTTTTCTGTGTTGAAAAATGGAAAACTTATTTTTTTGCTAATGCTAATGTTAATAATATTTAATTATTACTACACTTATAAGGATTATTTTTTTCTAAATGCTTTATACCCAAAAACAGTTAAGGACATGGTGGTAATGGGAATGAAAAAGTAGTCTTAGAAAACTGAACGTTTGTGCTTTATGTTTTAGCTGCTAATACAACTTCGAGTTTCAGTTTTCTAAACCTGTTTTTTTCCAACTGTTTTTCCAAACAGTTTTTTTTTTCAACAAACTGTTCGTTGATATTTTGTAAAAATAGCAGAAATGCCCATCCCTACATACACGTAGTCTCAACAACATAATCTCACGCATTCACCAATCTCGTTTTAAATGGCGTAAAGCATGATATGTAGATTTAATTTATTTACATTTTTGTTAGAAACGACTACTAGAGGACGGTAAATACGTCATATGTGGTGAACATATTTTTTTACACTTTCTGAACGACTAGTAAATTGAAAGAAGTTTTCACCACACTCTTAAGAATAACCCTTGCGTCTACGAAAAGCTCGCTATGCATGCAGGAGCAAAAACAGCGAAACTAAATAAAAACCGACGACAATCCGTCACCACTCCAACAAATCCTCAAAACTTCATTTTTCATAGAAACCCGGTTAAACGACGGTACAGTGAACAGTTCTTTCCTATTAGGGATTCAGAAGGGCTCACCGATCACGTAAGACCAAGACGCCAGGAGGTAAATACTGTACAAATTTATTTGCATTTTTCTTAATAATGCTTTTAAACATTTTAGTTATGTTATTACAAATTCCATTAATAAACTAGTGTGTTGGTAAACAGAAATAGTTAGATTAATTATTTTGTATTGATAATATTCTTATATTTTAACACTAACGATTATTTTAAAAGCTATTCAACATTGAACAATAAAAATGCATTACATTATCGTGTAGCACGCTACTTCAGTCGTGTATTTAGGTTCGGTAGTGTCAGTTTGTGCTAGTTAGCCGCCAGCTGAACTGTTATCGCAGGTAAAAATCTCACTACAACACCGAACTAAACACAGAGTCGTTAACAAGACGCTCGAACTTGAAAATAATGAACGGAAGTCAAATCGGCGAAACAATGTTATTACATGAAACACAATAACACAGCTCAATAATACGGCGAGTGTTCAATCTTCGCTTGTTAGATGCGATAACTGTAGCAACCGGAGATGGCTTGCCTAGATGGTAGATAGTGTATGATTCATACAAGAATGGCTTCACTCCGTCTATACCAACTCGGCAGTTTTAACACGCTTGTTTACCAATTTTATTCACTATTGAGTGAACAATGGACGAGTTATTAGTGTCAGAATTGTTATTTCAAGTTCTATTTTAATAAAAAAACTTTTAAAACAGAAGGATCAGTTTGGGATCTAACGGAAGAACCTCGGAAAGCGGCTTAAATTCTCAAAATCGGATTTTGCTCGAATGTTAGTAATATATGGAGATATACAACTCATAGTCATATATACTATATATATTTTAAATAATATATATTTATGGTTCGAGTCAGGAAAATAAAATTTTTAATAAAAGAACGACGACGTCGGGCTTTGTTTTATTAATTTTTTTCGAAAATTACGCCCCTTTTCTGGAGATAATTTTGGAAAGCGATTTTTTTTTAATAAAATGAATGTTTGCATAATGTTTTTGCACCATAAATTTTCTCCATCATATAGGAAATAATTGACTTTGTAATCGTTATGTAAAGAGAAGTTTCACCGCTCGATTTGGGATCTCGGAAAACGACTACATTTCTCAAAATCGGTTCATCAGATTTCGCTTAAATGTTCGTAATATACAGAGATACATAATTCACGTCAAAGTACCAAATTTTAAATAACTTTTTATGGTTCGGGATAAAATGGAAAAAAACAAGAACAAACTGACGCCGTCGGGGTTTGGTTTTGATTTTTTTTTTCGAAAATTACGCCCATTTTCCATTGGTTCAGTTCGGAAACCGACTTTTTTTAACGAATGAATAAAAACGACTGTATAATGTTTTTGCACCGTTAATTTGTCTCCATCAATTGGGAAATAACTGACTGTAATCGCTATGTAGTGAGAAGTTTAACCGATCCCAACCATAGCGGTTAGGGATCTCCGAAAACGGTTTAAAATCTCAAAATCGGTTCATCGGATTTCGCTCAAATGTTGTTAGTATACGGAGATACACAATTCACGTCTATGTACCAAATTTTAAATAACAGAAGTTTATAGTTCGGGAGAAAAATGGAAAAACAAGAATAAAATCTGACCGCAGTCGGGGTTAGTTTTGATTAGACTGTTTTCGGAAATTACGTCCATTTTTGGCGATAAGTTCGGAAACCTTTTTTTAAATAACTGAATGAATGTAACAATATTTGCGCATTTATTTTCCATCAACTATTAGCAAAGAATTAACTTTATAATCGCTATGTACGAGAAGTACTCGTATTATTACTGTTATTTATTCGGGCAGTATAATTGTCACCATTTGTGTACATACAATTTTCCAGGTACCAGAGTAAGTTGTTTACTTTGACCAGTATACATCCCTGTTTTTGTGTACATACAATTCTCCAAGTTCCAGAGTAAGTTGTTTACTTTTGACCAGTATTTTTTTGTTGTTGTTATTTTAAGGCGAAAAGCACATTGAGGCTATTATCTCCTCCCTAAATATAAGTGTGAGAGTAAATTGTTAAAGTCGTAAGTGTAGTATTGCAAGTGTAAGTGTGTATTTGTTAGACTCGGGTACCGCGAGGGACGTCTAAATCCTCTCAATAGGTGCAGCTAATCTGCACCCCTGCGGGGCTTTTGACCAGTATACATCCCTGTTTCTGTGTACATACAATTCTCCAAATTACATAGTCAGTTGTTTACTTTTGACCAGTATACACCCCTGTTTTTATGCTACAGTACAATATTTGTGGTTTCTCTGATTACACATGTCTTACTTAATTTTTTTTAACAATGGGTGTATTACTCAATGATTGTAGGCCCTACTTAGATTTTAGTTTAGAATTTTAACAGGCTTAGGCATCTAGCTACTAGGTTTAGCCTATGTTTCAAGTTAGGCACTTGAGATCTGTATCCTCGATGTTGTCGTGTATTCTTTCTATGTACACAAATGACGGTAAATGTCCGAATATACAACGATAAGAACAGGAAAATTCTATCATTTAGTAATAATTTTAAAAACAAAAGTATTCCTAGATTAACCCTAGAACTGTCAAACAGCTTATAAGTCGTTTGAAAACACCGTTACCTAAACACACAGTTTTAACACATTTATCCTGTTGCAATCTTAATTAAATAAATACCATTAGAAAGTGGAGATTCTAGGCTTTATTTAGCATGTTTTATATTTATGAAATCTGTATATAAATTGTTACAATAAATTCATAAGTAAACACACTAATTTCTAGTACTAGCCTTTGCTTCTAGGCGTCCGCCATATTGCCTGTTTTCAAACTAATATTTGACCTAGTAAATAATTTTAAATAGAATTGTGGTTGGTATCGTTTGAAAGATTGATCCTTTCTCTTTAATTCATCTGTTGAATATTTTATATGAAATATAGTTCTGTATCTGTGCTTTTTCAAACTGTGGTCTACGACGAAATTACAGAGGTCCAAGAACTCCTCGATTTCTAGTATGTTTCTTGTCATAGATCAACAATTTTTTTCACAAGTGTAGAGTGAAAGTTCCACTACAAAGTAATATATTGGCCATAGACTAAACCCAAAGGCCAAACCTTTTTTTTTTTTTTTTTTTGTTCTGAAATGTTGGTCATTTCTCGCCCGAGTAAGCATCAATCCGCCATTGTGTGCCATATATGAAAATGTGTGTTATTTCTCGTCATAATTTTGATATTTGTGTTTTTTTTTAGTGTTTGTAATTGTGTAAATATTTCTTATTAGACAATAACAAATATAGATTGTGATTGTTTTTTTCACGAAAAAATGTATTCCAACGGTAATAACTACCATTAAAAATTTTTGGATTTTTTTGCTTACAATTACTGAATTCTATAGTTTTTCAGAAAAAATGATATACAACTCTTTAAGTTTTAAACAGAAATTATATTTTAATTTGAATGTCAAACATTACCATGCACAGTACAAGGAAAACTGCATGGTAATGTTTTTTCCTAACTTACACTTCACTAATGAAGGTAACTTACACTTCACTGTGTTCTGCATAACACTATTAGGGTTAAGGCTTTGATAAATATTTCAAAATCATAATTTCTCAAACCAGCGTTAAGGTGTCACTGTGTTAAGTCGAATAGATCAAACAACGGGCAAAAAACACAAATTCTACATACGCAAGACTAAACACCTGTACAGACATCCAATAAAGATTTATATCGGAAACTGTTTGTTTCTGTATTATCCAACGTAAAGAAATTCTCGTTAGCGATGAAAACGCCATCATATTAAACTCGGACCAATAATAAAAATCCCCCCCAGTCCTTTCATTTTCCCGAGTATGATCAGAAATTTTGCGCGAAGCCAAAAAGGAATGGGGTTGTCAACTGACGTCATCACGTCTCGAGGGGGTGACCTCCCTCTTACCCTCCCCCGTTCTCATCACACAGACGCCGGTGATCTGGAAAGCCCGCTGCAAGGCGAGAAATCCCAGCCAACAATTACTTTACGCAGTTATATTACATGTTTGTCGTAGTGGAAAGTTCGACGGTAAAGCGACACATTTAGACGCGCGTGGACCGATCTGGCTGGTGATAATTAATTTCACATCTCTACTAATGAGAATCGCGTAAACTTTCTGAGTAACAGTGTGAATTAGAAATGTACGAAGGAAAGTTGACAGCGAAAACAGAGAGTGAAAATGAAGTACAGAAAACAAAGTTTTTGGAAGAAAATATTAGAACTCAATGAAAATAAAACAGAAATATTGAAAATGAAGTAAGGAATACAAAGTTATTAGAATAAAATATTAGAACTCAATGAAAATAAAACAGAAATATTGAAAATGAAGTAAGGAATACAAAGTTATTCGAAGAAAATATTGGAATGCAATGAAATTAAAACAGAAATATTGAAAATGAAGTAAGGAATACAAATTTATTACAAGAAAATATTAGAACTCAATGAAAATAAAACAGAAATATTGAAAATGAAGTAAGGAATACAAAGTTATTAGAAGAAAATATTAGAATGCAATGCAATTAAAACGGAAAGATTGAAAATGAAGTAAGGAATACAAAGTTATTCGAAGAAAAGATTAGAATGCAATGCAATTAAAACGGAAAGATTGAAAATGAAGTAAGGAATACAAAGTTATTCGAAGAAAAGATTAGAACTCAATGAAAATAAAATAGCAAGAGTGAAAATAAAGAAAACAAAGTTATTGGAAGAAAAAATTAGAACTTAATGACAATAACAATTATTCAATCACGGGTACACAAGTGCCTCCATGAAATTATTCAAGAAAATTCCAATAATAACTTTCTTACTTCACAGTTTTATGGAAATGTGATTGCATCATGAAAATCAGCATTGAAATCTGCACAAATTATCATTTTAAACTTAAAAAATGACACAGAAAATACGAAAACACACCCCGACCATCGTCAACTTAATTTCGTTAATTTCAATAAAGTTTGAAAAAAATAAATGTTAATTTATACCAATTTTAACGTTGATTACCACAGTTAAATAGAAAATTTAAAGAAATGTTAAAACAATTTTTTATTTTTAAAAATTTGAAATGGCCGCCATTTTGGAACTGTTTGACGTGTTTCGCTCAGTAAGTAAAGAACTTGTCCAAGCTATTACCGTACCACAATCAATGAATTATAAGTTTTTTTACACGATCACCAAAGGTACTTCACACAAACGTAACTCGAATGGCGAGAAAATGATACAAAAATTATGTTTAACATTAATGTAATAATTGTAGGCCTATTTTTATAAACTGAAAGAGGAACGCACCGTCCTGTGATGACAGCTTGACAGCTTACAGGTGATAACCTCTTTGTTGGCGGAACAAGGCGGCTGGTAGATTGAATGCTTTCGCCTTCATTGTTGTACGCGTATCTGTGCGTCAACACGTGGGACATTCGTTTGAAACAGTTTGCGACAAATGTTGCGCACAATGTTTCAAACGATTCTGTTTAGATTATTTTCATAAGCTCATAAAAACACACAATTATTAATGTCTGTTAATATTCTGTACTGTAACTTAATTTTATTTAATCTTTTTTAAAACTTTTTTTCATTAAAACGTATTAAAGAAAAGTTCAATTATCTTACTTGAACTTCGCATTAATCGTAACAGGCAGCAGCCTTGCTGATGCGGTAAAAATGAATTTCCTCAAAAATGTCTATCATTTTATTTTTGAAAATCTGATTTAACTATCCCAATCAGAATTAAAACTGCACAGATCAGTATTTTACTTTCAAATTGGAAAGAAAATGTAAAAATGAACCTTGACCGCCGTCAAATTCTTCTTCTTAATTTCAGTAGATTATAAAAATCCAAAATGATAATTTAAGTAGATTTAAACGCAATTCACGATGGTGAAATCAAATTTAAAAACAAAAAAAAAGTGTAGGCCTAAGTCAAGGAAAAGTTATGATTTTTTGAGATTTGAAATGGCCGCCATGGATTTTGTTGAGTAACGATTTGTTTCACGATTGATCAGAAAAATAACAGTTCGCGACTAATTTCATTGTACTGCGCATGCGCAAGTTGCGGAACATGGATGGTTTTTGCTCTCGCAGCTGAAGCAAGGAAACACGGTTACAAACTGTTGTTTGGGACATGCTTTGTCGCAAAACACTGTATGCCTACGTAACAAACCTGAAGATTATTTCACAGAAATGTTCCAACTGCAAACGCACCTACCACGTCATCAAACGCAATTACACAGAATAACGTCGACCCCAACCTAACCAATCATAAAATGTTTTCAAAAAGACCATCACATCCTGCGGTCTACCCTCTAGACGGTTCGTGTCCTTGAGATCTTGCCGCGGGCAATAAACCTTTTCCTTCTACGACCCTCAGAACATTCATCCAACTACAGAGACCATTTAACTTGGGCTGGACCGCAGCGGCGTCTTGAAAATCTTTTACAAAATTAATTAAAACGTTTCCGTCTAATTTAGCCTTGGTCCAGATAAACATTCCTAGAGCCACAATAAATGTTTCAAGTCCTAGATGGTTCCGTTTGAATTATTGTTGAAGATTGTTATATCACCGACTTCTCGTACAGTCTCTTTCAAATTAAAATAAATGCTAAGTACAGCAGAGGCACTAACTTTCTCGAAAAACTAACAACCAAGTTGAACACGTGTTCGTAGATATATAACCTGAAAAATTCCTAATCACAAAAACCAGTAATTGTAGCAATATAAGTGACCGGGTTTCTCAAGATAACTCTACAGGATCTGTGCACTTTTCATAATTCCGTGTCTGGGTCTTACTATGGTGCTACCATAGCTAATTTTGCAATGGAAATGCGCTCGTAAGCCATTAAAGAACATTTTCTAGCGAATTTCCATTAGGAAAATGTGGTGTTGGAGTGGCCATCATGATAAGACCCACACCGGGGACCTTGAAATGAGCACTGATCCTGATCCATAGATAACTTTTTCAAAGCTCGTTAAGTGTGTGTGTGTGTGTGTGTGTGTGTGTGTGTGTGTGTGTGTGTGTGTGTGTGTGTGTGTGTGTGTGTGTGTGCGCGCGCGCGCGCGCGCGTGTACTTAAATACTTGATAACTCAAATATTTAAATTTCCAAAATTTTCGTCTGATTTGATTAAAAACTTGGCATACAAATTTATTTTGATACGAATAGTAACTTGATGAAAATCCATCCAACCGTTTTAAAATATGGGCATTAATGTTTTTTTTAATAAGACTTTACTATCACAACCAGCGTTTTAAATCTGCATAAATTAGTGTTTTATATGTTCAAGTTTAATGTATAATGTTCAATGTAGCCTACCTGAAAATGCGACCAGTGTTCATTTTCGTATTTTCAAAGTAATTTCACTATTTGAAATGCTAATTTATGCAGTTTTTAACGCTGATTGTGATGTCGAACTTAGGTTTCAGAAAAAGTGTGACGCAAAAATTAGTTTTGAATTTTACGACAACTGATATTGTTACGGGAAACGCCTTTTAACAGCCAAATTCGTTCGTTACAAAACAAGTGTAGCTAAAAATAGATTTTTTACTAAAAATTGCAATAAAACCAGTCCAAAAATATTTAGTTAAAGATTTATTACGCTTTCAATTACTTACGGACCTGACTTGCCGATTGTGAAATTTCAAAAGTAACAAAAATCAGTAATATTACTAATCGAACATCTTAATAATGCGGAAATTTCTACATTTTACCATAAAAACCGCCGTTAAGTACAATTTTGTATTTTCGGCGTTAATTTACGCACATTTCAATGCTGATTGCGGTAGTGTGTCAATTTTAGCGGAATGTAGATGTCTAGCTGACATGATGGAAGCGTACTTTCGAAAAGTAATAATATTTTTAACAACATCGCATAACTAAACGGAAAATTTAATATGAAAATATTTTTACTACCCCGCATAAATTGAAACTGAACGGCCTCTAAAGTTTCATGATCCAGCGAGTCGGTGGACAAAGGGCGTCTGCTTTTAAATTTAGAACCCATCTCAAGAAGTCATAAAAACTGACACAGATACGTTTATATGGCCGCATTGATTTCGAGTTGTGAAAATTACGGATAATAATATTGGATTCAGTTAGGACAGTGACGGACTAAGAGAATTTATCGTTGCATCCTGCACAATGAATCTGTCCCGTTATGGTAACATAAGTAGCCTTGTGTGCTGGTTTGTAAGTGAGATTACTGTGTGTGTGTGTGTGTGTGTACACATACAGTCTTAACGACCCTGCAAAAATGATCTAGAGATAAAGATCGTGTTCATTCAAGGTCCTGGCTCTCAAGGTTCTTGTCTAATAGTTCATTTTCCAATGAAAATTTGCTAACAACAATAGCATAAGATCCAAAAATTCATAATATAATAACACAATTGAATCTCGTCATAGAGTTAACACAGACAACTACGTACCAGTTGATTCCCCGTGTTATCCGCGGCTTTAGATTCACACTACAACTCTCTGACGACGGCGTTTGAATTACAAGAAACTTGCTTTGTCCAGGCTGGAAGTTACTACTTCCGGGCATAATCGTGATCCTTCCTGTTAAACCGCTTCCGTCCAGCGGTCACTCGATCGAACTTTTGTCTTTTAACAGATTCAACAAATTAATGCGCACAGAATCTGCGTGCACGAGGTTATTGACACGAACGGATCAAGGACTCATCTGCATCGGTCATCCGCAAAGAATGACAACTGGTTTGGGACAGATGGTAAGTCGAGTGTTCATTGTCATACTTCTTCTTTTATAGTAACGATAATACGCTGAAGAATTCTTTTTGACGGGGAATAATGTCAAGGTTCAATTTAAACGGCATGTTCTCACAATATATGTTCTGTTACAGCAACGTTAAAACTGTGATTTGTACAAACCTGTTGGTAATTTAAAGGTTTCTTCGTAATTTTGTCTCGGATGTGAAAAAAAACTTGCACCAGCTGTTTTTGTGTTAAACGAGCCGCCTCGGTGGCCTAGTTGATAGCGTACTAGGCTTTCACCCCGAGGACCCAGGTTCGATTCCCGGCCAGGGCTTGGCATTTTCATACGCTATAAATCATCCCATCGTCTGCATTAACCATAGTGTGCACAATAGTCGGACGTTAAACAGTAAAAAGCCTTTGGATTTAGTACTGATTTTTTTTTTTCGAAAAAGTGATTAAACAGTTTTATTTTCATCATAATCCCTTTAGTTTTTATGCTAATGACTTCTACCAGAGCTAATTTTAAAGGTTTTTTTCAAGAACTTTGAAAAGTATACAATATTTTTCCCCAATTTTTTCCCATTTTCCCGTTATTTAACGTTTCAGATTTCAAAGGACAAGAAGTCATCTAGAACCAGCCGTAATTCAGTTCATAGTGCATCTATATAAATTAAAAAAAGCAATATTCTTGTTTTTTATATATAAAAAAAATTGTGTTAAACGTTTTTAGCGAGAGTGGAAGAACAGATACACCTTCGTGCCTTCAACATCTGAATATAAAACTAGCTCCGAGAATCTAGATCAATTTTAACTATCTCATACTACTATATAGGCCTACCGTTAAATGAGTTTTATTTATTATTATCAAGGATCTTCTCGAAAACGACTTATTGATTAAACTCGGATGTTGGCAATTATGGGTTTTTTTATTGAGAAATCCATTGCTAAAGATAGTATATTTGCGAAAATTTAGTCTTCACTTGACACATGTTTTTCTTTGATTAAATAATCAGCTGATTTTATATATTAAAGTTTATTCTTTTTCCCTCGCAAGGGGGTGCAGACTAGCTGCACCTATTGAGAGGATTCAGACGTCTCTCGCGATACCCGAGTCTAACACACACTTACACTTACAACACCACACTCCATCGCCATCGCCATCGCCATGGCCATCGCCATCGTCATCGTCATCGCCATCGCCATCGCCATGGCCATGGCCATGGCAATGGCAATGGCCATCGTCATCGCCATCGCCATCGCCATAGCCAAGGCCAAGGCCATGGCCATCGTCATCGCCATCGCCATCGCCATCGCCATGGCCATGGCCATCGTCATCGTCATCGCCATCGCCATCGCCATCGCCATCGCCATCGCCATCGCCATCGTCATCGCCATCGCCATCGCCATCGTCTTCGTCATCGCCATCGCCATCGCCATCGCCATCGCCATCGCCATCGTCATCGCCATCGCCATCGCCATCGTCATCGTCATCGCCATCGCCATCGCCATCGCCATCGCCATCGCCATCGTCATCGTCATCGCCATCGCCATCGCCATGGCCATGGCCATGGCAATGGCAATGGCCATCGTCATCGCCATCGCCATCGCCATAGCCAAGGCCATGGCCATCGTCATCGCCATCGCCATCGCCATCGCCATCGCCATCGCCATGGCCATGGCCATCGTCATCGTCATCGCCATCGCCATCGCCATCGCCATCGCCATCGCCATCGCCATCGCCATCGCCATCGCCATCGCCATCATCATCATCATCATCATCATCATCATCATCATCATCATCATCATCATCATCACCATCACGATTATCATTATCATTATCATTATCATTATCATTATCATTATCATTATCATTATCATTATACGACTTTAACACTTTACACTCACATTTACATTTAGGGAGGCGATAATAGCCTCAATGTGCTTTTCGCCTTGAAATAAAAAAAAAAAATTTTTTTCATTAACGATCATATTTTCTTTTTTAATGTTATCAAATAGGCCTAATAAAATAGATTATTTAGCAAAAGGCAGCAACAAAGCGTACAGAACGAGGATTAATTTCACGGTTTTAAATTTATTCAGTGAATACCGTTTCACTGAATTTACATTGCAAAATGAGTTAATGTAAATAGCAAATATAAAAGCGAGAATAAATGTGTGAGGAAGAGCGCATGCGCGTGCATGTTAACATTCTATCGTTCGCAATTATAGTCAAGTTGGACAAGCTGCGATTTACGCAAGTTTAAAAATAGCCGCAACGCTAAAATACGTTACACAAAAGGACAAAATTCAAAGAACGCGGCATCTCACCGTCACAGCTGTTGGCACACTAATTCACAAACAGTTTGCCCGCTCTACCGGCAGCAGATCGTACCACAAACGGTTCGCGCGTAGAATTCAAATTCCCCGAACTTTTGGGTAACACCTTGTACATACATATAATTTTTAACGACTCAAAAAGTGTTCTAGAGGTCAGGATCAGCCTCGTTTTATCTTATCACGCTGGCCGCTCCAATAACTAATTTTTCAATGGAAATTCGCTAACAACTGGTTACCATCTGATGTTTAACTGAAATACAAATTAATTATTCCATCCCGCTACTTGTGAATAGGAATATTGTAACATATTGTAAACAGTTCACATTGACCGACTCGCATGCAAATAAATAATGTCGCCACGTTCAGTGAACATGTTCTGTACATCCAAGTTCACCTACCTCAGCATCTCGCGTTTGGAACGCTTCCAGTTGCCTGTCTGTCTGTCACTCTGTCATTACGCGCTTCCTCTATTACATTTTATTATTTTTGGATTCCCAGTAAATCCATCAACCGAACAAAAGGACACAAATTTGGAATCAACAAACATCCGGATGTACAGTACAGCGAGAAACCTTTCGCCGAAGAATTTGAAGCCAATATAACTCTTTTTATACTGATAGTATATTAGCCTACTAGCAGTTAAAATAACAGCAGACATCGCAGTACATTCTTAACTAGTATACAGAGCGCTCCACGACAACATTCATAACATTTTCCGCCAATTTAACCGGTAACTGTAATATTTTCGACAAATATTTCATGGAAATTGTGTTCTTTTTCCATGAAGTGAATCAAAAAATTATGATAGGTTTTTGCCGTTCGACCAGTATTACAGGCTGATCCATCGTTGAATCAGAGCCTGCCATCTTGAAACAAAAGTGAATTGGAAAAAATCTTACGCATACGTCGTTCGGGCTTTATAAAACGTACTTCCGTACCAAATTTCAAAACATTCTATCAATACGTTTGGCCAAAACTGCATCACAAACACAGAAACCAAATTCCGAACGGCAGAGTTATAAAAGACCTCGTTTCGCTACGTTAATTATTATTGTATTAATACGTAAAGTAGGCCTATGTAATAATTTCTTGTTTGTAACCACGTTCTGAATAGAAAACCTTATTAGAATATAATTAAATTAGATAATAAAGGTTCGTGGGATAACTGTTAAAGTAATTAACATTACTTTAAAAAAATGTATGAAAACATTACGTACACTTTCTTACGTTCAAATATTTCCACAATTTCTTTCGGAAGCTGTAAGAAAAGCGGTCATCTTGGAATTGTTTAAATCACTTCATCGGACGTTACTCAAATTTAAGCGACGTATCAAATTTACAATTTTTGGGTGAATCGAAAAAACAAAACATTTCTACACTGACGTGACCAAATATTGAGCAGAATTTGTTAAACCGATTTTCAAATTTCGTGTTGATTTTTTTTAGCTCCTGAACCGGTTTTTTGGGGGGTCTGTAGCGACCCATACTCTAACAACTTCAATCAACATAGTTACAGCCGATCATGAGAGAATCTAATTTTGTTTTTTACAAAAAGAGCTTAAAAAACGTTGTTTAAATTAATTAAATTTTCACGTAAAGATACAAACTAATAGGTGTAAAAAACCAGGATCCAAGTAAAAACCACATTGGACATGAATACGTAGACCACAAAAATCTAAAAATTGATTTTTTTTTGTACTTATTACAATACGGAAGTAAAGGTTATTGTCCAAAAGTAGCGATAATAACGGATAAGAAAAAGTGGATTAATCAGGACCCAGGACTCCAGGTAGTTTATGAGCACAGCCCTTCTTATGAGCGTAGTGGTCGTATATATATATATATATATATATATATATATATATATATGATAACGCATATATATGAGTACGTATATATATATATATATATATATATATATATGTATATACGTGTACGCGAGCGCTTGCTGCTGCTGACATCTATCGGCAAAGTGTTCAACTACAGTTAAACTGATAATACTACTATTTTCTAAAACTTCTCCACTTCTTGCAGCGTTCTTAGCGGCAGATAGTGCAATTACTTGGACTTAAGCCGCTAATATCGAGCACGCTTTTTATAATGGTGGCTGTACTTCTAATACGTTTATGTTAATTGGTTGAACAGACCTGACGCTGGTAAGATCTTGGTGTTAAGCCATAATAAACGTGCAGTAAAAACAAGAAATATTTGCGCTTACCTCTGAGAATTTGGTACAGGAAGACTTTGATGTGGTCCGATGACAGGTGTTGTGGGGAGACGATGATCTTGTGCAGATCGCTCTGAAGTAGTTCTGTTATCACGTAACTGTAAGTTCTGGTTAAGGAAAAATTATCATTCACTTATATTTAAACTACACATGACAAACATCACACAGCCTATATATAGGGTGGGTCAAAGATGCGTCAGACCATACGATAGAGCGAGCAGTTCGCAAGAACTGAAACTATACGCAGGTTTGAATCTTTATTCCTACAGTTGTCTTTACGTCTATTCTCAGTCTAACTGATAGAAATTAAGCGGTAAAAATGGACACGTGCGTGAGAACTTTTAAATTTCACAAAACTGGATATAACTACAAAAAACAACCTTTATTGATACTAAAAATAACTTGACAGGTGTACAATAGTCAGGCGATTAATCATTCAAACACTGAATTTAAATAAAATAAATGGTGCGCTGCACAAAATTTAACACATTAATTATTTTTTTGCAAAAATCCATATTCGATTTTTGTTTTTTTTTTTTTTGTTGTTATTTTAAGGCGAAAAGCACATTGAGGCTATTATCGCCTTCCTAAAATGTGTAAAGTGTTAAAGTCGTAAGTGTAGTGTTGTAAGTGTACATTAGACTCGAGTACTGCGAGGAACGTCTAAATCCTCTCAATAGGTGCAACTAGTCTGCATCCCCTGCGGGATCCATATTCGAAGCTCTTAACAAAAGCAGGAAACTGACCAACTTACTCGAAACCCGTTAATAAAATTTTACTGAAATTCTGATCACATATTATCACACAAAACGCAAGTCACTATAAAAATTTGAAAGAAAAGCTTCGAGACTGTCGCAAAAACCAAAACACACGACGGCAAACAGAATATTTTGTTTTGGTTTTTGCAATTTACTCCGAATAACAAATTCCTTGTATGTCAAATGTGCTATACACATCACATGTATCGTTACTTTCAATCGATTTTTTTTATGTAGTCGTCTCAGACCGAATATTTTATGGGGGGGGGGATACAGCGATCCAAACGTTTTATTTTTATACTTTTTCCCTCCAAATCGGATTTTTTTGTGAAAATAACTGAAACCGATAAATTTAGTATGACACAACACATGTAACCATTTATGTTCCGTCCAAAATTACTGTTACACTTAATAATCGTTAGTGAATTAATCATTTTTTAAACCGGGCTTAAAAATTCTAATCTACTTTTTAATTTAAATTTGGCGTAAGTAAATATTATACGCGAATACACGTCTAACGCATTGTAAAACGATTAATTCCAAGCTGTGTGGATGAATAATTTAGGCCTTCAAGGTCACAGTAAATTCCGGAGAAGTTTCAGACATCGAAATAACTGCTGATTGGATAACACTGTATTTATAAACATGTTTTACTTATGAAAATAATTCTGCCTTCCAGTAAGACTGCCTATTCAGTTCCGATCGCTGATTATACACAGTTTGCGGGTTACAAGAAAAGCTCTACAATTCTAGATTTTACAATTGTTCGCAGAACTGATCCACTTGGGTTGAACCTGGGAAGGGAAATCCTGAAATCAAATTAAAATATTAAATTTAAGAATCACTGACAATTCTCATCTAATCAAGTATAAATTTTATACAGATCCTGTATACTTACGAGCTATATTTTCCAAGTTATTATTAAAGATTAAGCAAAGCTCCTTTAAGGACATAAAAGTCTTGTTTTATGCGTTATATTTCAGTAAAATTTAATCGAAACTATCCAACATTTTTGAAAAAATATTATTCTCCTATAGTAGTTATTGACCGAGCGAAGCGAGGTATGTTCTACTCGACCGTTCGCCATTTGTGTGTTTGTTTGTTACACAGTTTTTGCTAAACGCTCTGACCGATTATGAAATTTGGTACGGAAGTACCTTGTATAAAGCCCGGACGACGTATTTGTAAAATTGTTTCCCATTCATTTCCGTTTCAAGATGGCGGTCTCTGATTTACAATAACGAGTGTACGCAGTTTTAGACAAACGCATCGACCGATTGTTTTGAAATCTGTGGAAACTCCAAAATGACGAATGTATAATATTTTTTCCCATTCATTTCCGTTTCAAGATGGCGGCTTCTGATTTACAATAACGAGTGTACGCAATTTTAGACAAACGCATCGACTGTTTTGAAAATTGTGAACCCCAAATGACGTATGTATTAGATCTTTCTCAATTTATGTCTGTTTCAAAATGGCGGCTTCTGATTTACAATAACGAGTGTACGCAGTTTTAGACAAACGCATCGACCGATTGTTTTGAAATTTGATATAAACGTACATTGTGGAAACCCCAAATGACGTGTGTGCAAGATTCCCCCCACTTACTTCTGTTTCAAAATGACGGCCTCTAATTAAAAGATGACGAGTGTACGCAATTTTAGTCAAACGCATTGACCGATTGTTTTGAATTTTTTTTTTTTAACGTCCGACTATTGTGCACACTTGGGCTAATGCAGACAATGGGATGATTTATAGCGTATGAAAATGCCAAGCCCTCGCCTGAAATGAACCCGGGTCCTCGGGGTGAAAGCCCAGTACGCTATCCGCTAGGCCACTGAGGCGGCTATGAGAGTCCGATACGAAGATATCTCGTATAAAGCCCAAATGACGGATGTGAAATGTCCCACTATTTACTTACGTTTCAAGATGGCAGCCTCTGATATAAAGATGACGAGTGTACGCAATTTTAATCAAACGCACTGGCCGATTGTTTACGACTATATCTTGTATAAACCCAGAAAGATGTATGTGTAAGACTTCTTCCAACTCACTTCCGCTTCAATATGACGGCCTGTTTCAACGTTGAGAGTTGCTGGTTACTTCCTGTAATATTGGTTGAACGGCAAAACCTATCATAATTTTGACCGCTTCATGTAGAAAGAACATAAAATTTACAATAATTCTGTTCCAATTAGATTTTTCATGATAATATTACGGTTACTGTTTACATTGAGGGGAAGTGTTATGAGCGCTGTCGTGGAGCGCTCTATAGGATATATTAATTAAGAATATACTGAGGTATCTACTGTTCTTTGAGCTACTGATTTATACATTTTCTGTTAAATAAAAAGGTGAAATCATAGTTAAAAAATGAAAACTAAAATCCAAAAAATAAATAAATTTCTTTACGAACGTGTTGACCAATATTTTATATGCGAATAATTACGGAGCAATGTTTTAGGAACTATTTAACTTTATTTTAAGAAAAATAAGATACTGTCTCTTTTTTCACTTGTTTTGTAGTTGCTGGTGGCGGGCAAGCGTCCCCTGTTGGCAGCGCGGCGATATATTCACACGGACCGAACGTTAACCTCTGGCCGCAAACAAAGATAAGAATGAACGAAATCTGCGTGGACTGTGGACAGAATACGGCAACAAAGCGGAGACAAGGCCACGGCCGGGTAAAGGCCCCTCGAAGGTCGTCTGGAGCAGGCCGGTCGTCTTGACCGATGCGAGTAATAAACTTTAAACGCTCGGGAAATGAGTATCCTGGTCTACTGCGGCGGTTAATTATTTCGGTTTCTTTCTAAAAACTTTCTTACATAAAAACACGGGAGCAGAACGGCCGCGGCTAATCCCTGCGTAATGAGACTGCACGCCCGGATTTACACAACTTGCAGTCAGATTGGTCAGCACGCGTGTAAGAAGTTCGGTCTGGAATGGAACATATAACAATAAACCGTGCAAAAACATTACCAGGAGTTCAAAGAACAGTAGACCTCGCAGTATATGCTTTATTAATTGCTCGACCACCGCTCCACTACCGCTGTCTGCCGAACCCATAACCTTATCGCGAATTTAATTAGAAACCGTAATATTTGTTCGCAAAAACCGTAACTGGGACCAAAATTATTGGACATTTTATGCTCTTTCTCCACTGACATGTCTGGCCGTTCAGCCAGTATGACAGGAAACAGCCAGCAATTATACTCATCGTTAAAACAAAGACCGACATTTTGAAACGGAAGTAAATGCGAAAAAGCTTGCACATACATCGTACGGGCTTAATACAAGGTGCCAAATGTCAAAACAATCGGTTAATACGTTTGGCCGTCATTGTTAAATCAGAGGCCGTCATCTTGAAACGGAAGTAAATGGGGGGGGAAATCTTACACGCACGTCATTTGGACTTTACACAAGTTATCTTCGTATCA
Source organism: Callitettix versicolor (assembly GCA_022606455.1). Classification (NCBI taxonomy): domain Eukaryota; kingdom Metazoa; phylum Arthropoda; class Insecta; order Hemiptera; family Cercopidae; genus Callitettix; species Callitettix versicolor. The sequence continues at coordinate 97,512,735 of CM040186.1, read as the reverse complement.
AATTTCAAAACAATCGGTCAATGCGTTTGGCCAAAAACCGCGTACACTGGTTTTTGTAATTCAAAGGCAGCCATCTTTGAAACGGAAGTGAATGGAGGGGATCTTACACACATCATTTGAGCTTTATACAAGGTATTTTCGTATCAAATTTCAAAACAATCGGTCAATCCGTTCGGCCAAAAACCGCGTACATTACTTTTTGTAAAAGGCTGCCATCTTAAAACGGAAGTGAATGGGGAAAAATCTTAAACATAAGTCGTTCGGGCTTTATACAAGATACCTCTGTAGCAAATTTCAAAACAATCGGTAACGCGTTTGGCCGAAACTGCGTAATAAACAAACACAAAAAATTCCGAACGGTCGAGTTGAAACACACAATATAACGTTTTCAAATCAAACTTGACGCAAATGAAGCCTTTAAGGATCTAAATAATACTTGTCGGTTAGGTTAAGATAACGTTTCTCAAATCTGTGAATTTAAAATACTAGACTAATTTATACAACTGGTGTTAAAATTGTATACGATGTGAAATCAGAATTTCCAAACAAATTTAAGATAAAAAAAACGATAGCGCCATTTTGAAACGGAAGAACGCGTTTCTTTTGGGTAACGAACTTTCCCGATGGACGAAAACAAATTACTGATAAATTATTGCAATATTAACAGTTTAGGAATTCAATTGTGTTCCTATTCACCACTATCGTTAACAAATCCGGATAAGCGGATTAATATTCCATCAAATTTTGATCATATATAAAGAATGGTCACTCAATTCAGCGAAGAAAATTTGAAATAAAAGATTTTTTACTATTCAAGAGTATTTTAAGAATGTTTTTCAAACTCCTGATGAGTTTGCAGTCAAAGAAGTAAATTTAAAAAACAATTTTCGAGTTGTTTTTTTTTTGGATTTTGGAGTTTATTGAATTTTTTACCAAAAACAATTTTTGTAAAGTTTAAATTTTGCGTATCGAAATGTTTGTTTACGTTATTTCATTCAAATATGAAGGAAATACATTTCCGCCTCGTCTGTTAGTAGCCTATATGCTGCTCCAGACCAACCTTCTGGGGGGGGGCGCTAATAAATAGCTTAGATATTATTTACTGTAGTTATAATGAATGATTAGCTGTTTTATATTAATTCGTAACGATCAGCTGATTTCATTGAACAACTTATTCGTATTATTCGTAGCTATAATATGTTTCAGGTTATGTTAAAAACTAGCAATATTAACAACAATTAATATGAACAAATTATTATAGCAATTATTATAACATTAATTTCAAATGCATTACAAGCGGTTACAACGTGCACGTGTTCTTTAACTAAGGAACAATAACGAAACCAAAGCCACTCAATGTTTTCATATAATACGCATGTAATGTTAACGAAAAGGAGGAAATAAAAGACAGAAATAGACACGAAAATCGTTTGCTCTTTTCCGTTACATATTTCCGTTTCATTAAAAAGGTTCGGGACACTTTTTTTCTATTCACTCGTCTAGCTAAAGCTAATATTAAAAGCTTAAATAAACAAATTAAAAACATAAAAAACACATTTAAATTAATAAACACACATAAAATGATTAGTTAATAACTTCTGAAATTACTATTTCAGCGATATTTTTAAAACGGCACAATGTTTTTAGAAAGTTAATGCATGTTTTCCTAGTAACGGGACTGTTATGCTGCGTACAGCATAAAAACGCTTAACGTGTTTTGTATAACGCTGCACAATGCGTTTTCCCACAAACAGTGATGCATGGTGTTTTCCAGGCCAGCTGTCGCATCTGATATTACAAGACGCAGCCTATGACAATAAGTTAATCACGAATGTAAATTTAAGCTACGTTTTTCCCACTAGAGGACTTCCACAATCCTGGTTTTGTACCTCACCTACATAGCTTGTTGTACACTCTCGTTCACAGATTCAACCGCACGTCTTTAGAGAACCGTGAGATGCTTCGGATATCCTGTTCCATAGTCAGTCCCCCATTCCTGAGTATGGATTCAAATCGTTTTCTGACCAAAGTTGGACAATCAGAAAGTCCGTTTCCTCAGCTGTACCACATTCCCTACACAAAAGATATGAAACCCCATTTTGTGCAGACAACTGCAGAATGTTCAGTGATCCGTCAGAAATCCTGTCACTCTCCACAGATCTGTCCTGTTAAGCCTAAGGGCATCACCTGTATGTAAGGGATCTAGCTGGACCTAAAAGTATCCTCTTTGACTGTAAAAGACCATCCGTTCTCTCCCAAGACCTTTGGTTGCCTAGAAACCCTTGTCTGCGCGTTAGAGTATAAGATACTCCACATTCAGGTTCTGAGCCAATAAAATGGCTGTCGGCTCCTAGACTGGCACATCGATCTGCCTCTTTTTTGACTCAATAGACGAAACGTCACGCTACGTTTTATATACTTCGTATTATAGTGACAAAATAAAAGACCTTTTTTCCATTCGTTTCGTTTGAGTAATTAACGGACAGGATTAAAAAAACCTTAATAAAAAGAACCCGAGAAAGTTTGTGCAGTATGTTTGCGAGATTAGAACGTAGCGTATTCGCTGACAGAATTATACTTCGTAAATACAAAACGGCACCATTGATATTTTTAAATAGGTCATCAAGTTGTGGACAAATCACAAGAAGACTGACAAGCTGAACGAACCAATCGAAAGAAACCTTCTAAACGTAATTGGATGTACATTGGTCGGGCAACAATTTACACAGCTGTAAGTGAGGAATTGATAAAAAGTGGTGTAAACACGGAATATCGCCAATTAATTGGCAACCTCATTTTTCATTTTCCGCCACAAATGGTCAAATTTTAGTTACATTAAATATTAATTTTCTTATTGTTATCACTTACTAAAGTATAAGTAGCATTACTTCCACAAAACAGTATATACTAATTTCTGAACACGACGTTTTGTGAGTGTAAATCACCTTTCGTTTTCAGCTGCCTAACCTAACATATAAACGTAGCAACTAAAACATACAGTAAACCTATTTGCCTTTGTCAAGAAACAAAAAGTAAAACTTGAACGCATGCTGAAGGCTAGATAATGCCCTGAGCGGTCAAAACTAAAAACTACAACGTCCTGTTGGGCTTCGTTTAGACTAAATTGTTTGTGAGAAAGTTTGTGCAATGTTTTTTTACTCCGTTTATTCCCTCGGAGCTAAGTGCTAAGCGAACGAAGGTCGCTGTGTAGCTATGGTGATGAAGGTGGCCCGAGACTCCTTAGGGGGAATAAATTACACCCCTCGCGTAACTTTTCTTCCAGCTTGCAGCAATCATTTGGAAAATTAAAGCTATCGATTTTTTCACTCCGCGAGCCATCCTTTTTCATTACCATGCGGTTACGTTAACACACACACGCTGTACGAAATTTTCTTAAGGTTGTAACATTTTTCAGTTTTTTTACAATTTATTTAATACTACAACTTATCCAGTAGTTACAATTGCAAATATGCCACTGTCACAATATTAGAAATCACTCCTATGAATGACTCCGAACACTCTCGCATATGGTTACATATAATCACTGCACCAGGTCTTCTGGTCTTGTCCTCTTCAGTCTCCGCTCCACGTTCCTGCCCGCAATCATCTCCCGCACTGCGGTGTTAACTAGTGGTGGAGCAAAAAACACCAAACTGTTAAAAAGCTGCTTTTCTATAAACGACAAACTAACTGCTTTTTCAAACGGAAACAAGCAGTTTGATTTGGACTAGTTTATGATTTCTTAAACAAGGAACGGACCGTTATAATCGAACGTTGCTGCAAGCGCTAGAACTGTTTTCCTGCTGTTTACCTGCTAACTGCTTTCCTGCTAACTGCTTTTATGCTTTTCCCCTTTATTCCAAAGTGTTTGTTGCTTGTAGTGAAGTAAGAACTGTTTGGTCAATGTCAACGTTTATCTCTATTTTGTTGCGAGTTGCAGAAACAACCTCTCACATTTTGTAGATACAGAGCCTAATTTTATTTGAATATATTTTTTATATTTATTATCAATCATCAATATTTTTTAATCAACTAAAAAATATTCTAAATCGTTTGCATTTTGGTAAATACGCAAAGGACTATTTAATTTTTAAGTAAAAAAAAGAATGCTTCTATTAGAAATTCATTGCATTTTGTAAATATAAAATGGCATACGTATATATTACGTTTTGAGAATGTAATTTAATTATTACTAAACTTATAAGGATTTTTATCCTTTCTAAATGCTTTGTACCCAAAAACAATTTAAGGACATGGTGGTAATGGGAATGAAAAAGTAGTCTTAGAAAACTGAACGTATGTGCTATATGTTTTAGCTCCTAATACAACTTTGAGTTTCAGTTTTCTAAACCTGTTTTTTTCCAACTGTTTTAAAAAGCAGCTTTTTTCCTCAAACAGTTTGTTGACGTTTTGTAAAAATAGCAGGATCGCCCACCTCTAGTGTGAAGCCTACGTTCATGCTTCACGCTATGGATCTTAGCACTTCCCTTACTGTGTCCATCTTAAGGTCTTTAACATACAATGGTGCACCAACAATCCCGCGCAGTACCTTATTTTGAAAAGATTATTTTATATTAAGGTTAGTTTTCTAGGTGCTACCCGTACATCCAGACTGGTCTCAAATCCTGCTTGTATAAGAGCAGTTTGTTTGACAAACTAGTCTAGACTGACGCCTTAATAGCAAATACATTCGTCTATATTACAAGATGGATTTTTTCACGATCTTACAAAGCAAAAATAAAACATCAGCTTATCACGCCAACAACACAGCTGTGTGCTTACGAAATCTAACCGACGCATTTACGTCGTCCGAAGTAAACGTATTGCAAAGGATATTGATAATCCTTGTTTATTTTATGAGCTCGGAGTTCAGCGTTTCGTCGGCCGTTTTTACGACTCTGTTACTCCGTGAATTCGGTCTTGCGTTTGCGGCGACTCACACTGCCGTCAATAATTCGATATCTGTAAGGACCATTGTATTCTTTGCGGTATGACAGCCTACTTGGGCCCGCAGTGTGACGTAAGCTGGTTCTCTTTGTTCCTGGAATGCAACTTGTGTTTTCGTAAAATCGGGCTAGTTCGATAAAATAATTTACCGCTCCCTTAACGGTTACGTTACAATGCATATTTATCAAGACTACACAATTGGATTTTTTCTTGGCCGTTCGTTTTCAGTTTATCTAACTTTACGAGCATTTTTGCTAAATTTCTTACATCCATTCGCATTTAATATTCTATGGGCATGTTGTAATAATATCTATGGAACAATCTGATTGGGCCGATTTTTCAGTTTTTTCTTCTGAAACGAAATTCATTTTTGTTGAGACAGGTAACCATACGCTATGTCTGCGAAGTGTTTATTTTAAAAAAATGACTAAAACCAAAAACGGGTGGCTCGATTAATTTAAGAAACGTTATGGAATCTTTTTTTGTCTATTTCTGGTGAAAAACTACCGTGCGATGTTAATGTTACAAACGTTTAAAGAAACAATCCGAATCAAGTTTACAATGCAGACGAAAGCGCTTTATTTTGGTGGATGCGTCTACAAAAAACTTTTGTTTATGTGTACTGTCATTCAATATAAACGGACTAGAAGTACAGACATCATTATGAAAAAAACGTGTTCGATATCGGGGCAAGTAATTGGATTAGCTGCCGCTACGAACGCTGCAAGCAGCAAGGACAGAAGACGTTTGAGAAAATAGACTATTTAACTGTAGTCCAAACACTCTACAGCAAGATGCCACCAGCAGCGAGTGCTCACATATCTCTCATAAGGGTTAGCATTTCTAGTACGCCGGTGTAGCGGACATACACAGTTTTGAAGTTCGAACAAAATTGGAAAACAGTAGTAATTTTTGCCCCAAGTATGTATTCACAACAACCACTTGAAGCATCATTTTGTTCTGCTTTTAATGGTTATGAAAAAAGAATGTTTCAATTAATTAAAATCGAAAAATGTACTTTCAGTAAATTTTGATCGAATCCGTTAAAGCGATTTTTTAAAAAATCTTGGGTGATTTTTTTTTAAAATAGCTACTATAATTTAGGGCTAAACAGCTAATACCCGAACTGTAATTTGGTACATTGTCTTAAGTTATGAAATTTCATGTAGTCTAGGAGGAAAATTTCATTTACTTAGCCGATTTTGAAAAAATGCCAAATTTTACTTATTTTTACCGATTGCTGTTGATCTGGATTTTTGGAGAAAGAACGATCCATATGTTTTGTGTTGATACTTACGGATTACAACTGAGCAAAAATTGATCAAAATCGTTATTACAGCAAGGACAGAAGACGTTTGAGAAAAGAACTAATTAACAAATTAAACTGTAGCTAAACACTCTACAGCAAGATACCACCAGCAGCGAGCTTCTCACATATCTCTCATAAGATTTATAATTTCTAGTAAGTTTATATGTAAAGCCTTGGCAAACTGGTGTAGCTGAAACACACAGTTTTAAAGTTTGAACAAAACTGTAACGCAGCAGTAGTTTTTGCACTACGAATTTATTCCCGACAACGACGTAAAACACCATTTTTTCTGCATCTAATGATAACCGAGAATATCCGTTTCAATTTTTGAAAATCAAATTTTCGACGCAACATTCTTTGTTGCAATAGAATAGCGAAAGAAAAAAGAGCTAAAAACTACCACAATATCAAAATTTGACAGTAGGCCGTTTAAACAACGTAAAATCATTTAATTCCAAAAAATCAATATAAGGCCATACGGATCGAAGAATCTAATCGTAAACAATTAATCCGGTCAACTAGAACAAGCCTACAACAATTTGTAGAAGAAGCAATTATCACGAAGGCCATTGCAGAACGGAACGGCCTATCCGATAACGTATGTAGCTAATGACGTTAATCAAATTTCAAAAAGTCCAAGGTTAAACCGTAGGCGCCGCCATTATAACAGACTATTGTAGTTATGGTAAATTTCAATCTTGGCTGCATAAATAAACGTATTGCGTATGGAAACAAATACGTCGGCGATTTAACAAGAAATACGAGTTTAAGCTCGTAATCAGACAGACCATTACAGGACAGAACTGAATATTTGATAACTTACGTAAGGAGATTATTTCAAGGTTATATCGCAGAGGCGTCGTTATAATATACAGACTATATTATACACAACTGACACGTAACAAATTAAATCCAATTTTTAAAAAATAGTGGAACAACAAGCACAAATTCAATTTTAGAACAAAATTACACTTTACGTTGAAGGAAATGGTGCCAATCTAAAATAAAAAAAAAATGACTGCTAAAACACGAATTAAAAACGATATACTAAAACATGAATATATATATATATATATATATATATATAATATATATATATCATAATTAAAAGAAATGAAAATCAGAAATACAATTGATTTAAAAAGATGAAAAAAAGGTATTAGAATAAATGCTGAAGAATATTTTCCAAGTATTTAGTTAATAAATTATGAATTTACATGTTAAGTCCATACAATAAATGCAGTCGGGGGCTGCATCTCAATATATTTGCAACTAAGCTTGTTTTCATCTTTTTAAATCAACTGTATTTCAGATTTTAATTTCTTTTAATTATAAAATATATAATTTGTGTATATTTTTTGTATTTTGTTTTTTAGCAGTCGTGTTTTTTAATTTTTTAAGTAATTGTTTTTATTGGCAGTCGTGTAAAAACCCCGATTCGTCAAAATTGATATCACAGATTTTGAGAAAATTTTAATCATACACACAGAAAAGTAATTCAATCCATTGTACACAATTTAAAAAATAATAAATAAATAAAAATAATCTTTTCAATGATTAGCTGAAAAAATGGAAGTGAATGTTTTTCCATAAGGCTAATGCAAACAAAGGCCGGATCCTAAGTAATGAACCACTTTTAGAGAATCTAAAAACCGTTAATTTCAATCAAATCGATTTTTTCTCTAACAACTTATGTACTTTGTGTATGCAGCTGGAAGGTAAAAAATGTTTTAAAAATCCCATTAGGTTATACAAACCTAAACCGACCCTAGAGAAACATAATGATCGATATTTCTCCGAAAATTTTAGCTGGAGAACTACCGAAAGGCTACACAAAATACTTCGATAAATCGATAATATACAATATCCCAGCTGTAATTTAAATAAATAGCGGAGAACATTATACAAACTTACTAGCGTTCAATTATTTTCCTCAAAGAGCAAAACCGGTTCATCAGATATTTGCTTAAAAATCATACTCAAGTCATTGAACCAAATTTAATTAAAATAATTTACAAAATAAACCCGAAGGCGGTCAATGATTTATTTTTTCCGATTTATTATCGAAAAGCAAATTTCTTAAATTTCAAATCTGTTAGTGACTTCAGTTACGTCTTCATTTATGACATTTTAGCGAGAATTAATGAACAGAAATTTCAGGAATTTGCTAGATTTTATAATTTTTTCCAACAGCTCCTGAATCGGATTTCATTAAAATCCTTTCACAAAAAAGGGTTTCAAAAAAGTTTCTTTGAAAAATTAAAAAAAAATTCGTAAACAAATACCATGCGCGAACCCTATTTCATGTTAAATTTCATGAAAATCGTTCTACGTTTAATTTCCAGCGATGTGCGCAGACGCAAAGACATACAGACAACCACTTTGTTACACTTAGAGGACCTGGAAATTAATACATCTACACAAATCTGAAAATATATTTGTTCATTTGTAACAGCTATACGTGAATAATAAAAGAAATTGTTAAAATAAATTACCGTTTGGCCGCTAGTGGTGGTTGACAAAACAACGATCGCACATAACAAACACACCCTCTGAACGTTTGCTGTATTTACGGACCTTAAAAGAAAAACCAAAGGCGGAACGAAAGTTTCATCTGATAATCGATGTATCGGGGTTAATCGCATTAAAAAAAGCTCAAGGTCGCGATAAGATATCGACACTGAACAGATGGATAACCCTTATGAGACGTATCTAAGCGCTCGATGCTGATGGCAGCGCATTCAACTACAGAGGAACTGTACTGTCTATTTTTTCAAACGTTACTTTTCTGTCCTTGCAGCTGCAGCGTTCGTAGCGGCACATAGTCCAATTACTTTGACTTTAGTCTCTGATATCGAGCACGCTTTTATAACGGTGGCTGTACTTTTAATGATACCGAGAATGAGTTGTAAAGTGCAAACATTAGAGGAAATTTTAATAACTTATTGCGCAGGTGTTATGATGACGTCATTTAATTTATTGAAAAACGTCATCAGTTGATTTACAGTTTCACCCCGTAAAATAAAATCTGTATTTATATCTCGTAAAATCTGTAATTTTTTTTCTCAGCTTCAATGAAGATTCATAATTGGGTTTGTCATATATCTGGGCTGATTTTTTAATTAATTACGAAAATCAGGCATTCTTGGTACAAAACAGATTCTTAACAATCAGGTTTTACCATTTGCTCAACTAAAATTACACTTCAATTATGGTCTTATGCGTTACTTTATGCATTACATTTACAGAAACATAACCGGAATCGGCGTAACAAGTCTACGTAAATAAAAATATCACGTTCGTTTGTTCAAAATTTAAAATCTCCGAAAATTCTTCACCGATTTCTTTGAAATTTTGACACAACCTTGCATTCGAATACAAGCATGTTTTTATATACCTACTATGTATGTAGATGTCACACTTGTTACATGTTTTTTTTTTGAAAAAAACAGCACCAACTGTTGGACGTAAAAGTAACGCATGCTATACTGAATATTTTCGGTTCCTTTTCAATGTTTTCGAATGCACTGTTACACTGAACCAGACTGAGCCACAACAACGCGTGGCCGGGTACAGTTAGCTTAAAATAAAATGACGAAACAGGAGGGTAGTAAATAAAAACAATAATAACAGCTAAACGGGGTTGATCGAAGCTGTTTTTTTCTACGATTTACTTGGGAAACGAAATTTTTTTATAACTTCCTACACAGACTTGACTTATGAACACTCGTAATCAACCAAAATTTGAGCAAAATGAAATACTTCCTTTACAATTAAGAAACAAAATATTATTTTAATAATAATAATAGCTGGACCCAGGCTTCTCAGTAACGTGATTTCCGATAATAATTTCTTTATTTTGCACAGTTATTTTTTTAAAATTTGATTTCACTATCAAAAATCTTCATAAATTAGCTTTTAAATCACACTGAAAATACGGAAAAAACTAAGCAACAGTAAAATTCAATTTTTTTTTTTTAACGTCCGACTATTGTGCACACTTGGGCGAATGTAGACGATGGGATGACTTATAGCGTATGAAAATGCCAAGCCCTGGCCGGGAATCGAACCCGGGTCCTCGGGGTGAAAGCCTACTACGCTATCAACTAGGCCACCGAGGCGGCTCTAGTAAAAATCAAGATTAACAAATTACAATAACTTCTAAATCAGCAGTCGAAAATTAAAAAATTCAATACACTCGAAAACAAGAGATTAATCACAAGAGTAGCTAGGGACACTGCTAGGGGTAGCTACCCCTCGAGAAGGGTTGCTGCTGTGTAGTCCTACAATCGATTGTCTACAATGCATGGTCGATAGCACATTATGCCTCCAACACTGATTAAACCCTAGCTAATTGTATTTATGAAATGTCAATACTGATCACTGATGTCATCAAATCTAATTCATTGCCGGTAACAGACAGCCATATTGAAACGGTGCCAACAAAATTGTGAAACTAACAATAATGATTTGTAATATCCGACGTGAGACTTTCAAAAAAATTAAAAAATTGATTTTGAATGGAGCAATTTAAGACGGTCGTAATGATTTTGCTGTTTAACAGATTTATCGAAGGTTATGGGACTGATAAATTTGTATACGACCAAAATGTTATGAATATCTTTCCGCATAAGCCTAGCCAAATGAATGCTTACATTTCGTATTGCACATTACAAGTACTATTAATTGGCAAGCAATGCGCTGGTGTAAGCATAACTACAATCAACAAGAAACCTTGAATATTTTTGAACCTATGGTCAAAGCAAAACGGAATTTTCCAGGCGCAACCCAGCCCATAGAACCAGTCAAGGTCCTGGCCAGACAATGGAACTGGTTTTGCAAGAGTTCTCGCAATTAGAAGTTTGAAAACTTGAGTTTCGGAAACCGATCCGCGGGTTGCCGGCGGTGTTAGCAGCGCGGGGGAGGGGAAGAGGAAATTCCAAAGTTAGTGGATTCCTGCGAGCGCGTCGGAAAGTTTGGTTTTAATACATTAAACATGACAGGAAATGTAAATTAAAACAATCGCTGCACGCAGCTGTCTCGCTCGCGTAATAGTAGCGAATTTACGAAAACTAACCAAATCGAATAAAATCACTTAAACAGAAGAATTTTATAATTACAAAAAATACGAGAATGAACTTTAAAAATCACACAAAGTTTTGAAAATGTGATTTCACCGCAATAATTATCGTCAAAATGTGCATAAATATATTAAATGCTCATTCGTTTAAAAGTACAAACATTAATCAGGCTTTTCGTAATTTAAATCAAAATTTAAAAATATAAAATACTAGTTTATTTAGATTTTAACGTTGATTACTCTGGTTAATTAGATTTACTTTGTTAAATAATTTTTTTAGTAACAAACTTGCCCAATTTACTACAAAAAATGTGCAAAATTGTTGAGAAGTTTCAATAAAATCGGTCAAAATTACCGACTCTAGAATTACAGACTCTAGAATGCTAACCACAAGGCTTATAACTCATACCGTATGGGTTATAAGTTGCAAAAAGTTAACGTCCACCATAATTTGTTCTACAGGTTAACCGATATACAGGATCGGTACTCAATGTCTGATAATAATGGCTGCTCTTTCCGAATCAATTTCGCTAAAAACTATTTTTTTCAAATACATTTTTGTTTTATAACAATGCTCACTATGCTAAGTACAATAGCAAGTATGCTACTTTGAGGGATATAACCATTGAATACAAACGTACTAGAATGATAACCCTTATGGGAGGAGTGAGCGCTCGCTGCTGGTGGCATCTTGCGCATCTACAGTTAAATAGATAATAGTATTTTCTATTTTCTCGAGCATCTTTAACCTTGTCCTTGCAGTGTTCGTAGCGGCAGACAGTTGAATTACTTGAACTTTAGCCGCTGATATCGAGCACGCTGTTTAATAACGATAGCTGTACTTCTAGTCCGTTTATATTCAATGATACAACCTGTTATCATAGTTCAAAAAGTGGTTTTTATCAGTAAATGTCTGCCTGAAGTTATAAACGAATTGACCGGTTTTCAATGAAATTTGAGATCGTTTTTAAATATTCATAAAAGTATAGTTTTCAAGCCCCCATTTTGATCAGAAAATCGACTTTTTACTGCATTTATTGAAAAGTAGGTAATATAAAAAGAACCATATGTTTCGCTAACTTATAAAAAAACAGGTGGTTGACAAAATCGAAATAACAGCTCATTAAGATTTAACAGGTAACTCAAAAGATAAACCCTACCATCGTAGTTTTTATTTCACATTTAATTTAAAATCTTATATTTCTTACTTGGAAGATTGACTTGTGTATGTCCCATATCTTTGCAAATAAATTTTGAGCAAAATCATGCCGATTTTCCGATTTGTGTCGATATGATCTATTTTATTTTGTTACTGAAGGACTTAATTGAAGCATCTTAAATTTTGATTGTGAGAAAGTATGTGCAATGTTTTTGCACTTATATTTTCTTTGCGTTTAGACTCACTTATCAACACTGCAGTTTCACAGTTTTTCGACTTACCGTTTATACGCTAGAGCGAGCAAAGACATAAAGCTTCTATTTTTCATTAAAAACAGCAAGACTAAAAAAAAATAGCCAATAAAATGCTCTGTAGCCGCTATCATAAATCAGCTGTTAAAAATATAGGTTACCGTAACGATAATTGAATGAACCCGGCAATATGTACGTGCGATATAAGAAAAAGTTTCCATACACATCGTGTATTGTTATATCGGTAACCTAATAGTAAATCCATATCGGCAACACCCAGGGATCGACCCAAGCCCAAACCAGTTGCCTAGCAACAGCATCTCTGTGGGCGTGGCCATGCTAATTAGTCCCCTCCCCAACACGTGCAACACATAGAGGGGTGTTGCTGTTAATTCATTTAGAGGTTAGTTCATGACCGAACACCATTGTTGAAGATAAAAAAACAAGTTTTTAAGACGCGAATTTTTAGCTGTCAGAATTTCTTACAATTTAACAAAATAGGAAAACAGAACTAATCAATGGCATTCCCAAATCCATACCTTAATTAGTATAGTACTACTAGTTGAAAGCATAACCTCAAAGTTAACGTGAAAAACAGCTGTTTAAAACATCAGCTGCTTGACTAATCAAAACTGTTTTTAAAACAGTTACTTTACTGTTTCATTTTTTGTTTTACTTTCTCGCTACGGGCTACTAAATATAAAAAAGTATAGTGATTATGAAAACATTAATTAAACAGTAAATTTTGATAGATCTGTTTGTTTTCAAGTCCCCAAGTCAAAAAAAAATTAATATTAAATTTGTAAGTAGGGGGCCTATACATTGGACATTAAACAGTGTATAGTAATTGACAGATTAACATTTTTCAAAGAAACGTCACTGAAATTACACTGAAGCCTTCGGTAATCGTTTTCTAATTAAATTTAATCAAAATCGGTTCTAATGGTTTAGAGCCTATTTTGCCTGTTCAACTGTCCATTCCTAAACAAAACTAGCCGATAAAAAACGGGATTCATTGAATACCGTCCCCTCCAAAAAAACATGTTCGGGAATTATATCAGAAAAACTACAAAAATCGTTATCAAATCTTGTCATATACAGGCAACTAGGCAGTTTATCAAAAACGAAATTTAAAAAAATATATAATTTTGTAGTAAACAGAAAATGTTTTTTTAATTGTTTATTATTTGTCCTACACTGATTTCAGTTCTTCTTCACATAGAATATACGAATAAAGTATATAATGTCAAAATCTGACTAAAAACTAGTACAGTAGTAGGCCTACTTCTAGGGAAACAAACAATATACATCATAGTTGTTTTATAGTTTTACCCGTTAATAGGTATTACCGAGTGCAGTTTACTTAACAAAAAAATTCTTGCTGACAATTCTCAATGAAAACTGCATCTTTTTTGGGGTTGTAAAGTATTAAAATAAAGCTTGAAGCATGAACTTTCTAAATATATATTTATTTTCTGAAGGCAATGCATAACCTAGTTTTGTCTGCTAAACACGAATTTCAATTATAATGTAGCGTGCAGCGTCCACTGTAGTTCGTCATACTAGCCACAGTGGCGCTGTCGCATCACATGATTGTTGATTAATGAGACCAGTAGGCCTACTTTTTTTCAAACGGCCACTGGTATTCAAATTAGAAAAAAAGAGATCAAATATCTAAATATGCTTTATGCTTTAGCAGTTACGTATACTGTTCACAAATAAAATAGGCCTACGCCTTCATATTCGTCACAGACGAAAATTTTTCCTTATCTGAAGTAAAAGGTGCCTGATTTAGGTACTGCTATGAAAACAGTTCCAACAGAAGTTCGCTAAAAATGCAATAAAAAACTACCGTCTAAATAAGCTAGGCCTGTACTAAATTATTTTGCTGAACATGTAGAGGTGCATCAAAAGTCATTTATTAACAAAATCCACTAAGTTACTATTGTACAAAACACTAATACGCCCAGTGGCTTGTTTATGGTGTGGAAACATGGACTATGACAGACAACCGAAACACAACTGCTGGTGTTAGAAAGGGAAATACTGAGGAAAATGTATGGTCCAGTGAAGGCTGGAGAATCAGATACAATAACGAGCTGGATGAAGAGCCTGATATAGTGTATATAGGCAAGATTGTGCTGGGCACGCCACATTGTCAGAATGGATGAGCACAACATCGTCAAGAGAATATATTCCCTGACACCGGAGGCGAAAAGAACACAAGTAGACAGCTGATACTAAAATTAACCGATGGAGTGAATCGAAAGCGTTTAATACCAGAGGATGGTGGACTGCTGTAAAAAACCCAGACGATGGTGAAGACTTCTGGGGAAGGCCAGGGATCAGAAATGAGTTATAGCGCCAAGGATGATGCTGATGATTATTGATATTGATACTAATTATACATTTAATGCTGTCAATACTTTCTTCTGCAGGAATAAAATATTCTAACATTTAACAGGTTTGATTAGGAATTTGAAAAACAAAACAGAATTATTAAAACCAATCAATTTAATTGATTGTAATGAATACCATGGAAACTGACAATGAGAGAAAGACCGGGGTGAGCGACTTTATAAAAATGTGTTTCATTATTTCATAGCAATACATTAAATATGTGAGAGTTAGAGAACGAGAGAGACTGTATGTGTGTGTGACTGAGAACATGTAGACCTACATATGTGATTAAGAACGCGTGGGAATACCATAATTAAAACTTGTCAACTGCTCTCATTTCGTGCAATTTTAATAAGTGTCACGATATCCCACAGGTTTACGCCCAATGTGAATACACATAAAAGGCAGGTTATTTACGTAAAACGCAACAGAAATTCTGAAGAGACATTAGGAGGCATGTTTCTACTCTATAAATGTAAATAACTAGCGTAAATATATTGCACAGTCTTATGCATACCAAATATTACTCCATACAAAAATCTAGTTCGGAGGTAAACGACAAAAGGCCCCGCATAATCGACATAATTTCTAAAAATCGGTTTATCAGATTTTTCTCAAAATTTTGTAATATATAAAGAACCATAACTCAAGTCAGTGTACCATATTTAGATATTTATGCAGTGTAACTTTTAAAAAAATGACTTTTGAATGTTTTTCTTTTATTACATACTTTATTAATCAATTAAGAGATACTTACTTATGGTTTTAGGCTGTTTTTGTTATGGAACTACACTGTGCGTCATTGCTGTTTACACTGTATGGATCATTCTAGATTTACTACACCGTTTACTGCGCATGCGCGTTATCACAATACCACTAGTTTATATAAATACGTAGACCACCTCGGTGGCCTAGTTGATAGCGTACTGGGCTTTCACTCCGAGGACCCGAGTTCGATTTCCGGCGACGGCTTGGCATTTTCGTACGCTTTTCATCCCATCGTCTGCATTAGCCCAGGTGTGCACATTAGTCGGTTAAAAAAAAAAAAAAATATATATATATATATATATTTATTTATTACTTGCGTAAGTAATCGTCGTGGATCGCACAAGTCAGAATAGACCTACATGACGCAGAAATACACTCAACAGACGTTAAAGACAGGCACGCATACAGGAGAAAGATGCTCGGTTGGAAGGTCCCAGAGAATGAAATCCCAAAGAGAACAGGGGTAAAATGGACGGAGGAACGAAAGAGGATTCATGGGGACAGGATGAGGGAGGTGTGGAGGATTAGAAGGAATAAGACATGAGTCGGAGTACTTTGCGTAATCCAACAGGGTCTATACGCAGATAATAATAATAATAATAATAATATATATTATTATAATATATATATAATATAATATATTATTATTATTATAATATAATATTATATATATATATATATCTTTATTATATATAATATGTATATATATATATTATTATTATTATTAATATTATTATTATTATTATTATTATTATTTGCGTATAGACCCTGTTGGATCACGCAAAGCACGTTGACTACTTTCGCGTGTTAAACGAATTTTAGGTTATGCGGGTCACTTTTATTTTCGATTCTTATCGTGCTTGCTTCCCGTGCTTCTAGATTATTGCTTTTGGGTGTGTATTAAAGCGTTTTAGCAAAAAAAAATTACTGAAAAATCGAAAACAAGTTACACTGCATATTTACCCACATTTAAAATACAAGAAAATTTCAGAGTAAATATTAAACACCAACAAGGAATCCCGAACGTTGTTAGATTTTAAAATCTGATTAATCGATTTTTCGGAATTTTGGCCGGACTTTTCGTGGAAATAACTGAAGGTGAGAACGTTTCTTGTAATGTGTTACCCATTATTTATTACACAGGTCCACTAAGTGTAGCGAGAAAATAAAAAATTGAACATATTCCAAAATGAAGGGAACATTTGATCAAGGCCGGAGGTATTGCAATAAATTCACCGGCATTTACTTACGGCAAAGCGTAACATAAAGGGCTGTGGAAGGGCTAAACACAGATTGCTTCGGAAGGGTTCTACGCCCCGCACCTAAGCCCTTTGAAACTTCTAATTTGACTAAGCCACCAAAGGTTGAGCAAATATCTATACCCGGGCCCCATTATTTACAAACAACTTTGTAGGCAAGTATAAAGACCAAACACTGTAAGCAGGAGGAAAATACTTTAAAAAATTTAAACTAAACTTATTTTTAATCTTTTTTCCAACACAAACCATTGCAGTACACAGCTGTCGCGTTGATCCGATGGAAGCGAATTTTCAAAAAGCAACAATCACATTAGGTAATAATAACATGTTTATCTTACACTTTTCCGAAGAGCTAATTTCACCGTCATAACCAGCGTTCAAATCTGAGTAAATCAGCATTTTAAATTACACTGATGATACCCATAATGAACCCTGGCCGCTGTCAGGTTTTTTTTCTAAGCGGGTCATCGCACTCCAATTTTCCAATGAAAATTTTCCAATAACTCAAATCACTAGCAGTGTATAAAGTGGAAGTAAAAACAAATTACGGTCGGAAATCAAAACGAAACCCTAACCGCCGTCTTGGTTTGCATTTTCTTTTTGGCCCACGATTTTAGGACTAAATAAGACATAAACGAAATTTTATCGAAATTGTTAGAACCGACTTCTTTATTTTTATTAATTAGCGAAAAAAGAACTAAAAACAATTTTTGAAAATTAAAAAAAATATCGACCTGTAAGTTTTTGTTTTCCAAATTTCGTGAAATATATCTCCATATAAGATCAAAACCAGACGCACCGATTTTCAAGGTGTTATGTGGGAAAATTCTCAACACGCGATAAATATGCAGTATATGTTTTCCATTTTCGGTAATTTTTTTTTCGCTAAAACGCTTTATTACGTTCCCAAAAGCATTCAGAATATAAGAGCGCGGAAAGTACGACAAAAATCAAAAATAAAAGTGACATGCATAACCTCGAAATTGCTAAACGCGAAAGTATTTTTAATAACCAAAACGATAAAAAAACCTTATTTTTTAAAAGTAGTGAAGTGCCTAACTGGCACGGTTGTTGGATGTCCTATTTAATATTTAAGTAAACGGACATTTTAACAACGTTTCCACTACAAGAATGAACAATATAATACGTATTCAGATTAAAGCTTGTTAGAATGTGTTAATGCGCACGAGCAGTAAACCGGTTTAAGAAATCTAGTACGTTCCATGCTATGTAAACAGCAATATACAATATAGTTCCGTAGAAAACAGCCTAAAATCGTAAATAATCTTAAAAACAATTATTTTCCACGGATTATTATCTGTTAATTGGATAATAACGTAGTACGAAAGAAAAAAATATTCGAAAATCACTCTTTGAAAAAATGCATTACAACTTTGTGTATTGATTTTGTACTATTTACTTCAACTGGTATTGTTAGTTGTAAAACTAGTATGAACACCGCCTTCTGCTCTGACCGTTAAGGTTGTACTACATAATTGTATACGGAGAGAGGGTGTACCCGTGTACCCGTGGCAGATGTCCCTAAGCGTGACTCACACGCACGTGTAAGGCCTCCTCTATAGTTGTACAGTTCAACGTTAATTAATTCATTCATGTACCGAGACTGCGATGGGGTATTACGCGTATACTGTACATAAGAGACAAAAAGTATTTTAAAACGCCTCGGTCGTCCTTTACTATAACAAACTTTTCCGTTGCCATATTGAAACATTAACGCCCGTCGAGAAAAAATTACGTATATGTCAGAGCAATATCCGGTTGTTCTTGTACGAGGCGCTACACAAAATTACGGGAAATTTTTTCGTAAAACTAAAATTGCTTTCCAAAGTCTCCTTGAAAATAGTGTCCAGCGTTTCCCCATAATTCCATGCATCCTTGGAAGTTTCCAAATGTAAGACCTGCCATTCTGTCAGGATCTCCTCAAAACGACGGCATTTCAATTTCAACTTTATTTTGGGGAACAGAAAAAAACGCACGGGGCGAGGTCAGATGAACAGGGTGGATGGGGAATTATCGTGTTTTTGGAAACCAAAAAATTTCAAACGATTAGCGGTGTGTGCGCAGGTGCGTTGTCGTGGTGGTGAACCCAGCTCTTGTCCCCCCACTGTTCTGAACGTTTACGCCTGATGCTCTCATGTAGCCAGTTCAAAACTTCACAATAAAACTTTCCACTGACAGGTGGGACAATTTCCTTGTGGATAATGCCTTTGATGTAAAAAAATTCAGGATGGACTTCACGTTGCAGCGAACTTCATATGCTATTTTTGGACGAGGCAAAGATGACAACTTCCACTGTGAAGACTGCTGCTTAGCTACAGGGTCGTAACCATGTCTCATCACTGCTTGTGATATTTGGGGATGAATTTGGGGTCATCTTTTGCTGCAATTTTCAATTCATTGCAGAAAGCTACGCGATGATCTTTTTGGTCGCTGCTCAGCAGTCTCGGTACAAATTTTGCATCAATGCGTCTCGTGCCCAAATTGTCTGACAGAATGCGTTGCACGGACTCTTAAGATATTCCTACGATCATAAATTGTTCGTCTGCGATCTGCACCAATAGCTCTTCTCACTTTCGCGATGTTTCCCGTTGTTGTGCTTGTCGATGGTCGTCCTGAACACTAATCGTCGTCGGCAGATGTTCGTCCATCCTTGAAGCCTCTACACCACAAAAAAGTTTTACTTTGACTCATAGCACTGTCACCAAATGCTTCAACAAGCATTAGCAGTATTTTTAACCTTGAAGTAAAATTTGATGCAGGTTCTTTGCACCTTAAAGTCTGACATTTACATAAATTTAAAAAGTCGCAAAACTCAAGAACGCGGCCTCTCACCGTCACAACTGTTGGCACGCTAATTCACAAACAGTACTCTACTGGGGTTATACCAAAAACGGGTCTTTTGGATAGTATCTAGTACTGCAAGAGAATAATGGGATGTCTCAGAGTTCATTCTTTCACGGAGATTTGAGAAGGAAAGTGCAGGGCAGCTGGACAGTTAGGCCCGTTGTAGCGTCCGTTGAAACGTCTGGGAGGCTGACTACGACGACTTTAATCGTCAACAAAAAAATCAAAACTAGAGGGAAAGAAAATTACTAAGATAAAAACAGTAAAAAGACGTGCGAAAACGGAATTATGATCGCAATGTCCACAAGAATTTACAAATCACAATAGTTTTTCTATAAAACAGTTGTGAGAGGCCTATGAGCTAGCATACAACAGTGTATATTTTACTGAAATATAGGTTCAAGGTAATTTTTTTTGAAATTACAAATTTGTATTAAATACAGAAAATAACGGTACATTAAAATTCGGTTTCAAAATTGACGGGCGCGTTGCGTAACACTCCATGACGTGTTGGCTACCAGTATAAAATATATGCGCCAGCTCAGCGAGTTTTTGCTCTAATTCTGGGGAAAGTTAAACCAGCGAATACAATTAACATAGAATGAAGAACACAACACAATAGCGGAAACAAAGTAGGCTTGCGACATCCTATACAGTGGTCTACAGTTAATTGAGTTAATGTAGGGTAAGGTAGTCGCATCTAGTTTTAGAAACACTTTCTTTATCTTGGAAGGAAAGTTCAGAGTCTAACAAAACCGTGGAAAATGTACTGAGGCCACGCGTCACTGATCTGTCGGCATATTTATAAGAACTAAAAAAATAGGCACGGAAACGCGAAATAGATGTGAATACCAAACTGGTAATATAGACGACGGCCAATAAGCAGAAGGGCTTACAGTACAGTGATAGCAGCGGAGATTATTAGGCGAACATGAAAAAAACGAGAGACAGACAGACAGAAAATTCGTAGAAAGAATCCGTATTAGAAACATTAAATAAAATGGGCAAGCATCCTTGTAAATCTCGTACATCTAAAATAATCAACAGGATCTTTTATTTTGAAGTTTACGAAGCATTATATCAAATATAAAGTGGTGTCAAATTTCATAACCTCAAAAGACGTCATTCGAGCTAGGAGCGAACATACACACCTCAGGTAAACGTAGTACGACGACAGCAAGACGTGCTCACGGCCCATTACCATACAGGAATGCTTATGCATTACCCAGAAGACCGGGGAATTTGAATTCCGCGCTCGAACCGTTTGGTATGACCTGCTGCCGGTAGAGTGGGCGAACAGTACTGTTTGTGAATTAGTGTGCCAACAGCCGTGACGGTGAGACCCGAGTTCTTGAGTTTCGTGCGTTCTAGTGTTGTGGCGGTTTTTTTAACTTGGTATAAATGGTAGATTTCAAGGAGCAAAGAATCTGCATCAAATTTTGGTTCAGACATAAACAAACTGCTGCATAAATCAATATGTTCAGTATAGGCTAATGATCTGCCTTCCCTAGCTTCGTCAATTCTACTTTCGTTTACGAGTTTCGGAGAACCTCCATCTTCAAAAACTATATCTATACTGGTCACCAATATTATGGCCCGTCATATTTATAATTTTCTATTTCCACCTAGTACCCCTCCTCTATTCAACACGTGTACATTAAACCTGACGTGCTCGCTTCTGATTGGCTCTTCAAAATCATACGTTTTCGTTCGCTTCTGATTGGCTCCTTTCAAACTTTTTCTTTAACGTCCCTCCTGTTAATTTTTGAAAATTTTTAGATTTTTAAACGTAATAACTGCTTGCGACGATAACTGTTCATTTATTATGTTTTCTCCTTTAATTTAGATTTAAAAAATTCCAAGTTCTCTAAAATGTTCATACGTCTTCCTTTTTCTGCCTTCATTGAGTTTTACCTTGAACTTCATTGAGTTTTACGTAGTACCTTCATTGAGTTTTATCATGACTGCATAAATCCATTGCAAGCTTGTAGAAACATTTGGTGCCAATGCTATGAGTAAAATTAGAACGTTTTTTGTCGTAAAAACTCTTCAAGGATTTCTTAACGTCTGCCGACGACGATTGGTGTTCAGAATGACCATCGACAAACACCGGAAAACTTCGCGAATATGCAAGAGGCTATTGTCGCATATCGTAGATGAACCATGCTGTTAGACGCACTGCTGCAAAATTTGTGCAGAGACACTGAATTGAACATTGCAGCAAGAGATGACCCCAACTTATACTCCAATGTCCTTTTACGAATGCACTGAATCATGGGAAAACGCTGGAATCGCTGTATGCATGCCGAGGGACTATTTTGAAGAAGATTGTGGAAACTAGGAGTTATGGTAAGCAATTTTATTTTTGTGACCTGGTTATACCTGTTACGTCTTCAGTTATTGACAAAACAAAACAGTACACATTAGAATAACCAAAGTGTTAAGTAAAATGAAGCGAAGGAATCAGTGAACTTCAAATTTAGCACTGGGTACTGTTAGCAGTCTTCTGATAATGAAATAATAGTGTCGTGGTTGCATTAATTACATCTCCATAGTAATATTACTATTGCTTTTTAATAATAATAATAATATGTTCTTTTTTTGTTACTGTCCTAAAGCACAAAGCGGAAAATCTATGTCTGGTTCTCCGAAATGTTTAGCAATTTACAGACATCAATTGTCTCAGTGAACTAAATTAAAATAATTGAATAATCTTTCCCACCCCAGCTTCAAAATTTTACCTTTATTTTTTTTTGGTTTTTAACGTCCGACTACTGTGCACACTTGGGCTAATGCAGACGATGGGATGATTTATAGCGAATGAAAATGCCAAGCCCTCGCCGGGAATCGAACCCGGGTCCTCGGGGTTTTCGCCTAGAACGCTATCCACTAGGCCACCGAGGCGGCTAATTTTACCTTTATTGACGTGTTTCGGGATACATTAAAATCAAAACTTTTTGCTGTACTGCTCTCCCAAACTTAGGTTTGTTCTTTTATACTACCTTATACCCTTCCTTCCTTAATTCTACCGCCAAGTTCGGTGTTGGGAGGACCAATCAGAAGCGAACACACCAGTAAACAGAAATCTAACTAGGTAGAAGTAACGAGCGGAAAGTTTAAGGTAATATAAAAGAAAGAACCTAGATTTGGAGAAGCAGTACAGCAAGAGGTATTTATAATTCAGCATTTCGAAACGCGCCATAAAATATCTGAAGCTATGAAAGGCACATGTACGTACTCAACAAGATAGTCTCAAATAAATTAACAAAACACCGACGTAGCTTTTATCGCATTAGTCTGAAATAACCGGAATGGCGTCCGAATGAGGAAAAGCTTTGGCACTGTCCCGTTTTTCTATCCGCACCGGGTAAACAGTTGCTCCATCTAAGTTTTAATGAAACATCGTGAATCAGAAATTAAATTTTCTACGTCATTATAATTCGCCATTTTTTCTATCTCAGCGTTTTCATGTAAAATGTCGAGGAAATACGAATCACGCAGAGAAAAACGTATTTTTATTTTACTACAAATATTGTTATTAACCGTCAAGTTTCCCACAACCATTTTATTACGTGCCAAAGAAGGGGTTTCATTTACGGAAGATAGAAACTATTTTAAAACTAACGAAAGCAATAACTAAACATATTTATAGTTTTACAATTAATTATTCTATTTTATTTCAATCGAATTTGTACTTAAAAACAAGTTTTTAAGTTATTCATAACCGAAATAACATTGTTACTGATTCTTTCACCCAATTACAACTAACGCACTAGTTAATCTAATGAAGCAAATATGTAATGTTTGTGTTGTTAATAAAGGGGAAGGGTAGCAGGTACCGTCTGTTCAAAAATGTACGGAGATAATTCAGTACGGGCATGGGGTGTGACACGTCCTTTTAGGTGCTCATTCGAGGCATCACCACGATGATGGCTCAAATTATGTATTAAATTTCCAACGGGCATTCCCTAACAATTCCATATCAAAATATTTTTAGTACAGTAAAACTTCCCATATCGAAAACAAAAAACGAAACAGGTTTGTACAAATATCAAGTCACTGACACACGAGCTACAATGGCAATTACACGGCACAGGGCAACCATACTTGACACTAAACGACTACAAGAGGAAAGCTAAGGCTCCACTGCAAATACCAAAGACAGTTGCACCGGGATGGATGCCGAGGTGGTATTATAGATACAACTAAGTAGAATTTGTTGACATTTATCCAACTTCCATAAGAACGATGAATTCCTGTAATCGTACCAGTTTGACTAGGGTATGAATTCGCACACGGCTCGAGCTACACGTTTCGGAATGCAACTGACATCCACCTCCCAAATATAAACTACTGATGAAAACGGATCAGCTGACTTGACATTTGCACTCAAAACGCATTGCACGGGCTGTACGGGCAACAAACAATTTCCGTACTTCTCTTGTAACGTATTTGATCTCCAAACAAACAGAAACATGATGTTTTAGCCGCCTCGGTGGCCTAGTTGATAGCGTACTGGGCTTTCACCCCGAGTACCGGATTCGATTCCCGGCCAGGGCTTGGCATTTTCATACGCTATAAATCATTCCATCGTCTGCATTAGTCCAAGTGTGCACAATAGTCGGACGTTACACAAAAAAGAGCCAAGGTCGAGCGGCGTAAAGAAACCTTCATTTTTTTAGTGAAATTTTCAAGCCACTTTTGTCGAGATCCATAAATATCTAAAAAATAAGTTAAACATCGAAATATCAGGTAAAAACTGTTTTGTTTTGATCAAAACTAGGTTGAAATTTTTCGATATCTTTCTGTTCTAAAATGCCGAATTTAAAAGGGGCGGGCACAGAAACCTGAACTTTTGAAGAGTTCTGACGGATCTATACCCCCCTTTATGAGCAAACACTATGTATATTCGGAATCATTACCACCTCTAGTTTCGAATGATTCCTCAAATTAAGATGTTACAAAAAAAAACTAAAATATTTGTTGTCATCTACCCCAATACTTTTCCTGGGTTAGAGCCGCTATAAAAAACATTTCCGCCACATTTTATACTGATCGCTTACGAGTAAGAGGTGCGTTACCGACAGAGGTGGTACTCACAATGGGGGGGGGACGCAAGAAAATTAACGCTTAATAGAAGATAAAACCAACCAATAAATAAAAACCCATTCTAGGCTTAGGGTGAGCAAATTTTTCCACTTCTAAAACACACGCGCGCGCGCGCACACACATACACACGCACGCACGCACACTTATTACACAATAAGGGGCCCGCTTCAGATTTTGGTTCCCGGGCCCGAAATTTCATGTGAGAACAGACTCACAAGCGAATTTGTAAGTGTCCTTGACTTCGCGTACAGATCTTAAAAAAGACCAACTACACTGATCCAGGCACGTACAAAGGATTCAGAATGAGTCAACTTCTTTTAAAGTCGAAAAATCGATAACAAACAAAACAATTAAAAAAAAGATTAAAAACAGTAACAAAAGGAATCGCACGCGCAAGATAACATAACGCGTAACAAACAATAGATCGGCCAGCTGTTTTGTGGGGGAGTACGGGGAGCAGCTGGTCTACCCTCGCACAGAAAGGGTAGCCTAAAGGTCAACTAAAACCCAGGAAACGCGTTAAAGGTTAAGGCAAACCTGAATAACTGGTCTTACCGCTGGTTAAATACAAATAACTCAACTAGTCGCGCATGTCTGATCTATGAGCTGTATGTTAACCTTGTAGATGCATTTCATGGATCCGTCTTGGAAAATAGCATCTGTGAGTAGTGAGAGTTGATTTTAATCACACGCGAATGTACAGCTGGACGAATTTGTTAAAATAACCTGAACATAAATGGACCCTGAAGTTTTTATTACACGTTTTTGATAATCCATTTTCTTCATCATAGTATTTAATCAACTCAGCTGCACAAATTAGCAAGGTAGTTCAAAAAGACACATGTCATTTTAGGTGCTCATTCCGGGCGTCGAAACGATGATGGTTCAAATTATGTATTAATTTTCCAATTAGAATTTTTTAACAATTCCAAATCATAATATTTTTAGTACAATAAAACTTTCCATATATATAAAACTCGAAATTAGGTTTATAAAAATATCAAGTCATTGACACACCATGTAGAACTTCAATTACACGGCACAGGGCAACCATACTTGACGCTAAACGAGCACAAGAGGAAACTAAGACTCCACTGCAAACGCCAAAGACAGTTGCACCGGGATGGATGCCGAGGTGGTACATAGGTACACGTGAGTAGAATTTGTTGACATTTATTCAAGTTCCAAGAACGATGAATAAGTTTCGAGAAACACTGCACTGAGAATTAGTTCGCAGTTATAAGCATTAACCTTAAAAGTACTAGAAGTACATCCGTCATTATACGAGGGCGTGCTCGATATCAGAGGCTAAAGTCCAAGTAGTTGGACTATCTGCCGCTACGAACGCTGCAAACTGCGAGGACAGGGAGTGGAGACATTTGAAAAAATAGACAGTACTGTTATCTATTTAACTGTAGTTGAACACTGCCGCAAGATGACACCACCAGCGAGCGCTCACAACTCTCATAAGGATTATCATTCTAGTCTAGTATATTTACATTCAATTCTATAAGAATATAGAGGAAGGACTTCCGACTCTCAGAAATTTCCAGCTTTTTTCCTTTTTAGAATCTTCCGTGAATAAAAGCTGTAAAAAATACGCTAATTTTGTAGATTTTAACGGCAATTTGTGACTACGAAATGAGACTTTTAATAAAAATTGTAAAATAAAATTACTGTTACACGACAGGATATCGCGATTAATTCTAATTACACACGGGTTACAATTAATTAATTAATTATATTGAACGATTTGCTATTTGTAATTCCGATAAACGCGTTTTACTGTCACCTCCCTCGAGCGTGCGCGCGCATCCAGGCTCTGAACCCGACGCTTGTGGCTCACTCTGTTTTATTATCTCCCGTCTGGTATACACCGGAATGAAAGGGAAAGGGGAACTCTACTTCCTTGCATGCAATTACACGGAGAAATTAATCTAACGCTCCCTCCCCGACAAAATATCTTGCAAACAAATTTTATAGAAATTATATATTTAATTCTACAGTAAATTTCAATAACAGTATTAAATACGTAGATATTACGATGACAAGATTTTACTACATGAACACTTTAACACAATTGAACAGCAAACAGCTGATAGCACAAATCTATAAATACTATACATCACAGTTTTACTCATGAACATTATTTTGGTTCCCATCGGAAGATGTTTTTAATTTACAGCCTATTACTAGGCATTGATTTTTGGAAACAAAAATAATCAGATTTTTTACTTCTCGAAATAAGCAATTTAGTTTTTATGGATCAGTTTTTGGATGCCTGTCCGTTTGTGTGACAAGATAGCTGGACTAGACTGACCGATTTTGTTGAAATTTGAGATGTACTCTTGAGAGCTTTACTCTTTATTTTTCGTAAGTTTTTTTTTTGTCAAAAACTGTTAAAAATTCAGTCCTAATAATTTTCCTCGATTCTAGCTCGTGTGTTTTTCAACAATAAACAAACACAAAGTAGGTTATGCGTCGCTATGTCCACAAAAATCTGAATAAACCTAATTTCTAAAATCGGTTCATCATATTTTGCTGACATTTTGATCGAACATACTCGTAACTGAAGTACCTGTACCAAATTCTAAGTGAAATAAATTGATGACTTACTCTCGAATCACAACTTTGCTTTCATTTGGCTTGAGTTATGATTTTTTATTTGTGAGCAAACTTTGATAAACGATCTTAAGAAACTATTTTTTTTTTTTTTTTTTTTTTTTTTTTTTTTTTTTTTTGTAGCCTCCGAAAAAGATTTTTTTGCGTATGGAAAATAATCAAACACGCGAATGTTTGTGAAATATTTTTGCGTGTGGAAAATAATCAAACACGCTAAAGTTTGTGAAATATTTTTGCGTGTGGAAAATAATCAAACACGCTAAAGTTTGTGAAATATTTTTGCGTGTTGAAAATAATCAAACACGCTAAAGTTTGTGAAATATTTTTCCATGTGGAAAATAATCAAATACGCTAAAGTGTGTGAAATATTTTTGCGTGTGGAAAATAATCAAACACGCGAAAGTTTGTGAAATATTTTTGCAAATTTACCTAATTTTATATAAAGTGTACGTGCATTTTAAACGGATCCAGAATGTTCAAGCCAATCAGTGGGCTTTCTCTGGCTAAATTAGTATTTTTTTTAATTTTAAATTTGGCACATAAAACTTGAGTGACGAATTTTCATTTGAGAAAATGTAAATAATGGATTCTGTTAAATCATGACTCGTATAGTCTTCCTATTCTCCAAAACTAATTTTTTTAGAATCAGTGGCCAATCATTTTTAAAATTTAAAAAATCGGAGTTGAGTCGGACATCTGATTAAAATTACCATAGTTTTTTCGATCGGAACAGCTCAACATATCAAGATAATTGATAAAGTTTGTAAGGGTTACATGAATGATACAAAGTGTTAAGATACAAAATGAAATGTCTGTTAAGTTCATCAGAAAGAGGTCTGAGGCAGGGTGATGCCTGATTTTTAACACAGAATTGGAAAAAATAGTGAGGGATGCTGAGATTCAGACTGGAGGAACTCTATAGACCTATAATAAGTTTGTACAACTACTGGTTTCTGCGGATGTTTTGATCATTATTGGACGTAGCGCAACAGCGGTTAGAGGTGCATTCTTGGAGCAGGAAAGATCTACCAACACCATGGGACTAAAAATTAACACAAGTAAAAAAATATACGGCGAATGATTGGCAGTAAGTGTAAAGATCAATATATCAAGATTGGGAAACGCAATATAGAAGCAGTCCAACAATTTAAATATGTTTTTTTCCGACTATTGTGGACACTTGGGCTAATGCAGACGATGGGATGACTTATAGCGTATGAAAATGCCAAGCCCTGGCCGGGAATCGAACCCGGGTCTGGGATCAATAGTGACTCAAGACAATGATTTAAATGAAGAAGAAGTGAGGCACAGAATTATAAATGCAAATATAGATACAGCCTTTCGCAGAGGTACATCAAAAGTAGTTTATTAACAAAATCCACTAAGTTACTATTGAAAAAGAACACAAATACGCGCAGTGCTTGTTTACGGTGCGGATACACGGACTATAACAAAGACAACTGAAACACAACTGCTGGTGTTAGAAAGGAAAATACTGAGAAAAATGTATGGTCCAGTGAAGGTTGGAGAATCAGATACAATAACGAGCTGGATGAAGAGCCTGATAAAGTGTATATAGGCAAGGTTGCGCTGGGCAGGCCATATTGTCAGAAGGATGAGCACGACATCGTCAAGAGAATATATTCCCTGACACCGGAGGCGAAAAGAACACAAGTGGACTAAGGAGGGCCGATGGAATGAATCGAGATGTCGGAACGTTTAATATCAGAGGATGGTGGATTGCTACAGATGGCGATGTCTTCTGAGGGAGGCCAGGACTTGGAAGTGAGTCGTAGCGCCAATGATGATGATGATAATGGAAATAGTTTTTTCGATTTTCAATAGTTTGTGTAACGATAAAGAGCTACACGTTTCAGTTTTTTAAAAGCGGTTATGGGGAATTTTGCAGCTACCCTACACAATTAGTTCCTTGCACTATACATGTCTATTGTAGGTGCGGATTAAATTAGGCCAGAAGGTCTCAGAACACGGAACCCTAAATCCCGACCACACTTACATGTGAGCCAACTTCATAAATCACAGCGCACAACTTAATGTAAGAAAGTTATTGCATCGTGGTTGCATAATTTTTTTCTAATTTAAAATCTTCTTGACACCGCGAACAAGGAAACGAAGCGACCGGCAAAGGTGCGCGACTTCACTCTGAGACAACAAAACTTGTAATTAAGCAGATTGCAAAGTTTTAAACAAATACGGTGTAAGGAAATGAAAGCGTTTAATTCGGCTGGTGAAAGCAAGTTGGCAGCACTGGGCTCTGTAATTAGCGTCTCCGACACCCCGTGTTTTAAGATCGGAATGTTGTCACACAGCGCGACGACAAAGTAAAACCGAAAATTTATTTAATACGATAAATCGTGAATTTCCACGATCGGATAATTTCGGATCCGGAACCAAATGTGCTTAACGATGTAATAACATTTTAGTGCTCGAATCCGGCGGATCCGCCTAAGGGGGCTGTTTGCTGTTAAAGGCTGTTTCGTACCGTAACCAAATCAGTTTTCTCTTAAATTTGTAAAGCACGTAATCGTCAGATATTAGGAGACAGGCGTCTTGATTGAAGCGTTTCCTCATAATCCAGAACGAACTAATAAAAGTACGCCTTACTGTAATACGAAAATAACCGCGGCACGCGACTGTCTCGCAAACAAAATTTCAAAAAAAAATTGACACTACACAGGCTAAACAAAAATCTTAACCAACCCTGACCGCCATAAAATTATTAACTTGTTTAAATTAATTCGAAATTATAATGTTCATTGTCGTAAAATCAGCGTTAAAATATCTATAAATTAGCATTTTTAATTTTCAAATTACTATATAATAGAAAAAACCAAAACGAACCTGTAACGGCTTTCGAAATTTTAAAATGTATACATAATTTAACATTATTTAATAAAAGTAAAATCGGATTTCAAAATGTGTGAGGTAAAAAAAAGTGGCAGCCATTTTTAAATC
Source organism: Callitettix versicolor (assembly GCA_022606455.1). NCBI lineage: Eukaryota > Metazoa > Arthropoda > Insecta > Hemiptera > Cercopidae > Callitettix > Callitettix versicolor. Next base: position 97,481,990 of record CM040186.1, on the reverse strand, counting down.
GGTGTTCGGATTTCACTGAGAAACGAAGTTGCTGAAACAAGTTTTACCAATACCAATTTATGTGCCTTGCGCGAGGTCAAAATTGTGCTGAACTTTAAAAACACATACAAGACACCTCTCAAACCGTCTACAAGGTCAGGATTTCATGTTCACAGTCCCGATACTGGGCCTTACCATGATGGCCGCTCAGATAGAAATTCGCAAATAAAATAATGCATTTGTTATAATTACAATTGTTTTCAGTACGCATACACGCACAGCGAGTTGAAGTCAAGGCTGTCAAAACGAGCACACATGGGTTATCTCTTCGTAAATGAATCCTACTTAGGTTAGGCCTATACCATTGCATATAAACGGACTGGAAGTAGAACCACCATTATAAAAAGCGTATTACTATGTTCAGTATATGATCTGTCTTTCCTAGCTTCGTCAATTCTACTTTCGTTGACGCGTTTCGGAGAACCTCCATCTTCAAAAACTATATCTATACTCAGATATAAACTCATATCTATACTCAGGAGTATAGATATAGTTTTTGAAGATGGAGGTTCACCGAAACGCGTCAATGAAAGTAGAATTGACGAAGCTAGGGAAATCAGATCATTATACTGAACATAGTGACAATAATCCTAGCAGAAAAGAAGAAGAATATAAAAAGAAAAAGCGTTTTTTATATTAGCAGCTAAAGTCCAAGTAGTTGGACTATCTGCCGCTATGAACGCTGCACGTAGTATGGACGGGGTAAAAGACGTATGTGCAAATAAACAGTACTATTAGCCTATCTATTTAACTGTAGCTGTACACTTTGACGCAAAATGCTATCAGCAGCGAGCGTTCACACATCTCTCATAACGGTTATCATTCTAGTACGTTTATATACAATGGCTATATGTTTCTACAATCGAGCATGCTATTCTTTCATCCACACTTTAAAACTTTCAACTGCTATTTAACATCTTATATCCTCCGTAATCGATTCTATCTCGACCAACAAACATGTCCGATAAAAGCATTCACCCATCTGGATCATTTTACCGACAGAATATTGATTATTTATCGAAAATTTTCCTTGCTGTACTCAGTACGAAAACACTGCTTTAAATGTAATTCAACAGTAAAAACAACTCACCTTGTTTTCACAGCAACTTAAGCTAAATTGGCGATAGATTTTAAAGGATACATTTCCTGAAAGAAGTCGATGTGTGGAGGTTGTAGGATATCGAGCGCAGACAGCACCTGCAAAAACATGTTGATTGTAATACAGGATGGAGTAAAAACCTTAATTTTTTAATATCAATAAAAAAATTGTTTATGAATAAGAAAATATTTTACTTTCGGATTACCTGAAACCGCATCAAGAAATATTTCAATATTCTAATACAGAAAACAACTGTATTGCACTATTCATAGAATCATTTACGAATATACGGATTATAATAGTACGTTGGGTCCATTAGGAATATAGAGCTGATTGGGTATTTATTATTTATTTAAGTATCTGGTAAAGCGATGACCGTTACCGTCCAATTAACACTGAATATAAAGGTACTAGAAGTACAGCCACCATTATAAACATCGTGCTCGATAACAGATGCTAAAATCCAAGTAATTACGACTCTGCACGCTGCAAGGACAGGTGGAGACGTTTGAGAAAAGAGGCAGTACTATTATCTATTTAACTATAGTTAAACACTCTACCGCAAGATGCCAATAGCAACAAGTGCTCTCATACGGGTTATAATTCCACTACGTTTATACTAAATGGTAATACATTCCTCCAGAACTTACACAAAAGTTTTTTAGATGATGATGTACCACTCGGACTAAACAGTGATCGCGCAATAGTTTTCCGAATAAAATAAAGTAAAATATTCATTATTCTTGATGGACGCAAGCATCCTGGCAACTAAACAATTGTAACGGAAACCCCCCTCCACTTGCGCATATTAAGTCCGTTCCTATTCCTCCACGCGCTCCCATTCTTCAACAATATTCTACTGAAAATAAGGAAAGTAATTTGCCCCAAACTGTAGGATACACGATGATCGAATTAAAAGTTAGGGTAAACACTTGACTGTTTATTATAAATGTCCAACGAAGCGTAGTTCGTATGGCTCGGTAGTCGATGTGTCCGTCCAATATAAACGTACAAGAAGTACCACCACTTGTAGCACTAAGCGTGCTCGATATTAGCGGCTGAAGTCCAAGTAATTGGATTATCTGCCGCTACGAACTCTTCAAAAACAGAGGGACGATGTTTGAGAAAACAAACAGTACTATTTTTTAAACTCTAGTTGAACACTCTGCCGCAAGATGCCACCAGCAACGAGCGCTCACATCACTCATAATGGTTATCATTCTAGTTAGTTTATATTCAATGATGTGTCTTACTGTGTACCTCAAGGTCGTAGATTCAATACTTGCAAGCCGCCTCGGTGGCCTAGTGGATAGCGTACTAGGCTTTCACCCCGAGGACCCGGGTTCGATTCCCGGTGAGGGCTTGGCATTTTCATATGCTATAAATCATCCCATCTTCTGCATTAGCCCAACTGTGCACAATAGTCGGACGTTAAAAAAAAAAAAAAAAAAAACAATACTTGCAATTACTGCCGTAAGATTTACCATTTCCATTAATGCGGATCCCTCAATAGTCTAACTGGCACAGGCACAGTATAGTACATTTACTTCAACTACAGTAATTCCATATAACATTCCTGGATGAGCTGCTTTAAAAGTCTCAAAAGTTGTACCTTCCATGCAAGCAAAGGTTTGGAGAAAATATCAGTTAATCGCCTGCTTCCAATTGTCATTCGAGGCAGAAATTTTAAGTAACTTAAACACAGTTCGAATAAGAGTAGTCGTTGGGGTTATAGTGGTAGTTGGAAGGAAGGAAAACATGTTTAAAAAATAAATCGAAAAGCTTATTATTTTATTTTATTTATTTTAAGGCGAAAAGCACGTTGAAGCTATTATCGCCTCCCTAAATGTAAGTGTGAGTGTAAAGTGTTAGTCGTAAGTGTAGTGTTGTATAAGTGTTTGTTAGACTCGGATACTGCGAGTGACGTCTAAATCCTCTCAATAGGTGCAGCTAGTCTGCACCCCCTGCGGGGTAAATCGAAAAGCGATCTATTAACAATAGATAAATGCACGATGTAACGAGAAATCACAAATATATTTTTGTAAAAACCAGTGATATACATTGGGAAAACTTTAGTAATACCACGGATAAACTTAACACCATTTGATCCAAAGCGTGCCTTTTCAATTGACTATAAGACAGTTACTTATTAAAATTGCGTTTGCTATCACTATAAACAAGTCGCAGGGACAAACACTACAAAGAGCAGGATTGTATTTACCAAATGCCGTCTTTACTTACGGACGATTGTATGCAGCATTTTCAAGGGTAACTAAACCAACTAACATGTTTGTATACATTAAAGAACATGAAATAGGCTACTTATTCAAATTTCGCACGGGCACCCCCCGGTAAGTTTGAAATGCGTACAAGTTGGCAGGCGATTAAAGCAGAGATTTTTTTGGTGTTTAACGTCCGACTATTGTGCACACTTGGGCTAATACAGACGATGGGATGATTTATAGCGTATGAAAATGCCAAGCGCTCGCCGGGAGTCGAACCCGGGTCCTCGGGGTGAAAGCCTAGTACGCTATCAACTAGGCCACCGAGGCGGCTAAAGCAGAGAAAGATCCAAGATAAGAGAAGTGTAAGAAGGCAACCACTCGTGGATGAAAAGTTTACGGAAGTAGTATAACTTTATCATAAGTACATTATTAGATCAGCAATATCAGAAGTGCGAATTGCAATGATACTAGTCACTCTTCTAAACGGAGAAATCACCTAAGTACTAATTAATATAACTGTAATACTTCCATAACATACTTTATAATTTTTCGACTAACAGTATGTATACCCACAGACAGTATATATATATTGGACATTTTTCTTTCCCGAAAACACTGTAGACGTTTTAAGACATTTAACGGGCAGAACGCTGCCGCAGTTTTGTACTCTGTGGAATCCAGAGTTGACGTGAATAACTGACCCTACGACTGCGATAACCTCTGTATCAATTATTAGTCACATCAACTATCGAATAATTATGCAAGAGTTTAACCCAATTGCTCAAATACAGAGTGACTCGGAACTACCCGGTCCGGATACTTCCAACGCAGACAACAGAAACATTTGGTTTAGTGAAAATTTTGTAATGGGCTGGGATATAAATATCGGCATTGTATTTTGAAAACGGGCATATAATTTTAATTGGATCTTAATATCTGAATAAAGTGAACTTATCAAAACCACTAAAACTGCGACAGAACATTATATTTCGTACATGGCAACTAATTCATAATTATTTTATGAAACCAAATTTTTAGGCCTACACGAATTATATAAAAAAGTAAGTATAATGACTGTGAAAGCACAATCTTGAAACCTGTACAGATTTACTCGTTTTCAAGTTCATTCGACTATTGTGCACACTTGGGTTAATGCAGACGATGGGATGACTTATAGCGTATGAAAATGCCTAGCCCTGGCCGGGAATCGAACCCGGATCCTCGGAGTAAAAGCCCAGTACGCTATCAACTAGGCCACCGAGGCGGCTTCGTTTTCAAGTAAAAGAAAACATTAGTACGATAACATAATCGAGTAACCTATGAATGTTTTAGTATAGAAAACTAAATACATAGATTTATTTTGTGTTTAACGTCCGACTATTGTGCACACATGGGCTAATGCAGACGATGGGATGACTTATAGCGTATGAAAATTCCAAACCCTGGCCGGGAATCGAACCCGGATCCTCGGGGTAAAAGCCCAGTACGCTATCAACTAGGCCACAGACATAGAGTTGTTAACTAGGTTTATAGTTCAGATTTACAACACAAGATCGCGCAGTGTACGTTTTATACAGATTTTTTGCAATACTTCCACCCTTTCTTTGTTAGAGATAGAAAGTAGGCAACCTAGAGAAAAGAGACCTAAAAAAAAGTAGGCAACTGCTCAATGGTGTTGCTTCAGTGGCGCAGCCTAGCGATGGACTTGCAAAGCTTAGCCGATATCTTTACTATGGACGTTATTATTTTTTCAGTTGTGTTAAGTTTTCCTATATCACAAGACCATTTTTTAAAATTTTCCAAATACTGATTTTCAGAGATTAGGCTTCAAACGAGAATTGTTAATATTTTTTCAGGTTTTACCAATAACTCTCGATGCGGACAATCCCACCAGACCATTTTGCATTTAAATAGTAGGCTTACAGGTAAGGGCAATTATCTAACTGGTAAGGGCAACTATCTAAGGGCAATTGTATCAAAATCGTTGATTCATTTTATTAACGAAATAATAACACGTTTGTATAACTCCGTAACTTTTTTATTTGATTCTTGTCAAACAAGGTTTCACTCGTTAGAACACTGTCAAGGCCACTTAACAGGCAATGCATGGTCAGGTTTAATATGGTCGCATCGACAGTGCTCTAATTAGTGAGACCTTGGTTGGCAAGACTCAAATAAAGTTGAGGGATTGTACAAACGTGTTATTATTTCACTATATATAACAGATTTTCACAATGTACCAATAGTCTGAAGTATATAAATAATTTGTTAATTTAGAGATAATCTAATTTTTAAGTTTTTTTTAAAAAAAAAGGAATTATTATTGTAATTAGAAAATAATCCACATCTAATACGGACAAACTACAACTTAATAAAAATCGGACTATTAGTTTAGTCTCTAACAATGTGGGCAGATTGTGAACACCACTTTTTGGACTTGAAGTAACTGAAAAAAATCTATAAAAATATCAAACTATTTTTGTCACGATTCTTTTATACTTCGTACTGTGAGAAAGCGAAAAATGGAGAAACTAGTAAAAGAAACCGTTGACCTTACAGTACAACCTACAAGTCTGATCATGCAAAACGCCAATGAAAGTGTGTTCGTGTTCACAGACGCTATCTTCTGGACCGGACGTGAACTAAAAGATTGTAGAGATTTCACTGGTCCGCACACAAGATCATAAAAAGAAAAATAACACCCTATTTACCGTCTCAAAAATAACATACAATGGCGTTTAAAATTTTAATTAAAAATATCAAATGAACCTAACAGCATTCAGGATTCATTTTTTGGTCATTTTGAAAATTTAAAATCTTAATTTCAATTTATTTTTAACGCTGTTTAAGATCAGATTAAAAAAGGACAAAAATGTAAGATTAAAAGTTATGATTATTACGAAGGTCAGGGTTAGTTTTAGTCTTTTTATCATCCCGAGGACCCGGGTTCGATTCCCGACCAGGGCTTGGCATTTTCATACGCTATAAATCATCCCATCGTCTGCATTAGCCCAAGTATGCACAATATTTGGACGTTAAAAAAAAAAAAGTCTTTTTATTGTAAATTTAAAAGTAAAATGTTCGTTATGTGATGAGACAACCGCGAGCTGCGATTATCGATTTAATTGCGACAGCTAATCACACTGTTCTGACGTTTCGCTAAAGGTTTTTTCATTTCGATTTCAGATTCGGAGCGAGAAACGCCTTGAAGATATCACATATTGTGGCGATACGTCGAAACAATGTTTAAAGCGCGTACACACAAGGCAAACCAAGGCCAACGAAGGGTAGGACTCTAATTATGTATTGGGACGCACTGGCGTTCGGCCTCTCTTGCCCCAACCAGTAAACCAAGGGGTTGGAGCAAGGAATTCGGCCATGTTGGATTCAAGTTGGCTCTGGTAACTCGTAATGTTAGTACATATATATTTTGAAAACGTTTTAAAATTTAACCTGTCGATATTGCGAAGGAAGAGAGGATTTGTCAGCTATGCTTTATTCTAATCAGACAGATGCACTTTGTCGTTCGTTCCAGTTTATATGGAAAGTTCTAAATCTGTTACTGTACTTAGCAAGTTTTACCCACAACTCGATACGGACCAATCAGATTACCAACACAGAGATCCAGCATATCGATTAGATCCTTGTATGAACACCCAAACATTTGTAATAACATAAGCAAATTTTTTTTTAAATCCTCAAAACCCAGAAAACCTGCCTAATTTTACGGTTAGTTACATTTTGTTCATATATAAAGTACAGTATTATAATCTTGGCAAACAGTTTCCTAGCTGATGTGATGGAAGCGAATTTTCAAAAAGTATCACAATAACTTTCGTACGCTATACTTTTTTGAATAGTACTATTGCATTTAACGCAAAAAATTCCAAAATTAGCATTTTAAATATTCAATTTTGTTTTTTAACGTCCATACTTTATGCCAGTTAGACTAATATTTTTTTTTTTTTTTTTTTAACGTCCGACTATTGTGCACACTTGGGCTAATGCAGACGATGGGATGATTTATAGCGTATGAAAATGCCAAGCCCTCGCAGGGAATCGAACCCGGGTCCTCGGGGTGAAAGCCTAGTACGCTATCCACTAGGCCACCGAGGCGGCTAGTAGACTAATAAGGACAAGGGATCAGTGTAGGGAAAAGCAACGGGAGTGACTACGACTCGAACTAAGAACCCTAAGGTGCGCAGCAGACTGACCGGTGCTTTAGTCAAATCGAATCCCCTCCGAAGTACACAGCAGTGTACTTCGGGACTAAATTAATGTCTCATCTTAACAAATTGGAATATGGGGTATTTTATAATTTTTTTCGAATGAAATGAATTTTTTCTTGATTTTAATTTTTTTTATTGAGTTTAGTAGGGCCCACAATTTTCACCTGTTTTAGAAAAGCGTATGCCTGCCTGCAGCAAACCACGAATTAATGGTCACTCTGAAATATTTAGCTACTGAGGGTTCGTATGCCAGCTTAATGCATAGGCTACCTTTAAAATATCGAAACAGCTCGTCTCTAGGATTGTACCTGAAGTATGTTCAGCTATAAAAAAGTCTACAGGAATATATTAAGGTAAGTAAACAATTTTTTTAAATGTATATTAATGCAACCTTTATTCGTGAAAATGAACACAACAAAATGCAAAATTATTTAAACACGTGCAAGCATATTTATTTGTTATCAAAATGAAAAAAGAAAAGCTACTGTATTTGTAGTAGAGTAATATTTTAATTTCAGGAACACCTGAGTAGTACGGATGCAAATTTACACAGGTTTTCAATGTAATTTTGCCCACCTTTCAAGGAATACAAATAAGTACGCGCGCTCGTTACGTAAAAATGTTAGACTTTTCAAAAACGATATCAGAATCAGCATGTTCTCGGGTCTGGGTGTTATTATGTTGGTCACTCCAATAACGTATTTTCAGATGGAAATTCACTAAAAAGCAAAGGGTATAACATCGTGTGTGTGTGTGTGTGTGTGTGTGTGTGTGTGTGTGTGTGTGTGTGTGTGTGTGTGTATATATATATATATATATATATATATATATATATATATATATATAGAGAGAGAGAGAGAGAGAGAGAGAGAGAGAGAGAGTGTTGCACATCTGCAAGGAGAACGCTTGGCATACACGATTTGGAAACTATAATAGAATGACGACATTGAGTATTGTAGTTGGTTCGGTCTGATTGCAACAATATAGCACGCAGGTTCGAGTTCGGTTGCTGTAGTTGCGTAACGTCGATCCCATATTCTTATTACCCTAATCGACAAACTAAATATGTAAAAAGAAACAAAAAGTTGTCTTGTTTCTGCGACTAAGACTACTGTTATAACAGCGCAGTTGTAGGCTGGTAGAGTGAGCCCTACTTGTATTGAAACAGCACAGTTATTGCGTTGTATGAACAGCTGACGTTAGATGTCAGCCTACACTCCCACTTGTGTGTGTGTGTGTGTGTGTGTGTGTGTGTGTGTGTGTGTGTGTGTGTGTGTGTGTGTGTGTGTGTGCACTTTTAATTTGGTAAGGTGCACCGGCCTACACTACAGCTATACTACAAACGGTACACCGAATTCCAATCATTTCTAATCTAACAACCGCAGCGCGTTCAGCCCCCCCCCACACACACACCACTGTCCCGCTGAAGTGGTTGGAGCGAATTTCCAAAAAGTACGATTCAAACACTTTTTCTATACTCTTTTTGAAATCCGATTTCACTTTAAATCAGCATTAAAGTCTACATAAATTAGCATTAAAAATGGTAAAAGTATATTTAAAATACGAAAACGAACCTTGAAAGCTGTCAGATTCTTTTTATTACTTTCAAAAGAATCTACAATATTAATTTTATGAGCATTTAAACGGTGTTTCAAAAAAAAGTAATACGTAAAGTTAGATTTTTTTAAGATATGCAATGGTTGCCATTTTAAAGTTATAACATATTTGGTTAGGTGTCCAAGATTTTACCAAAAATATGATTGTGCCAATTTGAACTGAATAGGACCAAATTTACGAACGTTAAAGAATATTTATATAAACAAAAACTGATCTACAGGTCAGCATTGGCGCTCATAAGTACCGGGTCTGTATTTTACCATGATTGCACTCCATAGCGGGGGATTTTTCTCCCATTTACTCTTAAAAAGGAAATTCATATTTGAAAAACTGAACTGAATAATACAATTTTATAGATGTTAAAATTTTTAGCGAACTTCAATAAACTATTTTGAGGAATTATGGTCGATACTTCGGAACAGGAAATGTTTAATGAGTTAAAAAATTTATGTAATGCTTTTTTGAGCAATAGTACAATCAAATCAGAGTGAAAAAGTAAAAATCTACGTCAAAAACTAATATAGTAGGTTAATACAGTAATACCGCTCTCCTCTTTATTAATCGTGGTTTTAATGTTTCCACTTGGGGCTATACATTCTCAATTCTAATTGCCCAAAGCTTTTGACATTTTTGCAGCGTTATTTCAGTCTACGGTGTGTCAGTTTCAAGATGGCGGACGAGGAAGCAGCCAGTGTCGCACAACACGTGTCTACAGCTGCAGTGTGACTGGTGTAACCTTGACACGGTCATGTATCTCGGAACCGGAGACATATCTCCAGTGCTCAAGGTCACATCAGCTGTTGTGCTATTAGATCGGAGAGAATTGTTGTACAATGTACAGTACTGTGAGCGTGCAATCACGTGCTACTGCTTTGTCGTGAAGGCTATAAGAACTCTGCCACTAATCTGCACAGAGAACGATTGCAGCGTTCGGTCGTTATAAAGCCGTGACAATTCGGCGTTAGCGAAGATAATGAAAACTGAGACTATAATTTCTAAATTAAAAAAAAAAAAAAACAATCCAACATTTGTTTTACAACGACCGCTTAAGTTTCTCGCACGTTTCTCTCTTAACAACTTCTTAAAATTTATACACCTCCCTTGTGGTCTGACACCGGAAGGGTGAAACGTATCATCATTACGGGCATCGCGGCTTGAGTACAAGCATTGTGGAACTGCAGCACCCCCCAAATTCCACTTGATATTATCGATAAGTCCTTTTTTCTTTAATTCATTCATTATGCTGGTAAAATATAATGTAATCCATAAGCTTAATATCAGTAGTCATCCCACAGTTTATGAAAACGGTACACAAATCTTTGTATGGAACTGTGCGCTTTACAGTTCCAGAGGTAAGGTGTCCGACTATAATGCGCATGCGCACATGGGAAGCTGCACGCGAAGGTGCAAGGGAGAGAGAGTACTGTCCATCCCGCAGTAGGGATGGGAACTTCTGCTATTTTAAAAAAATATCAACGAACTGTTTGATGGAAAAAAATAACTGTTTGGAAAAACAGTTTGAAAAAACAGGTTTAGAAAAATGAAACTCGAAGTTGTATTAGCAGCTAAAACATAAGCACAAACGATCAGTTTTCTAAGACTACTTTTTCATTCCCATTACCACCATGTCCTTAACTGTTTTTGGGTGTAAAACATTTAGAAAAAATAATTAAATGTAGTAATAATTAAATTACATTCTCAAAACGTAATATATATGTATGCCATTTTATATTTACAAAATGCAATGAATTTCTAATAGAAGCATTATTTTTTTTACTTAAAAATTAAATAGCCTTTGCATATTTACTGAAATGCAAACAATTTAGAATATTTTTAGTTGATTAAAAATATTGATGATTGATAATAAATATAAAAAATACGTTTAAATAAAATTAGGATATGTATTTACAAATTAGATTATGTATTAAAATTAGGTTATGTGAGATGTTACTGTCATATTTTTATTTGGGAGAAAGTAGGTTTTCATTTTTCAACACTGAAAAAAGTAACGTTAATAAGTAAAATATAGTAATAAGAACATAGGCCAAATATGTTTAAATAAAATTGGCTCTATATAGTTACAAAATTATAGGTTATTAACATTAGGTTATTACAGGTTAATGATAGGTTATTAACCTAAAATAACCTAAAATTATTCAAAATATATACAAGAGTAGATATTGTGAATTTTAAAAAGTCCACACATCCAATAAATAATTAAAAACTATGCACTTAATTCTAAAAACATAAAAAAAGTAAAGGAAAACTTTCAAAATTGTTCACTAAATAGTTTTAAATTTCTAAACACAAAGTAAACTACGGAGAAAAACTAATATATAACACAATTATGGCTGTTTTTACAGTTTAAAAAATGTTTGAACAACAAATTTTACATTTAAAACTTTCAAACAACTCGTTTGAAAAATAGAGATAAACTTTGACAACGCCCAAACAGTTCTTACTTCACTACGTTCCAACAAGAAATAGAGGGAAAAAGTATAGCAAATAGCAAGTTAAAGAAAAGGTGTTTGTACTGTTTGAAGGATAACAGTTTAACAGGAAAATAACAAGAAAAATGTTTTAGCGCTTGCGGCAACGTTCGAATATAACGTAGGTGTTGGGGAAGTCCAAACTGTTGTTCCTTGTTTAACAAATAACGATCCAGTCCAATTCAAACTGTTAGTTTCCGTTTGGCAAAGCAGTTTGTTTTTCGTAAATAGAATAACAGTTAGTTTTAACAGTTTGGAGTTTTCTTACCCACCTCTACTGTCGATTCCGCAGTGCCAACCTTGGCGTGCAGATGGAAGGTAACTTTTTAGTCCACTTTACGTTGTGCTTACAAATATTATACCACATTCTTGAATGTGATGAAGTGTATAATTATATTTTTACCCTACTTCTCTATTTTATTTACCTTTTTTAAAGAATAATTTATTTTCTAAGAAGCACTATGAATTCGTGTTTTTTAATGCTGGCTCTGCTTATACGTGATCTGTAATTGCTGTTTCGATATTTTCAATATATATGTAAATTTTTCCCCTTCACCTAGTTGTACAAACAGCGCAGTACAAAAAGATATTTGGACCATCGCACTACCTTCCTCGTGTATCGAGACAAAACTTAAAGAATACTTACATTCTCGTGTTTGAAGAAGCAAAGCATCTTGAGCTCGCGGAAAACGCGTTTCGACGAGACCAGAGACTGGAAGACATTGGGTAACTTCTTGAGGGCGACCCTTCGGCCGTCCCTGGGGTCCGTCACCGCCCTGAAACAAACCATACACGTTTATTTCAATGTTTGTTCTAAAAAACAAAAGAATAACACATTTCTTTATTACTCTATTCCAAATAATTTTTCGCTAATCACGTGGAATAGGCTACATAATAGTACGACGTACACAAAAAAATATGTTTAACCGTTTCAAAATGGCGGCCAAGCTAGACATATTTTATTTTTGTTATAAAGAATTGGTTTCGCCATACTCATCAAAGTTAAAAAATCTGCATTAATTACGGTTTTGGATTTATTAACCGAAAACACGAAAATGAACTCAAAAGCGGTTATGCTTCGTTTTTGTATTTTCAAGGTACGAATAGATTTAAAGTTTAAAACGCTAATTTACGCATATTTTAATAATTGCTGTGACAGTGAAATCGAATTTTAAAAAAACTGTACGACAGAAACCTACTGTTCTATCACGTAAAAACTGCCCTTCGTTTTCTATCGTTTCTACCACGTAAAAACACACGCACGCACGCACGCACACACACACACACACACACACACACACACACACACACACACACACACACACACACACACACACACACACACACACACACACACACACACACACACACACACACACACACACACACACACACACACTGGAGTAACACTGCAGTAATCTGTGTTCATTCCTGGTTTGTATTGTAATAGACTTTTTCGATAAAATTGTCTGACCTTATCATTTAACTTGAAGCCAAAATTCCAGTAAACAAGCTATAATCAAACATCGGATCCATACAAGGCAGGTCGTCGGTTAGAGATCGCCGCTAACATTATTAACGTAAGCTTACAAACTGTATGAATTAAGGAAATAAAAGCACAATGGCATTCAGAACCGACATTTTTAGTTTGCACGTTATATTCAGAGCGAGGCACGCTTGGAATATCGTGGGGGAGCATGGGACGGCATGCGCGTGGAGGAGGCAATCCCCCACGGAGGTTAGAAAGGGAATCGAGTAAATGCATTTTTTGTAATTCATGGTTTTAAGGAGGGGTACTATAACGCCGTATCTTTGCGTCTATTTTTAATATCTTTAATTTTTGTTTATAATCGCCATATTTCTTTTACAACAACATTCATAACGTACGCGAAATTTCGGTTGCAAATAAACTGACGTCACATATGTTTTTACTGCGCCTGTTTTTTCTATGACTCGACTGATTTATCACATTTACTTACATTAAAACTTATTGATTAACAATAACAGATTTTACTTATTTCTAAATACATCGTAAATTGATCAATTCAATGTGGATTAGCTGAAGATTAGATTGTCAGCCAGAACTGCTGCTTTAAATCCAATAATTCTTTAAAAGAAGTAATAACACTTAGAAAATATGAACAAATTTATGGAATATAATAACTGTTTACCTACATAAAAGGCTTTCTGTTTACTTTATTATTTTAGATTACTTATCCCTTTTATGCCACTGTTCCAAACTGGCTAAAACAGATTTGCGCTAATATTAAAGTAAATTACAAACAAAACCTCCGAGTACAGACGTCTCGCTGACATGATAGAAGCGAATTTTAAAACACTAACACCACTGAATAACATCACGTAGAACATTTCGATTTGCAAAAGTCATTTTTGTAACAACACGAACACGCTCCCATCAAAATCGTTCGCTTCAAAATGGCGGCCATTAGGTTAAAGGCCGGAAATCTTATATCACAAATATGCATGTATTAGCACCAGGCCTAAATTTAGTTTTTAAAATTTCAAATGCAAATTTTAACGCTGATTACTATAGTAAAATCATATTTCTAAATATTACAATTTTTTTTTTTTTTCTTTTTTTTTTTGTTATTTTAAGGTGAAAAGCACATTGAGGTTATTATCGCCTCTCTAAATTTAAGTGTGAGTGTTTGTTATACCGCGAGGGACTTCTAAATCCTCTCAATAGGTGCAACTATTCTGCAACCCTTGCAGGGTTTTGAAGTTTTAATACAGTCTATATTCTGAATCAGGTAAGGACTTTAAGCAAACCAAAAAGGGCGCCACTTGGTGCAGCTCCCCCAAGATTTAAGAAAAATTCGAAATCTTCACTTGAAATATTAAACATAGGTTAACTACTGTACTGATAACTATTTAAAGTACTTACAATAAATCTAATGCTTAGAACTGTTTAACATTAAATAACCTTTAACAAAAATTTCACTCTAAATAATACAGAAATAATTTACTTGTACAAAAATTTTTTTGTAATTATTTTTATTTTACATTCAACTGATCTTATAAAAGTGAAATTATTTGCAAGTGTAAAATATTTAACCCCAAAATTTTCGTCTTTTCATCACAATATTTCTCTAACACCTAACGTATCCCACCGCCTGGTACTTCAAACCCTGTCCCTTTCTAACCCAGTACGGAATGCCTGGAGCGCTTGCCCCCACCCCAAAGATAAGGTGAATCGGCGCCCCAGGCAACCACCAAAATACTAATCTATCGCGCGTCGAAATGTTCGTTTACGTGATGTATTCAATATTGAAAGTGTTTGGAAATCCGCTTATATATCAAAGCGTTACAGCGCGAACGCAAAGCGAACAATAAAGCTAAGTTGGCACGCGATGACGGCAGGGATTTTCTTTAGTAATAGCTACTTCAGTATTAAACCTTCCTGCGTATCTGCCTTGAACGGCTTCCGATGTTCAAATTGTAATATTTCAACACAGGACTAATACTTAAATATCTACGCTTATGTTATAGTTCTTTAAGTCTTTTGGAGGGGGATATGAACGGGAATTGATTCACGCTCTAGCAAAATAAAGCACTGTTTTGTATGCACAAGTATTGGCATATATGCGGTTACAGAATAACCAGTAGTTCAAAGAACAGCAGACCTCGCAGTATGTTCTTAATTAATATACAGAATGTTCCGAGACTGTGTTCGTAACCTTTTCCGCCAATTTAACCGGTAACCGTAATGTTTACCGAAACTTACTGGACCAGCTTTACTGGAAATTGTATGCTCTTTCACCGAGAAGGGGTCAACAATTACGATAGGTTTTGCCGTTCAGCCAGTATCACAGGAAATCACCATCAACATTGAATCAGAGCCCGTCATCCTGCAAGGACGTCACTGTAAAAAAATCTTACACGTACGTCATTCGGGCTCTATACAAGAAATCTTTGTACCAAATTTCAAAACAATCGATTTAGGCAGGGTGGCCACCAAATGCGGAGCACAGCTGCGCTGAGCGGAACATTTACAACCTGACATTGTTTTTAATGTAAGCGCGGCCACTGAGAGCGTAAAGGAGCTGCGCGGAGTCAAGTGGCGTCACTGGGCTACAGTCATTCGGGCTTTATACAAGATACACCTGCACCAAATTTCAAAACAATCGATTTAGGCAGGGTGGCCACCAAATGCGGAGCACAGCTGCGCTGAGCGGAACACTTACAACCTGACATTGTTTTTAATGTAAGCGCGGCCACTGAGAGCGTAAAGGAGCTGCGCGGAGTCAAGTGGCGTCACTGGGCTACAGTCATTCGGGCTCTATACAAGATACACCTGCACCAAATTTCAAAACAATCGATTTAGGCAGGGTGGCCACCAAATGCGGAGCACAGCTGCGCTGAGCGGAACATTTACAACCTAACATTGTTTTTAATGTAAGCGCGGCCACTGAGAGCGTAAAGGAGCTGCGCGGAGTCAAGTGGCGTCACTGGGCTATAGTAATTCGGGCTCTATACAAGAAATCTTTGTACCAAATTTCAAAACAATCGATTTAGGCAGGGTGGCCACCAAATGCGGAGCACAGCTGCGCTGAGCGGAACATTTACAACCTGACATTGTTTTTAATGTAAGCGCAGCCACTGAGAGCGTAAAGGAGCTGCGCGGAGTCAAGTGGCGTCACTGGGCTACAGTCATTCGGGCTCTATACAAGAAATCTTTGTACCAAATTTCAAAACAATCGATTTAGGCTGGGTGGCCACCAAATGCGGAGCACAGCTGCTCTGAGCGGAACATTTACAACCTAACATTGTTTTTAATGTAAGCGCGGCCACTGAGAGCGTAAAGGAGCTGCGCGGAGTCAAGTGGCGTCTCTGGGCTACAGTCATTCGGGCTCTATACAAGATACACCTGTACCAAATTTCAAAACAATCGATTTAGGCAGGGTGGCCACCAAATGCGGAGCACAGCTGCGCTGAGCGGAACATTTACAACCTAACATTGTTTTTAATGTAAGCGCGGCCACTGAGAGCGTAAAGGAGCTGCGCGGAGTCAAGTGGCGTCACTGGGCTACAGTCATTCGGGCTCTATACAAGATACACCTGCACCAAATTTCAAAACAATCGATTTAGGCAGGGTGGCCACCAAATGCGGAGCACAGCTGCGCTGAGCGGAACATTTACAACCTAACATTGTTTTTAATGTAAGCGCGGCCACTGAGAGCGTAAAGGAGCTGCGCGGAGTCAAGTGGCGTCACTGGGCTATAGTCATTCGGGCTTTACACAAGATACACCTGTACCAAATTTCAAAACAATCGGCCAATGCGTTTGACCAAAACTGCGTAACAAACGAAGTTGAAACAAAGACATCGCTTTGCTAGATTAATAATAACATAACATGATTTAATAACATAATTAACACAGTAATTTAAAAAATAAGAACAGAATAACTAGTTTATATCTTTTGAAACACCGCAAACGCCGTTCTAAATGAAAGATAAGCTCAATAGCTTTGCTTTTCCCAGTGTTTACTTTCCCAAGACGGGACTAGTAAATTTGGCAACACCGCTCCGTTTCCCAGCGATGAGAACTAGACCGGGCAGATTTAACAAGGCGCTAAATTAAAGTCACTCAATTGTAACCGCGAGAGTTTTTGTAGGTGCGAAAAAACTACGAGCTCGTCGTGGCTCAGCGCGGTTCAACGTTTTGACAACCAAGCGTACTTGTTTTTGTCTTACTAACTTACATAAGCGCCCTTAAACAGTTCAATAATGGAGCGCGAGGCTGTTTTGCTGGCAGAAACGAATTTCCAATTATAAAAGAGAAAACT
Organism: Callitettix versicolor; assembly: GCA_022606455.1. Lineage (NCBI taxonomy): Eukaryota > Metazoa > Arthropoda > Insecta > Hemiptera > Cercopidae > Callitettix > Callitettix versicolor. The sequence continues at coordinate 97,464,486 of CM040186.1, read as the reverse complement.
GAATAACATTGATTTGTAAAGTTAAAGAAATTGTAACGCAAATTTTAAAAATTCTTAAAAAAGAGTTTGCACATTTCAAAAACTAAATTATTTTTTCTTTTTTAAATTTTATATTTTTCCTGTTTAATTTGACATATAATAATTTGTCATTTTATACAAGGTAAGCGTTTAATAATTTCTGCAATATACGCGCTCGTATGTGAATAATCTTAAGTATGTCACATTTTACAGAAGTGTTACTCAGAAAGTGCTGCTGATTATGTATTAAGAGATATTAAATTAAATATTAAGTTCTTCTTAATATCTTGGAGACGGTGATTCTAACGCTTTCAATAACGTATTTGAAAGTTCAGACGTCTGTCTGGGAAATTTTAAAGTAAAATCTCGAGGAAAAGTGCTGTGTGACGGTGAAGCACTTTCAGGCAGAGGAAGTCTTAACGGAAACAGCGGTGAAGACTATCACAACTTTATGGGTCAGCAATTAGAAGGGACTGGAAGCGGACAGAATAAGTGGGAAGACATGAAGAGGGCAGTTTAGTAAGACCATTTTCACATTTTAACAAGTGATAAGATACCAAGCTTATGTTCCTCTGGTAGACAGTTGGTGCAAGTTCAGACAAGCAGAGCTAGAAAAATTCTATTACAAAAACAGTGATCACTTCCACTTTTCTTTGGATGTTATAGAAATAAAGCCAAATTTTAAAGGACTTCGCTGAACCAAATCTTTTGCAAAAATGCCTTCACGGTAAAACCCAAAATCGAAACGATTTGGTAAATGGAGTAATACAGGTTCGTCTCCACAATACACCTGTAGAGATCGTGGCAGAAACTGTGACAAGCTTCACTGAAGCGGCAATTGTTTAAGTGTTTTTTCTTCTGGAGACTCTAGGAATCAATCCTGGTAAACATTTTATATCGTTAAGGAAGACATCAGAATTCATAAAGGACAGACAGCGAGAACTTGATGAAACTGTGAAAGAAGCTAACAAGAAAGTCCGGTTGCAAAAAGGAAGCTGGAAGATTTGGAAGAAGCTGAAAGAACTTCAAGTATACACTTCTGAAAGTTGTGTATATTTTTTTATGTTCCTTCTTCTCAGGACCTACTTTAGATATATTCAAATTTTTACTTTAATATAACTTTACAGTGAGCTTTTAGAAATATTTTTATTTTTAGCTTAGTGAAAAAATATATATTCATAAAAACAGTGATAAAAATAACTTTTTTTTAAATTCAAGAACAAAATATTTTTGAAAACCCTTACTTTAAATATTGTAGCCTAATACAACTTAGTTAATATCCTCTGAAAATTTCATCTCTTTAGCTTTTGTAAAACCTGAAAAATGTCTGATTTAACAGAAATGGAAGATACAAAAATGCGAACCCCCCTAAGAAACGTTAAATCACAAAAAAGGGGTTTAACTATGGTCGAGACAGTTTAGTAAAGAAATCAACGTCAGCCTTACACGACCGATCAGATATTGCAGTAATTCCTCACCATTTCCAACTCTAACATAACTTGATTAATTAATTAATTAATCGGAGCACGCAGCTGTCTCGCTCACCTTAAACTAAGATAAAGAATTTTATAACATAAACGACATTTTAATACCCGAATATCCCTTGTTTTTAACAATAAATACAAAAACCAACCTTGAACGCCGTAAACTATAAAAATTTTAAACTTACACTTTTCCCCAGCTTTATTTTCGTATTTTTAATGAAATTTATTTACATAAAAATGCTAATTTATTCAGTTTCTAATGCCGATTACGTTCTATTTTCAAAAAAAGTGTACGGTAAAACAAGCTATTTTGAAGAATTTTTTTTTAATGGTTATCGTTTTGAAATAATTGAACAAATTTTACTGAATAATGAACATGTCCACTGTCCAAATGATGTCAAAATCAAGTCTCATGACAGGACACACACATAAAAACAAACGCAAGCGCGAGCGAGCGCACACGCGCGTACGTAAGCACGCACCCCCCACACACACACACACTTTTAGGAACACTCGCGCTATGTAAGTTGTGTTCACCTATTTTTTCTGTTTTTTGTTTTTATTTTATTTAAATTATTAAAAATTCGCAAGCTCCATTACGTTTTTTGGACTTATCGAAATCAGATTCAGTAAATTAACGACGGGGCGCATAAAACTAATTAAACTTTTAAGTAAGAAGGGTTTGACACTCCCGAGTTGTTCACCCTCCTGGAGGGGAAATAGGGGGAGGACATAAGCTGGAAACAAGCGGTACCAACCTACGATCCGCGTAGGCCAGTCAAGTATGGATTGTATCACTTATTCAGTCAACAGATCGGGAAATTGTAAATAAAAAACCTCTTCTTTGGCTAATTACCAGTACAGCTGACCCGCAACCGTGAAATGCGCACCGATCGTGGTCTCTAAAACACAATTTTTCTGAAATGTTAACAATTTATCTCTTCATTTTTGACACATAATGCTGGAGACAATTTCGTCAATCTAAATAAGTGTTGAAAATGATAAATCAAAATCAATTTAAGTGTGGAAAAATAATACCACTGAAAATTATACGAACAAAAAATCCTAATTAGAGAAAGGGGTTACTTTTTTATGATTTCCTGAGGAATCGTAAATATTTTTTACTTCAAATTGACTTTGAATTTAAATAAACTATAGACAAACAAGAAACAGCTTCATAGAATTTAGCTTGAAATGAGCGCCAATCACAACTAATAAAACACGTTTTGAGCAATATTTGAAATTTTGAACTCTTTACAGTTTAGCATTGCATAAAAATCCATTTTGAAAAAAGCCGGGACAAGTTAGTTAACCAGTAAAACCTATTTCAAAATCTCAAGTCTTATAACTTTTTAACAATATGTTACACTATCATAACCAGCATAAATCTATATAATAAATTGTTCGCATGAAAATCAACTTGACGACGGACAGAGTTAATATCATACTCTCGAATTATTTTTTTTTTAATTAAAATAATGTATGCAGATTTTAACTCAGTTTAGAATGTATGGCAACAAAGTGTTCATTCCTTAAGATTGAGAATACCCGCCATTTTGAAACTGAAAAACTGATTTCATTAGGTAACGAAAGTGTCTAAGTTTTGTATCGATTTTGATTTTCGCGTAAGGAAACGTTCGTTTATGCAACGTCATTCTGCCGCATTCTGTTACTATCGTGTTATTACACACCCCTGACCTTGACTCGTTGTTACAAACAAACGAAAAATTTACACCGTTATATTAACTGTTTTTTTCTTGAACAATTGCACACAATTTTTTTTTAAGAATTACGTACATTTCTTTTGAAATAATATGTTTTTGCTTTTGTTGAAATTTATGTTTTACCAGCTGGGAAGTTTTCGGTACGAAAAATTCCTATGCATCGATTGGTTACCCGTATTGTCCCAAATAAAACTGAACATTTTCAAATTTCTATTTTGAATTTATATGGAGTTATTAATTTTGTTTATGATATTCGAGGTGTGTTCAGAAAGTAACGAAAATTTTTAAATTTCACGGATTTGGAGAGTCTGATTGTCAATTTTTTTTTATTATGTTGGTATACATGCCCTTGAAGTGTGATAAAACTTTCAGCTGTTTTCATTGTTGACTTTGTGTGTGACAGCCAATAAGGCTAGACGTGTTTTTATGACCTCGGCGATTTTCGTTTGTTAAAAGAAATGGATCAAAGAATTTGTATCAAATTTTGTGTAACAAAGTGTGTGAAATGTTAACAAAGGTTTATGGTGAGTCTGCTATGAGTAAAGCAAAAATTTATGAGTGGTAAAAGCGTTTCCAAGAACGCCGTGAAGATTTTGAAGATGACGAACGAACTGGAGGCCCCAGCACATCAACAACCGATGAAAATGTGTGAAGAAATGGTTATGAACAATCGCCGAATCACAATTAGAGAGTTGAATGATGATGTTGGCATATCGATTGGATCATGTCATGACATTGTTTCCAATGTTTTGTGTATGAAACGCGTGGCAGCAAAATTCATTCCAAAATTGTTGAATTTTGAACAAAAACAGCAGCGAATGGAAGTTGCTCAGGAATCACTAAATGGAGTCAACGACGATGCAGAATTACTTTTATTATAACAGTATTATAACGTATTATAACAGGTGACGAAACATGGGTTTACGGATATGAGGTCGAAACTAAGGCTCAATCATCCCAGTGGAGGCATTCTGGCTCGCCAAGATCGAAAAAGGCTTGACAAGTGCGGTCGAACGTGAAGGTTATGCTCACTTTTTTCTTCGATATTAATGGTATAGTGTGCATCATGAATTCCTACCACCAGGTGAAACGGTCAATAAGGAGTACTACCTACAAGTTCAACGCTGTTTGCGTGAAGCAATCCGAAAAAACGCCCGGATCTGTGGAAAAACAATTCATGGCTTTTGCACCACGATAATTCACCAGCTCACACTTCATTGCTTGTTCGTGAATTTTTGGCCAAAAACAGTACTGTAATGATGCCCCAGCCTCCATATTCGCCAGACATGGCTCCGTGTGACTTTTTCCTATTTCCAAAAATAAAGAGAACTTAAAGGGCCGTCGTTTTACAGCCGTAGATGACATTAAAAGCGCATCGCATAATCTCCAATGGGGACTATTTTGAAGGCGACAACATCAATGTAGAAGAATAAATAAATATTTTGTTCAAAAAATTAAAATTCTCGTAACTTTCTGAACACACTTCATTCAACTTGTAATAATATTAATCGACATGACATCATTAGTGTAAATATTTCGCAAAAGAAAATATTGAAAAATTACTTAAATTATTACTGACAAATATTTACAAAAGATACGCGTGAAGGTACAGTCTGGGCCCAGCAACAGTGGATACACACAGTCTTGGCCTTTTAAAACGATTGCCGGTCGGACTTGTACAACAAACTGCTTTGGAGATTTACGAATATAAGATTTTAGCATTCTTTGTAAAATACAGTTTAACAAATACACAGATGATTGAATCTAATACACTGGGGATTTCACTTATAACCACTTGTATGCCACGACACATCGCACAAGGAATTCCAAGGACCTGTCACGATTCACAAAAAAGAATGTTTATAACAGGACACGCACGAGTAAGAATTAAAGAATAACAAACTTAATACTGATAAGCCAACATAGTACTTGATTTTGGAAATGTGTGAGATGAGGATGGGGTGCGTCAAATTGATGAGTCATGTCCGCCATAATTATTTTATAAACCAAAATATTGTGCTGTTGCGGAAGTACAGTAAACAGTCTGTTTTGTCTTCCATTTCTTGGAAGGCGGCATATAACAATAATTTCATACATACAAATATAAAATACCCACAACCCCCTGGTCTTAACAGACAGACCAATAGGAAACGTTAACGGTTTTTATTTCCTCGTGATTGGGTAAACGAAAACCGAGCTTGTAATTGTAGCATTTGACAATCAACTCCACGTGTTTGTCCACTTGCCTGTGTAGTGTGTACTTTGACGACGCTCGGCCACAATATGTCCAGTAAGGCCCAGACTGTACCTCCGCCCAGTGCAGCTGGTTTTTAACTTTTTGAAATAATTCAATTTATAAAATACCACTTTTTGAAATGACTTATCACTCGCACATTCAGACTGACGAAATTTCGGCGGTTAATTTCATGTAAGAAACATGTCAATAACCATAAAATTAAGCTATTATTCACAAAAAACGTAGCAATCTGATAAAAAGTACACATAAAAATCCAAATTCCTAGCATATTGGTCACAACAGTACTGTGTTTAGTGGTTGCAAAAAGAATAGTCGGTTTTCAACTTGTTCATAATAATTTAGCTTATAAAATACCGCCTTTTGAAATACCTTATGACTCGCACATCCAGACTGACGAAATTTCAGCGGTTATTTTCGTGCAAACAACATGTCAATAACCATAAAGTTAAGCTTAAGGTTCACAAAAAAACGTAACACTCTGGTAAAAAGTACACATAAAAATCCGAATTCCTAGCATACTGGTCACAACAGTACTGTGTTTAGTGGTTGCAAAAAGAATAGCCGGTTTTTGACTTGTTCATAATAATTTAGCTTATAAAATACCGCCTTTTTAAATACCTTATGACTCGCACATCCAGACTGACGAAATTTCAGCGGTTATTTTCGTGCAAACAACATGTCAATAACCTTAAAGTTAAGCTTAAGGTTCACAAAAAAACGTAACACTCTGGTAAAAAGTACACATAAAAATCCGAATTCTTAGCATATTGGTCACAACAGTACCGTGTTTAGTGGTTGCAAAAAAAGAATAGCCGGTTTTTGACTTGTTCATAATAATTTAGCTTATAAAATACCGCCTTTTTAAATACCTTATGACTCGCACATCCAGACTGACGAAATTTCGGCGGTTATTTTCGTGCAAACAACATGTCAATAACCTTAAAGTTAAGCTTAAGGTTCACAAAAAAACGTAACACTCTGGTAAAAAGTACACATAAAAATCCGAATTCTTAGCATATTGGTCACAACAGTACCGTGTTTAGTGGTTGCAAAAAGAATAGCCGGTTTTTGACTTGTTCATAATAATTTAGCTTATAAAATACCGCCTTTTGAAATAACTTATGACTCGCACATCCAGACTGACGAAATTTCAGCGGTTATTTTCGTGCAAACAACATGTCAATAACCTTAAAGTTAAGCTTAAGGTTCACAAAAAAACGTAACACTCTGGTAAAAAGTACACATAAAAATCCGAATTCCTAGCATACTGGTCACAACAGTACTGTGTTTAGTGGTTGCAAAAAGAATAGCCGGTTTTTGACTTGTTCATAATAATTTAGCTTATAAAATACCGCCTTTTGAAATACCTTATGACTCGCACATCCAGACTGACGAAATTTCAGCGGTTATTTTCGTGCAAACAACATGTCAATAACCATAAAGTTAAGCTTAAGGTTCACAAAAAAACGTAACACTCTGGTAAAAAGTACACATAAAAATCCGAATTCCTAGCATACTGGTCACAACAGTACTGTGTTTAGTGGTTGCAAAAAGAATAGCCGGTTTTGACTTGTTCATAATAATTTAGCTTATAAAATACCGCCTTTTAAATACCTTATGACTCGCACATCCAGACTGACGAAATTTCAGCGGTTATTTTCGTGCAAACAACATGTCAATAACCTTAAAGTTAAGCTTAAGGTTCACAAAAAAACGTAACACTCTGGTAAAAAGTACACATAAAAATCCGAATTCTTAGCATATTGGTCACAACAGTACCGTGTTTAGTGGTTGCAAAAAGAATAGCCGGTTTTTAACTTGTTCATAATAATTTAGCTTATAAAATACCGCCTTTTGAAATACCTTATGACTCGCACATCCAGACTGACGAAATTTCAGCGGTTATTTTCGTGCAAACAACATGTCAATAACCTTAAAGTTAAGCTTAAGGTTCACAAAAAAACGTAACACTCTGGTAAAAAGTACACATAAAAATCCGAATTCCTAGTATACTGGTCACAACAGTACTGTGTTTAGTGGTTGCAAAAAGAATAGTCGGTTTTTAACTTGTTCATAATAATTTAGCTTATAAAATACCGCCTTTTGAAATACCTTATGACTCGCACATCCAGACTGACGAAATTTCGGCGGTTATTTTCGTGTAAAAAACATGTCAATAACCATAAAGTGAAGCTATTATTCACAAAAAAACGTAACACTCTAGTAAATACACATAAAAATCCGAATTCCTAGTATACTGGTCACAACAGTACTGTGTTTAGTGGTTGCAAAAAGACTGAAAAGTGTTGTTTTAAAACACATTACTCTGAAAAAAAAATTGAATATATGCAATTGGTCAGATGAAAACATTAAAGGCAACGGTGTAATTACATTTATTACGTCATTTTTCGTTTGCTTGTCAACTTATCACTCGCACGTACAGACTAACGAAAAGTAGCGGTTATGTTCGTGCAGAAACATGTTAAGAAGTCAATAACTACTACAAAGCTAAGCATTATTTTAAAAAGAACTTAATAACAGGGTAGACTTAAATATAGTAGACGAAAAATCACAATATCCAGTATTCTGTTCACAACAGTTAAAAAAAGCGCTGCAAAAGAAATGTTTTTATCCCTAAAACTCTTAAAATTCAGCAAAAGCAAAAAGACATCGAAAAACTGTTTTTTTAAACATATTACTCTCAAAATAATTGTACATATTACTTTAAAAAAATTTATACGTATAATTTTTCAGGAAGAAACAGTTACGGTAACCGTATAATTACATTTATTATTTTTCTTTTGCTTATCAATCAAGTCAACATCACAGTGAGTTATAATAAAAAAATCCTGAAGCAGTGTTTAGAACACGACAGCTGGTGTGCTGTGATTATTCTTATCACTGAGTAATATCAACACATCCAGCACCGAGTTTCGTGCCCGGAATGCAGGACCACTTTTTTTCTTCACATCATCATCAATAATGGCGCAGTCGGTAAGGGACTGACTGGTGACCGGACTCTGAAACATTCCAACACTGTATTCTGATGTCCTTACAAAATACAGACACTGGAATTAGACTGCGCCGCGCTTACTTTAAAAGACTGTTTGATTTAATACTGGGCGCACGCAGCTGTAGATTTCCAAAACTCGTTTTTATGTCACATTTTTTGATAATCTGGTTTCACCATCATAATCATCATTATGAAAATCTGCATATTCTATTAATAGTTCAAAGAAGAGTAGACCTCGCGGTATATTATCAATTACGCAAACAGAGCGCTCCACGATAGCGATCGTAACTTTTTCTGCCAATTTAAACGGATACCGAAATATTTACCAAACATTTATTCAAAAAATGTATGCTCTTTCTTCAGGAAGCGGTCAAAATTACGTTAAGTCTTGCCGTTCAGCCGCTATTACAGGAAATAACCAGCAACTACGCTCTCGACGTTCAATCAAAACCTCCATCTTGAAACTGAAGTAAATTGGAAAAACGTTTAACACCGTCCGTTAAAATTTTAAAAGACAAAAGGGATCGTGTTTTAAATTTTTCTGTAAAATACAAAAAATATTCACACGTTTCGATTTCGTACGTTATTAAAATTTTATTCCTTTTTGAAAATTCACTTCCGTCACTGCATGCTAGTATAATTACAATTTTGAAACAGCTAGTAACTCCGACACTGGTTTTAAAATTAAAATTGGTAGCGTGTTTTCGGGGAAACAGCTGTGGTCGAAGTATTTATTCAAACACGCCAGACTGACTCGCCGGCGATGTTGTGAAGGATGACCAACAGTTGGTCCCGTTTCCATTCAAATGTACATTACAATGTATTACTCCCCGCACCGCCACGTCCCACCCATTTCTCCTCTGCTCTTCCACGCAACGACTATAGTTTCGTAATGCATTTTATTCTCTATCACTGATAAAACTAAATAAATGCGCGACAACACAAACTTTCTCACACTGAATTAATTCCACATAAATCTAGTCCTAAAAATTAAAGAGATGCAAGATTTTTTTAATCAATTTAAAACAATTTTGATCAAATTTTACTAAAATGTAGTTCGTATGTACCGTGTGCAAGTCGTTTTGCTAATCAGATTTTGCTCAAATTTGGTCACTGTATATTGCAGAATCACAACTCGTCAGGGTAAAAAAAATAATTTGCACAAAATATGCCTAAAAATTAACAAAAATAACATTTTTTCAATCGATTTTGATCATGATATATGCGAATTTGAAATCTATAATATACAACTGATATTAAAAAAAATGGACAGTTACATCATACAGAAATATAAAACATCAATCTTGTAAAATATATCCAATACTGTAATAATTATGATGGATGGGCTGGGGTAAAATGGCTTTTATCAATAATTTAATTATTTATTAATGAACATATTTATACTAAAATTATTTAAAGACAATCTTGTACAATGCAAGGTGAATTTAATTGTATATGCTGTGACATTTTGTGCTAATTGGGCTGGGTATTTAGTATAATGGATATAATTATAATTTAAATACACATCATCTTACACAGTAAAACTCCAGGAACAGTATAAAGTATCCCCGTGAGAGTGTAGCACAATGCAGGCATAGGTGACAGAAATAACTAAGTGTGTACAAAACAGCTGACTCCTAAAAAAAAAGCTTCTTGCTGTACATTGTTGTATATTATTCGTTTTTCCCCCATTAACTGCGAAACGTAATACGGCCCACATACAGAGTTATTTACTGATTCCACCTCGTAGAGAAATAACGAATTATTGAGTCGAATGTATAGCCTACACGTTCATGGATTCAGTGTTATATTCATAATATTATAATAGGCCTATGGATATTATGTAATATCCATAATAATACTGAATAAATGTTTTTTTAACCACACTGTTAATAAGACATGTGCATGTAAGGTTACGTGCTTTATTGACTTTTATACTGATCATTACGCTAGGTTTAGAACAACATGTCGAGGAGTTCCCGCAGGGGGTGCAGACTACCTGCACCTAATGAGAGGATTTATACGTCCCTCGCGGTATCCGAGTCTAACACACACTTACACTTACAACACTACACTTACGACTTTCACACTTTACATTCACACTTACAATTAAGGAGACGATAATAGCCTCAATGTGCTTTTCGCTTTAAAAAAAAAAAAAGTGTCGAGGAGTCACTCCTACACTTATGGAAAAGAAGAATGGTCGATGCGAAAAGTAGCGGCTGAGTTGAGGCTGGTTAAAACGCACATCGTTAAGGTCGTCCTTCGCCGCCAGAGGCAGCTGATGGGCTTAACGATCCCACCATACTTATAGCTCATACTGTTCTCATTACACTACTCAAGGCACACACATTCACTACTCTACATAACCTGGCTAACTCTAAAGTGTAAAGCGACTCGTGCTGAGAGAGTGTATGACACCAGCCTAATGGTGTATCAAACGGAGCCTTGGAGTACCTGGCGACCTCTCTCCTTTTCCATGCATGCGGGGATCTGCGTGGGCGGACATAATTTCCCTACCTAGCTATATTAATGTCCCCATAGAATATATATATATATATATAGAATAAGTCGGAACTCACCGCACAAAAAAATCTGGCCAAATCCGTGATAAGAGTCAAGAAAAAAGGGATAGAAACTGAAAGGCAATTAGCATAGTAGGCATCTGCAAGTACCTCAATAATGAATTGGAAAGTCGCCTAGAAGTGGGGGGGGGGAGCTACCCACCTTGAATCCTATCCAAATGCTAGACTTTATGAAAAGACTAGGACTGGAGGAGGCGCTGTAACGGAGCGACTCAGGAATATAGAAAGCTCCGTACAATAGATTTACAAGGTCGCGGTGCAGTAGTAACCCTAGAAAGTCATTCATTCATTCATTCAAGGTCGTCCTTCAACAAGCTATAAAAAAAAAGAAATACTTCTTTTCGATGATGACAGCAACGCAAAAATTATCGCAAGAAAACTCTGCGATGACCAGCTATGGTTAGTAAATGTTCGAATTTTCAATTCACTAATCCATTATTTTCCTACGGAAAGAAACGTTTTAGCAAACCTACATACTGAAGAACAATCCTGCACAAACATTGTGCAAGGTAAATTTAACTGCAAATGTTTTAACACCTTGTGCTAGCTGGGCTGGGTATGTGACAAAAGAAAAAATATCAATTTAGATTGCCTGATTAAAGCTGTTTTCTTTAGAGGAGTTGTAGCCAATACTGAAATAAGTAAAGGAACACTGATTTATTTTGTTCAGTACATAACATCTGCCTTTCCTAGCTTCAGACATTTTATATTTGTTGACGCGTTTCGGAATACTTCCATTATCAAAACGTTTTGCAGTATACAGCAAAAACAGTTGAACAGTACAGCAGAATGTTTTGATAATGGAAGTATTCCGAAACACGTCGTTTGAAGCTAGGAAAGGAAGACTTAAGTATTCAACAAAATAACAACATTCCTAACGAAAAAAGAAGATTACCATTAAGAATTTCAACACTGTTTTTACGTAAATATATTTAAAAAACAAAATATTAACTTGAATTATTGAAAATATGAAAGTGCTCCTTCATTTCGCAAAACAGATTACAGCACTGAGCCAAGAATGCGCATTTTAACCCTTTCAGTGTCATGGACATTTAAAGAAAAAAGTAGCGAAACGTTTGGTCAGCTTGCACACTCACAAAAATTCATCTGCCCCTGTCAGCATCCACCCGAACCGTCGTTTATTTAATGTAGGCATCGCCTCTCCCCTTAACCAGACAGTCAAACTCCAAATGTTACACAGTAAAATCAACGAACAGATGCGGGGTTCGATCACGCCCCGCTCACGCCTCAACACAATCCTGGCCAGGTATAGCCCTCGGACCGCTCAGCTGTTTGACCAGTCTGATAGTGTTTCATAAGTCGCTGGTTGTTGTATTATAATTGTTTGGTTATGACAAACAACTTAATGTTTACTGCCTGATATAATTTTTTATTTTTGAAAAAAAACTGTCAGAACTAAAGACAGTGGGATTAGCTTCATTCCTGTAAAACAGGACGGCGGCACTGAAATGGTTAAAAATCAGCTCAAATTCTTTCAACAATTACAACCGAATTCTTCTTCCGCAAGAATTATTCCGAAAATACGTGAATGAGCATTTAACTTCCGAGCGTAACGTATGACTTACTGTGCATAACGCGTCTAAAGAAATTTTCAAGTAAATTGCTTCAAAATAAAAGCGAACCGCCTAATCATCAAAATTTGTTAAATTTTCAACTATCGGTACAAACGGAAATCCACGTAAATATTACCTACTTTTAAGCAGATCCATCGGTATTTCAAAATTAATTTTCTCACAGTCTCTATACTTTCTTTATAGTGATATGACGTGGACTTCTTCACATGGTGCTAAATACTGCTTTCCATTCGTCTGGGTTTTCCCCGGACAGTTCATTATTTTCACTTCCGTCCGGTGGAGGATATTGTCTTGCGTTTTGGAATAAAAATTTAACTGATTTGAGTTATTTATGTCAAACAAGTGATTCAAAATTTGATACCTATTTGGGAATATAAAGCACAGTTAAGCTTACCTTAATCGAATGGTGGCAAGAAATTTTTAACATTTGAAAAACGTAATACTTCCTATAGGGAAGTTTTCAAATAAGTATGTCTACCTACAACTTCTGCACCAGTGGAGAGGGCATTTTCAATAGTGAATAATATCTAATCAACAAACAAAAATAGGTAGAGTAGTTTTCTGAAGTAAATATTAAGTTGAATACCATATGTTCTTGTATTGAGTTTTATGGCCAAATTAAAAACAAAATACATTTTTATAGAAAATCTATAATAGTGAAAAATATAAATGTACAAGTTAATTATGATACAAAATCTGTAGAGCCGCCTCGGTGGTGTAGTGGACAGTGTACTAGGCTTTCACCCCGAGGACCCGGGTTCGATTCCCGGCGAGGGCTTGGCATTTTCATACGCTATAAATCATCCCATCGTCTGCATTAGCCCAAGTATGCACAATAGTCGAACGTTAAACACAAAAAAAAAAAAAAAAAAAAAAAAAAAAAAAAAAATCTGTAGATTGGGTCTTTATATTTTCATTTTTCTGTTAAATTTTTTTGAAAGGCAGTTTAATTATCAGTGTCTTGTGTCCCTAAAAAGTCTTAAGGTTAAATAAAATAGTATTTTTTTTAAATAAAAATAAATTTGTAAGTATTTCTTCCTTTTAATTTTTAACCTTCATAAGTAATATATGACCTAAATTTTGCACATTTTATTAAATAAAATTCGGTGTCCTGGATTTCGTACCCATGTCCTCGGTTTTAAGGAAACATTATGGAAGCCCTATCCTACACTGACTACCCACCACCGTTCGCCTAAACAAATCGCACCAGCCTTGCTGCGACAGTTTTTTCGGCCCAAGGTCGTCTCACAGATCAATAAGCTAAGTAGGTCGTGGGTCGTGTACGTAAGTCTGTCCCACTTAATGCAGCAGCACTCTCACTACAGTATAGTCACTAAATAAGCCAAATTGTCACAGCTGCGCTAAACCGGACGTGCGGTATGCAACAAATAGGCGCAGCGGTTACGTAATTATTTAGTCTATGCATTTAGCACACATATTTTGCTTCGCCCAGCATACTTTCTCTCGCTAGGGAGACAATACTTCTGATTCGATACTTTAGTAATGAACCGGAGAGCCGATACTTCATTTCTTTTTACCGTAAATACATCATTTTTTATTATTCTCTACATCAGCGGTTTCCAAATGTTTTTGTCAAGGGACCCATCTTCAGCCTGAAATTTCGTTGCGCTTTTTATTAGAATAAACAAGACCACAAAAAATACTATTTTTTTTTAATAATAATTTCATTTCACGGTCATGGAAAAGAGAAAATGGCGTACGAGTTAAAAATTTTAAATCGATAGGTTCTTCTATTACAGGAACTACAACATGTATCTAGCTGGGACGAATGAGTTTGAAAAATAAAATTAAATAAGCTAGTCATATTTCGTGTATAATAATAACACTTCACACAAACGATAAAACAACTTAACGCCCTGTTCACTTTATTTCAATTTTTTTTATAACTTTACAGTTGGCAGTGAAGCAGTTTTTGTGGAATTATACATATTTCTTGAGACATGTTCAATTTTGTATTTTTATGCATCCGAGAGAACACTTAAGAAGTTTGAAGCCGTCCGCTCTTCAGCGACCCCCGCCCGAATTGCTCGCGTGACCTGCAATTTGGGAACAGCTGCTCCATGTGGTCTGTTCGAACATTTTATGCATTTATTAGTCATTTACTATACATACTGTACTGAAAATATAAAACTTTTTTTTTTGTCACAGAATTTTTTCTTTTACGTTGGATATCTCAAAAACTACTGAAATTACAGTTCTGGGACATGTTTTATTCAATTTCGCAGCTCAAATTAGCACAAAAAACACCTTTACTCATTAATTTGGATCCCAAAAATTACAGTAGCGTTTTTTCCTCAGAAAAGCTAAAATGCCGGAGAAGACTTTCGTAAGCTCGTGAACAAAGCGTTCCCAGAATATGTTTATAATGAACTGTATTCATTTCACCATTAGGAATAACACGCCTCGTAAACGTTTCTCAGTTTGGTCGTGGGGCACCTTGTACATTAATGATGTAGTTGGAAATCTAACAATCTGTGACCTAATTGCGAACATTATTTTCGGCTGTTATTTTACAGCAACATCTGTTAGCTAATTCATTCAAATCCAATTTATTAGGCCTAAACAAAACGTGAAAACAGCTGATCGATTAAATATCAATTATCAGCTGACTATTTAAATTATGTATTCTATAAAATATGTTGCTTATCTCACTGAAAATAAATAATGTAAACAACACTACACAAACCTCGAACAATTATTTTCTCAAACATTCAGTTTTGAAAATAAAAAAAAAAAAAAAAAAAAAACGGGAAAACAGCTTAAATTTTTCTAAATCGGTTTACCAAATTCATAACTCATAGTGTACGAAATTAATCGAATAAACGACGGAGGTTTTTTTATTCCCTCCCCGAATCGTATTTAGTAATTTCAAATTTGTCGCCGAATTTACTTAACTAGTCCATCTACGGTCAAAATTTGATAAATCTATATATGCCGCCTCGGTGGCCTAGTTGATAGCTTTCATCCCGAGGACCCGGATTTGATTCCCGGCCAGGGCTTGGCATTTTCATACGCTATAAATCATCCCATCGTCTGCATTAGCCCAAGTGTGCACAATAGTCGGACGTTAAAAAAAAAATTATAAATCTATTTCGAGTTTGGTCAGATTTGTTTTAGTCACATATGAAGTCAGTGTTGCATATTCGAAATAAATAAACAAACCCTGACCGCCATCGGATTGTATTTCGAAGTAAATTTTATTAGTTTATTTTTATCTGTTTCGACGACTTAAAGTGACATGAAAGGACATCATGGAAAATACGACGAAGCGGCTAAACGAAATTTCCAAAAATGGCTTTCTGCATTGTTTCCTACAACCGTGATGAACGGTGGAAGAAGCGTATACATGCAGGAAGAGAGTATTTCGAAGCACGTTAAAGTTAAAATATTATATGTAGGCCTACGTTTTGACGTAAATATTGACTGACCAATTCCGGAAACTTCCTGACCCTACTTCGTATAAAGATTCATAATTTAAGTCAGTGCCTTAATAAACATGGTGCTACCGTTACGACCCTCAGAGGAAACGTCAAGTCTGCTGAATGGAAATCAAAAACATCACCAAGAATGAAAAAATTTCGCTTGTACAGAAGTAATCTTGGTGTGTTTTTTTAATTACCGGGGCTTGATTCACTACGAATTTACTCCTTAAGGGAAAACAGTTAACAGAGAACTGTACAAAGATATTCTGAAACAGCTACGAGAGCAGTTAGTTGAAAACGACCTGAAAATGAACAGGAAACTCATTTTTTGCATGAAAATCGATCGTCACCTTGCCAAGCACAATGTTACCACTCTAGAACACTTCCTTATTCTCCCGACCCTGCACCTCGGATTTTTACTCGTTTCCACGTATGAAAATGACATTGAAAAGACTTCGTCTTGCTAATTCGCGGTGATGAAAAATGGGGCGAAGCGGCTATAAGAAATTACCAAAAATGGCTTTCAGGAGTGTGTCCAACAACTGAATGAACGGTGGAAGAAGTGTATGCATGCAGAAGGAGAATATTTTGAAGGAAAATAAGATTAAAATATTATAAGTACTTTTAGTAAATGTTGACTGACCGATTCCGGGAACTTTTGACCCTACTTCGTATACAACCTGAAATTTGAGCAAAATCTGATGAACCGATTTTTTAATTCTTTTAACGATTTTTTTTTTTGGAAAATGAGAAATTTGTGCAACACTATAGCAATCGTTACTGGCGTATTTCATGGATTTGAAGGCACTTTAGCGTGTTCCAAAGTTTTAAATCATTTAAATTCGCACAATTTCTTGTCGCACTGTTCAGCGCTACGTAGGCCTACACCTCCACACTATCGGAAACCGTAATTTAACACGTCATCCGATCAAAACAAACTACAAACTAACCCAATCACTACCGACAACAAACCCTTTACCAGTAGCCATCATTACAATATACTTTACGTAAATCTAATGGCGCAACTTCCGTCAATCAAGTTGCTCCATAAAAGTGAGGTTATCTAGATCTAGTGTTGGTAAAGCTGCCGCATGCGCACTGGCATACTTTTCCAATAAACATAAAATACAGTACAATATCCCAACCAACGGGTAATACAACCACACAGCCTTCAACACTATTTTATTGTTTTGTTTGCAACGCATATTTCTACATTTATATCACCTGATGCGCCTACGCACGGTATAATTCCGTACTTTCTAATCAATTGGTTCGTGCAATGGCGAGTGAAAATCATAGATAAACTATGAAGTTTTAAATTAAAACCTTCTGATACGTAGTTTTGCCGTCTAAAATACAAATTGGTCTCGTTTTGGACCGAAGATGGGTAGATCAATTTGGCTCCGGAACAAAAACAAATATCGAGAAACTGTCATTACTTTAAAAGTAGAACAAGAATCCTAACGCACAGACATACTCAAACTTTCATATTACAGTTGTTTTTTTAACAAAACCGTACGTAAATGAAACATTACACTAACTTTGAAAATTTCCGTGAAGGCACTATAAAAAGTAGCCTACATACAAGGAAATTTTAGAACTGAGAAAAAAATCGAGCTTACAATTTTGAAGAATATATCCGTTTTCAGGTTATTTGAATACAAAATAATAGCGACACGCTGACGTCATAGAAGCAAATTTTATAAAGCAGATTTTTGTTTATTGTACCACCTACTTGAAACTCTTATTTCACTGTCATAAGCAGGATTGAAATCTGCATTTAAAATTTTGAAATTGCAATGAAAACATGAAAATGAACCCTGATCGCCGTCAAATTACATTTCTCAATTTCAAAAGATTTTGAAAATTAAAATGCTAATATATGCAATTTTCATCGCTGATATAGATGGCGAAATAATCGTTAATTATTTAATCATCGTTAAATAAGAAACTTCAATTAACCCCCTCCCTCTCAAAGAGGCCTAGAGGTCAGGATCGGCGCCCATTTCGTGGACCCGGGTCTGGGTTTTACCATGATGGCTGCTTTAATAGCACATTTTTAATGGAAATTCGCTAAAAAGTTGATTTTACTAAATTTCTCTCTCTCTCTCTCTCTCTCTCTCTCTCTCTCTCTCTGTGTGTGTGTGTGTGTGTGTGTGTGTGTGTGTGTGTGTGTGTGTGTGTGCGCGCGCGCGCGTGTGCGTGTGCGTGTGTAACAAATTATTTAGAAATTAGTTTGGCAATAAATCGAGAAAAACAATAAGAAACTTAACCGCCATTATTTTCGAAACTTCAGTTTCTTTTATTACAAATTCTATTCACACTAATTTGAATTACGACACTATATATGAGTGAAATTTTACAAATCTGGACTACCGAACCGGACTTCTTAGAAAAAATTTTAATAGGAGAAACATTGAGAAAGATTTTAATAAGACCTACCACGCCCAGATCTTTCATTTTCAGCAATGAATAGCCTACAAAACCCCAAACATACTTGAAACATTCAATTACCCTGGTTGAGTTATCCCTATACAAATCAGGGATTCATCAGTAAGGCAAACAATTTCATGTTCCCCTTCCCAAATTCACAGTTAAGGGAAGCGACCACTCGCCCGTTTATTTTCCATTTCGTTCCAAAAAACTTGAAAACATTCTACCTGGAAACAGGATGACCTCTACAACCTACTCAAGGTTACACCCTCTTCAATTCCCTTTGACATTTTGTCTTGACATCAATGGCTACCTTTTGAAAGTGTGTTCAAATATCCACTATCCTCCCCGTGCCCGCTCCTCCCCCACTTCAGTCTGCACAGCAAACAGCACTTGCAATTCGTCTTTATTTCAGCTGTAATTAACGTTCCTTTTGAATTTCTAATGAGCGAAATTATGGTTTCAACAATTTAAGCCTTTTCTAATGGAAGCTCCTTATAATTTAATTTTTCAAGCTTACGCTTTCAAATTGTGCGAATCTCTTTCAGTCAGCGTAATTGCAAATTTACTAATAAAACTAATGCGAAATTTAATATTTTAGACGTTTAGTACTGACAATAAAAATACAAAAATTAAACCCTGACCACCGTAAGATTTATTAATTTATTTTAACTTTTTTTGAAAAAAATCTTACCACAATACAGCACTTTACGTCGGTGTTAACGTCTGTATACTGTATATTTTCACATTACACTAAAATTCTGAAATTAACCTCGACCAGATCAATGTCGTATGTTTAATGAAATTTCAAATACAGTACTGAGTGAATTTTTCAACGCTGAGTGAAAATGAAATCTAATTTAATTTGACAGGCTGACGCTAAAAAAAGCGGAATAAGGTGTGTTTGAGGTTTTTCCTTGTTTTGTTTGACAATTTAAAGACTATATCTTCACACACACACACGACGCTTCAAAACCGTAGTTTTGATTACAGCCATAGTTATGACAGCTGTAACAACGTATTACAGCCCTAGTTATGTTAGCCTAACTAGATTTTTTTTATTTAAAAAAAAATACTGTTGGACATCATGTTACAGAGATTCTTTCTTGTTTTGACAGACAGAAAGTTCAAGTTTCCTACGACGCTACATGCGTAGTGGCGGGCGAACTCCCAATGGAACTGATGGCTGATGAAAGAGCGAGGCTCTACTGGCGCAAGCGAAGTGCTGAGCCGCGGTATAGTCATACAAATTACAGAGGAGCGAAATCGGACCCTGGAGACATGGCAGCGACCGTGGGACGAATCAACAAATGGACGATGGACATACCAACTTCTGGGATTGGTGCATCAGGGATCATGAGTAGGTGGATTTCTATGTCACACAGATTCTCACTGGGCACACGGTTGCTTCCGAGCTTACTTGTTCCTTTTCAGGCTGGAAACAGACTAGGCTTGTCCCCTCTGTCTTCCAACAGTGGTGGAAGAGGCGGAGCATGTGTTTTTCCGGTGTCGAAGATTCGACGAGGAAAGGATAAGGTTGCAAACATATTTGCGAGGTAGAATTGCACCGGAAAGTCTGGTTGCGACTATGATGGCTTCAGAGGCCAATTGGAGGGCCATTGCGGGATTCGCTGCAGTGGTCATGAAGAGGCTGAGGGCTAAGGATCGAGAAAGGACAGCCAACGCTGTAGAAGAGAGTAGGCGTTCAGCCAGTCCACCTTCCCACGAAGTAATGCCTGGCAGTAGTTCCGTGGGGGGGTTACGGAAGAGGAATGCTTTTGGTGGTTTTTTTAGTGGGTAACAATATATTTCCATTTACCTTGAGTTTGAACTTAATTTGAGTTCCACACTTTGGGGTAGTGCGTACTCTACTCCAGGTAGTCTATAAAAGATCTTTTCCACCTTTTTTTGACATCGCAAACACACACTGAAAACCTGTATGCATCTGTTCAACACAATTGTTTCTAAAAAGAACATTGATCCCACGTTTCGAACAAAATCGAATGTAACATCTTCGAGGTAATTCTCGCTTCAAACTGTGTTCGACTTTAGACTTGCGCTGAGAACAAACTCTTAAGATACCAAATATGATTTCGGCGAAACGTCAGAAAGATGTTTCTTCTAGAAATAAATAGCCGCCTCGGTGGCCTAGTGG
This sequence comes from Callitettix versicolor, assembly GCA_022606455.1. Taxonomy (NCBI): domain Eukaryota; kingdom Metazoa; phylum Arthropoda; class Insecta; order Hemiptera; family Cercopidae; genus Callitettix; species Callitettix versicolor. The sequence continues at coordinate 97,443,779 of CM040186.1, read as the reverse complement.
ATAGCGTACTAGGCTTTCACACCGAGGACCCGGGTTCGATTCCCGGCGAGGGCTTGGCATTTTCATACGCTATAAATCATTCCATCGTCTGCATTAGTCCAAGTGTGCACACAGTAGCCGGTGGACGTTACAAAAAAAAAATATCTAGAAACAATTGCGTTTAAGCGATGTACACCGGTTTTCAATGTAATTCACATTTTTCTATCCGTGAAGGAATAATATGTCCCCCCACGCGCGCGCATTCATATATAACATAATTGGACCCCAAATAATTGAACATATTTACATTTTCGTACATGAATGCGTGTGAGTACGTGTGTTATGTGTACACGTGTTACACCGTAGCGTTCACCATTTTGGTACGATTTGGTTCAAATTTGGTACACAAATTTATTTTGGTAATAGCTTGGTTACACAGCAAAATCCGCGTTCAAAGATTTCAAAACCGCGGCCATTCTAAGTCACTTAGAAAATTTTAAAACTATCACTTTTTGTAAATCTTAATTTCACTATCGCAATCAGCGCCGAACACTGTATTAATTTTTTTTTTAATTCAACGATATTACGAAAACCAATCTGACGAACGTGAGTTCATTTTTGTATTTTCAATACAATTTTTAAATAAAATACAAATATTGATCGTTATGAATACGCTTGCTATACTTCGGGAAGAGTGTAGCCGCCTCGGTGGCCTAGTTGATAGCGTACTAGGCTTTCACCCCGAGGACCCGGGTTCGATTCCCGGTCGGGGCTTGGTATTTTCATACGCTATAAATCATCCCATCGTCAGCATTAGCCGTGTGCACAATAATCGGATATAAAAAAAAAAAAAAAAAAAAAAAAATCGGAAGAGTGTAACCGGGATAGTTGGGGATGGAGAGAACATCCCTTTAGGCAAAAAGGTCGTTTCCCACGTAAAAATTTGGAAATTTGTTACTACTAAAGCGTATTTTTAAACAAATTTGATAAACGTTTAGGCCTATTATTATTCTTTTCTTTATAAAAACTGACTTATATCAGGTTCACAAAACGGTCATACTTTTCGCAAGTATTATTTTTTTAAATTTTTAATAGCGACCTTGCATAACACTTAAGCTCTTTAGTAAACTCTCGCATCAAATATTACTCATTTACGAAAATATTCTTTCCACTTTCTGCAGGTGTCTGTTTTAGGATTCAATGGATGCCGAAGACTACCAACCGAACTAACATTCTGTTTTGTGTATATTATTATTAACAGCTAGCTTTATTAACCTTAGGTACCTGCACAACTTTGAATTTTATAAGTTTTTAGTGCTTTTGTTACAACTTTTATTTTACTGTCACTCTTACTGCTGACCGGGACATACATAAATGCAGCCGGACATCGGGTCGTATTACAGCCCTAGTTATGATAGCTTAACTAGATTTTTTTTAATTAAAAAAAAATTACTGTTGGACATCATGTTACCGAGATTCTTTCTTGTTTTGACAGACAGAATCATTTGCTGGAACTATAATAGATAATTTACGGACATCTTTAGAAAATATTTTGCCTGCAGCTAGCTAAAATATTCACCTGTATTTCCTTGTAGCACGCGCTTCAAGCCCTAGGGTAAGACCCTACAATCTAGAATAATACACTGTATAGGAAACAGTATGACTGAAAATACAGAACGCTATCTGTCAGAAGGGAAAAAAACACGTACTTTTAGGTTAGCTTTTAAAACTACAATTAGTTTATTAATGTATGCATTACTAATGATATTAAATTGACACCTTAATATTTTTTGTTTAAGACGAAAAGCACATTGATGATATTATCGCCTCCCTTATTGTAAGTGTGAGTGTAAAGTGTTAAAGCCGTAAGTGTAGAGTTTTGTAAGAGTAAGTGTGTATTAGACTCGGGTATCGCGAGGGACGTCTAAATCCTCTCAATATGTCTAGTCTGCACCCCTGAGGGGGACACCTTAATCGAGTGTCAAGATAAATTCACGTCACTGCAGCAATTTGACTCATGGGTGGTAGAAAAACGAATTCAGAGCGCTCTAATGTCGGGTCTTGGTACTACGTGCATTTTACCTTTCATTCTCTCATCCTGATTATACCATTGGGTGGGAGCTAGATGCATTATAGACTCAAGGACAAGAGTCAACAGTTCGAATAATAAATTGAATGTGGGAAAGTTTGTGCAACACAAATACAAAATATTGCAGTCGTGTTATGGTTGTTGTGAAAGTCGTGTCAAATCATATTTACGGCCACAGATAGGCAGAACTAATGCATCTCTGGTCTGGCTACTATGTACCGCTGCAGTCACTACTGCATAGAGTGGGAAGCTTTTATTGTACTCGAAGTCCTTGTTGGTGGTACACAGTGGATTTCCTTGGTCGGTGCATAGGGTATCCTACGCAATACCTTGCCCACAGGGTGCTCCACAAGTCGTTGTCTTTAAGCTGTTAAACACAAGGGAGAAAGTTGACTTCGGTACAAATGTTTTTAAACAATAGCAAAACGCAGATTTCTAGCTGACGTGATGGAAGCAAATTTACAATAATCGTTTTTTCATCTTACACTTATTTGAAATGATCACATCGTAACATTTTCAGCGCTAAAATATGCATAAATTAGCATTTTTAAATTACTTTGAAAATGAACCCTGACCACCGTCATTTCCCATTTTCTTATTTTCCATGGGTTTTAAATATTCAAAATGAAAATTGATGCAGATTTTAACGTTGATTATGATCATGAAATTTGATTTTCAAAAACGAAAAAACAAAATTATGTATTTTTAAGATTTAGACTGACTGTTAAGATTCTGAAACTGTTGAGCGAATTTTGTTGGGTAAAGACCTTGTCCCAATCGATTTTTGTGCCCAACTATTTAAATAGCACACTAATTTTCAAATTTCATTAAATTACAGTTACATACGAAAATACATTGTGACTGTCATCAAATTCATTTTCTTACATTTAAATTGATTACTATTAATTTTTTAAAACTGCTATAGCCCATACAGATTTTAACACAGGATACAATAGTGAAATCGGTTTAAAAAAACGAATGATGAAAGCCCTACCTGCAGCTCAAGATCGGAGCTCATTTTAAGGCACCGGGACCGAGTCGTACCATGATGGCCGCTTCAAATGCAATATTCCAATGGAAATTTACTACTGGAAGTAGACTATGTGTTAAGTAACAGTTGTAGAGAGCTAACAGTCCGGTCGCAGAGCTAATTTGGCATTCGAAGAATTTACAAAGAATGTACAAAATGTCCGGGCACCCTGTATACGTATGGCCACACATTTACCAACACATAAACGCCACTACAATCTCGCTAAGTAACCAATGCTTTTATTACATTGTCAGCGTACACTTAGCGCTGCATACGATTACCGCTTCTATTTGAATGTAATTTATTGCCCTCAGTCCGGGGTTTTATTGTACTTCCCCGTAATTAAACTTAACGAGCCGCGTGTCGTAAAAGAAATTTTATTTTTGTCGGACAAATACTGTAGCTGACTTCAAAGTCCGCAGCTCTTTCATGTATTCGTCGATTTATTTGTTTAACTCTAAGCGATATGAAAGCGATACGGCCGGGAGTGGACTCGACGACGATTCTGCGCATGCGTTCTGCATTGTAAGACAGAAATGTATAACGATAACCGAAGAGCGCAGCTGTTTTGCTGACGAATAAATTCGAATTCATTTAATGTTTTCTATAAAGGGTTATTCTACGTTGTATCAACCAATTTAAAAACATTTTTAGACGCTACACTTTCAGATTTATATTACAACAGCTTCCACCGATAATACTATGAATTGAGGTTATGTTTACATCCAATGTTTACGATTAATAACAAATGAAACATTATTTAAATTGTTAATAATGAAATATTTACGTGTGATCACGAAAATACAGACAGCTATTATTGTAGGCTGAAAACTTCATGAGTGGCTTCATTTTAACGTATTTTATCGATTGATTTGTGGTATTCATAGGCCATTCAAATACGTATTGTTTCTTCTATTTAACATAACATATAACATCAACATTTTTCAATGATAATAACAATACATCTTGAAACTTGATTTCAACAAAGCTATATTTTATAAGCTTAGCGTTACACTTCGAATGTAATTGAAAGTGAGGCCGCAAAGACAGAGACCTCTACAGTAATTATAAATAAATATATTTTTTAACCTTAAAAGAAACATTGTGTTTGTTTAAGACCTACGAGGGCCTGTAAGGTTTGCCACCGCTGGAGTGTACAATGTGCAAGTTTCTTACCATGGGGCAATCTATTTTTAAATCGCTTATTTATTTCATAACGCATTTCAAGGCTCGACAACACGTGCCATGGGTAAACTTGATTAGGCTGTACCCCTGTCGCTTTAGGGGCCAACCCTAACCGCTGCTCGTTCGAGCATCCCAACCTAAATAGCATCTGTGAATGTGAGGACCCCAATACAAATAGGATCTGTAAATGTGGCCACCCCCAATCTAAATAGAATCTGCAAATGTGAGCCTCCCCCAACCCAAATAGGATCTGTAAAAGTGGGCCCTGCAACCCAAGTAGTATCTGTAAATGTGAGACCCCCCCAATCCAAATAGGATTTGTAAATGTGGGCCCTCAACTCAAGTATCATCTATAAATGTGAGCCCTCCCAACCCAAATAGGATCTGTAAAAGTGGGCCCTGCAACCCAAGTAGTATCTGTAAATGTGAGACCCCCCCCAATCCAAATAGGATTTGTAAATGTGGGCCCTCAACTCAAGTATTATCTATAAATGTGAGCCCTCCCAACCCAAATAGGATCTGTAAAAGTGGGCCTTGCAACCCAAGTAGTATCTGTAAATATGAGACCCCCCCCCAATCCAAATAGGATTTGTAAATGTGGGCCCTCAACTCAAGTATTATCTATAAATGTGAGCCCTCCCAACCCAAATAGGATCTGTAAAAGTTGGCTCTGCAACCCAAGTAGTACCTGTAAATGTGAGCCCCCCCAAAATATCATCTGTAAATGTGAGCCTCCCCCAACTCAAATAGGATCTGTAAAAATGGGCCCTGCAACCCAAGTATCTATCATCTGTAAATGTGAGCTCCCCCAACTCAAATAGGATTTGTAAATGTGAGCCCTCAACTCAAGTATTATCTATAAATGTGAGCCCCCAACCCAAATAGGATCTGTAAAAATGGGCCCTGCAACCCAAGTAGTATCTGTAAATGTGAGACCCCCCCAAAGTATCATCTGTAAATGTGAGCCTCCCCCAACTCAAATAGGATCTCTAAAAGTGGGCCCTGCAACCCAAATAGTATCTGTAAATGTGAGCTCCCCCAACCCAAATAGGATTTGTAAATGTGGGCCCCCAACCCAAGTAGCATCAGTAAATGTGAGCCGCCCCTAACCCAAGTCGCATCTGTAAATAAGAGCCCCCTCCAAAACCCAAGTAGCATCTGTAAATGTGAACACCCCCAACCCAAATTGCACTTGTAAATGCTACGCAATTCCCATAACATCATCTTCAAGCTAATACAACAAAGAAACAGCTCTTGAACAATAAAACACCAACAACCAGTTATAATACTGTTGAAGATACAACCTTCCAGTCGTTTACATTTTTAACATTTTAGATTGTTTTTAAAAACAAAGCTGGTAATTAATAACACAGTATTACGTTTTCAATTTTTACTTTGTAGTATGTGGCTTGGTGACTAAACTGAACGACCGATTTTATGAAATTTAGCATAGTGTAATTGTGTGTTTGCTCACATAACGGAACTGCTTTTCCGAAATCGGTTCTAACGATTTGCATTAAATTTACTGAAGACGTAGTACTTCTAATAACTCAGTGAAATTCCTTTACATCACGCCAATCTTTCAACACGTACCGTGATTCTTTGCATAAAGTTGATCACGTTGTTGTATATTGTAGTGTCATCGTATGCGGCTTTAGTGTACTTCTGGCGCATTTTTTTGGGAAAATGAGCTACTGGAACTGCCATCATGATCAAATCCAGACCAGGGACCTTGTACGCAACGCCGATCCTGGCGCGCGTGCGCGCGCGCGCACACACACACACACACACACACTTTTACGATATACAGTGTGTTTTGACAATCTAATGTTTGTATTTTGGTCTGATTTGACTGACATTTGGTAATAAAATCCATTTTGATATTACATAGCTCAGACAAGTTTGTTAACCAACAATGTTTAGGCTAACCGTTTCAAAATGAATTCCATTCCAAATCTTTAAACAAACTCATTACCTTCTTATATTACACTCTTTTGAAAACCGGATTTCACACTCGTAATCAGCGCAAATTAATATTTTAAATTTTCGAAGTCTACTGGAAGTACACGAAAATTAATTTGAAGATGGCAAAGGTTCATTTTCGGAACACTGAAAACGCTAATGTATAGGCTACATACTTAATGGCTTAATATTATGGCGAAATCAGATTTTCAAAAATGTGTACGATGAAAAATGAGACGGTTGCTTTTTGAAAAATCGTTTTTATCACGTTAGCGTCCGACGATTACTCTTGTAATTGTACAAATAACTATGTAATTTGTCTACATCCAAAAATTCCCGAAAAATACAGCTTGCACCTGGAAGCAATAAAACAGACGTGTTCCGGTGATTGTGTTCGCTAACTGGTAGACTATCAAGGTTACAACTATCGCCTTAAATTACCATAACAACGTGAATAATATCATTAAACTACAACAAAGAACACTTCCTTCCAGACAGACGTCAAACTGTCATTCCGTATTGACTTTACGAGCTGTATTTGACCCCCGGACCCGTCTATTTTATATCGCCACAGCAGTAACAAGTGACTGAACTCGAGCCAGCATCTTTTGTCCGACCAACTCATTGCTCTTACTACCATGTATAACTACGATCCACTTTTGACACACATCTCTGCTTTCAGTTTTAAAGTTCAAAAAACAACTCAACCTTTCAGCATTTGGTTTGTGTGCTTGTTACGCAGTTTTGGCCAAACGCATAGACCGATTGTTGTGAATTTTGGTACGAAGGTACCTTGTATAAAGTCCGAACGATGAATATGTGACTTTTTTCTCATTCGCTGTCGTTTCAAGATAGTGGCCTCTTATTTATAATGAAATTACACGCAGTTTTGGCCAAACATATTAACCGATTGTTGTAAATTTTGGTACGAAGGTACCTTGTATAAAGTTCGAACGATGTATGTGTAAGACTTTTTTTCTCATTTGCTGTCGTTTCAGATGGTGGCCTCTTATTTATAATGACGATTAAATGCTGTTTTGGCCAAAAGCATTGATCGATTGTTCTGAAATTTGGTATGGAAGTATTTTGTATAAAGCTCGAACGACATACATATCTAAAAAAAATTCCATTCACTTCCTTTCAAGATGGCGGCCATTGATTTAACAATGAGTGTACTCAGTTTTTGCAAAACGCATTGACCGATTGTTTTCAAATTAGTTACGAAAGTATCTTGTATAAAAACCGACCGATATATGTGTACATTTTTCCCAATCACTTCCGTTTCAAGATGGCGGACCCTGGTTTAACGATGACTAGTGTAGTGGCTGACTGTTTCATGTAATACGGGCTGAACGGTAAGACCTCTCATACATTTTGACCGCTTCATAGAGAAAGAGCAAAAAATTTCTAATAAAGTTGGTCCAGTAGCATTTTGCCTAAATATTACGGTTGCCGGGTAACTTGAGCACGTGAGAGCGTTGTCTAAGGCGGCGGTGAAACAAGAATATACTGCGAGGTCTGCTGTTCTTTGAACTAGCGTAGTATCTAATAATCACACTTTTGGTTGGTTACTTCCATTGGATGTTTGGTTAGGCACAGACATTCATGTAAAAACATTTTTTATTCCGGGACTGTAAAAACGATTATCAAAATAGACTTTATTTTTTAATTAAATCAGAAAACTTCGTATAGAATTAGGAAGAAAAAGCAGGAAGTAAATGAGCAGCTTCTCACTGACTCGTTCCCTAATACTGTACCTACTTTGCCCGATGTACACACAATGATTTCAGAACCTCCGCCTACACATGTCGAGGGTACAGGGTAGCAGTGACAAACAAAATGGCGACCGACTGATATATCACCTGAGGCTGCGGCCAAGTAATTCGAAACGGCTCACTATTGTTCTCGTTCTTTGTTCTGTTCCACTTTGCTCTTGTGCAATCCGTTCCGGTATACATTCTTATCGGCTCTTCTCGTATCGTGACGTGACGTCTCTCCCCAGTCACGGAAATGCGACCTATATACAGAACATATCCTAACAATCAAACGGTAACATGCATGACTGACAATACGAAATCAAGTCGATCACATTGAATGAAGAACTAAAAATGTTGAATGTTGAAACTACAGCAAGTTGAAACCAACAATTAAAGAAAGTTTGAAAATTTTAATATAGTCTTAACGTGTCGTGGTATTAACTGAAATGAAAACATTGTTTGGTCAGTTTCAAGTATTATAGTACATTAGTAGAATAATTACTATTAATTCAAAGAATAGCAGACTTCGCAGTTATAGAAAGCGCTCAACGACAGGGCTCCTAATATTTCCACCAATTTAACTATAATACAGTATTTACGAAGTATGTTACTGATCCAACTTTACTGGAAATTTTATGTTCTTTCTCAAGAAGCAGTCAAAATTATGACAGGTTTTGCCGTTCAGCCAGTATTACAGGAAATAGCCAGCAACTACATTTTCATCGTTGAATCAGAGCCCGTCATCTTGAAACGGAAGTGAATGAGAAGAAAATTCATTTTCGTCTTTCCGACTTTATACAAGGTACCTTCGCACTAAATTTCAAAACAATCGACCAATGCGTTTGAGTAAATAAACTGCGTGCACTAGTCATCGTTATATCGGAGACCATTAACTTAAAGCAGAAGTAAACGGAGGGAAATCGTACACATACTTCGTTCGTGCTTTTGTACAAGGTTCCTACGTACTAAATTCAAAGCCATGCGTATGGCCAAAACTATGAAACAAACACAGAAACCAAATGCCCAACAGTCGAGTTGAAACAGAGACCTCGGCCAAAACTGTGTAACAAACACAGAAACCAAATGTCAAACAGTCGAGAAACCAAATGCACACAAGTCAGAGTTGAAACAGAGACCTCGGCCAAAACTGTGAAACAAACACAGAAACCAAATGCCCAACAGTCGAGTTGAAACAGAGACCTCGGCCAAAACTGTGTAACAAACACAGAAACCAAATGCCACAAGTCGAGTTGAAACAGAGACCTCGGCCAAAACTGTGTAACAAACAAACACAGAAACCAAATGCCCAACAGTCGAGTTGAAACAGAGACCTCGGCCAAAACTGTGTAACAAACACAGAAACCAAATGCCACAAGTCGAGTTGAAACAGAGACCTCGGCCAAAACTGTGAAACAAACACAGAAACCAAATGCCACAAGTCGAGTTGAAACAGAGACCTCGGCCAAAACTATGAAACAAACACAGAAACCAAATGCCCAACAGTCGAGTTGAAACAGAGACCTCGGCCAAAACTGTGTAACAAACACAGAAACCAAATGCCAAACAGTCGAGTTGAAACAGAGACCTCGGCCAAAACTGTGTAACAAACAAACACAGAAACCAAATGCCTAACAGTCGAGTTGAAACAGAGACCTCGGCCAAAACTGTGTAACAAACACAGAAACCAAATGCCAAACAGTCGAGTTGAAACAGAGACCTCGGCCAAAACTGTGTAACAAACACAGAAACCAAATGCCAAACAGTCGAGTTGAAACAGAGACCTCGGCCAAAACTGTGTAACAAACAAACACAGAAACCAAATGCCCAACAGTCGAGTTGAAACAGAGACCTCGGCCAAAACTGTGTAACAAACACAGAAACCAAATGCCAAACAGTCGAGTTGAAACAGAGACCTCGGCCAAAACTGTGTAACAAACAAACACAGAAACCAAATGCCTAACAGTCGAGTTGAAACAGAGACTTCGGCCAAAACTGTG